>BTHU01000017.1:13983739-15183739 GCA_036184795.1 Tokudaia tokunoshimensis | reverse complement strand
GAAAGCAGAGTAAGATATAAAACCAGAGACTGAAAGTAGCTACCCTGGGAGGATTAGCCCTGCATTAAGATAAAAAGTATTGTTTAGAACTAAGCACTTGGCACTATGACAACCTTTATTCTTAAAAATTTTGGACACTGTTACTTAGTTTAGGTTATTGTGGAAAAAAAAACCTGACTGATTTGGTTTAGAAATTAAAGAAAAAAAAACCCACGTGATTCAATTTTCTATTGCCCAATGCTCCAACACCCTTTTCTGTTCCTTTGACTCCTTGGTTGGTGCCATTTCCCTTCATGTGGTTTTACCATTCATCTCTAAGTTCAAATGATTGTGACTTCATAGCACCCCAAAAGTATGCTAATTTCTTTAATGTTGAACTTACTTCATTCAGCTCCTGTGCAGTGAACTACCAGCTGTTTTCACATTTCTAAATTTCTTTGTGATGTTGAAGTATTTATTTACAGTGTTTAAAATGGAAACTCAATTCTAGCTTGGCTATAAGACTTTGGGTGACTCTTTTATCCCCACACCCTGTCTGTCTGTAGGACTACTTGGATTTTAAAATTATAGATGCATGCTATTTTTTACATAAATTCTGAGCCTGCAATCATGCATCCATAGTAAATACTTTTACCCATTTGGTCAACTCACCAGCCCCTAGATGACTTTTTAATCTTAGATATGAAACAATGAATTTTAAGAAAATTTGGAATAAAAGTATCAATTGAAAGCAGAGATCATTATATTTTTGTAACATTCTATAAAAGAGTTTTAAAAAAGAAATGGTAGTAAAAAATTACAAAATATTTGCTATTTCAGACTAAAGTTGGGGTAGGCAAACAGACCACAGGATACAAAATCTAAATGAAAGGTAAGAATGTCACAGGATTCATACTGATTAAAAATCTACTCTAATGCCATAAACAAAGACACAACATGTTCAAAAGAAAGAGGAAGGTTGGAACAAGCAGAGATTTTAAAAAACTAAAGCAAACTGTATTTCCTACAAATCATTTTTAGTTAATGTCTTCTGATATGGAATAAATTATTACCAAACAAATATGATCCTATAAGTATTAAAAATTCCCAGCCGGGCGGTGGTGGCGCACACCTTTAATCCTAGCACTTGGGAGGCAGAGGCAGGCGGATTTCTGAGTTCGAGGCCAGCCTGGTCTACAGAGCGAGTTCCAGGACAGCCAGGACTATGCAGAGAAACCCTGTCTCGAAAAATAAAAAAAAAAAATAAAAAAAAAAATTCCCAGGACCCAGACTTCCCACTTCCTCCTCCAGGGTCTAATCTGAGTAGCCCATAACTCCAAATTCTTATTTTTTTTCAAACTTCTAGGTCTAGCCCATCTGACTTGTACCACCCTTGCCTGCCCCAAAGCCAACCTCTAGGCTTCTATCAGGACCTACCACACCTGCATCCACCCACAGCACCCCATGTGCTGCCTCCACCATCTTACTTCAAACCCAGATTTCCCACATCCCCATTCAGATTCTAGTTTGGTGACTACACTTGACCTCCTCTCATCCATTCCTTTCTGCAACCTACTAGGTTTAGCCTGGATCCCAAAGAGAGTGCACCAGCCTCGTCTGGACTTCCTGCTGTCACTGAAATGTAGCACCAGGCTTGGGTCAGGAATGACTCTACTTAATGCAACATCATATGCAACCTTTCCATCCAGACCTCTACCCTCACACTTCTGGCTTGAAACAGGAAGCAAATTCTGTTTCTAACCCAGTCCCCTCTGTCCATGTGATTTCATCCCACTGAAGTAATTTCCAACCTGTGGATGCAAACCCCATATCTTCTCTTCCTCCCTACCCTACACTGTTCATGAGGAAGTCTACATGCTCCTTGCCTTCTTACCCTCACTCTCACTGGCAAACTCATCACACTTCCCTTATTGCTATTAAAGCTTACTTTGGGATTTTAGTGTCTAAGGAAGACCAACTGAGACATTCAGCCTTATGGACTAAGAAATTATTGAATTCTTGGACTTTCCATTTGTAGACAGCTAGTGTTGGAATAGTCAGACCACAGACTGTAAGTCACTCTAATAAAATCTGATATATGTGTATAATTTTTTCATTCTACAAAAAAATTATAACCAATAACTCAAGCATTATTTTGGCTGAAGACAAGAATGAGCATAGAAAAGAGACTGTGAAAAGAAACACAAAACCATAATTATTAAAACACAAAATAATACTGAAAACACAATACCACCCAAACCTAATAACACAATGCCTTAATAACTTTAAATATCAATGGCCTTGATTCTTCAATCATGACATAAACTGAATACTGACTGGTCCAAGAAACAAAAAACAAAACAAAAATGTAAAAAATCTAGTAAACATGAAAACTTGTGGAGATTAAAAAATTCATTACTAAATGCTGAATGGGTTAAAGACAAACTTTAAAAATTCCTGGTGCTAAATGAAATGAAAACACAACACAACAAAATCTTTGGGACACACTGAAGGGAAATGTATAGCTTTAAGTGCTACAATGAAAACACAACACAACAAAATCTTTGGGACACACTGAAGGGAAATGTATAGCTTTAAGTGCTACAATGAAAACACAACACAACAAAATCTTTGGGACACACTGAAGGGAAATGTATAGCTTTAAGTGCTACAATGAAAACACAACACAACAAAATCTTCGGGACACACTGAAGGGAATGTATAGCTTTAAGTGCCACAATGAAAACACAACACAACAAAATCTTCGGGACACACTGAAGGGAATGTATAGCTTTAAGTGCCACAATGAAAACACAACACAACAAAATCTTCGGGACACACTGAAGGGAATGTATAGCTTTAAGTGACACAATGAAAACACAACACAACAAAATCTTCGGGACACACTGAAGGGAATGTATAGCTTTAAGTGCTACAATGAAAACACAACACAACAAAAGCTTCGGGACACACTGAAGGGAATGTATAGCTTTAAGTGCCACAATGAAAACACAACACAACAAAATCTTCGGGACACACTGAAGGGAATGTATAGCTTTAAGTGCCACAATGAAAACACAACACAACAAAATCTTCGGGACACACTGAAGGGAAATGTATAGCTTTAAGTGCCACAATGAAAACACAACACAACAAAATCTTCGGGACACACTGAAGGGAATGTATAGCTTTAAGTGCCACAATGAAAACACAACACAACAAAATCTTTGGGACACACTGAAGGGAATGTGTAGCTTTAAGTGCTACAATGAAAACACAACACAACAAAATCTTCGGGACACACTGAAGGGAATGTATAGCTTTAAGTGCCACAATGAAAACACAACACAACAAAATCTTCGGGACACACTGAAGGGAATGTATAGCTTTAAGTGCCACAATGAAAACTCAGAAAGAGTACAACAAATGACTTAATGACATAATTCCAAAATTTGAAAAACAAGGACAACCCAATCCAAACCTACTTGATGGTAAGAATTAATAAAAATTCAGAGCAGAAATCAACAAAATAAAAACAAAGAAAACAAAGAATCAATAAATCTACATGCTGTTTCTTTGAGAAGATAAGCAAAATTTACCAAGCCCTTGACCCAACTAACCAGAAGAAAGACAGGATTCATTTTTGATTTCAACAAAAATCAGAAATGAACAGGAAACCATTATAGCAGTTACCAAATAAATTCAGAACATTATAAGGGAAATTTTAAAGAATCTGCACTCAATGCATTAAGTTAGATAACCTATAACAAACAGATGATTTTCTAGATGTAGCCAAAACCAACAAATTAAGACAAGAAAAAGTCAGCAACTTAAGCAGACCCACAACAAATGAGATTAAAATAGTAACAAAAGACTGTCCAGCTAAAAACGAGTCCAGGAGCCAGATGGCACAGTGCAGTTCTATCAACATTCAAAGATCTACAGCCAATATAAAGAAAAAAAAAAAAGAAACAGAAGTAGCACTAACCAAATTCCTACTCTGAACCAATTATCACTCTAATATGCCAATGAGAAGAAGACACAACAACAAAAAATCCTACCAGGCCAATGTCCTTGATGAACATAGTCTAACAAATACTGAATAACATACTTTCAAATGGAATACAAACATACATAAAAAAGTTGCTCACCATTACCAAGTTGGCTTTATCCCTGAAATATAGGGATGGTTCAACATATGCAAGTCAATAAATGTAATAGATTGCATATAAGCCACATTTAAATAGATATGAAAAAGACCTTTGACACTATCCAACATGCCTTCATGACAAAAGCAATATAGAATGTAGGATTAGAGCAAACGAACCTTAATATAATAAAAATTATATACCAGAGACCCACAACCAATATCATCCTAAATGGAAAAACATTAGAAATAATCCCACTGAAGTCAGGAAGGAGACACAGACCCAAACATGAGCACACATAAGTCTAGTCACTACATATTTGAATAAGATGTCAAAAACATACTACAGAACAGAAAGTATTCTCAATATGATGTGCTAGGAAAATTGGATGCCCATATATAGAAGAATGGGATTAAGAACCATATTTACCACCTTACACAAAAACTAACTCCCAATACTTTGATCCTAAAAATGAAACATGAAGCACTAGAACTTCTTTAGAAAGACAAACAAACATAGGCAGTATTGTACATGATACAGGTATAGGAAAACCTATATTATGAATAAGCCTCCCTCCATTTGACAAAAATTAAGTCCAACAATTGGCAAGGGAAACTTCAAAAAAGAAAAAAGCTAAAGAAACAAGTAACCTAGTGAAAATGCCCACAGAAAGGGAGAGAATCTTTGCCACTTATACATCAAAGGCTTAATAACCAGAATATAAAAGAACTCAAAAACCACAGAACGAAACAAATGATCAAAACTGAGGCTGGGAGCTAAATAACTTCCTGAATAAGAGCTCTCGAACGAAGAAAAAAAAATGGCTAAGAAATATCTCAAAAGATTATGTTCCCTAGCTGTTAGAGAAATGCAAAGCTAACAACCTTAAGACCTCATCTTCCTCCAGTGAGAAGGGCAAAGAACAAGAGAACAACCAACAACAAATGCTAGAGGGGATGCAGAGAAAAAGGAACTCTCTTTCATTGATGGTGGGATTCCAAACTAGTCAAGCCAGTATGGAAATCAATGTAGAAATTTTTATTTTTTAATTATTTATTTTTATTTTCTATATTCTTTATTTACATTCCAAATGATTTCCCCTTTCCTGGTTCCCACTCCCCATAAGCATCTACAAATAGTGATAATTTGACTTCTTCCTTTCCAATTTGTATCCCTTTGACCTCCTTTTGTTGTCTAATTGCTCTAGCTAGAACTTCAAGTACTATATTAAAAAGATATGGAGAGAGAGGGCAGCCTTGTCTAGTCCCTGATTTTAGTGTGATTGCTTCAAGTTTCTCTCCATTTAGATCGATGTTGGCTACTGGTTTGCTGTAAATTGCTTTTACTATGTTTAGATATGGGCCTTGAATTCCTGATCTTTCCAAGACTTTTAGCATGAAAGGATGCTGAATTTTGTCAAATGCTTTTTCAGCATCTAATGAAATGACCATGTGGTTTTTTTCTTTGAGATTGTTTATGTAGTAGATTACATTGACGGACTTCCTTATATTGAACCATCTCTGCATCCCTGGGATGAAGCCTACTTGATCATGGTGAATGATTGTTATGATGTATTCTTGGATTCGGTTGGCAAGAATTTTATTGAGTATTTTTGCATTGATACTAATAAGGGAAATTGGTCTGAAATTCTCTTTCTTTGTTGGATCTTTGTGTGGTTTTGGTATTAGTGTAATTGTGGCTTCATAGAACGAGTTGGGTAGTGTTCCTTCTGTTTCTATTTTGTGGAATAGTTTGAAGAGTACTGGTGTTAGGTCTTCTTTGAATGTCTGATAGAATTCTGCACTAAAACCATCTGGTCCTGTGGGTTTTTTTTTTGGATGGAAGACTTTCAATGACCACTTCTATTTCTTTAGGGGTTATGGGACTGTTTAGATGGTCCTTTTGATCCTGATTTAATTTTGCTATTTGGTATCTGTCTAGTAAATTGTCCATTTCCTCCAGATTTTCCAGTTGTGTTGAATATAGGCTTGTGTAGTAGAATCTGATGATTCTACTATTCTACTATTTTAATTTCCTCAGTTTCTGTTGTTATATCTCCCTTTCCATTTCTGATTTTCTTAATTTGGATACTGTCTCTGTGCCCTCTGGCTAGTCTGGCTAAGGGCTTATCTATCTTGCTGATTTTCTCAAAGAACCAGCTCCTGGGTTTTGTTGATTCTTTGAATAGTTCTTTTTGTTTCTACTTGGTTGATTTTAGTCCTGAGTTTGATGATTTCCTGCCTTCTACTCCTCTTGGGTATATTTGCTTCTTTTTGTTCCAGGGCATTCAGGTGTGCCATTAAGCTGCTAGTGTATGCTTGCTCCAGTTTCTTCTTGGAGGCACTCAGGGCTATGAGTTTTCCTCTAAGCACTGCTTTCATTGTGTCCCATCAGTTAGGGTATGTTATGCCTTCATTTTCATTAAATTCTAAAAAGCCTTTGATTTCTTTATTTCTTCCTTGACCAAGGTATCATTGCATAGAACATTGCTCAGCTTTCATGTGTATGTGAGCTTTCTGTTGTTTTTGTTGCTATTGAACACCATCCTTACTCCATAGTGATCTGATAGGAGGCATGGGATTAGTTTGATCTTATATCTGTTGAGGTCTGTTTTGTGACAATTATATGGTCGATTTTGGAGAAGGTACCCTGAGGTGCTGAGAAGAAGGTATATTCTTTTGCTTTAGGATGAAATGTTCTATAGATATCTGTTAAATCCGTTTGGTCCAAAGCTTCAATTAGTTTCACTGTGTCTCTATTTAGTTTCACTGTGTCCCTATTTAGTTTCTGTTTTCCTGAATGGTCCATTGCGGAGAGTGGAGTGTTGAAGTCACCCACTATTATTGTGTGAGTTGCAATGTGTGCTTTGAGCTTTAGTAAAGTTTCTTTTACGAATGATGGTGCCCTTGCATTTGGAGCATAGATGTTCAGAATTGAGAGTTCTTCTTGGTGGATTTTTCCTTTGACCAGTATGAATTGTCCTTCCATGTCTTTTTTGATGACTTTAGGTTGAAAGTCAATTTTATCCGATATTAGAATGGCTACTCCAGCTTGTTTCCTGGGACCATTTGCTTGTAAAATTGTTTTCCAGTCTTTTACTCTGAGGTAGTGTTTTTCTTTGACACTGAGGTGCGTTTCCTCTATGCAGCAATATGTTGGGTCCTGTTTACGTTTCCAGTCTATTAGCCTATGTCTTTTGGTTGGGGAATTGAGTCCATTGATGTTAAGATATATTAAGGAATAGTGATTACTGCTTCCTGTTATTTTTGATGTCATTTTTATGTTTGAGTGGTTATCTTCTTTTGGGTTTGATGAAAGGTTACTATCTTGCTTTTTCCAGGGTGTAGTTTCCTTTGTATTGGTGATTTCCACCTATTATCCTTTGCAGGGCTGGGTTTGTGGAAAGATATTGTGTAAATTTGGTTTTATCATGGAATATCTTGGTCTCTCATCTATGGTGACTGAGAGATTTGCTGGGTATAGTAGTCTAGGCTGGCATTTGTGTTCTCTTAGTGTCTGTATGAGATCTGCCCAGGATCTTCTGGCTTTCATAGTCTCTGGTGAGAAGTCTGGTGTAATTCTGATAGGTCTTCCTTTATATGTTACTTGGCCTTTTTCTCTTACTGCTTTTAATATTCTTTCTTTGTTTAGTGCATTTGGTGTTTTGACTATTATGTGACAGGAGGTATTTCTGTTCTGGTCCCGTCTTCTTGGAGTTCTGAAGACTTCTTGTATGTTCATAGGCATCACTCTCTTTAGGTTAGGGAAGTTTTCTTCTATAATTTTGTTGAAGATATTTACTGGCCCTTTAAGTTGGAAATCTTCACTCTCATCTATCCCTATACTCCTTAGGTTTGGTCTTCTCAGTGTGTCCTGGATTTCCTGGATGTTTTGGGTTACAAGCTTTTTGCATTTTGCATTTTCTTTGACTGTTGAGTCAATGGTTTCTATGGTATCTTCAGCATCTGAGGTTCTTTCTTCTATCTCTTGTATTTTGTTGTTGATGTTTGCATCTATGACTCCTGATTTCTTCCTAAGGTTTTCAATCCCCAAATTTGTCCCCCTTTGTGATTTTTTTTGTTGTTTCTACTTCCTTTATTAGATCCTCAATGGTTTTGCTCAGTTCCTTCACTTGTTTGTTTGTGTTTTCCTGTAATTCTTTAAGATATTTTTATATTTCCTCTTTTAGGACTTCTGCCTGTTGACCCAAGTTCTCCTGTATATCTTTAAGTGATTTTTGTGTTTCCTCTTTATGGGCTTGTATCTTTTGACCCATATTCTCCTGAATTTCTTTAAGCAATTTTTGCATTTCCTTTATAAGGGCTTCTACCTGTTGATTCACGTTCTCCTGTACTTCTTTAAGAGATGTATTTATGTCCTTCTTGAAATCCTCTAATAGCATCATGAGATGTGATTTTAAATCCAAATCTTGCCTTTCTGGTGTGCTGGGGTATCCAAGACTTGCTGTTGTCAGAGAGTTGGGTTCAGATGGTGCCATATTGCCTTGATTTCTGTTAGTAATGTTCTTATGCTTGCCTTTTGCCATCTAGTTATCTCTGGTGTTAGTTGGTCCTGCTGTCACTGGCTTGACCCTCCTGTGAGCCTGCAAGGCTATTTCTGCACCTCTGGATGACCGGGTTTACCCTGGCACAGATTGCTGAGGGGCTGCCCCGCTCCTGGGTGCTGTTGGAGTCCTGGTGTGCCTTGCCCCAAGCGATGTTATATTCAGGATATCTCTGTGTACATGGTTGTCCCTGTCTGGTCTGTCACCGGAGCAAAGATGGCAGAGTCTGTTTAGAAAATTCTTAAAAAGCTAAAAACAAATCTACCATATCATATAGCTATACAATTATGCACACAGCCAAGAAATCAACATCATACTCCTCAGGGTATGAACTCTGCCATCTTCATTGCTGCTCTAGTCACATAGTTTGGAAAGAACATAAATGCCCTCCAACTAAGGACTAGAAAATGAAAATTTGTAATATACACTATGGAACACTATTCAACTGTAATGAAAAATATAACAATGCATTTTGTAGGTAAGTAGATGAAACTAGATGGAGGTCATCCAGACCCAGAGAGACAAACATCATTACGTCCTCCCTTACTGGAGGTTCCAAGTCTTCAGATGAGTACATAATCTGTAGTAATTACAGAAACCAGGAAAGTAATATAGGGTGGTTGTCAGGATAGGGGAGGTGTGGGGAACGATAGGGAGGGGAGTAGCAAGGGGCATGTAATCTGACCAGGAAAATGGAAAAGGGAAGTTCTTTAGGGAAGGGGAGAGAGGTTAATACAGAGGAAAGTAAGAGGAAGGTAAGGGAAGTGGTAGGATACAAAAGATCTGATAGGGAAAATGGAGAAAGGGGCTTTAGAAAGGGAGGTAAGTAGAGGAGAATGAGGGAGGGAGGGAGGGTGGGACGGAAGGAGGGAGGGAGGTAAAATAGTATGTTGAATAAGTCTAAAAAAATCCACACAGAATCAACAATATACCTAAAAAACTATAATGCATAATACAGTGCACATATGTGTATAAATATACACATATAGTCTTAATGAACCTTCCTCACTTAGGTTGATAATATTCCAAAAGAGAAAGTCCACCAAATAAAAACTCTACCATCAGACATGAGCCCTCTTGTCTTAATCACTGTTCAGTTGCTGTGTAGATATAACATGATCAAAGCAACTATTATGAGACACCATTAAACTGGGTCTTGCTCACAAGTTTAAGAGGTTACACATTATCATCATGACAGTGGACATGGCGGATCACTGAAGCAGTAGCTGAGAATAATATCCTAATCCAAAGGCAGAAAGACTCTGGGATTGGCATGGACTTTTTTTTTTTTTAAGTGAATTGAAGATTTTTATTTAGATGGCAATTGCTTCTTCTCTGTTATTTTTTTTCTATATTCTTTATTTACATTCCAAATGATTTCCCCTTTCCCGGTTTCCCCCTCCCTGAAAGTCCCATAAGCCCTCTTCCCTCCCCCTGTTCCCCAGTCAACCATATCAATTGATTCCCAAGAAGGAAGGAAGAAGAGGCCCCTGGTCCTGGAAAGACTGGATGTGGCATGGGCTTTTAAAACCCCAAAGTCCTTCCCCAGTAATACACTTCCTCTAATAAGGTCATTTCTATTAACCCTTCTAATCCTTTCAAAAAGTGCATTTCCTAGTGACTAAATATTCAAATATATGAACAAATACTATGATGGACATTCTTAAACAATCCTGGTCCCCATATCCATGTCATAATGCAAAATATAGTTAGTTCTATTCAAAAGTCCCCATAGTCTTATCACAGTCTCAACACTCCATAGTTCAAAGTCTCTGATACTCATGGTAATCTCTTCACTGTGACCCACCATAAAATTTAAATAAAAAACACATCCTGTACTTCCAAAAAACAATGACATGGAATATACATTACTATTCCAACAGGAAGAAAATGGAGCATAATGAAGAAATATTGGAGCAAAGTAAAACTGAAAACCAGAAGAACAAACTTCAATCTCTACATCTCTCTGATATCAAAGCACTCTTCAGACATGCAAACCTTTTGTTGTCTGCAACATCCTTCTCTCTTGGGCTTGTTCATGCCCAGTCTGAAGCAGAGAGGGAGGGAGGCAGACAGGGAGGGAGGGAGGGAGGCAGACAGGGAGGGAGGAAGGGAGGCAGACAGGGAGGCAGACAGGGAGGGAGGGAGAGAGGGAGGCAGGAAGGGAAGCAGGCAGGGAGGGAAGCAGACAGGCAGGGAGGCAGGGAAGGAGGCAGGGAGGGAGGGAGGCAGGCAGGCAGGGAGGGAGGCAGGGAGGGGGGGAGGGAAGGAGGCAGACAGGGAAGCAGGGAGGAAGGTATGGAGGGAGGCAGGGAGAGAGGGAGGGAGGGAGGGAGGGAGAGGGGGAGGGAGGGAGGGAGAGAGAGGGGGAGGGAGGGAGGGAGGCAGACAGGGAAGCAGGGAGGTAGGTAGGGAGGGAGGCAGGGAGGGAGAGAGGGAGGGAGGGAGAGAGGGAGGCAGGAAGGGAGGCAAGGAGGCAGGGAGGGACGGAAGGAGGGAGGGAGAGAGAGAAGGAGGGAGGCAGACAGGGAGGGAGGCAGGGAAGGAAGGAGGGAAGGAGGGAGGGAGGCAGGGAGGGAAGGAGGGAGGGAGGCAGGGAGGGAGGGAGGCAGGCAGGCAGGGAGGGAGGGAGAGAGGGAGGCAGGCAGGGAGGGAGGCAGGCAGGGAGGGAGGCAGGAAGGAAGGGAGGGACAGAGGGAGAAAGGCAGGGAGGGAGGCAGGAAGGGAGGGAGGGAGAGAGGCAGGGAGGGAGGGAAGCAGGGAGGAAGGGAGGCAGGCAGGGAGGGAGGGAGGCAGGCAGGGAGAAGAGTGCTCTGGTGGTGATTGCAGATACCATGCTAGGCATGAGTTCCAGTATAAATGACCCCTACATTTGACTAGAGAGAAAAGAAGTGTGATCAGGTATATCAAGTGTTACATGCACAGACTAAGAGTTGGAAGATTAGATTGGCCTTAATTGAGTTAGGAAAAGAGTAGGAATTTTCATAGTAGACATCTAAACTAAAGTATGGAAGATAAACTGGAATTAATTAAAAATAAATATATATGATTTTATGTAGGAAATTTTATCTAAAGTATATATATTTTTTAGAATAAGGATTGTGGAAATTTATATGTATGGATTGCTTTTAAGAGTTCAGAGTGTTGTCCACCATGGGCAGTGAGAATAGATGAAGCCAAAATCTTAGGTATAGGCTGGGGGAAAAGAATTAATGTCCTGTGAAGGTCAGTTCGAGTGACATGGATGCCAGACAATACTTAAACATAAGGGCTATTTTTGGAGAGATTCTAACAATGCAATGAAATGACCTTGACTATAATGACAATTACAAAGAAAGAGAAAATTAAGTCTTACTCTCCTGTTCCATGTATGTTTAGGGGATATAAGCCAGGTTTTTGCACACAACAGACATGCACTTTACAATAGCACTGCATCCCCAACTAACAGATGCTACTGAAAGAGATAACTTAAGTTAAAATGTGACAAAACAGTATATAATATTCCCATACAAATTGTTTTGCTGGCTTCTTACACAGTAGAACTTTGGTTTGCTATGAGTAAAGAGACCATACATATAGTAGTTTGTGTGTGTGTGTGTGTGTGTGTGTGTGTGTGTGTGAATACATGTTCATGTGTGTGTCTTCTCATGTACAAGCAGGATCTAAAAATAAAACTGAACTCTTAAACAGGGTACTAGTTACCAGAAGCTCGAATAAATGAAGATCAGGGGAGATGGAGATGGATAAATGGATGGATATTAAGTTATGATTCAATAGTTAATGGTTGGAGAGGTAAGCCATGGTGTTCTACTGCATGGCTACTATAATTAGGTAACAAGAATGTACTGCTATATATTTAAAAATAGCCAGAAGAAAGGATTCTGAATGTTCTTAGCACAAAGGAATTATGAAGGGAAAGATGGGGTTTGATTTGATAGTTACATAAAGCTACATAAGAAGTAAAACATTACATGGCATCCCAAAATATGCACAATCATTGGATCAATTTAAAAATTATATGTATATGGTAATGCTGAATAGGTTTTCATTATGATGCCATAGCTTGATATGGTTATGAAGTAAATTACAGTATCATACCCCCACACCCTCCCACACAAATTAGTAAATGGTTTTTCATTGTAACCTGAAAGAAGAATGGATAAAGAAAATGTGGCACATTTATACAATAGATTATTACTCAGTCATTGAAAAACAAAAAAAAAAGAAAAAGGAATCATGAAATTCACAGGTAAATGGATGAAACTAGAAAAAATATCATACTCACTAAGGTATACTAGATCCAGATAAAGAAATACGGTACATATTTGCTTATTTATGGATATTAGTTTTTTCTATATTCTTTATTTACATTCCAAATGATTTCCCCTTTCCCAGTTCCCCGCTCCCCGAAAGTCCCATAAGCCCTCTTCCCTCCCCCTGTTCCCCATTTCCCTAAGAATTTCATGAATTCATTTTTTTAATTGCTGAGTAGTATTCCATTGTGTAAATAGATGTGGAAAATATCTCTGATAAAATTGAAGAAATAAGATTTGAGTATTTCATGGAAAAATTATACAGATAAAATGGCAGGCATAAAAGTATTCCTAAATTGATTGAAAGTGGAATTATAAACATTTTCTGAAAAAAATTGAAAATCTACAAGGAAAATATTTCTGATGAAACTCAAGAAATATATAGAAAAAAACACGTTAAAACTGACTATTTCATTAAAAATTATACATATAAGATGGCAGGCATAAAAATATTCCTAAATTGATTGGAAGTAGAAGTAAAAACATTTTCTGATAAAATTGAAGATTTACATGGAAAATATCTCTGATAAAATTGAAAAAATTTATACAGATAATTTGGTAGGAATAAAAATATTCCTAAATTGATTAAAAGTAGAATTATAAACATTTTCTGAAAAAATTGAAGATTTACATGGAAAATATCTCTGATAAAATTGAAAAAAAATATGGAAAAACATTAAAATTGAAGATTATCATGGAAAATTATACAGATAAAATGGTAGGCATAAAAATATTTCTAAGTTGATTGAAAGTGAAATGATAAAATTGAAGATTTACATGGAAAATATCTCTTATAAAATTGAAGAAATATAAAAACACATTAAGATTGAGTATTTCATGGAAAAATTATACAGATAGAATGGTAGGCATAAAAATATTCCTAAGTTTTTTGAAAGTGGAATTATAAGCACTTTCTGATAAAATTGAAGATCTACAAGGAAAATATTCCTGAAAAACTTCAAGAAATATATAGAAAAACATGTTAAAACTGACTATTACATGGAAAATTATACAGATAAAATAGAAGGTACAAAAATGTTACTAAGTTGGTTGAAAGTAAAATTATAGACATTGTCTGATAAAACTGAAGATCCACATGGAAAAAACTTCTGACAAAATTGAAGAAAAATACAGAAGAACATTAAAATTGAAGATTATCATGGACAATTATACCGACAAAATGGTAGGCACAAAAACATTTCTAAATTGATTGAAAGTGGAACTACAAACAACCCCCTCCCCCACGAAACTGAAGATCTACATGAAAAACACCTCCGACAAAATTGAAGAAATACACAGAAAAAATGTTAAAATTAAAGATTATCATGGAAAATAATACAGTCAAAATGGTAGACACAAAAGCCATTACTAAATTGAAAGAGGAGTCACAAACATTTTCTGATAAAATTGAAGATCCACATGAAAAACATCTCTGTCAGACTATGTTTTTTTGTTGGGGAATTGAGTCTATTGACATTATAAGATATTAAGGAATAGTGATTGTTGCTTCCTGTTATTTTTGATGTTATTTTTATGTTTGTGTGGTTACTTTCTTTTGAATTTCTTGGAAAAAGATTACTTTCTTGCTTTTTCTAGGGTGTAGTTTCCCTCCTCATGTTGGCGATTTCCATCTATTATCCTTTGTAGGACTGGATTTCTGGAAAAATATTGTATAAATTTGGTTTTATCATGGAATATCTTGTTTTCTCTATCTATGGTAATTGAGAGTTTTGCTGGGTATAGTAGTTTGGGCTGGCATTTGTGTTCTCTTAGGGTCTGTATGAGATCTGCCCAGGATCCTCTGGCTTTCATCATCTCAGGTGAGAAGTCTGGTGTAATTCTGATAGGCCTGCCTTTATAGGTTACTTGACCTTTTTCTCTTACTGCTTTTAATAGTCTTTCTTTGTTCAGTGCATTTGGTGTTTTGATTATTATGTGCTGGGAGGACTTAATCAATAATAACAAAGTAATAATCCATAGAACCACAGAGGTTAGTTATAGAGTAAGGTACTAGAGAGGGCAGATAGATCTCATTAGGAAAAGGAAATAGAATAGATAGTTATAGATGGATTGAGGTGCTGAAATGGAAGGACCAAATGGGAAGCGGTGATGAAGAAGGTAATATGGGGAAAGACAGCTAAAATTAGGGGTCACTTGCTGAAAGATAATACAGTAGAAAATTCCTAAAATAAATACATATAAGAAGGTGGTACAAATGAAACTGCAAAATATGTATCCATTTTCATTTTTCTTTTTTTTCTTAGTTTTTTTTATTTTATAAGTTTTTTTTATTTACATTCCAAATCATTTCCTCTTTCCCATTTCCTCCCTCCCCAAAAGTCCCATAAGCCCCCTTCCCTCCCTCTTTTCCCCATTCAACCCCCTCTCACTTCTCTGTCCTGGCATTCCCCTACATCCAGTCTTTCCAAGACCAGGGGTCTCTCCTTCCATCTTCTTGGAAATCTACTGATATGCGAATTGTGTCTAGGGTATTCCGAGATTCTGGGTTAATATCCCCTTATCAGTGACTGCATACTATGTGTGTTCTTTTGTGATTGGGTTACCTCACTAAGGATGATATTTTCAAGTTCTGACCATTTGCCTAGGAATTTCGTGAATTCATTGTTTTTAATTGCAGAGTAGTATTCCATTGTGTAAATATACCACGTCTTCTGAATCCATTCCTCCGTTGAGGGACATCTGGGTTCTTTCCAGCTTCTGGCTATTATAAATAAGGCTACTATGAACATAGTGGAGCATGTGTCCTTATTGCATGCAGGTAAAGCCTCTGGGTATATGCCCAGGAGTGGTATAGCCGGATCCTCCGGGAGTGTCATGCCCAGTTTTCTGAGGAACCGCCAGACTGCTTTCCAGAGTGGTTGTACCAGCTTGCAATCCCACCAGCAGTGGAGGAGTGTTCCTCTTTCTCCACATCCCCACCAACAACTGCTGTCTCCTGTGTTTTTGATCTTAGCCATTCTGACTGGTGTGAGATGGAATCTCAGGGTTGTTTTGATTTGCATTTCCCTAATGACTAAGGATGATGAACATCTCTTTAGGTGCTTCTCAGCCATTAGACATTCTTCAGGTGAGAACTCTTTGTTTAGCTCTGTACCCCAATTTTTAATAGGGTTACTTGCCTCTCTGGAGTTTAACTTCTTGAGTTCTTTGTATATATTGGATATTAGCCCTCTGTTGGATGTAGGGTTGGTAAAGATCATTTCCCAGTTAGTTGGTTGTCGCTTTGTCTTTTTGACAGTGTCTTTTGCCTTGCAAAAACTTTGTAATTTAATGAGGTCCCATTTGTCAATTCTTGATCTTAGAGCATAAGCTATTGGAGTTCTATTCAGGAAATTCTCCCCTGTGCCCATATGTTCAAGGTTCTTCCCTAGTTTCCTTTCTACTAGTTTCAGTGTGTCTGGTTTTATGTGGAAGTCCTTGGTCCACTTGGAATTGAGCTTAGTGCAAGGAGATAAGAATGGGTCGATTTGCATTCTTCTGCATGTTGACCTCCAGTTGAGCCATCATCATTTGTTGAAAAGGCTATCTTTTTTCCACTGGATGGTTTTAGCTCCTTTGTCAAAGATCAAGTGACCATAGGAGTGTGGATTCATTTCTGGGTCTTCAATTCTGTTCCATTGATCTACATGCCTGTCACTGTACCAATACCATGCAGTTTGTAACACTATTGCTCTGTAGCACAGCTTGAGGTCCGGGATACTGATTCCCCCAGAGGTTCTTTTACTCTTGAGATTCATTTTTCTACATACAGACTGCCAGTTAGACCAGAACCATTTATTGAAGACGCTTTCATTTTTTCCATTGTATATTTTTGGTTTCTTTGTCAAAGATCAAATGTCCATAAGTGTGTGGTTTTATTTCTAGGCCTTTAATTCTATTCTACTGATCAACGTGTCTGTCTCTGCACCAATACTATACAGTTTTTATCACTATTGCTCCGTAGTATAGGGTGAGGTCAGGGATGGTGGTTTCCCCAGCAGTTCTTTTATTGGTAAGAATTGTTCTTGCTATTCTGGATTTTTTACTTTTCCAGATGAAATTGAGAATTGCTCTTTCCATGTCTTTGAAGAATTGTGTTGGGATGTTGATGGGGATTGCATTAAATCTGTAGATTGCCTTTGGTAGGATGGCCATTTTTACTATTTTAATTCTGTCAATCCATGAGCATGGGGAATCCCTCCATTTTCTGAGCTCTTCTCAATTTCGTTCTTGAGAGACTTGAAGTTCTTATCATACAAATCTTTTACTTGTTTGGTTAGAGTTAACCCAAGATATTTTATATTTTTGTGACTATTGTGAAGGGAGTTGTTTCCCTAATTTCTTTCTCAGCCTGTTTATCATGTGTATAAAGGTTACTGATTTATTTGAGTTAATTTTATATCTAGCCACTTTGCTGTAATTGTTTATCAGCTGTAGAACCATCTTTGTCACCGGGCACAAATCTCAAGTTCAAGTCGCTCAAGAACCTCCACATAAAACCAGATACACTGAATCTAATAGAAGAGAAAGTGGGAAGAACCTTGAACTCATTGGCACAGGGGGAAATTTACTAAACAGAACTCCAATGGGTCAAACTCTAAGATCAAGAACTGATAAATGGGACCTCATGAAACTGGAAAGTTACTGTAAGGCAAAGGACATCGTCAATAGGACAAATTGGCAACCTACATATTGGGAAAAAAAATCTTCACTAACCCCACATCTGATAGAGGGCTAATATCCAAAATATGTAGAGAACTCAAGAAGCTAACTACCAAAAAGCCAAACAACTCAGTCAAAAAACAGGGTATAGAACTAAATAGAGAATTCGCAACAGAGAATGGCTGAGAAGCACTTAAAGAAATGTTCGAAGTCCTTGGTGACCAGGGAAATGAAAATCAAAACAACCCTGAGACTCCACCTTATACCAATCAGAATGTCTAAGATCAAATCCTCAGGTGACAGCACATGTTGGTGAGAATGTGAAGAAAGAGGACTACTCATCCATTGCTGGTAGGAGAGCAAACTGGTACAACCACTCTGGAAATTAATCTGGAGATTCCTCAGAAAATTGGAAATAGATCTACCTGAAGATCTAGCTATACCACTCTTGGACATATACCTAAAAGATACCCCACCATGCTACAGGGGCACATGCTCCACCATGTTCATAGCAGCCTTGTTTGTGACAGCCAGAAGCTGGAAACAACCCAGACGTCCCACAACAGAATGGATACAGAAAATGTGGTTCATTTACATAATGGAATACTACTCAGCTATTAAGAACAAGGACATCCTGAGTTTTGCAGGCAAATGGATGAAACTAGAAATTATCATCCTGAGTGAGGTATCTCAGACCCAAAAGGACATGCATGGTATGTACTCACAAATAAGTGGATATTAGCCAGAAAAAGTACAGAATACCCAGGATACAATTCACAGAACTCAAGGTTAATAAGCCGAAGAGACAAAGTGAGGATGCTTCAATCCCACTTGGGAGGGAGAAGAAAGCAATCACAAGAGTGGGGAGGGAGGGAGGGAGGAAGGGAGGGACTTGCGTAGGAAAGGGGACGAGGGGAAGAAGGGAACATGATCTGGCATTGGGTGGGTGGGTGGAGGGAACATGATCTGGCATTGGGTGGGTGGGTGGGGGGAACAGGACTGAAGCCCTTAGAGCTAGCAGAAAGAATGTATACAGGCAATCTTGGGAGGCAGGAGGTGGTGGGTGGGTCCCTCCAGAATGTACCAGAGACTGGGGAGGTAGGAAACTCTCAGGACTCAAAGGAAGGGATCTTAGATAAAATGCCAGACAGTGGGGAGAGGGAACTTGTAGAGCCCACCTCCTGCAGAAAGACAGGGCATCAAGTGAGGGATAGGGTTGCCATCCCACAGTCAAAAACTCTGACCCATAATCATTTTTTGTCTGAAAGGACTGCAGGGACAAAAATGGAAAAGAGCCTGAGGAAAAGGAGGTCCAGCGACAGGCCCAAACTGGGATCAAGCTCAAGGGGAAGGCCCCAAGGCCTGACACTATTACTGAGGCTTGGTGTGCTCACAAAAAGGGGTCTATCATGATTGCCCTCTGAAAGACCCAACAAGCAGCTGAAAGAGTCAGATGCAGATAATGACACCCCACCAATGGACAGAAGCTGCTGACCCCTGTGGTTGATTTAGGGAAAAGCTGGAAGAAGCTGAGGAGGAGGGTGACCCTGTAGGAGGACCACAGTCTCAACTAACCTGTACCCCTAAGATCTCTCAGACACTGTGCCACCAACCAGGCAGGATGCACCAGCTGATATGAGGCCCCTAACACATATACAGCAGAGGACTTCTGGGTCTGGATTCAGCTAGAGAGATGCACCTAACCCTCAAGAGACTGGAAGCTCCAGGGAGTGGGGCTGGGCTGGTGGGGTGGAGGGTGGGGAGGGGAGGGACATCCTTGTGGAGAAGGGGGTTGTAGGGAGGAGGTATGGGATGTTGAAAAGTCAGAGGTTGGACTGGGAGGGAATAAAATCTGGACTGTAAAAAAAGATTAAATAAAATAAAAAAGAAATTGCAAAATAATCGGAGAAACAGAACCTCACCTCAATAGGTCAGCTCTTATTACCGAATGAAGCTCTTAGTCCAGGGATTAAGAAATATCTAATTGAGTTGTTAGCCAAAGAGAATTCCCAAACAACTGAAGACCATAGGTTTTTCTCTACAAATAGACAGCAAGACCCTATTGCTGAAGAGGAGTCTTCACAACACCAACAAAACTCATTGAACATGGAGAAGTCGAGCAGGTGCGTTCATAGAGCCTTCACCCTACATGCCAGTGTCTTTCGTACAGGAAGGTTCTCTGCACAATGGTAGAAGAGAAACATAAACACCACCTCAGCGACAAACCCTTGGATCTACAATGGAGTCTTGACTGCATGATATGTCCAGGCAATGGTGGCAAAAATCTTATGGTGGTAACCAACCAATATCTGATTTGATTTAAGGCCCATACCATAAGATGGAACTCATACTCAACACTACTTAGGTGACCAAAATCCTGAGGCTAGACATCCCACGAACCTAGGGTAAAACTAAATATTACTGTTTTAAAAAGAGAAACAAATAAAATGAAACAAAAATGTAATGAAACAAAAATGACTCCTAATGACATTCCGCTATATTCATAATCAATGCCTTTCCCAGCTATCATTAGAGAAACTTTCTCTTGAAGTACTTGGGAGCAAATACAGAGACCTACAGACAGGTATCATTCAGAGAATGAGAGATCTTGGAACACTTATCCTTAAAGGGGATGTCTTCATCAAATACTCCTCCCCTCTTTTTAGGGCTCAAGGCATCCTGCAGAAGAGGAGGAGGAGTCAGAGAGGATGGAGTACATCAAGCAAACAAGGCCTCTAACCTAACATGATCAACGCTCTGATGAACCCAAAGAGACCAAGGTGGCATGTACCGGGCCTGCATAGTTCAGAGTCAGGTCCCTTATATAGATATGGCTTGGCTTCCAGTCTAGAGATTTTATGAGACTCCTCAGTATACAGATGAGTGGGTCTCCATTTCTCATGCCTTCTCTTGGGCTTTAAGAAATTTCTCTTGGTTTGGTTTGTCCAATTCTGATGTGGGGTCAGTTTTTTATCTTATTATATCTTATTATAATTTATTTCATTTTGTTATTGTCCCTTAGGAGCCTGTTTGTTTTCTAATGAGACACAGAAAAGGAGTGAATTCAGATCAGAGGGGAGGTAGGGAGGAACTGGAGGAATAGAGGGAGAGAAAATCATAATCAGATTATGTGATTTAAAAAAACTATTTTCAATAAAAGGAAAAACAAAAATTAAAATATTTTTAAAACTCTGAACATTAACATATATACTATATATATATTATATAAGTTGCTTAAATTTTCTACAGGCACTTATGTAATAATTATTACTTAGCATATAAATTTCTTAGCTACAATTACAAAACAGTGATAAGAATAAATCATTCTTTATAAATATTTGCATATTTTTAACAAAAGTTTTTATTTTTAGTCTATCATTCTCTAATATATGTGATGCTAAAATAAATGTACCTTTTTCGAACCATGTTATAGAAAAACAAATTAGATTCTAGCTGAAAGACCATATTTAGTCTTTTTGTTTTTCACCTTCCTGTCTAAAACTTTCCTATAGCATTTCTTAAAAATGAATCACTCAGATATAAAAATACAAATACTTGATAATAGTTTTAGTAATCATAAGTTATAATTCAGTAGTATGAATAATAAAATATAAATAAAAACTATCCACTGTCCGTCTCTCACAGTTAGTATCAATCACACTCTCCTTTCTAATAACTGTAGACCTGCTACTTCCAGGGACCTATTGACAACATTTTTCAGAACAGCTTCTTCCACAAGCCAGCCGCCAGACTATGTCTAGGTGAACTGTTTATCTATGCATTTATTTTAACATTTAACATGGATAAAACTTCACTATTCTTATTAGGTCCCTTTTTTAAAGCATTGCTTGGTTTTCCTGCAAACCCTGTTTTTGGGGGGGGGGTTGTTGTTTTTTTTACTGCATCATTTACATAGTATGTATATGTAGATACATACATCACTTTATAGTACAATTGAATGTATTCCCCTTCTTCTCTATTTTCTTACCATTTCCCTTCCTGCTTAAAGATAAAATGGTAGCATTCTTGAACAAGTAGGTACAATTCACAACTCCATAATTCCAGAGACTACTTTTATACATTTAAAAGCAAAAGGAGATGTTTTAAACAACCCTCAAAACTAAATGTTACACAGAACTATATATAAATATAGGAAAGAAGATCCTTGTAATTTCAGTCTATGACTATATTATAGATTTACACTATTAACTTTGATATTGGTATTCTGATGTCATGGAACCTTTCTATTAACAACAAACATTTAATGTGTGATACCATGGTAATATTTTTAAGACATATGTCACCATAAAGTAGAGCTGATTGGTTCCAGAAAGCAGACGACTGACAATTGGCATTTTAACAGGAAAACAAACACGGGTTTAATGAGATATACTAGGAATCCTTAATGATACTACTATATTCTTGTGATCTGGAAGGTAGTATGTATCTCAAATTCATATATATCCTCAGTAGAGACTAGAGATGGGCCTATCTACCTATGTATTTGTCTGAATGTGACCTTCATACAGAGATGATATGATAAGGCATGACAGAAAATAAGGATATTTTTCAACTCACAAGTAGAACCAAGAGTAAAACAGGCAACATTGGGTATAATTATAACTGACTTTTGCTTGTTGGTAGGATATCATGATAGTTTCTTGAATTTATTTATTAGCTCTAACAGTCTGGTCTTCTTAAATGCTTAAAGGTTTTCAGAGAACATTTTGTTGTCTACAAACATTTTACTACTTATTCAATAACTTGAACATCTTTTTGTTTTACTCAAACATTTTTATATTTTGATCATATTCTTTCCCCTCCTTCATATCCTCTCAGATCCCACCTCACTGCCCATACAACTTAATGCAGTTCTTTCTTTCAAAACAAACACCACAGTGCAATTCTCTTTTTGAAAGCGAAGATCACAGAACGAGAGAGAACGAAAAAGACAAACCTCTTGCTCTGCGCATTATTCCGCTGGAGCCTGTGCTTTAACTCCCTTCTCCCGCAGGCTCTCGTGAGGGCTGAGTAATGATGACCTAGGCCCCAGCCCAAGTCTCACGTTTCTATTAGGTCTAGAAATCATTGTGAAGTATCATATACTCTATAATTTTTGGACACAGCTTGGCCGAGGTCAAAGTTAAGGTGATTGTCTTATTGTCTGCCACAGATGGCAACAAATGTGTCATTTAAATGGAACCCAGAGAGAGGAGAGCTAAGGTCTACCGCAGAGTGTGAATGCAACAAAAGCGGGCTCTCCTAGAGCCTTTCATGGAAAAAGAAGAGGATATGGTCATTTAAATTGAATGGAACCCAGAGAGAGGAGAGCTAAGGTCTACTGCAGAGTGTGAATGCAACAAAAGCGGGCTCTCCTAGAGCCTTTCATGGAAAAAGAAGAGGATATGGTCATTTAAATTAGGGAGATAGTCCACCCGATAAATCTAAATAAAATGAGCAGGTGGCTGTGAGCATGGCCCAGGCATATTGGCAACAGGCTTCTTGGTCTTTATGTATCAGAAAGAACTGAGCAATTCAAATTGTATGAGATATATGCAGATGCCACAAAGCCATTATCTGTTGAGCGTACAGCATCTGTTTAATGAGCTGTAGGGTTTCCACCAACCGGCCTCACCTAAGAAGACTGGCGGAACTTCAACAGGGCAGAGAGCATCCAGGGTCTATCAGGCTTAATAGGTAAATCCTAAGTGCCTGGTCACTCAGAGGACATCCACTCCCCCACCCCAGAGAAACAGGTGTGACAACCTGCTCTTGAGCAGCACTGAATTCGGCATAACAATTGTAGTTCTCAACGGTTTCTAGAAATGAATCAGACTAAGTGTGGTGAAATGCTTACATGACAGCGACTTTCCCCATAGCAGCAATGCTTAAAAGCCAACAAATATTTTAAAACCCAAACCTGACTCTCAACACTTTTCTTTCTTTACACCAGGCTTGGTGAGGTGAGGTGGCACTGCCAATGAGGGGAAACCTGAGAGGAGAAGGGGCAAGGGGAGCACGAAAAAGACGAGGGCAACGAGCCTTCACAGGTCCAAGAGCCTCTCCTCTCCCTGATGTCCAACAAGGCCATCCTCCACTATTCAAGTGGCTGGAGCCATGGGTCCCTCTTTGGTTGGTGGTTTAGTCCCTGGGAGGTCTGGAGGTACTGGCTGGTTCATATTGTTGTTCCTCCTATGGGGCTGCAAATCCCTTCAGCTCCTTGGGTTCCTTCTCTAGCTCCTCCATTGGGGACCCTGTGCTCAGTCCAATGGTTGGCTGAGAGCATCCCCTCTGTGTTTTCAGGCACTGGCAGGGCTTCTCAGAAGACAGCTATATCAGGCTACTGTCAGCAAGCACTGGGTGAGTTGGTGAGCAGGGGGAGGGGGAAATGGGATAGGGGATTTTCAGAGGGGAAACAAGGAAAGGAGATAACATTTGAAATGTAAATAAAGAAAATATCTAATAAAAAAAAGAATTTCTCTGGTTACCACCATCATTGCTCTGAATTTAAGAAGACCTAAGCTCTGAGTGTATAAGAGTGGAGAAAACAGGCTACACCAAAGGGATGTGTACAACATTATCTCAATTCCGAGGACATTAATTCTTTGTATTTGGATGAGGAAATAACTAGAGAACCAAGATACTAAACATCTCATGCTATGAGAGAAATTGCAACATTATCTGGCTGCTTTTTAATGTTTTTTTTTCAGAGAAGTCCTAGTGTGGGTTGTTGCCTTTGATAGAGTTTTTCTGAGTCTGTCCAACATGTCTCAGAATGATGTTATTCTCACACGACACATTCAATGTGCCATTGGTTTTCAGTGAATTTGTTCAATTGCTTGATTATTTGCTTTAATTAAAGTATCCTTGGGACTATACAAGAAAAGAAAAGAAAAGAAAAGAAAAGAAAAGAAAAGAAAAGAAAAGAGGAAAGACAAGGGGAGTAAGCCAGGAAAAGCAATATTGAAAAAAATGTGCCCTTTTAATATTTCAAATTAGGATTAAAAACTCTTTTAAGCTTAAAAAAACCCTAAAAATCTAAAAATAACTAACAATGGTTTAAACTCCCTTATCAACCCAGATTGATAAGGAAGTTGACAGAGGAAGGAAACCACCTGAGAACAGGTAAAAGATGGGGAGCAGGCAAGACTTGACAGCCTGTGACAGATAACTTACCTCAGACTTCTGCTCTCCTAGCACTTGTTTGATTAAAATGCACCCATTTCCTCTTGACAGAAAACACTTCTGATACTTTTATACCGAGAAGAAATTCACCAGCTATTTAAGAAATGACATTTCCCTTTTGCAAGCATGAATATTTTCAAATCTCAGTGTTCATGAGTTTCGTCTGCAGTGTCTGAGCCCCACCTCCCAGGTTTCCACTTTAGTAGGTGTATATAGGTCTTGAGGATAATATTCCTTATATTACTATTCAGATGACAATGATCCTGGTCCTGGGACCACACATCTGGTTATGGGAAGTCAGCATCTAATTCAGAGTCTCTCATCTCATCTTCCAAAATGAACCCAACTTCCTTTCCTGCTCTGACACAGCATCCCCTATAACTGGCCTATACCCAAACCTTCATAACTGATTAACTTTCGTGAATTACACTAGAGCACTTTTTTTTCCCAAGAAAGAAAGAAAACCTCTCTACCTGTTACTTATCCAGTCAAGGTCTCTGACTCTGTTAGCATGTCTCTAAGCACAGCATTCTTTCAACTTCTTCCTCTTCTAACATTTCCTACCAGAACTTTCACTGACCATCTCAGTTGCATGGCACCAGGTTTTGTATCTAGAAATGCTATCCTTTGTGGGTTTCTTAGACTTTACATAAGGGATTGCTCAATTGTCTTTCTGTATAGCACCATCTTCTTTCAGATTCTGTCCTATCACTTCTGACCATCTTAACTGTATTGGACTCTGATCTTAGTCTGTACAATAGAAAGAACACATAGGTTTTGTCTAGGACTCTGTCTCTGTGCCACAGTCTGGACAGTTGATCTGACCTGAGATCCAGGCCTACAGTCTGGCCTCACTGTTTCCTTCTTTCAGGGTAAGAGACTTGTACTGCTTGGTATCTAATATTTGAACACAGTTTTTACAAATAGTATTTGACTAGTTTTTTTTTATTGTTTATTGAGATGGATTACTAGGTCCCTGTTCAAAAAAACCCAAATTAAATTTTAATGAAATTTTTATTAAATAAATTAGAGTTTAGTATATATATTTATTGATATTCTTATGAAAACAGAATAATAGTTACTGTTTAACCATAGAGATGCAGCTTGGAGATTTACTTTCCACATAAATGTCATGTAAAGTATAAAAACAGAAAGAGAATATATAAATACAGGTGTCATAGAGATTATTAAGGTATTGTAAGAGATGCTACTTATGATATAAAACATTTTCCCTATAGTTTCTTTTTTTTGAGATTATAATTGTATTTCTCCATTCCATAGGCCTCTCCCCTTCAAATTAATTCATGGTCTCTTTTATTGCATAGATACATGTTTAGCCAGTGTTCTATTGCTGTAAAGAGACACCATGACCATGGCAACTCTTATACATAAAGCATTTAATTGGGCTATGCTTATAGTTTCAGAGGTTTGGTCCACTGTCACCATGATGGAGAGCATGACAAAGTGTGACAGACAGTGGAGCTGGAGACACAGCAGAGAGCTGTACATCTGGTTCATCAGGCAGCAGAAAGGAAGGGACACTGGGCCTGGCCTGAGCTTTGAAACTCCAAAATTCACCTCCAATAACATACTTCTCTCATCAAGGCCACACCTCCTAATATCAAGTAGTGCTACTTCTTGATGACCAACATTGAAATCTATGAGTCTATAGGGGCCACTCTTATTCAATATGCAATGTGTATATATCCATATTGCTAAATATAGCCTGTTTTGTCTGCATAATGTTATTTGTATGTGTGTTGCAGAGCTGACAGTTTGGAAATGGACTATATAAACCATTTTTTAAATGAAACGAACACGTATTTTGAAAAGGAGAGATTACCAAGCTGGATAAAGACAAATTAGAAAATATTAATAATATTGCCATGTAAATTAAAGTTTCAATTGAAAATGTTTTCACATGAAAGCTGAATTCCTGATGGCTTCAGTGTTGAATTATACCAGAAATGTAAAAAACAGAAAAAGGAGAAAACAATTTCTGGGTCATTTAGTGAATCCAGAATTACTAATACCTAAATAAAACAAAATCATCATAAGAAAATAAAGCCCACACAGACAATTTTTAAAAGAAAAGTAAACACGCACTGGAGAGGTAGACAATTGGCTGTTGCTTTTTGCCACTCTGCTAAGCAGAGAAAAGAGCCTATGACAAAAACTCCAAGTAGCTCACAGTGTTACAGTGAGAAGGGACATTGTAGCTATAAAGGAAGATTAAGGGTTTAAATGGGAAAGCTGAACCACTGAGAAAGGAATAAAAAGGTTTATGGTTGGGCATGAGATGACTGAACATGTAAGAACAGGACAAGGTTCTGAGCAATGATACCTCCCACACACACACACCCAAAAGCACATATAGGGCATTATTCCCTTTTATACAGTACTGCTTAGAATGCAGCTTACTTAAGAGATTAAATTGTAAATAAATATAGCTTCTATAGAAGCTTTCATCTATTTCAGAAGACACTCTAGTCCATCCCACAAGGATAAACTAAGAATGGCTACAGTTCCTTCTTGTTAGCTTCAAGAGTAAATAGTTTAATACAATTCTCAGCACTGGAGACACCTGTAAAGTTGGCAGTAGCAACAGCAACCCTTAACTAATAGCTAGTAGTCAAAGTCAGCAACTAACAAAGCCTGAGACAGAGATGGACAGAGTACAGCTTTAACTACTCTTAACTATGATGGCAACGCATTAACAAAGCATGATCCTCACCTGCCTGGTTGGCTTACCCACTCGGCCTACAGAATTCAGCCTGTGTTCAGCTTCTCTGATAGCTCCATAAAGTTCTTAAGACAAAGAGGGTCAAGGTTTTTCTCTTCGGAGAACTACTTTCCTTAGAGTTTCTCCCCCTTTTCCTTAATATTTCTTAATAAAGCTTGCTTCCACATTTGCTAATGATTAAGAATATCCAGATCCTTGGTCTTCATAGTCTTAAGACACAGAACTGAGTGTCGCTCTCTCTGACTTTGGATGGCCATTGAGTTTTCTGAATCTTAGGTCACTAAATGAATCGCAACTGGGACAAGAAAGGTCCCACTGGACTCAGAATCGCTGCGTCACTGCCCAAAGCATCTAAACAAGCACAGCTGTAAAGCCAACCAACACAGCAGATCACAGGTGTTCACTGACACTATCAACACACAAAAAGAGTCATCTTTCAGAAAAGTAACATTTAAAAGCTTTTCAGTGGAACTAAGAAAGACATAAAAGTTAGAATCAAATTTACTGCTATCTTACACAAATAATTACACTAAAACTTGAAAGCATATTTAAGCAGTCTGCCGGTGGCATAAAGAAAATGATCATTTAAAGTCTGGAAAGGGTCTGTCTGTCATAAAACGTTAGCAGTGTTTTTCAGTGAGTATGAGTTCACTGCTTTTTATTAAAGCTGTACAACAATATGTTAGTTCTTTGTCCAATGGACTATGGAAACTGCCAGAAGCCAAGAGTGTGTGTGCAATGATGGCTTAGACTCTCATAAATATATTTCAATCTTAAACTAAGCCTTATCTCCTCAAACAATTTCTTAATGATTTAATGATTTCTTAATGATTTAAAAAACACAGTAATATCACATCTGTATTTCTTACATTCAGCTTCAAAGTGCAAAATGGAAGGTAAAAGAATAAATCTGGGGCTCTAACAAGACTAAATGTCCAGATGACAAGACAATGTGTCAGGTAAAAGTGTTTTTTATTGCTAAAGAATTTTATTTATGTAATTTAACAATCCAAGGTGTTCAATTTCCTGGCTGCATTATTAAATATCATCCTTCCTTAAGATCACTTTCCAACATCACCACAGTAGCAGAACAACCCACTGGACTTCCTTTTCCTAAAATCATTTAAGACTGATCCTAAAAAGAAGACACTGCCTTGAGACTTCAACCATTGTCTACTTGAAAGTCATAATTCTAATATATTATCCATGAGTGTTACAGGTGACGAGAGTTTCAGTGAGGTCTCTGGTCCCAAAGAATTTTCACAGTATGGGTTTGGGAGCATTATAATCTTTATCTTCTTCATCTGAATATTAATCATGCATTGAATTTCATTCAGCTAAAAAATTTAACAAGGAATTCTATGAGATCATAAGAGAAGTTGGCAATTCTCACACTCTAGAGTATGACCAAATCAGGCACCCTCTAAATTCTCAATTAAACAAAAACTAGTTAAAAAACATCTCTCAACTTAGAGAAATCTTTCAAGAAACTTCCACATACATTAAACAAACCTGAAGATGTTTGTTTCAGGTCAGATGTTTGTGTCAGGTGTTTTTGGAGCTATAAAATACATCTTTAGACTCAGTGCTCAGTAGCTGTGCTGAAGGGATTTTCCCTCATTGAAAGGATTCTTGTAGAACAGCATTCATTGCAGGAACGTACTGAATGAAACTGGCTTCTTTGCCAGTTTCTTTGCAGTTCTGCTTAATTTTAAAGATAATACTGAACAGAACAATACATTCTATTGATAACACTTTATTGAAAGAATAAATGAATTTATTGCATTTATTTGTCCAGATAGCACCCAGATCATTTGCCATCAATCTTCTAGAATCTAATAGACTAAGATGCAACTTGAAAAAAAATAGTTATTAAACATAATGAAATATCCAATTTAAAAATTAAACACTGCACTGCCCAGCTTCAGGCTTTGTTTAAGGTCTGATGTTTGAAGATGAAAGAGCTGCTGTAGTTTACTTAAAATAGCTATTCTGAATTTTCACTTGAGAAAAACTGAAAAAACATTTGTTAAGAGAGGTCTGGTCACTAGCTTCCAAGGCAATTCACTCAAACGTCATTACTTGTATTTTTTTAAATAACTTTAAAATTTTTTTAAAAAAGTTATAAAATTATTTTGTGAGGGTGAGGGAGGCAGGACTTAGCATAATACTTGCACTCAGATACTAAAATTCACCTCATTGGAACATAAGTTTGAAGTGAACTTCCTCAAAAACTCATTTTTCATGTATGGACACAGTTACATGGACTAGTTCTAGCTGGTCAGATCAGAAGGATCTATCAGGCCATTCCTACAAGTAATGTGAATTGTGGTGCACACCATTCAGAAGGCATTGTTTTGAATTAACAGCTAAGAGTTCAGAGTTCAGATTCTATTCTTTTAGATACTGCTATGGATTCTAAAGAAACTGTATTTCTTTGAAGCTGATTTCCCCCATGTACAAAGTTCTTACATTTTTTTTTTATCTGCTATCTTGGGAAATTCTTGCTTTTCTAAATTTACATGTGACATTTGGAGTATTAGGAAATTTGACTTTTTTTGGGAAAGAACTTATTTAAATATTTTAAGAACATATTCAACTCTAGTCTAAAGGTGGTATTATACATACGACAGTGTGGACACTGGTTTTGGCACAAGCTTTAACATAGGTATGCTAAGAGTCTCCCTAAAGCTGCAGCCTTGCTGTGATATCTGTTCCCTTGTCTAATCTCAGTGGGAGAGGATGCACCTACTGTGGCAGACTTGATGCTCCAGGGTGGGGGAGTACTCAGGGGAGGAGAAAGGGGGGTCATGGGCGAGGGTCTCTGTGAGCTGGGAACAGGAGGTAACAGCATATGGAATGAAAATAAATATAATTTTTAAAAAAGTTTCACATTTAAATTAATCAATATATATTAACCTACACTCAATAATGTAATTAAACTGTGGCTTATGGAACACCCACCACCTGAACGAATCCTTCAGTTTCTGTATAACATGCTGTAAGTTATTTGAACAGTCCCTTATTAATGAAAATTTAGATATTATGCTGATGATGGAGCCTTGGCTTACTCCATCTTACCCTTCCTTTAACTGTATCAAGTGGGAGACTACAAATTACACTCCAGAGTCCCTTGCAGCCACAGCTCTCAGTGTCAGATGGGTTCTGCCTCTCACATGATGCTGATATCTCTCTTCTCTCCTCCTCCTCCTCCCGCCCTGGTTTCCAATTTATGCTGGAAAGGACAATAGATGAAACATGAGAATTTTCTCCTGTAATGACATCCTAAAGAACACCTTTAAGTTTCTAAAAAGCAGCATTTGCAGCTGCAGAAGAAACAGCAAGGATGTAAGTACCCATCTTGCTTCCTTACCCCTGTGCCTCATGGGTGGGTATATATTCTTAATTTCCTAAGTTTTGAGGGTATAGCAGTGGCAGCAGTAAACATATTGCTCTGAATTTCACCATAGCTCCAGCTTGTCTCAGTGCATAACTTCCTTAGAGTACTGGTTCTATGCTGTTGTGAAGTCTAAAACCTTCCTTGGCCTTTTCAAAGTTTTTACATACATTCATTTTCTATTAAATCCCATGCCTTATCAAATAACTGGAGTGATTTCTCTTTCAATGAATATTGACACAATCTTTTTGCAATGACTAGCCATCTTTTTCTAAATAAAGTTATAATTTACAGAGAGTAATTGTTTTAGTATACTGTCTTCCAACTTTTTTATAAACTAATAAAGGCCAAGTAAGTGCCATAAAAATGAAGACAATTGGCTGGCGATAGAGCTTAGAGGTAAACTGCACATAGCATGTGCAAGACTCTGGGTTCAAGACCTCTGATCCTCCCCCGCAGTTCTATAATGCACTCTGTGTGCCTTTTAAACCCACCTCTCACCTCCTGTCCATTTATACTAATCACCTGCTGCTGTAGTTTCAGTGTTTTGGAATCGTGCATAAATGCACACATAGGGTACACAGTCTCTTGATGATGGGTTCTTTCATTAAGTATGATTCATGCAAGCAGTGTACATCATTAATTTATTTCTTTTGTGCTACACAAGACTATTTAGATTGTATCCAGTTTTAACTGATTTAAACATAACGTATGGAAACATACAGTTTTTAACTATCTTTAGTAAATACACAGGAATAAACCCATGTGAAAAATACAGCTGAATTCGAGACAAAAGAAAGTGAAGAGAGATGATCTGAGTGGGAACAGACTTAGAAACAAAACCAGACTCTACTTGGTGATGATCTAATCTACAGTGGTGACTCCAGGGCACACTTTCCTGAGACATGAATAAGTTACCAGGTACTGAGCTGGTGGATAATGGTTTGGGAAGGATCAAAAGTTCAACTTTAGTTATGATGAATTTGAGATCAAGTGTAATATTTACTATTTCCTCAGTTAGATGAAAACCTCTGAGTATAGTTTAGATCCTTACTAATATAAAACTTTCTACAATTGTTTAAGAGTGGGCTAGAAAACAGAGAGCATTTGGTGGGGTGTTCTTCAGCCTTAAAATTATGCTGTGAGAATCAGGTTGCCACAGGAGCAAATTTACAAGTGCACTAAGATTTCTGTATCTCCGGATGGTTACCTACAGGTTTCTTTAATTTTTGTGAATATATCAATACTCTACAAAAGTTAAAAGCAGTCCATACATGATTTTACTTTCACAATATCAGGAGGCAATGCAGTATAGCTACTTTCTCTAAACTGAAACACTCCCTCCTACAAGGAGGAGGGTCTCCCAAGACTGAAGAATCAAAGGCAACCTGTAAGACTAAGGAAGGGCAGAAGGTCGCAGGACTCACTCGGCTCCTCCTCGAGGCCGTATTGAGCAGTGAGCCACCGGTAGAAAAGGCAAGTGTCTTTAGTGGAGCTAACTGAAACTTGGGCAGGGAGTTTGTGAGCTGTCATCAATTAACCTTTGAGTTATCCATGCTCCTGTAGATAATCTCCCAAAACTCTCTTGTTCACTAAGGTCAATTGGGGGTCTCTCCTTAGGGTGTCAGTTTGGTACACTATAAGGGGCTGAATAGACTTTTGTTAATATTTTCCCAGAAAAGATTTAAAAAACAGGCAATTTGGTTGTAAGGGATTTTTTTTTATGTTGGCTTTTATAAAATTTTTCAGTTGCTTTTAGATCAGAACTCTAAATTTCCTTGTATTTCCTTAAATCTTAGTTTGATATCACCTCAGGAGATGGTATTATTGCTCAGTATTACTCAGGGTTGAAGGTGAGTGATGTTTTAGCAAGAAAGGATTTTAAAGTTCCAATCCTTACTCATGCACATGCAGATATGTTTTACTTTCCCCATCTTTTAGTGAACCCACAACTAGAGTCAATGAAGAGCCAAGCTGGTCATTAAGTCCCTGCATGATCTAAGACAACTGCAGATCTAGTGATCATTTTGGCATCATAATGGACACATTAGTATAGCAACATTTCCTTTTTTTTTAAATCACAAATTCTATCAATTCTTATGTATCTCAAATTTCTTAATTATAGGCAAAAGTGTTTGTCTGCATAAAGCAATTTGATGCATTGCTAGATTTTACACTTCTTCACACACTAGATTTACCATATGCAAATATCCCTTTACCCAGAAACCCAATGATCTTCTGTATTCTTTTTATTGATGAGCACCTGTGTAACAACTTATATTTTAGCTGCTCTAACCTTTACAATGAACAGTTTCAAAATGAATAGTCTAAGATAATCAGGGACAATGTAAAGGGAGGAAGAATGCACTGGAATGCTGGAAAGAAGAATGCACTGGAACAGTGTAAGGGAGAAGAATGTACCGGAATACTGCAAGGGAGAAGAATGCACCGGAACAATGTAAGGGAGAAGAATGCACTGGAACAGTGTAAGGGAGAAGAATGCACTGGAACAATGCAAGGGAGAAGAATGCACTGGAACACTGCAAGGGAGAAGAATGCACTGGAACACTGCAAGGGAGAAGAATGCACTGGAACACTGCAAGGGAGAAGAATGCACTGGAACAGTGTAAGGGAGAAGAATGCACTGGAACAGTGTAAGGGAGAAGAATGCACTGGAACAGTGTAAGGGAGAAGAATGCACTGGAACAGTGTAAGGGAGAAGAATGCACTGGAACAGTGTAAAGGGAGAAGAATGCACTGGAACAGTGTAAGGGAGAAGAATGCACTGGAACAGTGTAAGGGAGAAGAATGCACTGGAACAGTGTAAAGGAGAAGAATGCACTGGAACAGTGTAAGGGAGAAGAATGCACTGGAACAATGTAAAGGAGAAGAATGCACTGGAACAGTGTAAGGGAGAAGAATGCACCGACTGAAACAGATCATATTTGTTCTTCCTTGTATTAAAGTTTCTAAAAACACTATCTGGCTCCTTTAGCAATTCTGCAATATTTTCTATTTCTCAGCTAAGACAGGGAGCTGCCACCTCATAATCACAGAGTGAATGAATGCTTAGTCACCGAGATAAAGTCAGCATTCCCAAAGCAGAGCTTCTTTGGTCTCCTGGCATTTGTTCAGGCTATTCTGTGTTCTTAGAACTATTTTGTACACTTTTGGATACCTGCTAGATGCCAATAGAAAATTACTACTTAAAAACATTCTAAAATTCATATTTCTGGGTATGTGTGCAGAATTAACCCCATTTTAAAATAAAATACCCTGCCAAAGAGGAAAAATAATAGACACAAGGCATGAGAAATGACCATGAGCCTTTCTGTGTGCCTATGTTCTATTCCTAATGAAATTTCCTAGAAGCCCCAAAGAAAAACTAAACAACTCATACTTACATGTCACTGGCCAGAACTATAACTCAGACCCCTCTCCATCTATAGAATAGGATGGATATGAAGTTAATGTAGGTTGCGCTCAGAAAGATTGCCATGATAAAGGATAATAGGCACGTTCTGCCCAGGAAAGGATTTATCGCTTTATTTCAAGATACTTGTATTCTGTTTTTCTTTAAACTTTTATTCTTAAATGTACCCTTGATTTTACGAAAGAAATTTTACCCTCATTTATGTCTTATGAAGACTTTTCAAGATGCTACTTCAGGGAGGCTGACTTGTTCTTTTCTTTTTCTTTTTTTTTTTAGGACTTGGCTATCCTGTTCATTCATTCATATATATATATATGCATACACACACACACATACACACACATATATATATATATATTAAATATCTTTTTCTTCTTTTGGGCCACTAGTGATATAAAGATTAGCATTTGATCTTATGCCAGTACAGGTAAAAATCTCTAATTAATTTGTCTTTGAATGTTAGTTTCCTGGGGACATATCCTTGAACAGGGAAGTGGGAGTTCTCTTATAGTACCATGAAACTAATACAGAAGTCAAACCTCCAAATATCCCATACCTTCTCAGTACACACTGCATGTATGTTTGATGACTGCAAACAATATCAAAACGGAGTAATGATTGACTCAAGAAACTGAATTATGGATAGGATTAGTTAAATCTTCATGCAATTTTCCAGGTTAGACACAATTTGAGGCCCCACTGTAAGACAATCAAGTGTATTTCCTTTTAAAGTGGATTACTCTGGACTACACATGTCCTTTCTTGAGGACTTTACAGCATTACAGATGGAAGGAGATCTCTAGAATTGGAAAAGAAAGTTCTCTGAAGAGAAAACATTAAATTTCTAGCTCTAATAAAGGCTACTTTCGGGGATGCTTTACTAACACAGTGCCTGTCACTGCTTCTCAGACATTAGCCTCTGTGAAGCTGTCATGACTCGACAGAAGCAGCACAAGAAAGGCTGCTCTTTGGTGAACAGTCACCACCCAGCAGGCCTGATGTGCCTGAGCAAAGAGTAAAGACAACTATGCTTAAACCTGTCCACCTGAATACCACTGAAAATCAAGGTTACAAATTCCCAGAATGGAATGAAAATGTACAGATTATCCTGAAATTAAAAAATCTTAAATCTTAAAATGCAGCAAAATAATGTTTACACAATTATAAACCAAGAACTGTTTAAAATAGGTAGAAAGTATAGGTAAATGGTGACACTACAGAAAGTTTATATTCTTTGAATACATTTTATGACAAAAGGAATGCAGTCAGCTAATGTATTTCTTTCTACATCATGTGTTGAGATCACTAACATATCAAAATACAAAAGAATGATTCACAGCAAAGGGTCTAAAATAATGAAATCTGACTGTCATTGGGCAGTCTGGATGACAATGTGTCTTCTAAAGGTCCCTCCACTATTATTTCTTTTACCATCAATTTTTGGGAGAAAAATGGGGGGCAAATTAATAAAATGTAAGGAGTTTCATACAAGAAAATCAAAGAATGACTTTGATATCCTAGAGTGGCTTTATTGAACTTCTAGGTCTTGTGGTATCAAATCAGACTAAAAGGAAAATTTATTGTGCATATGTCAAGCTAGATAAAAGAGTTCCAACAGGTCCAAATGTTTAATTCACACATAGGAAATACTATGCAGAAACCATGCCAAGCTAATGCCTGTTACTTTTTGTCTAATGAAATAGTGAAGGCTAAGTGAAATGAATTATACCTTCTAGAATTAAAAACAACACAAAGAATACAGCGAAATAAGATGGATACTTCAGAGAACATTCTTCTCTTTCTTTCCCTATCCAGAGGTGTTCATGTAGGAAGAAAAACTATGAAGATGGAGTATTCCTCTCTCCTTCCCGCTACCCATATACTATCCATTTCTTGACTAGTGACAGAAAACCTAAGCTGTCACAACAAGTTTAGATTTTTCAATACCATCTCAGAGCTTCAAAGAAAAAGAACCCAGTTTTTTACCTTTTTTTTTTTAAAGTTTAAAGCCTTTTGAAAAATTGCAGCAAGCACCTAAGACAAATATAAATATTCTCTTCTGTCAGTAACAACCCTGCTGTTGTTAGAATCCTGGTCCCACTCCTTAGAGCTGTAAGTAATTGATTCTGAGCAAGTTATTTAATCTCTCTGACCTTCCCAGTAGAGGGTAATAATGATGCCTACTTTATAAAGTTAAGGTGAGAATTAAACATGTCAATGGACATAAAGAGTTTAAAATAGTATTTGGTATAGAATAAATGCTGTGTAAGCACAACCTGTCATTGTTACTGCTATCAGTATTAAAATAAGTAAGAGTCTAAGATGGTGAAGAGTGAAAAAGAATAGGTTTAAAGCCGGACATAAGTTTTGAAAAGTGTGCCTAACGTAAATGTAACACTGGACCAGTTGTCTCACCTAATGAAAGCCATTTCACCACGTGTTAAGAGGAGGCAACAGCACAGACTAATGGCATCACACAGATGAAAGCGGCTAACGGCAAACGGCAGAAAGAAACAATCAATGAACACCAGCAAGGACTGTCACTATGACCAATTCCTCCTAAGCACAACAACATCTCTTGTGCTCTAAAGAAGCTGTTTAATTGAGATTCTACAGGGTATCCACAAGAATGCAAAGTTAATTTCATTGAACACACTAGCACAAGGAAAACTTTTCTAGACCCTCAAACAGGCTCTCTTTCTTTTCTCCCTCTCCCTCTCCCCTCTCTCTGTCTATCTCTCTCTCTCTCTGTGTGCGTGTGTGTGTGTGTGTGTGTGTGTGTGAGAGAGAGAGAGAGAGAGAGAGAGGGGGGGGGAGGGAAGAAACAGAAAAAGAGGGAGAGAGACAGAGAGGGAGGGGGAGGGGGAGAGGGAGAGAAACAAAGAAAGAGGGAGAGAGACAGAGAGGGAGGGGGAGGGGGACTGTGTCTAATTACAAATATATGAGTCACAGGTCACCTTCAGGTGTTACTCCTATCCCTCATGGGTTGTCTACCATGAGATGGCCTTCTACAGGCTGAGTGGTCATAGAGCCCCAGAGTTTGCTGTCTCTCCCTCCTCAGCATTACAATTACAAGCACATGCTAACACACCTAGGTTTTCCCCAGGTCCTGAAGTCTTGGCTCTTCATGCTTGAATAGCAAGCACTTTAGAGACTGAACTATCTCCCTACAGCAACACAAACGTGCATTTATCTGAAATATTTACTGATCCAAACCTCTGGAAAAGTACAAAGAATAGTTATCCTGTTAGAATTTTGAGTGAAAATACAAAAAGGCAGTTTTATCATGCATACAATTTTCAGAGCAGTTGATTTACTTTATAATTAGTAACTATTTGTCATTAAAAAGGCTTTTTGTTTGAGAACTTAAAAGATAAATTCAGAGCTTTGACAAAGTTTGTGAATTTTGCAGTAAGGACATGGCTGGAAAACAATAGGAAAGAGCAGATATTTTAAAACTGAGATAGACTGTGGAGAGAAGATATGAGGGAGGCATGTAGTATTGGCCTGGATATGATGAGTTCTCCTGACTGAGTGCAAACACAGGACGTCAAACACAGGATGCTAACTCAGAATTAGGCTGGATTGGTATCAGCTCAGAGAAGGAATATTTGCTCTAACAAAGAATGAAGGGAGAGTATGGCCTGAAATGGGGAGAGTTGTTTGAAGCTTTCAGCAGATGGTATGTTTTAGATGGACGTGACATTTTATTTGAAAGCTGTTTAAAAGTCTCTTGGACAATCCTGAGCAACTTAAAACAGGGCTTCTCATGCCTGGCACTGGGATTTTTGTTAGATGACCTATGACTTTTAGAGAGAGCACTGTCAGCACAGTTGTGAAGGTTTCATTTAAACTCTATAGGTATACTTACACACTGACTTATGTGAAATATGGGTATTTTCAGGTAGATAGTATGATTCTTTATGGCTCTTTCAGACATCAATTCTGTTTTTACCATCCTTCCTAGGTATTTATCTAACTTTCTGTCCCTAATTACAGCCCCTGTGGTTCATATTTCTGATATCAGATCCCTTGTAAAATGATATTCCCTTCTTTATTGCTCCCCAATTCCCTTATACAAGCTTTTTAGTTTCCTGATTCTTACAAACTTCAGGGTTTGCACTCATATCAGAATCTTTGGAGCCAGGAGCCTCTAATGGGAGAGGACATGAAACATCTATCTTTTTGGGTCTGGGTATACCTCACACAGTATGATGGTTTCTAGTTCTATCCATTTACCTGCAAAGTTCATGATTATTTCACTTTACAGCTGAGAAGTGTCCATGGTGCATAGTTATCACATTTTCATTATCCATTTGTCTGTTGAAGGACATTCAGGTTATTTCCACTTGCTAAGTATGGTGATTAGAGCAGCTGTGAGCACAGCTGAATAAGGATCTATGGAGTATGCTGTAGAGTCCTCTCCAATGAGGCTTCCTGAGGCTCCATGGAGTGGGGTGGGGCTCATAAGGCTCCCCCCCAAATGAGGAGCCACAGCTTCTGTGGAAGGGAGTCAGTTCTCTTCAAGAGTTTGTCTACTGGTAAGCCAATTGTGCTCCACTGAGTGGCCCTAAACAACAGGTAGCACAAATGGACTTAGTGGACTATTAAAATAAAATAGACCACGAAGTTGCAAGGGGTAGAGGTGAATCTGTTAAGAGTTAAGGGGGAGAAGTAGAGAATGAAAAGCCAACCTAATATTTATATGAAACCATAAAAATGATTCTAAATAGCCCATGCAATCGTAATCAGAAAAACTAATGCGTTTAGCTATTTCAATATTTGACAATTTTTGGGTATATATACTAAGGAAATAAAATCAATATATTAAAAGAGGAAAAATATATTGTAAGAAATTCTCAAAGAATTAACACAAATATTATTATTCTTAAAAAAAAAATACATTCAAACCTATCCACTGCAGTTACTGCCGCTGGTTATATGTGTGTTATAAAGCTCCTTGTCCCCAAAGATGATGTTCTTAAAACTGTTTTTACTTTTACACATTCTATTTCAAATAGCAATGATACTTCAAACACAGTTAAGTTCTTACAATAGCCCATTGTAAGCTTTCCCTTTGGATTACCTCAAAGCATCTCAGGCATAAGCACATTGAGGTAGCAGTCTGAGATTTACTCCATTAATTGATATCTGTCAAATGGATGAAGATTATATATATAATATTTTACATATTCTATAAACTTAACTTTATAACTTGAGATAGTTAGTGCTGTTTGACAATTCTATGGGATTTAGACAGAGCACAGAAACAAACCTCTGACAGTTCTGTGAGGGAGTTACGAGACTGCGCTGAGGTAGGAAGACTCGCTTGCTCTGCAGACAGGAAGGAGGGCGGCATTCCTGGACTAAGTCAGGAGGAGAGAGGAGATGAGCACCAGCACTCAGCTCACATCCTCCCACCACAGCCCCTCCCGGCATGGCTCTCAGACTGAGTCAAAAACCCCTTCCTTTCCTAACTACTTTTGTCAGGTATTTTGTCACAACGAGAAAAGAGAATAATATATAACCCAAATTAAGTAGCCTCACTTCCATTGAACTACTACAGGGTACAATTTCTTTTAAAAAAGTTTTTTCTTAGGAGATAGAGTGGTGTCTATTTTTTCAGCAATAGTTATATATTTATTGATTAGGTGAGATCTAGTGTTTGCCTCAATATACTAAAGCCATTAAATTATTCCTAGTTGTGTTTTACCTCTGGTCCTTATAACATCTTTTAAATTTAGAATAAAGTTGCTTCATCTATCACTTCAGATTATACTTTAACTAGCTTTTTAAGAGTAATCTATGAAGCAGTGAATTTCACCATGGAATTTTCATGTATACTTTGTTTTCATTAATCCTCCTCTCTACTGCCCTCATTCATACCCCCTTTTTGCATTCCACTCCCTCCCTCAAGTAGTCTGCCTTTCTTCCATGGCATGAGTGTTCCCTTATTTTACTCTTAAACTCTCTGTGTGTGTGTGTGTGTGTGTGTGTGTGTGTGTGTGTGTGTGTGTGTGTGTGTGTGTGTGTATGACTGTGTGTATGTTTATGTGCATGTGAGTGTGGGTGCCTGTGTATGTGTGTGTGTGTGTGTGTGTGTGTGTGTGTGTGTGTGTGTGTGTATGAATGTAGGTGCCTGTGAAGGCTACAGACATTGTATCTTCCTGGAACAGAATTATAGATGACTATAAGCCACCTGATGTAGATACTGGGAATGCAATTCAGTTCCTCTGTAAGAACAGTATTTGCTGCTAATTACTGAGCCATCTCTTTAGGCTTGGTCTATGTATCTCATTTGCCCCTGCCCCCAACTGTCCTTTAAGACTCCTTTTCCTCTTTTATTATTGTCTTTATGGATTCATGCCCTAGTAACCCTTCACAAAGTCAACGCTGGTCTGACTCCTCCTTTCCCTTTACTTGCTATGAAGTCTAGTGTATTCTTAATAGACTAGTCTGTGTCCATATCTGCACAGTGTCTTTCTTATTTGTTTGTAATTATACTCTGCTTCTTTAATAAAAAAAAAAAACCCTTATTTTCCCTTTCTAAAGTCAAACAGCAGAGCCTAGAAGTCAACTCTAAACCACTACTTCATTTTTATATTTTATGAAGACATTTTAGAACCTGATCATCAAGTACTTGCTGAAAACATACATGGTTTAAAAAAATTCTAAGGTCTGGAGAGATGACTCAGAAATCAGGAGCATTTGCTACTCTTGCAGAAGACTGAGTGCAGTTACCAGAACAGACATGGGATAGCTTACAAAGATTTGTAACTCCAAATCCAGGAGATATGGCAACAGATATGTGCATATACCACATGCAGACACACACACACATACACATGATTAAAAATGAAACATATATTTCCAAAAGCTCTCTGGATTAAGTGAAAGTAAACAAGAGATATAGTTTTGGTTTTTTGTTTGTTTGTTTGTTTGTTTTGGAAATATAACCTAACTCCTCACACATGCTAGGCAAATGTTCTACCTACTCCACATTTCTACATAGACTTGGCCAACTTTTTCTCTTTTAGTTACACCTCTTAAGATTCAAGTTAAGTATGACAGTGTTAATTATTACTAAGTTTTGTTTGGCCTCTTCCAGCTGTTCTTAGAGACTCCCTATCAGGCATCAACATTTTTTCCCTGTCAGTGTTGTGGTTGGTTTTCTTTCTCCTCCTTCCTTTTACTTTAATAATCACATCTATGCTCCTATGGTTTTAAGGCTCTACTAATTTTGTTAAATGAAAGGCTCCCTGTCTCCCCCCCAGTCCCTTCTTAAGTTGTCTTGGCTTTTGTGCTGTCTCCCTCAACTCTGTCATGCTAAGGGCATGAGCAGAAGAAATGGGAAGATGAACCTGACCTTCACAAGCACTCTGGGTTGGAGGCATACACAGATTTGTCAGCCTCTTTACGATTTCAAAAATGGAATAAGAGATAACATTCTAAACCAAAATATCAGTAAGCCATTAATAACTTGAATATTTCTTTAAAAACTTATGACTAAAAATGGTCTGTTAAATATCTCAGCTAAATCACATTATACTGATATTAATATTGTTGGGTTTTTCTCTTTCTTTGTTTGTTTTTTACTTTCTCATATGTGCCAATTTTAGGTTCAAAACTAGGATTCCATTAGCAAAACCTTTACCCCATCTAAAGCACTTGTGTCCAGGCTGAATAGCAATGTTCTTCAGACAGTTTGCCAGGAACCCTCAAGTTTGACCTTTGGGGTTTTGATGCTATTTGGCGAACATGGATGGGGAACATGCTCTGTGCCTGCTTCATTTCACTGATTTTCATAATCTGATGGAGTATATATCATGTGCACTCCACATGCACTCGTATACACATTATCTGTATTTTCATGCTCAGTATGAATGATGTTATATGATACGGTCCTTTCTATTAGGATAAAGGTCATTTCTATCCATTTGAAGATTTACTCTATAAGAACAAAGACATCAAGTATCAGTGTTAGAAGGCTAACCATGTGGCTCTCACACATGCTTTTACATCATAAAAGGCAATATTCTCACTACTCATCCCTTGATGATAGGTAGTTACTTATAAATACTCATATTTAACCTAATACATAGAAGCTTATACAGAAGTCACCAAATATTTTATTATTCTAAGAACTAGAATCAGAATGTTTTCCAAAAGGACACCAAACACCCATGTTTAAGGAAGGGCTGGTGGCTCTTTATTAAGTAACAGGTCAGTGCACGTTCTTACCCAATCAAAAGTCCCCAGTAACCACCTCCTACTTCAAGTTTCCTTTATGATCACTGGACTCGTAGGAACAGGCAAGGAAAGAGGAAGACCACAGACATGGAAGCCATGAGATAAGTGTAAATGTTAAAACAACATGCATCTCATATGACTGTCTATGTAAAAGGAAAATGAAACTTTTGGATCAAAAGAGGCCACTTACCAGCTGCTCCTGCGCCCTAGCAGCTCCAAGCTCTGAGAGGGACACAGTGAGCTTCTCCTGCTGCTCCGATAGATACTTCTGGTAGAGACTTAGAAGTTCTTGGCATTCTCTATACTGTAGCTGAAGAGGTGAAAATGCAAATTAAGGGAAAAAAACTGAACATACGGATATCATAAACAAAACAGAGAGAAAATGGCAATAATATATGGCCAGAGTAGATGAATATGGCATCATCAGATAAAATTAGTACATGGGTCCAATCATGAAGCAATGATTTAAATAAAGAAAGTACTACTGAACACCCCAGTGAAGAGACATTTCCCTTAGTTTCTTTGCAGAGCTCTGCAGAGCAACCCCCATCACATTATGTAAACAAGCAAAACGAAGCAGGGGACAGAGCACACGCCTGCAATCCCAGCATTCAAGGAGGCTCAAACATCCTGCTGACAATCATGAGTTCAAGGCTGGACTGGGGCAATACATCCATATGCTGTTCCAAAGGGAAAGGAGAGGAAATTACAAAGACGAGAAACCAATAATTTAAGAGTTAAAACTCTAAAACTCTCAGAAGAAATCATACAAGTACATCTTTGTGACATAGGGTTGAGAAACTGCAAAGAAAAAAAAATCTTCAAATTGCAATACTTTGAAATCATTTATGAGGTAGAGGATCAATATTCAGAATATATAAATAGCTCATACAACTCAATAATAAATATTAATCTAATTTTAAAAACTGGCATAGGTTCTGAGGCAATTTCCAAAAGAAATACATGGATGACCAAGAAGTAAAAGATAGTAACCACAACTGCTATCAGGGAAAGGAAAATCAAAAGCACAAAGAAAAAGGACTTTGTATCCAGTGGGATAGCCTCAGCCAAAGATTTTTGATGTTAAGTTTAACATGGATATGCTCAGGTGGAAGCTTCCAGCCTAACAGGCATGTCCATCTGCTGCTACTGTGGAACAGAATGTAGTATATTCTTTTAAAGATAAATTTATTACATAGTCCAATAAGTCCAATTACCCCCCAAAATTTAAAGCCTAAACAAAAACTCATACATGGTTTGAGCTTTTGCTTAGAGCAACCCTGCTCATAGTGACTTAGAAGCAACAAGAACCACAATGTCCATCAACTTATCAACAAAACAATATTTATAAAAGGAGTATCATTTAGCAATAAAATAAATGAGATGCTACATGCTACATGCTACAAACCTGGAAAATATTTATGAAAAAGAATACGGACACAAAGGCTAGATATCATATTCATTTATTGGTATGAAAAATCATGCATAGGCAAGTCCACTCAGACAAGGAAGTGGATTGGTGGTTGCTACAGACTGAAAAAGAGGAACAGGGGAAAAGAGGTGTAGGTTTGGGGGGAACGGTAATAAATAGGTTCTGGAATGAGGTGGTGGTAGTTTGGTACTGTGGGAAATGTTTAATGCCATTCAATAGCACACTTGATTTTATGTAAATAGTATTTTATTAGTGCTGATTATATACTCTGAGTTCCTAACTCTATTAAGCATAAAGGAATTATACTTTGAACTTTTGCCTTGTTTTGCATATCAGTAATTACATCAATATTTCACCAATAATATCAACAGAAATTTTTTTGCACATCTATCTCATTTCTGGTGTAGAGAACATGGTAACCTAGCCTGGGTGCCCTTCTTCACAGCTCCTGGCATGGGAAGAATTCTCAAGTTGAAAGCACTAGATCAGAAAGGTTCAACGCCATAGGTCAGGCACCTCGGACACAGGCAGCTCTGCCCCAGCTTCTCAATGTAGCTCTTTTCTCCTAGGTTCCCTTTCACTCAAATCATTTCTGAATCCTCCTCTCAGCACTTATTTAGGTGCACTGTTGGCATAAGAAATACTGTCCAATGGGAATTTCTGTACATATACTTCTACACAAGATCATCATGATTAAGAGTAGGGATAATATTTCTTAAATGTCAAAAGTTGTAACTAGTTTCAACATTCCTTAACATTTTCATAACCTAATCATTGCTTCTGGGCAGATTCCCATTCTAATAACTTTTGTCAATCATAACTGCATAAATAACCGCCTGCTTCATTATTCTGGTTATTAACCTTTAACACAAAGAAGCCCAAGATGGCCCAAGATGGGAGTGCGGTTCACACGGAAAGGCCAGGTCACTAGGCTTGTGGAATAACATTCATTTCAAGAGCTTGCTGAATACTTAGTGTCTGAAACAACAACAATAATAACAAAACAAGAGCAGGGGTATAAATACGCTAATAGTTTCTTTTGTCAATCTAAGTTGGATTTCTATGGTTTTACATTTTTGACTTTTTTTTAAGCTGTGCATGTGTGTGTGTGTGTGCGCGCGCACGCGCATGCAAGCTCCAAGAGACAGGAATGATTTGTGTAGTCCCAAGAAGACAGTTATTATGAATACAGAAAAGTTTTTATTCTAGCTGCTACCATACATGACAATGTTTATAATATGTGAATGTAGTAGTCTGGTCACAGAATATGAATTTTACTCTAGGAAAAAAAAACAAGTACAATTACATAGATTGTAAGTTAATGCCAGCATTTGAGACAAGTTGCAGGCATTTAAATATATTCCAAGTGACAGAATATAAAAGCTTACGGCATCATATTGATTTTTTTTAAAAAATATCTTTCTTGGTTTTATCAGATTTCAGAATGACCCATATTTAACTTTTTCTAGCACTTTAACCCTGCACCTGGAGGAAAATGTAGTTAAAATTCTTCACTGAAGGGAGGACTTATTTAACTGAATCTTGGTTAGAAAAGGATGTAGTAGTAATAGAAGATCAAACCTGAGAAAAGGTGTACATCAAACCATGAAACAAATGGGCATGCTGTAGTGCATGCAACCACCATTTAAAAGCTGAACAAAGCCACCAGTTAGCATAGCCTCTACTGAAAAAAGAAGCCCTGATGAGTGACTACATCAATATCGATTCGTGTTGAGTAAGACCACACTGAAATATAAATAACTGTACCAGTCAGCTGGAGTGGCTGCAGGAAATCTTACATTCCACAAAGGATTCACATAAAAATGTGCCACAGAAAAGCAAACTGAGGCCTCTGAGCAGAATGAACAGGGTGGCAGACAAAACAGTAAAGTCTCCGGGGTGTGGGGCACGAAAGATCAGACAAGACGCCCAGCAGGCTGCCAATATGAAAAGAGATGGTGACTAACTGAAGAACGTCTGGTCCAGCAAAATCCACTGCCATCACCCACCTTAGCCTCTACTCTGATGCTGAGAACACTATGTAATCTGGTACCAAGTAGCTGCCTTAATACAGATCCAGTGAACAGAAAAGGTTAATCATTAAAATCTTAAAAAAAAAAAAAATAGAGCCAAGACTCATTGGCTGAAAGCATTTGGGATAAGAAAAATACAAGGCAAGCTTGAATTATCTTTTTATATTAATACAACAAAGAGTTCAAAGACTAAAGAAAAGGGGTGGGCTTGAAGAGACTCGTCATTAACCAATTCTGGGACAATTGTGCTCAGAAATAAATAATCACCCTAATTAATAGAACTTGGATAAATAAAACCCTACCATTTCATAGTGATACTTCAAAACAAGAGAAGGACAGGTGGGGGAAAATAACCTTTGGAGCCCTTCTGCTCAGAAGAATTAGTTATAACAAACTAACACATCACAAAGACAAAGAAATCCAGATGCAGGAAACTGTTCAACTGTTTAAACCAGAGGGGTCTGTGCAGAGGAGGGTAAGAACTTACTAGAGGGGACTGTGTAGACGAGGGTAAGAACTTACTAGAGGGGACTGCGTAGACGAGGGTAAGAACTTACTAGAGGGGACTGTGTAGACAAGGGTAAGAACTTACTAGAGGGGACCATGTAGAGGAGAGTAAGAACTTACTAGAGGGGACCATGTAGAGGAGAGTAAGAACTTACTAGAGGGGACCGTGTAGAGGAGAGTAAGAACTTACTAGAGGGGACTGTGTAGACGAGGGTAAGAACTTACTAGAAGGGACTTTGTAGAGGAGGGTAAGAACTTACTAGAGGGGACTGTGTAGACGAGGGTAAGAACTTACTAGAGGGGACTGTGTAGACAAGGGTAAGAACTTACTAGAGGGGACCATGTAGAGGAGAGTAAGAACTTACTAGAGGGGACCATGTAGAGGAGAGTAAGAACTTACTAGAGGGGACCGTGTAGAGGAGAGTAAGAACTTACTAGAGGGGACTGTGTAGACGAGGGTAAGAACTTACTAGAAGGGACTTTGTAGAGGAGGGTAAGAACTTACTAGAGGGGACTGTGTAGACGAGGGTAAGAACTTACTAGAGGGGACTGTGTAGACAAGGGTAAGAACTTACTAGAGGGGACCATGTAGAGGAGAGTAAGAACTTACTAGAGGGGACCGTGTAGAGGAGAGTAAGAACTTACTAGAGGGGACTGTGTAGACGAGGGTAAGAACTTACTAGAAGGGACTTTGTAGAGGAGGGTAAGAACTTACTAGAGGGGACCATGTAGAGGAGAGTAAGAACTTACTAGAGGGGATTGTGTAGACGAGGGTAAGAACTTACTTTCAAAAGAATGACAGCAAGCTACTGGAAGCAATGGTGAAGTTTAAAAAAAAAAATCAGCATTTTAAAACAAAAACAAAAGCTGCCTTGAGATGCTGGGATCACCACCAAAGAATTACTACTACTAAAACAGAGAGGCTGTATACAAAATTGCAAAAATAGGTAATCATCTATGAAATACATTTAGCAATTTTTTTATTCTGAATTTAACCAAATAAACCGAACTTTCAGTTTATAGGAATTAAAAGTAATAAAGAAATGAATCAAAACATACCAAACACAGGAGAATCAAGAATTCTGGTATCACTCTAAGCAAATGGTCAGAAGGTCAATGTCCTAAGAAAATGAGTTTGAATGGGAAGGGTCTTCTATACTACAAAGACCAAGTATACTGCCAAATATCACCCATGAGCAGTGATCAGGGAAAAAAACCAAACAAACAGAAGCTCTTAGGACAGCTAGGAAAATCGGAAAGTTGTTAGTTTATATTATGAGTCACTGCTAATTTGCTTAAGCATCCTAGTGTGATATACATAAAGTAAAATGTACATTTCTTTAAAAAACAACTTATATGTATGTGCGTGTACTTGCATGTATGCACGTTACAGATTATTTCTATTCTTTTTTATTATTTCTATTCTTAAGAAAAAGGTCTAAATTAATTTTAGTTAACATGAAACTTGTCACTCTAAAGTGGTTCAAAATAAAAATGTATACACATTTTAAGTAAAAAATGTGTTTATATCTATGGATTTTTATTGCAAATACATACATGTACTCATAAGCACGCACACATGCACTCATGCAGAGGCAAAGCAAAAAAACCCAACATTTGTGGAATCTAATACATAGTGGCTCACTGTTAACTCTTGTATACATTTAAAAATTATTATAATAGAAAGCTTCAAAAAATCTTTTCATTTTTTTGCTTTTCTGGTTTATGTTTTTGGTGATTTTCTTTTCTTTTCTTTTTTTCCTATCATGGAGTATCATGGGAGAAGTAGAAAACAAGGCATCAGGGGAGCCCCCTAAGAGATCCCCACCACACCATGTCCCCTTGGTCATTAACTCAGGAGGCAGACTGTTACTGACTCATCAAAGCATGATTGGATAAAACATTAATGGGGCTATATTTTGTGCCAGAAGAGGCAAAGCCACAGTAGCAAAACAAACACAAAAACTTGATAAGTCGTTTACCAGTTTCTAAAACCTATAGAAAACATACAAGGTGGTGATTCAGAGCAAGGAAAAGTGCAGATGAAGATACTGCCCCAACACTCCTCCCTGTGTAATGCACCATCGTCTGTATCCATTCCTCTGTTGAGGGGCATCTGGGTTCTTTCCAGCTTCTGGTTATTATACCATGGAATACTACTCAGCTATTAAAACAATGAATTCACGAAATTATTATTATTATTATTATTATTATTATTATCTATATTCTTTATTTACATTCCAAATGATTTCCTCTTTCCCAGTTCCCCCCTCCCCGAAAGTTCCATAAGCCCTCTTCCCTCCCCCTGTTCCCCATTTGCCTAAGAATTTCATGAATTCATTGTTTTTAATTGCTGAGTAGTACTCCATTGTGTAAATATACAAGGAAAATATCTCTGATAAAATTGAAGAAATATATAGAAAAACACATTAAGATTGACTATTTCATGGAAAAATTATACAGGTAAAATGATAGGCATAAAAATATTCCTAAGTTGATTGAAAGTGGAATTACATACATTTTCTGATAAAACTGAAAATCTACAAGGAAAATATTTCTGATAAAACTCAAGAAATATATAGAAAAAACATGTTAAAACTGACTATTTCATGAAAATTTATACAGATAAGATGGTAGGCATAAAAATATTCCTAAATCGATTGAAAGTAGAAAAGCATTTTGTGATAAAATTGAAGATTTACATGGAAAATATCTCTGATAAAATTGAAGAAATTTATACAGATAAATTGGTAGGAATTAAAATATTCCTAAGTTGATTGAAAGTAGAATTGTAAACATTTTCTGATAGAATTGAAGATTTACATGGAAAATATTTCTGATAAAATTGAAAAAAATATATGGAAAAACATTAAAATTGAAAATTATCATGGAAAATTATACAGATAAAATGGTAGGCATAAAATATTTCTAAGTTGATTGAAAGTGAAATTATAAACATTTTCTGATAAAATTGAAGATTTACATGGAAAATATCTCTGATAAAATTGAAGAAATATATAAAAAACACGTTAAGATTGAGTATTTCATGGAAAAATTATACAGATAAAATGGTAGGCATAAAAATATTCCTAAGTTTTTTGAAAGTGGAATTATAAACACTTTCTGATAAAATTGAAGATCTTCAAGGAAAATATTCCTGAAAAAATTCAAGAAATGTATAGAAAAACATGTTAAAACTATTACATGGAAAATTATACAGATAAAATGGAAGGTATAAAAATGTTCCTAAGGTGATTGAAAGTAAAATTATAGACATTGTCTGATAAAACTGAAGATCCACATGAAAAATACTGCTGACAAAATTGAAGAAAAATACAGAAAAACGTTAAAATTAAAGATTATCATGGACAATTATACCAACAAAATGGTAGGTACAAAAACATTCCTAAATTATTGAAAGTGGAACTACAAACACCACACCCCCCCCCCCTGCAACGGAACCAAAGATGTACATGAAAAACACCTCCGACAAAAATCAAAGAAATACACAGAAAAAATGTTAAAATTAAAGATTATCATGAAATAAAAAAAAAGATTATCATGAAAAATAATACAGTCAAAATGGTAGACACAAAAGGCATTACTAAATTGAAAGAGGAGTCACAAACATTTTCTGATAAAATCGAAGATCCACATGAAAAACATCTCTGTTAGACTATGTGTTTTGTTGGGGAATTGAGTCTATTGACATTATAAGATATTAAGGAATAGTGATTGTTGCTTCCTGTTATTTTTAATGTTCTTTTTATGTTTGTGTGGTTACTTTCTTTTGAATTTCTTGGAGAAAGATCATTTTCTTGCTTTTTCTAGGGTGTATTTTCCCTCTTCATGTTGGCATTTTCCATCTATTATCCTTTGTAGGGCTGGATTTGCGGAAGGATATTGTGTACATTTGGTTTTATCATGGAATATCTTGTTTTCTCCATCTATGATAATTGAGAGTTTTGCTGGGTATAGTAGTTTGGGCTGGCATTTGTGTTCTCTTAGAGTCTGTATGAGATCTGCCCAGAATCTTCTGGCTTTCATAGTCTCAGGTGAGAAGTCTGGTGTAATTTTGATAGGCCTGCCTTTATAGGTTACTTGCCCTTTTTCTCTTACTGCTTTTAGTAGTCTTTATTATGTGCTGGGAGGACTTTCTGGTCTGGTCCAGTCTGTTTGGAGTTCTGTAGGCTTCTTGTATGTTCATGGACATCTCTTTCTTTAGGTTAGGGAAGTTTTCTTCTATAATTTTGTTGAAGATATTTACTGGCCCTTTAAGTTGGAAATCTTCACTCTCTTCTATACCTATAATCCTTAGGTTTGGTCTCCTCATTGGATTTCCTGGATGTTTTGGCTCAGGAGCTTTTTGCATTTTACATTTTCTTTAACTGTTGAGTCAATGCTTTCTATGGTATCTTCAGCCCCTGAGATTCTTTCTTCTATCTCTTGTATTCTGTTGTTGATGTTTGCATCTATGACTCCTGAATTCTTTCCAAGATTTTCTATCTCCAGAGATGTCTCACTTTGTGATTTCTTTATTGTTTCTATTTCCATTTTTAGATCCTGGATGATTTTGTTCAGTTCCTTCACTTGTTTGTTTGTGTTCTCCTATAATTCTTTCAGGGATTTTTGTGTTTCCTCTTTAAGGGCCTCTACCTGTTCACCCATATTCCCCTGTATTTCTTTCAGGGATTTTTGTGTTTCTTCTTTAAGGGCCTTTACCATTTGACCCATGTTCTCCTGTATTTCTTTAAGGGAGTTATTTATGTCCTTCTTGATGTCCTCTAACAGCATCTTGAGAAGAGACTTTAAATCCAACTCTTGCTTTGCTGGTGTGTTGGGGTATCCGGGACTTGCTGTGGTGGGAGAACTGGGCTCTGATGTTGCTAAGTAGCCTTGGTTTCTGTTGGTAGGGTTCTTGCGCTTGCCTTTCGCCATCTGGTTATCTCTGGTGTTAGTTGGTCTTGCTGTCTCTGGCTGGAGCTTGTCCCTCCTATGGGCCTGTAAACCTGTGTCTGTACTCCTGGGAGACCAACTCTCTTCTGGCAGTGTCTGTGCACAGAAGGCTGTGGAGCTGTCTAGTTCCCTGCTGCAAATAGTGGCCGGAAGGGAAGACTCCTGTCCCAGTCGCTCCAATGATCATATGCCTTGTGCACTCCTCGCTGTACCCCTCCAGAGAGAAGGTGGAGATCTCACCTCTGGCTCAGAAGTGAAATCGCTGCTGAGAGATCACTCTCTCCTGGCGGGCTAAGCACAGAAGGCTGTGGAGCTTCCTAGTTCTCTGCTGCAAATCCGAATTAATGAAATTCTTAGACAAATGGATGGAACTAGAAAATATCATCCTGAGTGAGGTAACCCAATCACAAAAGAACACACATGGCATGCACTCGCTGATAAGTGAATATTAGTCCAGAAGCTTGGACAGACCAAATGAAGCTCAAGAAGAAGAATGAACAAAGTATGGATACTCTGGTCCTTCTTAGAAGGGGGAACAAAATACCCACAGGAGGAGATACAGAGACAAAATGTGGAGAAGAGACTGAGGTAAAGGCCATCCAGAGACTGCCCCATCTGGGAATCCATCCCATATACAGTTACAAAACCCAGACACTATTGTGGATGCCAACAAGTGCTTATTGACAGGACCCTGATACAGCTGTCACCTGGGAGACTCTGCTAGTGCATGACAAATACAGAGGCGGACACTCTCAACCAACCATTGAACTGAGCCAAACATTAAAGGAGAGAAAAATGAAATAAATATCATAGGGTTCCTGATTCCAGACAAGATGAGATAAACTACATTTTCCTGTTCCTCTTACTAAGCATGGTTCGAGTTCCTGAATACCACATACCAAATATACCTCAAACAACTGGAAAACAGAAATAGGTCATCCTGGCAGGGGTCCTCAGAACTTTTCACACAGTTCTGAGTTACCAGTTTTTGTTGTTTTTCTCTTGAGTTCTGGAATAAATATAGAGGAAGTCAGCAACTCAGAAAGGCCAAACCAGAAATACAAAGTAAAATTAAAAAAAAAAATTCTTTTTAAATCCAAGCACAACCTGTTCTCTTTAGTCAGAATCAAAGGAGAACCCAGACAGCAGTCAAGAACTGCTTTACTTTAGCCAAACACCTTATAAAAACCTGCAAAGCCCTGGACTTTTTGGACTTTCCCAGCAGCCTCTCCCCCCAGGGGTGGTTCCACGGGAGAATGAGTGGAGACTAGACTCTGAATCCTCATCTTGCCCTTCTCTGTGCTCAAGAGCATCAGTGGGAGCTTCGTGGGAAGAAAGGAGCTCTACTCCATCCAGCGTTAATAAGGGACTTCTGGCTACTGTTGTAGGCTAGGAAGCTAACTGACACTGTAGGAAGTTTGCTGTCTCAGCTGCAAAGAGTGGAAGCCATCAGGGAAGCCTCTGCCCTCAAAGGGTGGGTAATGGTATCTATAGGCAACTAAACTTCCATCCCCACCCAGCAATAATGAGTGCTCACTCCCAAGTGCCATAAAAGTACATAGCAACCCTAAACTTTCACACCAATCTGAATGCAATGAAGTACCTCTTTTTCCCCCTTTGCTGTGATATGAGAAAAGGTCTACTAAAAGAAAATTTAAATAGGACTATAAAACAATACCCCTCCATTGTCCAGAATGCCACATGCCACATCAAGAGCCAAGAAAATATTGATTCAATGAGAAAAGAAAATCAACAGATGTCAATACTCAAATAACCCAGTATGCTTTAAACAAATGAAAAACTAGAATATCTCAGCAAAAGAAACAACGGATACAGAAGAATTAAGTGGAAAACCTGGAACTGAAAATTAGACTAAACCAATGTAATGCCAACTGCATGGACTCAATAGATTAAAGAAGACATTGAAAAATTAATTAATGAAGTTGAAATTATAATACACAATGCCCCTCTGAACAGCAGAGAGAAAATAGGTAAACAAAATAAACAGAGCCTATGGGAACTATGGTAAGACAACCAAAGGTCCACCTGAGTGCAGCTCCTGTACCATAAAAGAAGCTCATGAAAGGTGGGGCTGAAAAAGTATCCAAAGGTGTAACAGCTCAAAATTCATTCCCCTTTCCCAAAAGCTGAGCAAATCCTGAACAGAATTAACTCTTAGAAATCCATGCCAAGAAACATCACTGTCAACTTGTGAAAGCAAAAGACAGAACCTGTTGGCGGGAAGGAGGAGGAAGAAGAAAACTAATCTTGAGAGCAATACAGAAGACCAATAATGGGACAGTGATGATTGACCGGGGTTCTCATCACAGCACAGACATCCAAAGATAGTAGCACGTTTTCTCAATTACTGAAAGGAAAGAATTGTTGATCTAGATTTGGATATTCACCAAATACAATCTTCTGATGTGGAAAAAAAAAGTAGAAACCCTCAAGTGAAGGACAACTTGCAGAATTCCATGTCATACATAGGTCCAGTCTAAAGGGCCAAAGTGGACTCTGTGCAGGAAGGAAATGAGGAAGGGTTGAGTTTTAGAGCATCAGGGAGGGAAAAAGAACAGAAACTGCACAGATACACATATGAAGCTCCTTGCCTTCGTGTCTTGAGTTTTGCAAATTATGTTTGTCAGACAAACGTAAAAATGTAACACTGGAGAAAGATGAAAAACAAAACAAAACAATAAATCTTAAACTGGAACAACCTATGAGAGTAATAAACAGCTAGAGCCAGGAAAAACAAACAAAAAACTAAGTTTTTTAAGTACAAATTATTGAGAACAATTATTAATTATAATACTATATTATTGAGAATGCAGATGGTTATTATATCCTTAAAGTTTTCAAAAATTATATTTTATTCATTTATAACACTCTCTCCTTTCTTCCCCTCTCTCTTCCTCTTTCCCTCCTCCCTTCCACCCCTTGTGTGTGTGTGTGTGTGTGTGTGTGTGTGTGTGTGTGTGTGTGTGTGTGTTACATGCGTAGAGATAAGAGAACAAAAATTATTTCCACTGCACATGTCCTGGGAACTTAACTCAGATCACCAGATTCCCTAACCAGCGGAACCATCTAGCCAGCCCCATTCTATCGTGACATATTACTTCATAATATGGCATCAATTCAGTGTTGAGTCACCAGGTGAGCGTCCACCTGTGTTCCTCTTCCTGCTCAGGACACTTTCCCTTAGATGATCCCATCTTTGACCTAAGTAACTTCTGGCTATTGGACTACATGCACTCTTAGCACAGCCCTTCTCAAACAATGGTTCTTTTTTACAGAGTCAATCTGCTTCTCCTTCTGTTATCACTAAAACTCTGAAGAGATTAACACACGCCCCTGGACTCTCCCTCTGCATTTCTAATTGGAGATGTGGCCAGTACCACGCTTCCCTAGCCTCACACTACTCAACATATATGTTGAAAAGTATTCTCCAATTGAATTTCCAATTGCTCCAATTTGATTTTAATTTCTAGCCACTTCCTCCTCCTCCTTCCACGACTCCTGCTCACACACTGTTCTTAAATTGTTTCAGTGGCTTCGTTCTGTTTACATCTTTAAAGGCAGACATTCTACAATCCAGAGCTGACCAGTTAAATACCTCCCTCTGTGATCTTTTACTCTCCTCTAGATTCAGGTTCAATATATATGCTAGTGCTCTCCTAATTCCTATTTCTTAACTATTCAAGAAAGCAGCATGATATGAGGTCCCATAGTGCTAGGAGTATGATCTAGTACAGTATACAAACATATATGGCAAAATGGATTTTATAAAATGCACATAAGATAACTCTCTAATCATTTCAACCTTCAATTTCTCTGATCAATTTCAAAATGATTTTTCATTTACCTTTAAACTAAGAATTTCTATGTTCAAAAAGTGAATATATCCTGTTTAGAGCACTGTTATATAATATGAAATTCACTCACCCTTCATGAATTATTAATGAATAATAGCTTCTTTGGAAAGAAATAAAATTCACTTTAGTAGAGAATGATATCTCATGGTTAATTCCTGACTTAATTAACCTTTGATATAAACTCAAATTGGTGTATGGCATAATACAAATGAATTAATAACTTAAGAGAAATTGATATATAATAAAGGAAAAATCATACCTAATAAAATTAAGGATGATATTATCGAAATAAAGCTTCTTTTTTTTCCCAGCTATCAGAAAGATTAAAGTAATTAGGTGTTTTCTAATATCCAAATGACTATTTTTTCTAGCACATTACATATTACATAAAGTTTTAAAATGACTTAAAAGCAAAAAGAACATGACAAACAAAATAAAGTATATGGCCAATTTATATGACTATAATAAAAGATTTCCGGTACTACACGACTTCACTGTCAACACTGTTGAGTCGAGCAGCTTGTCTGGACCTTCCCGGCCAGCCTGAGGAGTGGCTCTAGAACAGTGGTTCTCAGTCTTCTTCCTAATGCTGAGACTCTTTCATACAGTTCTGCATGTTGTGGTGACCCCAACAATAAAATTTTTTCATTGCTACTTCTTAACTATAATTTTGTTACTGTTATGAATTGTAACACAAATATCTAATATGTAGGATATGTGATATGTGACCCTTGGGAAGGAGTTGTTCAACTCTCACAGGTTGAGAACCTCTGCTCTAAACTAGGACTGAAACCCTTAGAGTGTTGGGCTGAGTTCTCAAGCATTGGAACATCCCACAGAATTTGGAGGTCTCAGCGCTGAAGAAGTCACAGCAGCAGCTCAGAGAGACACTCTAATAAAAACAGTTGTTCACTTAAACACTGCAGACAAAACTGCAGTTGTCACACAAGGTGATGGATTCCTAGGGGCATGCTGCTAACAAGTGCTAGGTGTTAGTAACTAAGTCACTTAGAACAAACGGCTCAGCCTCCAAGACACTGGGTACTCTCTGAGCACCTTGAGCAGGCACACCGTCAGCACCTACACTTCAAGCGTGCAGTTTCGTGGAAGGATGCGGAGGAAAGCAATGGGGAGCAAGGTGCTTTGACAACATTGCCAAGGGCACTTCCTGGAATGAAAAGTGGGAATCTTCTGCCCTCAAAAACTGAGGGGAGAGTTTAAATTTACATATATGTCATTTCAACTGCCTGATAAATCTTTCTATTAAGTACCAGGAGCCAATGACAATTTAGTTAAAAACATGCATTTCTTAAAATATAGACAATCCCACAACCGTATGCTCAAATGTTGACAGTTCACAAGAGATCAACAAGAGTGAAATGCGACACCCACTGGTGGCCTGGCCCTGGGTGACACAAAGGTCACTCCTCATGCTAAGAATCATTCTGAGTTGTGTTTCCTTATTAAAAAAAATATTTAGATTACAAAATTAAAACAAATAAAAGCAACAGTGCATAATTTAGCTGTCATTCTCTACCAAATTGCTTATAACTGTAACCATAAAATGATGATAATTTGCCATGTGTGCAGCTGCAAAGCTAAGAAAAGCACTGGTCAGTACAGCACAGAATGTGAGCCCACTACCCCCCCTACTGCCAGTGGAACTAAATTGCAATAAAATGAGGTTTCATTTTTTTACACCAAGGCATAAAATGATGGCATGAGTTCTGTTAGGACACTTCTTTAGGAAACACAAATTTGCTCCTGTGCATGTAACAAACTTGGAAATGATACAGGCATAATGTGAATACCACAGTGACAGACATGAGGTGCAGGTCGGAAACTATGCAACCTAATGCCAAACTGGTAAGATATGAAACCTGTGCCCTGAGCCCCAAGCCTCACACATGGTCCAGCCCTCTCCTTCCCCTCCCCCTCCCCCTCCCCCACTCCCCATCTCTCTCTCTCCCCCTCTCCCTCCCCCCCCTCACACACACACACACACACACACACACACACACACACACACACACAGATGCACTACAGCTTTACATTTACACAGATGCATTACAGCTTTCTACACATTTTCAATAACCCTCCTACCCTCTGCTATTTGAGAATAACCTATGTTTTATGAGTTGTGTGCAATTTTTTTAGTGCTCTCACTTCCACAGGTAAAGTACCATTTGTATTATAGCATTTAATATGTGCAAAGCTGAACTGCCCATTTTTATTGTGTCTTCTTCATTTTTAAAATGTTTCATTGATAAAGTTTTTGAGTGTTGTACGTCTAAACCCATTTTCCTATGTACCTTGTATTGCATCAACACACAATTTTACATAATATGGTGATTTTCAGTTATCCCTGTGTGTGCTCATGTGTGTGTACAAACATGTGCATGTGTGTGTGTGTGTATATATATATATATATATATATATATATACACAGAGACAGGAACTCTTATAGTAGAACTGAGTATATAAAAATTAATAAAATATAAGTATATCTATTCCATTGATATGTAAGATGAAAGTACTTATCAATAAATATCCACATTGTATAATTTTAGAATTTTTAGGAGAATATCTAATTATTTAACCCTCCATTAACCTCAAATTCTCAATATTCATGTCGTAGTCTCGCAAGAGCAGGAATTCAGGAATGTTTACATAGCTTAAAGGGGGGGATGGGATAGGGTGTTTTCAGAGGAGAAATCAGAAAGGGGATAACATTTGAAATGTAAATAAAGAAAATATCTAATAAAAAATCTTTAATGTGTCTGTTTCCTGCAGAATATTAGCATTGTTTCTAATTTCTCCATTTCAATGGGCTCTCTCCTAGTTTTAGCTCTTCACGTGAATTTAGGAGCAAAACAGTCTACATGTGCATGTAAACTAGAATCGAACATACGCTCAGTCAAATGCCTTGGTTAAAACGGTTGCTTTCCCCATTCACTCCATTGACTATGCCACGTGTCTGCTGTAATCTGACGACCAAGACCACTTCAGACATGAAGTAAAGGTCTGATGAGAGGAAATGTTCAACTAAGCAAAAATGTAAGTTTGTTTTGTATACGCCATTCAAAATAAAAAGACAAAAATTGGATACTAGAAGAGGGGATGGAGTTGAAAGGAAAGTACAAATAATTCAGATAGCTATTTTCACAAGTGAAGACTACACTTTCTCAAGGCTTTTCATTTTTCCTGAAAAGAAGAAGAAGCTCCACCGAGGCGAAGGGAATTCAGAGCAGCCAGCATTGCACTCAGTTAACTGCCTGCTCTACACATAACTTCAGATTCTAGCCAGCTTTCTCAAGCGCGTACCTCGCCTATCAAAGTACAGGAGTAATTTGCCTATACTAGCTAACATTTCCATGTTACCAACTGGCTGTAAGGAGAAAGAAAAAACCTATTTTATAGAAGGCAGACAGTCTAAAGTGAATGGGTATCACTAGGTTATAAGGAATGCAAAATCCCAGGTTCTCCTGACAGACAGTCGGTCAGAGCTTCTGTTTTGTGACGCTGCCCTGATAGATGAGTGTGCATGCTAAAGCTTCAGAAAGACAGGTGACAAGAGCTAGTTTAAACTGCTATGTAAAGCAACTCTTGTCACTGAAGATATTACTTCTTCAGAGAATTAAACTGGAAAGCATTTTTTTTTAAAAAAAAAAAATTAGTTACTTTGTTGTTTTTAATCCTCTAGAACACAATGTATATATTTGGATGGTAAAGTATAAAAATGCATAAGTATTTCTTTTTCAAAAGATGTCAGGAGTAAAATTAAATGTGACTACATAATAATTTCTTTGTTATATGTTGGAGATCTTCTGGGTATATGCCCAGGAGTGGTATAGCTGGGTCCTCAGGTAGTACTATGTCCAATTTTCTGAGGAACCACCAGACTGATTTCCAGAGTGGTTGTACCAGCTTACAATCCCACCAGCAATGGAGGAGTGTTCCTCTTTCTCCACATCCTCTCCAGCATCTGCCATCTCCTGAGTTTTTTTTTTTAAATGTATTTATTTATTATATGTAAGTACATGGTAGCTGTCTTCAGACACTCCAGAAGAGGGCAGATCTTGTTACAGAAGGTTGTGAGCCACCATGTGGTTGCTGGGATTTGAACTCAGGACCTTCAGAAGAGCAGTCAGTGCTCTTAACCACTGAGCCATCTCTCCAGCCCCAAGTTTTTGATCTTAGCCACTCTGACTGGTGAGGTTCATAGCAACCTTATTTATAATAGCCAAAAGTTGGAAAGAACCCAGATGTCCCTCAATAGAGGAATGGATACAGAAAATGTGGTGCATTTACACAATGGAGCACTACTCAGCAACTAAAAACAATAACTTCATGAAATCTGCAAGCAAATGGATAGAACAAGAAAATATCATCCTGAGTGAGGTAACCCAGTCACAAAAGAGCACACATGGTACGTACTCACTGATATGTGGATATTAGGCCAAAAGCTCAGAATACCCATGATACAACTCAAAGACCATATGAAGCTCAAGAAGGAAGACCAAAGGGGTAACAAAATAATTACAGAAGGTAGAGGGTGGGGAGGGACTTAGGAGGAAGAGGGGATGAGGGGGCAGGAGACAGGGGTGATGTATAGAGGGTCAGGAAATTGAACAGAGTTGTGTAGCAATGGGGGATTGGGAGTTGAGGGTAGCCACCAGAAAGTCCCAAAACCAGGAAAGCAAGAGGCTCCCAGGACCCAATGGGGATGACATTGCTGAAATACCCAACAAAGGGGAGGGAGAACCTATAGAGACCATATCCAGAGGTTAGGTATGGCCCTCGGTTGAGGGATGGGGCCACCCACCCACCTCCAAAATTTTGACCCAGAATTGCTCCTGTCTAAAGGAAATGCAGGGACAAAGAGTGGAGCAGAGACTAAAGGAAAGGCCATCCAGAGACTGCCCCACCTGAGGATCCATTCCATATGCAGACACCAAACACAGACACTATTGCTGATGCCAAGAAGTGCTTGCTGACAGGAGCCTGATATGGATGTCTCCTGAGAGGCTCTGCCAGAGCCTGGTCAATACAGATGTGGATGCTCACAGTCAACCAGCAGACTGAGCACAGGGTCCCCAATGGAGGAGTTAGGGGAAGAACTGAAGGGGGTGAAGGGCATATGCAGCAGAGGATGGCCATCAATGGGAGGGGAAGACCTTGGTCATGTGGAGGCTTCATGCTCCAGTATTGCGGAAGGCTAGGGAGGTGAGGCGGGAGTGGGTGGGTGGATAGGGGAGCACCCTTGTAGAAGCAGGGAGAGAGAGGATGGGATAGGGGTTTTGCAGAGGGGAAAACGGGAAAGGGGATACCATTAGGAATGTAAATAAATAAAATATCCAATAAACGAACAAACAAAGATAATTTTCATGTATTCAGGGAGACATTTGCACAGTATAAACCCAGTTGATCTTCTCATCAAGTGCAGAAAAACATTTGATAAAATTCAATGTCTTTACAAACTCTTAACAAGCCCAGCATGGAACAAATGTACTGTAAGGTCATATAAATCCATAGCTAACTTTATATTTAATAGCAAAATGTTGAAAAACTTTCCTCTAAGATCAGAGAAAAGAAAAGAATGCTGACTCTCAGTACTCTAACACAGTCCCGCATAAAGCAATTAGTTCTAGCCAAAGCAATTAGATAAAAAAAAAAGAAAAGAAAAAAACATTTAAACAAGGAAAGAAAGAACAAAATTATCTTTGCTAATGGCACAATCTTATAGACATAACCTAAATGTTCCACCAAAATACTCTATCAAAATTCAAACATTATTCACAGAAAAGGAAACTGCTATAATTTGCCCAGAACTACAAAAAAAACCCCTAAATAACAAAAAGAGAAACTTGTATAAAAATTAACAAGTCTATCCCGCCTCAAAATGATTCCCAAGTTATAACCAGAACAATGTATCACTGACAGGAAAGACAACTGCATCAACTCCAATGGACTCAAGTCTCAGACGACAGCCTCCAAAACGCTGAAAGCATCAGGGTCGCTCCACTGTGTTGTCTCTAGCTCATTACCTGAACACTTCCAAAGCTGGTCAGCAAGGTCAAAGTACACGAGTAAGACTCCATCGAACTAAACCCCTGTTATAGTAAAGAATACAATGAAGAGACAGCCTACAGACTGAGATGTCTGTAAAGAATACAATGAAGAGACAGCCTACAGACTGAGATGTCTGTGGAATATCTCATAAAAGATTATCAGACAAAATTTATAAAGTACTCAAAAGCAAGAAGATAAAGACAGACAGAGTGGAGTCTGAGGGAAAGACCATCCAGAGGCTGCCCCACCCAGGGATCCATCCCATAGACAGTTACAAAACCCAGACACTATTATTGATTCCCACAAGTGATGGCTGACTAGAGCAGAATATACCTATCACCTGGGAGGCTCTGCTAGTGCATGACAAATACAGAGGGGGCTCTCAGCCAGCCATTGAAATGAGCACAGGGTCCCCAATGGAGGAGCTAGAGAAAGGACCCAAGGAGCTCAAGGGGTTTGCAGTGCCACAGGAGGAACAACAATATGAGCCACCCAGTACTCCCAGAGCTCCCAGGGACAAAACCATCAACCAAAGAGTACACATGGTGATACCCATGGCTACAGACACAGGCAGCAGAAGATGGTCTTGTTAGACACCCAAGGGAGGAGAGGCCCCTGGTCCTGAGAAGGCTCGAAGCTGCAGTGTAGGGGAATACCAGGACAGGAAAGCAGGAGTGGATGGATTGGTAAACAGGGGGAGGGGGTATGGTTTAGGGGATTTTCACGGGGGGGGGGGGGAGACCAGGAAAGGAGACAACATTTGAAATGTAAATAAACAATAAAAAAATAAAATTTTCCATGATAATCTTCAATTAAAAAAAAAAAAGACAGAGACCTTACTCCATGGAGGATTCACAAATGGCCAACAGATACATGGAAAATATTCTTCATGCTAAGCGTCAGAGAGATGCCATTAAAACCAAAATGAAGAACCCTCGCATCTTCTAGAGGGGCTTGGATCTAACAGAATGGAGGAGGCAGGCATGCAGTTCTAGCACATAGGAGGCTGAGGCAGGAGGACTGAAACTTGAGGGCGGTCTGGCAAACACACTAAGTTCAAAGCTAGCCTGGGCTATATGGCAAGACCTTATCTCAAAACTTAAAAACAAAAAAAGGATGAAAGTTGCTAAGGACTAATGGTGATTTGTAGAAAAGGTAGCCTGTGAATTAAGGTGGGAATGTAAATTAGTAACTGTTATTACAGCAAGCAGTACAGAAGGCCTGCAAAAAGTAAAAGGCCTTTAAAAGACATTATCTAGAAATCCCATTTATGTACATATAAAATTTCTTAAGTCAGTATGCTTAAGAAACAGATACCTTTACTTTCATCTTTAGCAAAGAATCATTCACAACAGCTAAGGTATGAAGCAGGCCACTGTTTATCAGATGTCCACATGAAGACAATGTTGTCTATATTCTAAAAGAGAATACTAGTCAGCCCTAAGAAGAAAATTCTGATGTTTGCGACATGATAGATCTAGATGTCATCATACTACATAAAATAAGCAAGGCATGCATACATGTGTCCACATAGGTGCGTACATGTACACGTAAGTACACAGTCTGTCAGTCTGTCAGAGTCTCAGTCTCTCTCTCTCTCTCTCTCTCTCTCTCTCTCTCTCTCTCTCACACACACACACACACACACACACACACACACACACATCCCTCCCCCAAATACTGCCGTTAAAATCACAGGCTGGGGTAGAGGTTGGATAGAGAAAAGGGGTCTGTTGAACACTAAAACAGGAAGACTAGTTTTGGAGATCTTTTGAGATAAGGACAGCTGTAATAGCACTCTGTTGTTCAGAATTCCCAAGAGATTACAAATGTATTAATCACAAAGACAATTATATGAGGAAATAGATTGTTTAATTAATCTGACATCCCACAATGTAAGCACATCAAAATGTTATATTGTACTCCCATATACAGACTTAACAATTTCTACTTGTCAATTAAAAAAATTAAACAGAGAAGAAATCCTAGCAACTCATACTTATGTGATGTATTTCATAATAGTTACTTAAACATTCAAAAATTACTGAGAGCTAACATTTTCTTCCTCAATTATATGTAAATGTGCCAACTCAAAATTCTGGTTACAATAAAATAAAACACATAGAAGAAATGGTAGGATGATGATATCTTCATAAAATTAATGTGATAGAACTAGTCATCAAATTTTGCTGAAAACAATGATACTTCCCATTAACATATGTATATCATCATACAATTTAGAATGCTAAGAACCCACAATTTGTTCAGATGACTCCTGTGACAAAATTATAAGTGACACTGAGTATAGACATAAACCATATCTAATATGGCACTAAAAGACCACAAATGAATCTACGATCAGTACTCTTCTAGACTGATGAGAAACTAGTATTTGAAACTAGGTTCAGTATTGGTCACTTTTACCTTCTACTAGTTCTACAAGCAGGAGACTAACAAATGCTACAAAGCTGCCGCTTTGTGATTTTATTTTTTATCTAAGAGCAAATTCCTCGGGCTATGCTGCAGAGGTACTCCTACACACTACTGATTTTTTTCCCTTCATGGTAATTATAATAATTAGAGAAAGATTTATATAAGGTTACGTTTTCCACTGCAAAGTGAAAAATGGATTATTGTAAAGGTTTGAGCAGTACAGTATGTTTCATAAACATGATAAGAACACTTTAAGTTCACTGCCAATGACAACTCACTTTTTTGTTTCTATTTTATATTTTCAGTCTAGGCTCTCCTGATGATGTAAAAATATGACAAAAGTATGGAAAGGCTCATAGCAGTTAAGCGTGTATGGTTCAAATCAATGTTTCTCAGTCTTTGGGTCATAACTGCTTTGGGGACCACATATCAGAGAATCTGCATATCAGATATTTATATTACTACTCATAACAATAGCAAAATTAGTTATGAAATAAATTTATGGCTGGGGGGTCACAACATGAAGAACTGTATAAAAGCATCACAGCATAAGGAAGGTTGAGAAACACTGGTTTAAACCATTTATAATTAATTTTACTAAATTATATAATCACACTTTCTGTGAACTATAACATGTAATGTAAGATTCCACAAGCAAAAACATTGTCATAGAGAATATGAGAAAGTAAAGTAAAACAGTAAAGGTGAAAACAAAACTTAAAAATTTTAAAAGTCTTTAAGCTTGGTTGTGTAAAAAAGTTTACACCTCAGCATATTTCTTCTAAAGCACAAAAGCACTGTAAAATAATATGCTATGGACCACTTCAGTTCTGGTATAAAACAGAAGCCGAAGAGATTAATTTATACATATCTAAAAAAGAAGAGAAAGATGTCTTAAAATATTGTGGTTAAGTGACCTTAGAGGAAGGTTGACTAGAGCCCTGCATGTTCTTAACTAACACAAAGAAATCAGCAGTTCAAGGATTGCTGTTGAATCCAGATCCTAAGGTTGGGCAGAGCTTAGCACTGGAGGACTCTAGCAGGTACCGGGTTCCATCCCTAGCACTGTGTTACAATCAATCAAAGGCAAACTCTAGCCCAAAGACTTAGTTTGTGTTTGAGGTAGCAGTTGCCTAGTTGTTTCCGTTTCATTAAAATGGTGTTGGACAGTAGAAGAAAGCAATGGGAACAGCCCCAGTGACCCTAAAACCTTGCAATGTGTATGATCAATGGAGGAACATACCGAATGGATGGACAGAGAATAAACAACAGAGGCTGTCAATGATGGCAAAATATATGTTGCTAAGCTTACAAAGATTCTTTGCTTTCTTTTTTTTTTAAATCGATATACTAGGGATGGATCTAGTGTTTCAAGTATGTTACTCTGCCACTGTGCTGTAATCCTAGCCTTTAATAGAACTATTGGAAGTCTTCCAACCAAAAAAAGCACAGGTCCAGATGGCTTTAGTGCAAAATTCTATCAGACCTTCAAAGAAGATTTAACACCAATACTCTTCAAACTATTCTACAAAATGGAAACAGAAGGAACACTACCCAACTCGTTCTATGAAGCCACAATTACACTAATACCAAAAGCACACAAAGATCCGACAAAGAAAGAGAATCTCAGGCCAATCTCTCTTATGAATATCGATGCAAAAATACTCAATAAAATTCTTGCCAACCGAATCCAAGAACACATCAAAACGATCATTCACCACAATCAAGTAGGCTTCATCCCAGGGATGCAGGGATGGTTCAATATAAGGAAATCCATCAATGTAATCCACTATATAAACAATCTCAAAGAAAAAAACCACATGGTCATCTCATTAGATACTGAGAAAGCATTTGACAAAATTCAACATCCTTTCATGTTAAAGGTCTTGGAAAGATCATGAATTCGAGGCCCATATCTAAACATAGTAAAAGCAATTTACAGCAAACCGGTAGCCAGCATCAATCTAAATGGAGAGAAACTTGAAGCAATCCCACTAAAATCAGGGACTAGACAAGGCTGCCCTCTCTCTCCATATCTTTTCAATATAGTACTTGAAGTTCTAGCTAGAGCAATTAGACAACAAAAGGAGGTCAAAGGGATACAAATTAGAAAGGAAGAAGTCAAACTATCACTATTTGCAGACGATATGATAGTATACTTAAGCGAACCAAAGAACTCCACCAGAGAACTCCTACAGCTGATAAACAACTTCAGCAAAGTGGTCAGATATAAAATCAACTCAAGCAAGTCAGTAGCCTTCCTATACTCAAAGGATAAGCAGGCTGAGAAAGAAATAATAGAAATGATACCACGATAGCCACAAACAATATAAAGTATCTTGGTGTGACTCTAACCAAACAAGTGAAAGATCTGTATGACAAGAAATTCAAGTCTCTGAAGAAAGAAATTGAAGAAGACCTCAGAAGATGGAAAAATCTGCCATGCTCATAGATTGGCAGGATTAATATAGTAAAAATGGCCATCTTGCCAAAAGCAATATATAGATTCAACGCAATTCCCATCAAAATCCCAACTCAATTCTTCATAGAGTTAGAAAGAGCAATTCAAAAATTCATCTGGAATAATAGAAAACCCAAGATAGCTAAAACTATTCTCAAGAGTAAAAGAACTTCTGGGGGAATCAGTATCCCGGACCTCAAGCTGTACTACAGAGCAATAGGGTTAAAAACTGCATGGTATTGGTACAGTGACAGGCATGTAGATCAATGGAACAGAATTGAAGACCCAGAAATGAATCCACACTCCTATGGTCACTTGATCTTTGACAAAGGAGCTAAAACCATCCAGTTGAAAAAAGATAGCCTTTTCAACAAATGGTGCTGGTTCAAATGGAGGTCAGCATGCAGAAGAATGCAAATTGATCCATTCTTATCTCCTTGCACTAAGCTCAATTCCAAGTGGATCAAGGACCTCCACATAAAACCAGACACACTGAATCTAATAGAAAGGAAACTAGGGAAGAACCTTGAACATATGGGCACAGGGGAAAATTTCCTGAATAGAACACTAATAACTTATGCTCTTAGATCAAGAATTGACAAATGGGACCTCATAAAATTACAAAGTTTCTGTAAGGCAAAGGACAAAGCAGCAACCAACAAACTGGGAAAAGATCTTTACCAACCCTACATCTGACAGAGGGCTAATATCCAATATATACAAAGAACTCAAGAAGTTAGACTCCAGAGAGCCAAATAACCCTATTAAAAATGGGGTACAGAGCTAAACAAAGAGTTCTCACCTAAATAATATCTAATGGCTGAGAAGCACCTAAAGAAATGTTCAACATCCTTAGTCATTAGGGAAATGCAAATCAAAACAACCCTGAGATTCCACCTCACACCAGTCAGAATGGCTAAGATCAAAAACACAGGAAACAGCAGTTGTTGGCAAGGATGTGGAGAAAGAGGAACATTCCTCCACTGCTGGTGGGATTGCAAACTGGTATAACCACTTTTCAGAAACTGGGCATGACACTCCCGGAGGATCCTGCTATACCACTCCTGGGCATATACCCAGAGGCTTCCCCTGCATGCAATAAGGACACATGTTCCACTATGTTCATAGCAGCCTTATTTATAATAGCCAGAAGCTGGAAAGAACCCAGATGTCCCTCAACAGAGGAATGGATTCAGAATATGTGGTATATTTACACAATGGAATACTACTCTGCAATTAAAAACAATGAATTCACGAAATTCCTAGGCAAATGGTCAGAACTGGAAAATATCATCCTTAGTGAAGTAACCCAATCAATCACAAAAGAACACACATGGTATGCAGTCACTGATAAGGGGATATTAACCCAGAATCTCAGAATACCCAAGACGCAATTCACATATCAATAGATTTCCAAGAAGATGGAAGGAGAGACTCCTGGTCCTGGAACGACTGGATGTAGGGGAATACCAGGACAGAGAAGCGAGAGGGGGTTGAATGGGGAACAGAGGGAGGGAAGGGGGCTTATGGGACTTTCCAGGAGGGAGGAAACAGGAAAGGGGAAATCATTTGGAATGTAAATAAAAAAACTTAGAAAATAATAATAAAAAAATAAATAAAAAATAAAAAATAATCCTAGACCCGAAAGATTAATTACATACAAACTCCCGCAGGGAGTGCAAAAAAGGGAAATACTTATCAAAACATTCAAGTCAAGCATTAATCTAGTAAGAAAATCATGCAAAGGCATAATGAAAGAAGGAAGAATTCAGAATGTGTCTTTTAAGGTAAAAATTAGCCAAACCCAGCAACATATAAACGGATTATATATCAATCAAGTAGGGCTAAGTTCAGGAGTGAAAAGCTGGATCTATAGATCACTTCATCTGATACACACTGCTAAACTAAACTAGCAAAACTCATGTATACAAGCATTCAGTTGACACTGAAAAAGTTTTTAGCAAAACTCAATATTCTTTCTGATTGAAGAAAAAAAGAAAGAAAGAGAGAGAGAGAGAGAGAGAGAGAGAGAGAGAGAGAGAGAGAGAGCAAGCAAGCAACAGAGCAAGTGAGCAAGAGAGCAAAAGAGAAAGAAAGAAAATCAGCAAATCAGGAAAGAAACTCCCCTAATCACTCCTTTGATCTTATAGGAACGTTCATTTTTATTGAAAGATAATAAAGGACATCTAGGTAGAGCAGCAAAAATCAGATAATGGCTGGAGACTAAATAATTTCCTATTAAAATACGGATGAAAGGGAGGATGGACTATAGCACCAACTTCATTCATCTGTGTAGTACAAGTTCTCATCACTGCAAGACAGTGAGAAAAAGAAATGAAATTGTATGGATTATGAAAAAAAGAAGAAATCCATCCTTATTTTCAGAAAACATTAAATGCCTACTTGAAAAGTGTCAAATTATGTATAAAAATTCTATTACAATAAAATATTGTTTTAAGGGGTTTTTTTTCGGTAAACATTTTAAAGGACAAATCAATACTTGTGAAAATATTGTTGAAGAAAATCAATCATTAATTTTATCTCAAGGTATTAATATTTAAAAACTTTAGAACCTTTATACTATTTTAGCTTAGTTATAACCAAATTCATTTTTAAAGAAACCTTTTATAATATACTTTAAATATTACCATTGTTGCTATAAAATTTAGCAAACAATTTTAAGAGCTAATTTTAAATGAAAGCTCAGGAGACTATCTAAAACACAGAAAACAAGTACCTTAGATATCTAAGTTATATACACAGGTAAAGTTTGTTTTCTTAACCAAATTTACATTACTTTTTAATGGTTAAGTTATATTAGGTACCTTGAATTGTTTTGTTTTTGTTTTTGTCTTTGTTTTTAGAAAAAGCAATTACATTTTATTAGTGTATATGAGGTAGCTAAAGTAAGCTAAGGCATCTAGAGCAGGATAAAGTTTGGCATGTGTGGTAGTTTGGATAAGAATCCTTCTCATGGGCTCATACAGTTGAGTGTTTAGTCACCAGGGAGTGGAACTGTTTCAAAGGGTTGGAAGAATTAGGAGGTATGGCCTTGTTGGAGGAAGTGTGACACTGCTGGTGGCCTTGGAGGTTTCATAAGGCCATGTCAGGCTCAGGCGCTCTGCTTACTGATCAGAATGTAGCTCTGAGCTCCCTGTCCAACACTATGTCTGCCTGCCTGCCTGCCACAATGCTCCCCAACCCTGATAATGGACTAATAAGCCTATGAAACTGCAAGCAAAGTCCTAATTAAATGTTTTCTTTCATAAGAGTGCCTTGGTCACAGTGTCTCTTTATAGTAATATTACAGTGACTAAGACTACATTTATTTTTTTAAACTAAAACTAGAGATGAATAATTTTTAAAATATGATAAAAATACGAAGATAATATGTAAAGTATAAGAGGTCTGTGCAATCTTTAGTTTTTAAAAGACAATTGAAAAAAAAATGTAGGGTTTTCTCTTACAGAGGCCTAACTAATATCTTGAAAAATCTGTTTGTTTATTTATTTGTTTTTGAAAAGGCAGTAGTAGTAGCTAAGTAGGCAGGCAGGTAGGTAGGCAAGTGGGTAGGTGGGTGGGTAAATGAATGATGAATAGATGGATGAATAGATAGATAGATAGATAGATAGATAGATAGATAGATAGATATTTTCTACAATCAAATCATAATCCTACCAAGCTTTTTGAAGATATTACCAAGCTTATTCTAAATTAATATTAAAAATAAGAACAAAGGAATTCTGCAAAGTAGGAATAAAGCTGAAAATTTGTATTATAGGAAGCTAAAACTTGCCATAAAGCCAGTTATCTACTGGATTAGTGAAGACATTAACAGAACTCAACATGTTAAAAACAGTACCACACAAACACAGTGACATAATTCTGACAACTGGCCAAAGATAATACGGTTTGCCTATGTGTTGACTATAAGAAATGTACTTTGACTATTAAGATATAACTAAGAAATTATAGAATAGAATAAGATTTACCATGCTAACAGTCCTCAAAAGAAGCTAAAGTAGGTCAATATATCTTAGAAAGTGTATATTTCAATGCAAGAAATATCCCTTGGGATAAATAAGGTTGTTGCACAATGATAAAGGAGCCAATTCATTAGACAGAAAAAACAACCTCAAAGTTTGATGCATGTGAAAATATACCTTCCAAATGTATGAAGCAAAACCAGATCGCACTGCAGAGATATACAGATAAATGCATAATCAGACTCAGAAATTTCAAAATCTTTTTCTCAGTAAATGCTAGAACAATTTAGATATTAGAAAAAAAATGAACACATGGATAACAGCTTTCGACCAGACATTTAACACTTGAGGAATAATCAACCGAACAGTGCAGAATGCAGTTCCCTATAGCTATCCAACACCATATTTTTTTCCTTTTTTTTATAAATTTTTTTTATTTTATTTTCTATATTCTTTATTTACATTCCAAATGATTTCCCCTTTCCCAGTTCCCCCCTCCCCGAAAGTTCCATAAGCCCTCTTCCCTCCCCCTATTCCCCATTTACCTAAGAATTTCATGAATTCATTGTTTTTAATTGCTGAGTAGTATTCCATTGTGTAAATATACAAGGAAAATATCTCTGATAAAATTGAGAAATATATATAAAAACAGGTTAAGATTGACTATTTCATGGAAAAATTATACAGATAAAATGGTAGGCATAAAAATATTCCTAAATTGATTGAAAGTGGAATTATAAACATTTTCTGATAAAATTGAAAATGTACAAGGAAATATTTCTGATAAAACTCAAGAAATATATAGAAAAACACATTAAAACTGACTATTTCATGAAAAATTATACAGATAAGATAGTAGGCATAAAAATATTCCTAAATTGATTGAAAGTAGAAGTAAAAACATTTTCTGATAAAATTGAAGATTTACATGGAAAATATCTCTGATAAAATTGAAGAACACCGTATTTTTGAAAGTGAGAGCTTAGAAAGAGAGAGCAGAAGAGCTGAGTGTGGTGCTGCACGAGTATAATCCCAGCACTAGGGAAGCTGGGGCAGAAGGATCACAAGGTTAAGGCAGGGTAAACAATAAGACCCAGTTTCAAAAAAAATTCCACAAAAGAACAAATATACATTTTCCTACTGCCCATACCTTTTATAATAAAACATCTGGAATTTCAAGAAATTGGCACAAATAGCTCTTTACTGCATTGCTCACTGGGGATCTTGTTTAAATGAAGACAATGGAAAAGTAAAGTATTGCCTGAGGCCTTGCATTTTTTTAGCAATGCCCTGTGTTGCTGGTGTGGTGTCACATTAAAAGTCTAAGAGGTGTCACATTAAAAGTCTAATAGGTGTCACATTAAAAGTCTTAGAGGACCCAAAAGATGAGAGGAAAAGAATAATCATTTCAGGTGTTTCCACTACTACAAAAGGCAAAATAGAAACGATTTGGGGCTATTCCAATGTATGTAGTCATGATGCAAAGCCATTACTATCTTATCTCCTTTAATCTTCATAACAGGGACACTGAAAAACATATTCTTACTTTCATTACCCAGGGTAGGAATCAGAATGTAAGTACATCATAAAGTTTTCTACCTACCTGTCATAGCAGAATACAAGTGGTCTGAACTTTCCTCGGAAAAGTCCCAACATTTTTCCTAAAATTACATAGATTTGAGATTTCCTTTTGAGTCCCCTCTCTCCTTTCCCTCTATTAAACCATAAACATTTTCACTAAACATCTTTTGGATGACTGTTCTGTTGATGTTTAGATGTTAATTTTACCTCAAAGATAATACGATTAATCATACAAACTACATCCAAAAGACCTGAAATTCTTAAATTTTTACTGATGGCAAATTATATCAATTTTCATTTATTTTGCTATACAAACAGTGATTAAATGAAAACAGAATTCCGCCACACAGTGAGTTCAAGAATTAAGCACTCTCTGATATTATCTTCAGATATTCCACATTGGACATATATTTGTTTTATAAATAAAAAAATAAGTAAAGATTTTTAACTGAACAATCATCAACTAGTATATGAACTCTCTCCTTATATCCTCAAATATTAGTACCAGACAAATATTAGAACCAGGAAAAAAAAGTAACATATATACTTACAAATGTCTCTAAATGATCATTTCTATCATAGCTAATGTTGGGAAAATAAAGCAAATATATGCAGTGAAAAATCAACGCCCTGAACTAAGGTTTCCTGACCGGGTGCTACATCTGGAACAGTTCCAAGAGTCCTTGTTGCCTTGTAGAACAGGGGGAGCTCGGGCCCAGGATCAAGTCCCTATGCAGTTCCGTTACCTCTCAAAAGGAGGTGTTAAGTCTATTCCCCAAGCCATAACAAAGAAAATAAATATAACTAAGCATTCAAACTCCTGTTGACTGATGTACAGCTAATATCTAACACTACCTAGAATTTTAACTTCAAAAACTACACAGAAGCTGTTATGAAACATAACTCTCTTCTTAGGTTGGGTTGGAAACAGTCTCGGAGCACTTGAACTCCTTCTGTGGCAATGAACATTACAGGTGAATCAGCAGAGTATCCTGTAATACTGAGTGGGAATATTAAATTTTGATTTTATTGTTAAATTCTTTGCAGAAAAGGAAAGAAGTATGTACAGGACAAAAAGAATAATGCTATGTTTTGGCGACAGGGAATGTTTCTCCTCTTTTGTAGCAACACACCCTTTACATCAACGATACAACTTGGTGCTAAAGAAAGCTGGAAAGGAACTGAAAACACTCTTTCCGAGAAAGATAGTCTGGGTCTTCAGATTAAACTTTTTAAGACTTTATTTGCCATTGGGGTTGGGGGTGAGGGCAAGCTCCAGAGATTCAGCTCAGGCAGTCAGGCTTTGTGGACAAGTGCTTCTATTGTCTCCTCCCCCACAGTATAGAATCTGACTCCTGATGTGGTAGCAGATATGCTCATGTGGACTACTTTCCCTTGGACTTCTGCCTACCCAATATTTTAAATATAACTCAGACTTTGTAATTGTGAGAATTACTAGCTTTAGACTTCCTTAAGAAATCATATAGAAATTTCATGGACAGGCTGGGTTAAAAATGAGCTACTAGAAACTAACCATCCAGTAGTTTCTGTACTAACCATCGAGTAGTCTCTGTACCATTCTTACTGTATTTCTTTCTCACAGTTACCAAAGAATACAATTCCTTGCAGAAACTTCAGTTGCCTCTTGACCTGTTAAGCCAAATCTCATTCCTATCCAAACAATGCTTGTATGCTGTATCAGTTTTGGGCCATAGCAGTTCTGGTTTATTTTTAGCAGGTAATTTGGGGCAAGAACTCATCTCAGTGCTGCTCTTGTTCTGCCAACCTTGCGTTTTGCACTGTGCAGAGTCAGCTCCAGCACTGCAGGTCCACTAAGTGTCAACAACAGAACGCTGCCCTAGTTGTCAGGGTATAGGAAAAGATGTGAGGCCGACCCCCAAAAATCTAGTGGCTTCAATGACCATCCACCATCATAAAAGCTCAAACAACTCAAAACAACTGGGCAATTAAATGCTGCTGTTTAACAGTTTTCAGCCAATTGGCTAACAGCACGCACGGAATCGACTGCAGGAGACACAGACGCTGACTGTACACAGAGATACCCAATCGGCAAGGACTTTGTCCACAAAACCGCCTCCTGTCTTCTGCTGCTTCCCCCAACAGGCTTCCTACCAACTGACTCACTCTTTCCCTTTCAATGCTTTACAAAAGCACCAGAGGTTAAGATGCCCCACAGCGTCAATGCAACAGCTTCAGCCAGAAACTTTACAACCCAGGTTAAGAGATTAAAGGAACAAAAACAGAGAATACTTTAAAAGCTAACACTGTGACCTGAAGGATTCAAAAGCATGGAAAAATCCTACATCCCAAGATCAACATTTCAGAGGCAGAACTCTAAATATTCATAAGCCGCAAAAATTTTTATTAAGACTTATCTCCTCATGCAAGACAACAGAGCTAACCCAGTCAGGTAGATAGGTTTCACAATAAAACATTCTGAAGAGACAACCAGATTATAACATTTAATCCTAAAAGTTTTATTTCATAAACATTTATATAGAGATGGACTCTATATCAAAAAGTGCAGATTTTAAAAAATTTCCTCTGCAATTTGGGAGGATGGAAAAGCATGCCTGATTTGTATATTAGAGCACAAGCATCTGTCCTACTGATGATATTCTAGGGAAGCACATTAGCATAAAATTTAACGATGTCAAATAAGTGGATGTGAAATAGGGACTGCGTAAAGACACTATTTCCAAGGCTGACAGAAACATCACTGTTTAGAAATGCAAATGAAACCATTATGTTCAATAATTATATGAAAATATGAACAGTTCAGCATGTTTTCCAGCCCTGATGGCGGTTAATGGGATGTACGCTTATGTAAATAACTACTATTAAAGCTAATGCTGAAAAAAACTAATAAATTCATACTAAAGCAACTGATTTAGTATGCTTTTAAACCCCAGCAGTGCTCACTTATTAGAAAAGAGTGCGTTATTATGTTTAGAACTCATTACTGCTACGAGTCACTGCAACTCCATCAATTACCATGCATTAATGAAAATGGGACACATACAAAAAAAATTATTGCCTCTCAGCAGTTTTCTTTAAAGACAAAATCTAGGGGTATTACCACCATGGGGCCTTCTAGGGAACTTATCCACATGATAATCTTTATTGTTAAAACAATACTCTAAACATTGTCACCCTAGGGAATTTTGTTGGGAAGACCGAAGACCCTTTCTGCAAAATTCTTAATATTTTACAAGACTGACCATTTCAACATCAATGAGAAAATTTTAATATTTGAATTACATTCATAAGACCTTTACTGAATGTATTTTTAACATGTGGCTCTGGTCCTTCTTTCAGAAGGAGTCTAAGAAATAAAAATATATGGTGGCAATTTTACCAGTGTGAACAATAGATGGCTTCGGTCCAAGACGCTGTCTGTTGTAACAGATAAATCCCACTCGGCTCCCCATTATGTCTCAGTGAATGCTGTGCAGCCACAAGATTGGATTTTCAAGAATAAACCACCTTACACTTCATTCTTGGCAACAAGCTGGATTTTCTTAAAATATGTTAAATATTTAACATAAGATAATAAGGAACTGGAAAATTCTTACTCTTTGAAATTTTGGCTTAGCTGGATCCAAACAGTAAAGAAAATGCTGACAGAGTGAGAATTCAAGAACAGAAATGTCTTTGCCTTCACCCTCCTGCCAACTACAGTACTTTATTATCTTCCTCTAAATGTAATTTAACTGACCCTTCATCATTTTCTAGTAGATAGGAAAACAAAACCTTTCAGAAACTACTAGATGTAAAAATGCTAGACCTCAGAGATACTCTCACCATATAAACTGAGTATGTGTTTACTTAAAAATTGTAGCTCTCACATGATTTCAATAGTTTGTACTTTTAGCTCTTATGTTGGTCGATTAGAGAAACTTTTACTGTATTTAGATCTATCACCAGGTGACAGAATGCCAGGTTAGGCTGCTTTAGTGGTGAAGTATAAGTTGCTCTCGGGAGTCAAACACTAGTTTACAACTTATTCACATAACAGATACTACTGACACCAAGTATAGCAGGCCATATTACAGCCTAAGTATGCAATAGCACAAAAGACAGAAGCTAGGTCTGATACATATATCCTAAAATGCTATGAATAATCAACATTCACTCACAATTTTATAAACAGAAAACAAGACAACTGAGGAACAGCAGAAAACTTCAAGAAACCAAAAGGTAGGTAAAAAGGATGTTATTACAGACCAGTGTAAACTCAAGGATGAATATGTATTCCACCCTATGGTCCCAGAACAAGACAAGGATGTTCTCTAAGTCATAGTTACTTAATGTGAAACTGTGAGTACTGCAACAGAAAAAAGAAGTGGAAGACAGAAAAAAACCCAATTGTTTTTATTTGCAGACTGACATGATTCCATATATAAAAGTACTAGAATAATATTAATTTACAAAGGTTAAAAACTATACAATAAATATGTAGAAATCAACTGTATTTCTAAATTTAACAGCAAAAACATTAGAACAAAGTTTAGAACAACGTTTAAAACAGAAAGACACTGCTACTGCTTGCTACAATGCACACAAGAAGGCTGAATCTTAGAATGCCAAGATAGAAAAGATGTGGTTCACTAACTTACAGAATTATCATTATGGAATACCAGTGCCAGACCGTCTTCTACACAGAATAAATAAACACACCGTGATTTGATTCCTGCCACTGGCATGCTTGTTATGTGCAAGGAAGCCAGATCCTGACAGAGCCATGCAACCTCACAGTGCAAGTTCAACTCCGAGCATGGCATTTTGAAGTTCCTTGCATCTTTCTTTTTTTTTTTTTTTTAATTTACATTCCAAATCATTTCCCCTTTCCCGTTTCCTCCCTCCCCGAAAGTCCCATAAGCCCCCTTCCCTCCCTCTTTTCTCCATTCAACCCCCTCTCGTTACTCTGTCCTGGCGTTCCCCTACATCCAGTCTTTCCAGGACCAGGGGTCTCTCCTTCCATCTTCTTAGAAATCTATTGATATGCGGATTGTGTCTAGGGTATTCCGAGATTCTGGGTCAATATCCCCTTATCAGTGACTGCATACCATGTGTGTTCTTTTGTGATTGGGTTACCTCACTAAGGATGATATTTTCAAGATCTGACCATTTGCCTAGGAATTTCGTGAATTCATTGTTTTTAATTGCAGAGTAGTATTCCATTGTGTAGATATACCACATCTTCTGAATCCATTCCTCCGTTGAGGGACATCTGGGTTCTTTCCAGCTTCTGGCTATTATAAATAAGGCTGCTATGAACATAGTGGAGCATGTGTCCTTATTGCATGCAGGTAAAGCCTCTGGGTATATGCCCAGGAGTGGTATAGCCGGATCCTCCGGGAGTGTCATGCCCAGTTTTCTGAGGAACCGCCAGACTGCTTTCCAGAGTGGTTGTACCAGCTTGCAATTCCACCAGCAGTGGAGGAGTGTTCCTCTTTCTCCACATCCTCGCCAACAACTGCTGTCTCCTGTGTTTTTGATCCTAGCCATCCTGACTGGTGTGAGATGGAATCCCAGGGTTGTTTTGATTTGCATTTCCCTAATGACTAAGGATGATGAACATCTCTTTAGGTGCTTCTCAGCCATTAGATATTCTTCAGGTGAGAACTCTTTGTTTAGCTCTGTACCCCATTTTTTAATAGGGTTACTTGCCTCTCTGGAGTTGCTGGCTCAGCTGGAGGTCAACATGCAGAAGAATGCAAATTGACCCATTCTTATCTCCTTGCACTAAGCTCAATTCTAAGTGGATCAAAGATCTCCACATAAAACCAGACACACTGAAACTAATAGAAGGGAAACTAGGGAAGAACCTTGAACATATGGGCACAGGGGAGAATTTCCTGAACAGAACTCCAATAGCTTATGCTCTAAGATCAAGAATAGACAAATGGGACCTCATTAAATTACAAAGTTTTTGCAAGGCAAAAGACACTGTCAAAAAGACAAAGCGACAACCAACTAACTTGGAAATGATCTTTACCAACCTTACATCCGACAGAGGGCTAATATCCAATATATACAAAGAACTCCTTGCATCTTTCTACCTGAGATTTCTTGGCGCTTCATCAGATAAGTCTGTGATGCTGAGACTCCTCAGCTCAATTCCTCGCTGATTCTTCTTGCCAATAACTTGGGAGGCCTGCTGTTTTCTGCAGGGAAATGGAGGAGCAGCAGATCTAGTGGACAGGCTGGAGGAGAGGCGGAAGGGAAGACTGTAGCTGAAGTGTATTCTTAAAACGGGTATCATTTCCACAAAAACTAGAAAGCAAGATTTTTGTTGTTGGTTTTTTGTTTGTTTGTTTTGTTTTTGGATGAGAATTTTAAAGAAAAAAAACTTCAAACAGAAAAGAACATCTACAAAAGATAATTTGCAGGACATGTTTTATTAAATATATCTTCACATCATTTTACATGTTATGAACTTTCTTGAAAATATATTGCAAATACAACTTTTATAGAACTTAACCAATTACTGGGAAATGTTATATTATTTCATTTGGCCATCTTATTTTTGGTAAATTGTTCAGATATAGTTGACACATTATATACAAGAAATTTAAAATTTACAAAAGGTGCTTTATCCAGAGCCATAAGGCTAAGATGTAAAGCACACAGCACAGGTCCTCTTTTCACAGTACCATAGTCCTTTCTGCTGTATTACACATTAGGATCAATCATATCTGGGATGTCCCATTCCTAATTTAATAAGTTTACAAACAATATTCTTCACATAATTTTATTTAATAAGGAAAAAGCTGCTTTAGCTAACACGTTGAATTAGTTTTTTGCTATCTCAAGTTATGACATGATGTTATCTACTGACTATCCTTCTAAGCACTGCAATTCCTCTAAGTGAATCTACATGCCACCATATTAAAATCTCCTCTTACTAACTCTGTCTTTAGGGGTAAACCACTCTTCTGGTCCTTTCAGCCCAGCACTCTGATGCCTTGAGGCTTTTCATGTGAGAGACAGGTAAACGTGAAAAAGTTGTTTCTGCACTAAAACTAATGACATTTCTCTCTTGCCACCAGGTCATGGGTTCATGTTACTGCCTATCTCTCTGGTATGTAAGCCTCTGGAGAGGGAAATTTCTATTTCCAGTCTCAGTTTCAGCAGGGTTGTTGTTCTTTCTTTTTTGTTCCTTCCTTCCTTCCTTCCTTCCTTCCTTTTTTTAAAAGAAACTATTCTTTAAATTCTGGAAATTCACCAGACAACAATAGCTAGTGACATTACTAGGCTTTCTGAGACTGACAGAAAGGGCTCTTTCTCTCCTTAGCTCGGGACATGGCTCAGTACCCAGGATTTCTATCCAGACTGAGGGGTGCCACATCAGCTCCAAAGCCTTTTCAGCAGCAGAGTCCCCTTGAAGCACCCACTTTAGGTGTCAGACCAGCCATGTACAGCTGCTAACCTGTGCAAATAGGCTAAAATCTGAAAACTGCCAAAAATTAACTGGCCCCAAACAATCCTGACAATATTACTGTCAACATGTATTACGAAAAGGTAATAAACAGAAGAGGCATGACAATCTAATCATGTTAGCTGTAGTGAGACCTAGTTCACATATTGTTAACTTGTTATCACTATATGACTATACATTCCATAACTATATTTAGACTTGTGAAAAACTAAAAACCTCTTCAATGCTGAATCTTGGGCATAAGTTTTAAAACACAAAAGTTAGTGTGAAAGTCTGTAGCTGAAGTGAAAATGTTAGCATCTGTATCATGAAGGCCATTCTAAGGTTAATATGTAAAGAAAAAGTTATTCTTTCCAGCTTCTGGCTATTATAAATAGGGCTGCTATGAACACAGTGGAGCATGTGTCCTTATTAGGTGCTGGGGAATACTCTGGGTATATGCCCAGGAGTGGTATAGCAGGGTGCTCCGGTAGTATCATGCCCAGTTCTGAGGAACTGCCAGACTGATTTCCAGAGTGGTTGTACCAGCTTGCAATCCCACCAGCAGTGGAGGAGTGTTCCTCTTTCTCCATATCCTCGCCAACACCTGCTGTCTCCTGAGTTTTTGATCTTAGCCATTCTGACTGGGGTGAGGCGAAATCTCAGGGTTGTTTTGATTTGCATTTCCTTAATGACTAAGGATGTTGAACATTTCTTTAGGTGCTTCTTAGCCATTCAATATTCCTCATGTGAAAATTATTTGTTTAACTCTGTACCCCATTTTTTTAATTAGATATTGTATTAGTCAGGGTTCTCTAGAGTCACAGAAAGTATGGGTAGTCTCTATATAGTTAGGGAATTTGTCGATGACTTACAGTTTGTAGTCCAACTCCCCAACAATAGTCAGCAGTACTTGTGGACGGAAGTCCAAGGATCTAGCAGTTGCTCAGTCACACGAGGCAGCTGTGGATGGAAGTCCAAGGATCTAGCAGTTGCTTAGTCACAGGAGGTAGGCCAGGAAAAGCCAGAGTGAATCTTCCTTCTTCCAATGTCCTTATATAGGTCTCCAGTAGAGGGTGTGGCCCAGATTACCAGATGACCTTGAACTCAGAGATCTCCTAATCTTAATCTTCTGGAATTCATAGTCACTATGCTTCAAGATCTCCATGCCAAGATCCAGGTCAGAAACTTGTATCTCTGAGCCTCCAGATTAGGATTATAGGTGAGCCTTCCAATTCTTGATTAGTTCATTCCAGATTTAGTCAAGTTGACAACCAGGAATAGCCACTACAGATATATTCTTTATTTACATTTCAAATGCTGTCCCCTTTCCCCCTTCCCCGAAAATCCCATAAACCATCTCCCCTTCCCCAATCAACCCTCCCCTGCCTCCCTGTCCTGGCATTCCTCTACACTACTCAAGGGCCTCTCCTCCCTTTGGTGTCCAACAAGACCATCCTCTGCTGTCCATGTGTCTGGAGCCATGAGTAACTCCATGCACGCTCTTTGGTTGATAGTTTCATTCCTGGGAGCTCTGGGAGTACTGGGTGACTCATATTGTTGTTTCTCCTGTGGTGCTGCAAACCCCTTCAGCTCCTTGGGTCTTTTCTCCAGTTTCCCCATTGGGGACCCTGTGCTCAGTTCAATGGCTGGCTAAGAGTGTCCCCCTCAGTATATGTCATGTACCAGGAGAGCCTGCCAGGTGATATCTATTTCTGGCTCCGGTCAGTCAGCACCTGTGGGCATCCACAATAGTGTCTGGGTTTTGCAACTGTATATAGGATGGATCCTTGTGTGGGGTAGTCTCTGGATGGTCCTTCCCTCAGACTCCGCTTCACCCTCTGTCTCTGTATCTACCTCTGTGGGTATCTTTTTCCCCTTTCTACAAAGGACCCAAGGATCCATACTTTATTTTTCCTCCTCCTGGGGCATCATTTAATATGTAAAATGTGTCTTGGGTATTCTGAGCTTCTGGGCTAATATGCATTTATCAGTGAGTGCATGCCATGTGTGTTCTTCTGTGATTGGGTTACGTCACTCAAGATTATATTTTCCAGTTCCATCCGTTTGTCTAAGAATTTCATGAATGTTTTTAATGGCTGAATAGTAGTATACTCCATTGTGTGTATATACTACATTTTCTGTATCCATTCCTCCGTTGAGGGATAGCTGGGTTTTTTTCCAGCTTCTGGCTATTATGAATAGGGCTGCTATGAACATAATGGAGCACGGTAGTATTATGCCCAGTTGTACCCCATTTTTAATAGGGTTATTTGGCTCTCTGGAGTCTAACTTCTTGAATTCTTTGTATATATTGGATATTAGCCCTCTGTTGGATGTAGGGTTGGTAAAGATCTTTTCCCAATCTTTTTGTCCTGATGACAGTGTCCTTTGCCTTACAGAAACGTTATAATTTTATGAGATCCCATTTGTCAATTTTTGATCTTAGAGCATAAGCAATTGGTGTTATGTTCAGGAAATTTTCCCCTGTGCCCATGTGCTCAAGGCTCTTCCCCAGTTTCTTTTCTATTAGTTTCAGTGTGTCTGGTTTTAAGTGGAGGTCCTTGATCCACTTGGAATTGAGCTTACTACAAGGAGATAAGAATGGATCGATTTGCATTCTTCTGCATGCTGACCTCCAGTTGAGCCAGCATCATTTGTTGAAAAGGCTATCTCTTTTCCACTGGATGGTTTTAGCTCCTTTGTCAAAGATCAAGTGACCACAGGTGTGTGGGTTCATTTCCGGGTCTTCAATACTATTCCATTGATCTACCTGCCTGTCACTGTACCAATACCATGCAGTTTTTAACACTATTGCTCTGTAGTACAGCTTGAGGTCCAGGATACTGATTCCCCCAGAAGTTCTTTTACTGTTGAGAATAGTTTTAGCTATCCTGGGTTTTTTGTTGTTTCAGATGAATTTGAGATTTGCTCTTTCTAACTCTATGAAGAATTGAATTAGGATTTTGATGGGAATTGCATTGAATCTGTATATTGCTTTTGGCAAGATGGCCATTTTTACTATATTAATCCTGCTAATCCATGAGCATTGAAGATTTTTCCATCTTCTGAGGTCTTCGATTTCCTTCTTCAGAGACTTGAAGTTCTTGTCATACAGATCTTTCACTTGTTTAGTTAGAGTCACACCAAGATACTTTATATTGTTTGTGGCTATTATGAAGGGTGTCACTTCCCTAATTTCTTTCTCAGTCTGTTTATCCTTTGAGTATAGGAAGGCTACTGATTTGCTTGAGTTAATTTTATATCCTGCCACTTCGCTGAAGTTGTTTATCAGCTGTAGGAGTTCTCTGGTGGAGTTTTTTGGGTGGCTTAAGTATCCTATCATATCATCTGCAAATAGTGACAGTTTGAGTTCTTCCTTTCCAATTCGTATCCCTTTGACCTCCTTTTGTTGTCTAATTGCTCTAGCTAGAACTTCAAGTACTATATTGAAAAGATATGGAGAGAGAAGGCAGCCTTATCTAGTCCCTTATTTTAGTGGGATTGCTTCAAGTTTCTCTCCATTTAGTTTGATGTTGGCTACCAGTTTGCTGTATATTGCTTTTACTATAGAAAGAACCCAGATGTCCCTCAACGGAGGAATGGATACTGAAAATGAGGTATATTTACACAATGGAATACTACTCAGCTATTAAAAACAATGAATTCATGAAATTCTTAGGCAAATGGGTAGAACTGGAAAATATCATCCTAAGTGAGGTAACCCGATCACAAAAGAACACACATGGTATGCACTCACTGATAAGCAGATATTAGCTCAGAAGCTCGGAATACCCAAGACACATTTCACATACCAAATGATGCCCAAGAAGAAGGAAGGAGAGGCCCCTGGTTCTGGAAAGGCTCGATGCAGCAGTGTAGGAGAATACCAGGACAGGGAAGAGGGAGGGGGTTGATTGGGGAACAGGAGGAGGGAAGAGGACTTATGGGACTTTCAGGCAGGGGGGACCCAGGAAAGGGGAAATCATCTGAAACGTAAATAAAGAATATATCTAATAAAACAGTTATTCTTGATTAATAACACAGTCATTCATTATATTCTTCAAATCTAAAAAATCATTAAAAACTGTGCTAATACAAATGGGCTGAAATGAAGAGGTATTTCAGAATAGTCCTTTACAGAAGATAGGCAGCACTAAAGCCTGTTTACACATGCAAGAACTGATTAAACTTTCCTAAGTAATTTTTATATGGCTCTATATAGATTTGATACAACATACTCAGACTACACTATAAAGTATAGAAATATGTATAAAATAATACAGCATATAATAAACACATACTAAGTTTGGTTTCAAGTTCACTTTAATGCCGTTATTTGTATATATATATATATGGTCACTCTAGCCAGGGGACCATCGAAACTCCATAGTTACAGTCCCAATCGTAAGTATTAGACTTTCAGTTTCTCTCACTGTAAAGCAATAAACTGGTCTCTGGAGTTGAGTGCTAAGTACTCATATCTGGAGTTTTCCAACCATTACAAGACAGAAAAACTAACCCTAGAAAAGGAAAATACTGTTTTATTATGAGTATGCAACACATATTAAAAGGATCCCAGACTGCTGGTCTGCATACTGGGGTCCAGCTGGCCAGAATGAAAGGTCTTGCTGGGCTTAGGCAAGGCCAGAAAGACCAGAGTGTTACAGCTCTCCAAGGGGAAAGCATGACACAGGAGGCAGCTAGGAGCCAGAGCTGCAACCACTGAGCTTCAGTGGCTACGGTCAAGTCAGCACATCCAGCTCCTTGGGCCAGGTTTAGGTTCAACAACAAATGCTCAGGAGAGAAAATTCTTCAGGGAGTGTTACGGCTCCACAAGACCCTCAGACACTTTGGTTAAATTAACTCGTATACTTCATTCCTTGTGGACAGAGACCTTATAAATATTTTTGGAGTGATGTGGGATCTAGGGGTAGATCTTCCCATGGGCTCAGTTTGAGATGTTAGGGATCCTCTATTTCTATGAAGAAGGACTTCAGGTGTTGTCCAGGCATGACTGATTGTCACGGTCCTCCTAGTGGGGTGTTATGGACATGTGCTCCAGGACAGGAATCTGGTCAGGAACTGGTTCAAACTCCTGCTGTTCTCAGATATGAGATTTATTAAGGTTCTGAACTTGCTACAATCTTACCAGTTCTTCCGTCTGGTGGCACAGTCCACTGCCCCACACCAGTCAATAAGGCAGAGAAATCCCTAAAATCAAACCTAGAATAGGTTATGTCCAAAATTATATTACTACCTAGCCAGGGCAGTAAAGATACAGAATATGATAGACAACGGCACCTGGAAGCAAGATGAAGTTTAGAAGCACAACTTTTAAACAAGTATATCAAATGGCTTTTTTACCTTATACTGAGGAAAACTATCAGAGAGCGGGCACCATTTAACACCATCCTTTCATGGCCAAGGCTCAGAGCTGGGGAAGCTTAAGCAGCAATGGACTTGTGCACAGTTCTGGACCAGACATTCCAGCCAGGTCAGGTTTCTCACGAGCTGTCTTTACAAGTAGCCTTCTGATTGTACCCTCTATAAGAAGGCAAGCACAGGAACCTCGGCTCTACAGGATCAGGGCACACCCACCATTGTGACCTCATTTAATCTTAAGGTCTCCTAGAAACCCTATCTTCAGCTACAATCACACCAAAAATGAAAGCCTCAATGTACAAATCTGGTATGGACACAGTTTAGTCTACAGGAAATGCTACAATTACAAACAAGTGGTTGAACAGCCTGCTACCCCAGGAGACCTCTATTCTCCTGCCACCTCTCTTCCTGCCCTTTTTAGACCTGCAGATCCTGAGCCATACTGGTTAGCTTCACTTCCCTGTCATCATCCCTGCTCTCTGAGCCTCTGGGTCAAGCCAAGCTGCCCTGAGCAGCCTGCTACTCCAGGGGAACCTCCATTCTCCTGTCACCTCTCCTCCCACCTTCAGAAGACCTGAAAACCAAGCTTCTCTTCCCTCACCCATCTTCCCCACTTGCTGAGTCTGTTGAGTCAAGCCAAGCTGCCTTGAGTGGCCTGCTGACCCTGGCACTTCTCTGCCCACCTTCATCGCACCTGAGGCTCCTGAACCATACAGACCTGCAGGTCAGGAAATACAAAGCCCAAGGATTCCCACTACAGGCCTGCCTCACCAGGGCCATCCCAATACCTACTGCAACAAGAACATCCAGGGACCAAAACCATCCAGGTGGCTAAAGGTCCTTGAAAGATCATAATCGACTAAAGCCAGAGCAATATGACACCACCAGACCACAGTTATCCACTAAAAGCAAACCCTGGATATCTGAACAGAACCTAAGCATAAGAAAATGACCTTAAATTCAATCTTATAAAAAAGGACAGAGGCCTTTAAAGGGGAAATGAAAAAAGTCCCTTTAAAAAAACCAGGAAAATAGAATCAAATAGAGTCTTTAAAGAGGAAACAAATAAATTCTGTAAAGACATACAGGAAAATATAAACAAACAGGTATTGGAAATAAATAAATCTGTGCAAGACCTGAAAGTGAAAATAGAAGCGATAAAGAGAAGACACACTGAGGGAGTCCTGGAGATGGAAACCTAGGGAAGAGAACGGGAAGAAGAGGCACAAGCATCACCAACAGAATACAGGAGATGGAAGAGAGAATCGAAGGGGAAGAAGATACGCGAGAAGAAATTGATACATGAGTCAAAGAAATGTTAAATCTAAAAAAGGCCTGAAACAAAATATCCAGGAGATCTGGAATATCATGAAAAGACCTAACCCAAGAAAAATAAGGATAGAAGAAGCTGATAAATCCCAGCTACAAGGCCCAAAAAATATTCTCCACAAAATCATAGAAGAAAACTTTCTCAACCTAAAGAAAGATGCCTATAAACATACAAGAAGCTTAAGAACAACAATTAGCTGGACCAGAAAAGAAAATCCTGCCAGCACACAACAATCAAAACACAAAATCTACAGAACAAAGAAAGAATAGTAAAAGCACCATGAGAAAAGGCTCGGTAACATTTAAAAAGGCAGACCTATCAGAACTATACCTAACTTCTCAACAGAGACTTCTAAAATCTAGAAGGTCCTGGACAGATATCTTGGAACCTCCAAAGAACTCACAGATGTCAACCAAGGCTACTATACCCAGAAAAACTCTCAATCATCATAGATAGAGAAAACAAGATATTCCAAGACAAAACCAAATTTAAACAATATCTATTCACAAATCCAGCCCTACAGAAAATATCTGAAGGAAAACTCCAACCCAAGAAGGATAACTACATCCAAGAAAACATAGGAAATAAGTAATTCCATACCAGCAAAAACAAAACAAGGGAAGCACACACGCGCGCACACACACACACACACACCACCACCACCACCAACAACAACAACAACAACACCAAAATAACAGTCATTAACAACTTAACAACCATTGTTTATTAACATTTCTCAACATCAATGGACTCAATTCCCCAATAAAAAGACACAGGGTTTCAGAATGGACGTAAAAAGAGGATCCATCGTTCTACTGCATACAAGAAACACACCTCAGTAATATAGATAGACATTAACTCCAAGAAAAGGGCTGGAAAAAAGTTTTCCAAGCAAATGAACCCAAGAAGGAAGCTGGAGTAGCCATTATAGTATCTAATAAAATAGACTTTCAACCAAAATTAATCAAGAGACATGGAAAAGTCATTTCATATTTATCAAAGGAAAAATCTACCAGGATGACATCTCAATTCTAACATCTATGCCACAAATACAAGAGGATTCACATTTGTAAAAGAAACATTGCTGAAGCTTAAATTGCACATCAACCCCCACACGTTAATAGTGGGAGACTTCAACACCCACTTTCACCAACTGACAGGTCATTCAGACAAAAATTAAACAGAGAAATGATAAAACTACACGGGGACCCCAATGGAGGAGTTAGGGGAAGGACTGAAGAAGGACAACCCCATAGGAAGAACAACATCATCAACCAACCAGACCCCTTCCCCCAGAGCTCCCAGGAACTAAACCACCAACCAAAGAGTACACATGGAGGGACCCATGGTTCCAGCTGCATATGTAGCAGAGGATGGCCTTATCTGTCATCAAAGTGAGGAGAGGCCCTTAGTCCTGTGAAGGCTCAGTTGTGCAGCACTTGTCTAGTACATTTGAGACTCTGAGTTCAATCTCTAGTATTGAAAAAAATTCATTTGATCTTTTAAACCATATTAAGCTATAGAAAGGTTTTAAAAGACAAGTGATGTAATAAAACTAGTTTTTAAGAAAGGTTAATATGGCAACAGTGATGGAACAATCTAAAGAACAGTTAAGACCGTGGAGACATATACAAGAATGCTACAATCCCGCAGGGATACTGTGAGTGAGGGATCCTGAAAAGGACAATGCCTCAGAATATGTCTGGGGGGAGGGATGAGAAGAACTGAAGGGAGAAGCCAAACACAAGAATCTGTACAACATGACTTCCCTTCTGTACTCTAAACATAAACATGAGTTAAAATGCTCCAGGTACAAAGCACTATAGATGCATATTATCTATTTTTATAACATCATGTTCAGTATAAAGCAGTTGGTATGACAGAGGGTTACTGCTATTGTGCCCATCAGTGCTGAAATACTTTAGCATAATGAAGAGAGTGGGCACTGGAGTCAGAGTGCACTTTTGCCTCTTCCATATGTTATTCCAGTTATTTCTCCAGGACAAGAGAATCAAAGCATCTGCTTACCTAACTCCTCAGGTTGTCACAAAGATGACAAAGTATGAGAAAGTGCTCTGTTCATGGCAAGAACATAAAAAAGTAATGTGCTTTACTGACAGAATACTAAAAAGAACAGAAGCTAACACTGTGTTATCTCTATGTTTAAAACCATGAAACCTGTTACGTCATTGCTTCCTTTAATACTAACGTCTGTACTCCATCCAGGTAGACAGCGTTCTATCTAGACTACTGGCATCCCCAGTACACATGTGTTTTAAAAGTTTTCCTATCACTTCTGTCACTTTCAAGATTCTCACTGCAGCTCTATTTACATTTAATTTTTTCTTTCTAAGTTGTGATGGGATTAAATGTACAGATAAAAAGCAATGAATTTATTGCCCATATGGCAGCCTCAAGAACTCTCTCATAAGGAAAGTACATACATAGGTGAACAGGGCAGTTGAGGAGTACATTTTTATTATTTCCTGGATTAGTTTCAGAAAAAAAAAAAAACAACAAACAAGTGTACAGGTAGCTCGCTAGAACATAGAAACTTATCCAATACAGGGTCAACTGGAATGAAATGAAGAAGGCCAGATAAACTAATATAACTTTTATTTTATAAATATTTGGTATCAATTTCCTTTGCCCTACAGTTAGCATTTTTAGCTAAATAATTTAAGAAAATAATCTTATTTATTTATATTGGGGATTGAATATAGGACTTTGTATAACCTAGGTAAATATTCTGTATACTGAACTACAAGATTAGCCCAAGAAATAATCTTCCATATGGTTAATAGCTAAGAGTACAACAAAAGTAACCAACCAGTAACAACATTGTCTCCTCACAACATTAATAGGAAGAATTATTCTGTCTGCTAATTTTGAGTTACAATGACTTTCCATGACAGTATTCAACAACATTATGGCCCCAAACCTACCAGATTGACACATCATGCAGCAGCCAAAATGGCCCCAAGCAACCCAGTCCCTACAGCAATTTTCTTTAAATTGCAAAAATCTTTATAAAGATTAATTAATTAATGTTTGCATCTGCATGAGGCAGGGTCCATGGAGCCAGAAAAGAGTGTGGGTGCTCACAGCTGTTCAAATAAGTAAGACTAAGTGATAGCGAGTCTTCGGCTATGTACCAACAACTCCCACATTCAGTGCAGGCTCACAGTGGAGGAGGGGCTGGACAAATGTAAGAGAGAAGGATGAATGGAAATGTTCTAAAACGTCATTCTGTGGGCCTGATGTGGCTGCTGTACAGCTGAATTCATAGGAGCAGTAGTTGCCCACACAAAGCCTGCGTAAGTGAAAGTCAGTTAAAAATCTTCACAGAGGAAGAACTCCACCGTGGAGGCGGGAGGAGCTCCTGAAGCCCTACTCTTGAGGTTGATGCAGTTAAAGACTGCTGTGGGAGAGTCAGAGGCTTTTCTTTAGAGGATGACCAGTGGTGTCTATGTCTCAGTGGACAACCACACACCCATGTATACATGGGCAACACTAAACAGAATCAGCATTGCACACACACACACACACACAGAGAGAGAGAGAGAGAGAGAGAGAGAGAGAGGTTGAGGGAGTGATGACAATACCACTCAGTAACTGTCTTTTGTAGTCGATGTAAAACAAGGATGTTTTTACTCTACCATGCACCCTGCTTCAGGCCTGTTTCTTCATACTTCAGTGATGCTACCAGATCTCAGACTTCACTTTCCTTCTACAAGTTTACTAATGCCATCAATCTGGGTCATTCTCTAGAAATATTCAAATATTAATTAACTTTTCTAAAAAAATACATCTATTATAAGTTACAATACTCAAATGCCTATGTTTCAGAATTAGAGTTGTTGGGCAAATTATTCTTTAAGTGTGAGATTCTCTCTCCTTTCACACAAAGGCAGGCAAAAGTTGAAAAGATTCAAGAGAGCATGTGGCACTGAAAAGGGCACTTAAGGCATAGTATTCTCTTGTTCAAAGATGGAAAACTATCAATGATTTTTATGTTTTAATAAACTAGTTTTGTATTTAAAAACTATACCATGCCCTATCCCTGTGCAAACATGTAAAATATTTTCCCTTTCCAAGAAAAAAATTAGTCTGTATAGTTAATCAGTTATTAGACCTTAAAAAAAACTAATTTGGTATAACATACCTTAAAAATGTCCCAAACTGTAATTCATTGTTATAGTGCCTCACACAGAAATAAACTTTAAAATGAACTGAGATTATCTGACAAAATGTAGATGAGCCTGAACCATTCATGTGTGATAGGTAAATGTATCTGTAGTTAAAATTATATCATTTTAAATTACAAGCTCATTTCATGTTTTGAAGTTTTATGTACTGTAAAATCATCTGTATTAACCTCTGACAGGTTTATTCTCTTAAGGAGATTTGTACCTGTGCAATATACTTGTAACAAAAATCCTGAGTATCATTGTTTGTATCATTTCTTTCTCCCTTTTGACAATAAACTTCTATAAACATGACCTATCATTTGTGATTTAAAGGGATTACATCAACTAATCTATCTTAATCGTTGTAATACCAGCATTTACTTCCATCCCTCACTCACAATTCAAAATCAATGCTTAGACCAACCCCCTGCTTACTGTACATGAGGCAGATCCAAGTCTCATGTATGATCTCATGACCTCATGTATGTCCTCTTCCTCTGCAGAGGGCCAGATAATGAATATCTTAGACTAAGTGATCCCTAGGGTCCTTGTTGCAAGTACTTATGGAACCTAGAGCACAAACGTCACCAAAGGCAACACTTAAGAGACACAGCTAGAATTGGCTGCTATCATACTGCATTTGGCCCAAAGAGGTAATGTGGAGTCTTGAGCTAAGTCTTGTGAAAACCACCAAATACTGTGCTACTACAAGACACTCAGGCTATCTTTACACTTTGCTTTCCAGAAGAAACCATTCATGGGCATAATGAGTTTATATAGCTTCAGCACTGAAAAAAAACAAAAACAAAAACATTCTGCACAGAATACTATGTCACTATTGCCTACTAAAATTATATGCTACCTTCTCCTGGGAAACTACAAAAGTTTCTAAGTATAATACTATACAAACATGGACTTAATGTTCTAATACCTATCTCTCTTACCCTCTTTCCTTAACTTACACTGATGCCATTAGTACAACATTTTGCCCCAAGAAGATCAAAATATCAACACTTTCTCTTCATATAAAAGTGAGTTCTGTATTCCCAGATTCTGTACCAGAGTTGAAGGCTCCCTTCAGTCTCCTTCTCCCATTGCTTGCTAACTCTCCGAGTCAGACGAGTTGCACACTTACCTTTTCAGCATCCTTTGTGACAGCAAAGCCACATAATCCCGGTAATATCATAAAAGACTATCAGGTGAGGAAATGACAGGATCCATACAAAAAGGGGTTGTTTTTTCTTTTTAAATGAAGAAGGACTTACAGTTGCCAAGACCTGTGGTCCATTTTCTTCCTACCGTAATGAAAATGTGTTCCTTTGAACTGGAGCAGTCATTGGAAGTTAGAACTGTAAAGTGACCAACACTAATAACTTTAAAGTCCCAAATCACAACAGAGGTCATTTCTTCCCAGTTCTTATGTGAAAAACAGACCCTTTAAATAAAATTTTCATTCGAATTCTAAACTACTATTTTTGTAATGTATTAGCTAGCCGAAGTGCATTGTGAATTTTCAGTAAACAGCATTTCTCTAACTTGGAAAGCAAAGCAGCAGAACATGGTCTCTAACCTGAGGGTTGACATTCTTAGAACAATGAAGCCAAAACAAGCCAGAAGAGGCCCAAAACTATCCAGACACTATAGTGGAGGGACAGAGTAAGAGGGGGAGAGTCAGAGAGAGGCTGAGACAGACAGAGACTCAGAGAAAAAGACACAAAGAAAGTCAGAATCAGAAAGAGGGAGAGACTAGAAAGAGAAGCTAATTTTTTTTTTACTATTGTGGAGTTAATAATCCTTAAATTTGCAATCAAAAGTAAAAATTCAAACTGTTTTAATTTTCTATCATGTGCTTCCACTATTTGAAAAATAGAAGTTCAGAACTCATTTTTTAAAATTGCAGTTTTGTGATTTTTAAGCTACTTAATTTATCATTATGATCAGATTTTTCTAATTTTTAAAAAAGTACATGATTATTCTCAATGCAAGACCATGTCTATTACTTGTGGGATCTTTGAAATAATAACCAACAAGTTAGTAATGTACCGGCAATAAGGACAATGGTTCTTTCAAGCATTCACACACTAGTTCTGCTGGCAGATCCATCCTACTGTTTAGCTGGTTCTCTCTTCCATCTATGTCATTATGTAATGCTACCTACCCAAAAGAAAGTCCATAAATATGGTTATTTTAATTCATATGTCCTTCTAAATAAAGACTTTTAAATTTAAGTATGTTTCTATAGGGACTACAGAAATGATCCAGTAGTTACGAGTATGGAAAAACTTTGGTAACTAATGTCCAAGTCCACCATAACTTGGATAGCTCTAGGATCAGCTCAATACGGAAGACTCCTTTCATTGGCAGGGTTTCCCCTTCTCTGACCTTGCATGGGGAATCCTAGGCCCCCACATAAGTCTCTACCCTAAGAATGGCACATAGCCTCACTTAGATTATAAGAACAATTTCCTTTCTCTGGTAAGAACCTGTCCAGTCAGCACCTGAGATTCCCAATAGGCTTCCCATGGTAATGAGGCATTTTTTTGGTACTTAAGCCCTCAGCCAAGGCCTTTGCCCATCCTAGATGTTCCTACCCTCAGGCCTCCAAAACTTTATAAGCCTTGAATCACCCTAAGTAAAGTTGATCTGCCTTCTGATAGCTGGCCCAAGTATGATCATTCACAGTATGTACTCAGGGGGCTTCCAACCCTACCCCTCTCCCTTGTCCTTTCTGCTCCCATTGCCCTCATCAGCGAGAGCAAGGAGACTCACAGGAGCACTTACTGCTCTTTCAGAAGCACGTAAGTTACCCATTTTGGGTGGCGAACTCCAGCTCTTCTCTGTCCTCCATGGGCCCTGCCCTCACACAAAGCCCACTGCAAAAACACATGATTTAAACAAAAAGTAAATCTTAAAACTGTTTTTACTTTATTTTCATACAAACAATGTACTATGTACATGTACACATGCACATGCATGTGCAAATACACACACAGATATACACACACCTTTCTAACTCTAAATTGCAAAGCTTTCTGCTCTATGACATTGTTTGTTGGTTTTACACTAATGTAAACATTTATCAACTACAACACCTACATATTCTGTAAGCTGGTGTTGTAACTTTCTCTTTCATTTTTCTCTTTCATTTATAACAGAGCAGGATACCTTTGAACTGTTTAAGCTTTACCTTGGAAGAAACCTAAATATGAGGAGGTTGAGACTGCATTTCAGTAGTGGGGCAGGATTTAATAAGACCCAACATCTTATGGTAATGCCCAGATTCCTTATCATCTGTTTTAGTTGACAAATCAGCGTAGTAACAGCAGCAGAGAAGCTAGGTAGCCTTATCAAGGGCAAAGGAAGCAACGGCACACGCTACTGAACGTGCTTCTGACTGCCTAGAAATGGTGGCACATGCAGATGTGCTCCCTGTTATAAAGTATAACAAATGTTTCTCTGGATTCTTAAAGTTCTTCATACAAGAGTCAAAACTGCTGGACATAAAATGAAAGAACCTTTCAAAAGGATATCTTCCCTTTCTTTGATGATCAGTTCATTCTGTTCTTCTAACTGCCGGATCTTCTTCTCGAAGGACTCCTGCTCAGTTTTCAGTCGTTCCTCTGTCACTTCCTTTTCTTCACTTACTCTAAAAAGAAATATCCCCCCCAAAAAATGAAGAAAACAAATAAAAAGTCCATCAGAATCAAGCCACAAGCCTAACGCTGCAGTTCATCCAAACTGCATTTCGGCAAAGCACACCGGGTTCTCAGGGAAGTTCTCTGGTTTTAGTCCACTCTCTCATAAAACACTCTTCCTCAAATTTCCAACAGCTGTGCTCCAAATCTTAAAAGATACAGACAAGAAAACAATTGGAATCATAGTCTACATTTTTCATTGAAGCAGTGTCAGAGCACAAAGTAACAAGATCCCAGCCTCCATCTCACATAGACAGTAGTAGTTCAGTCAACAAAGGATAATCTAGTGAAAGAACGGCTGGACCAGCACCATATGGATGAAAACTATGGAGGAGTGCATGCCCAGTGCTGGCTTATTAATTCTTGATAAGGAAAACAATAGCTTATACGTAAAAGTTTACCATCATCAATTATTGACTCTTCAGATGACTTCCTCAAAATGCCCACAAACTCTCCTCTTACTTAACATGAAAAGATACTTAGAGCTGAGTAACAGGACTAGCAATGGTGCCAGAAGGAAATGAATTCCTCTTGAAATTTTATATTTTACTTTAAATATTATTGCATAGTTTATATTCCTCTGTAAGATAATCTTACATCTTAATATCAAAAGCCCTCTGTGGTAGTTTGAATAAGAATGGCCCCCACAGGCTTATATATTTGAATGCCTAGTTATCAGGGAATGATACTATCTAAGAAGTATTAGGCGGTGTGGCATCACTGGAAGAAGCGCCTTTCTCTCTGCCTGTGGATCAGGATAGCTCTCAGCTACTGCTCCAGTGCCATGCATACTGCCATGCTCCCACCACGATGATAATGGACTAAACCTCTGAAACCGTAAGCAAATTCCTAATTAAATGTTTTCTCTTCTAAGAGTTTCCTTGGGGAAGCAGAAGAAGATTGGATCTTGGGGGATAGGGAGAACTGGGAGGAGTAGAGATATAGAAAACTGTGGTCAGGATTTAATGTATATAAAGTACAAAAATTAAAATTAAAAAATAAATTAAAAAAAAAGATTTAGAAAAACTTTAAAAAAACAATCCACAGAACTCAAGAAGGTAAACAAGCCAAAGGGCTCAAGTGAGGATGCTTCAATCCCACTTGGGAGGGAGAAGAAAGCAATCATAGTGGGGGGGGGAGCAGAGGGAGGGAGGGACTTGGGGGGGGGGAGAGAGGACAGGGAGGGAGAAAAGGGGAACATGATCAGGCATTTGGTGGGAGGTTGAGGGGTGAGAGGGGAAGGAGAATCAGGAGTGAAGCCCTGAGGGACAGCAGAAAGAATGGAAACAGGCAACATTGGGAGGTAGGTAGTCAGGGAACCCTCTAGAATGTACCAGAGACCTGGAAGGTGAGAGACACTCAGGACTAGGAGGGACCTGCCCATTTCGGATGAAATGCTCAATAGTGGGGAGAGGTCCACCTCCAGTAGAAAGACAGGGCATCAAGTTGAGGGATGGGGTTGCAATCACACAGTCAAAAACTCTGACTCTAGAATTGTCCCAGTCTAAAAGAATTGCAGGGACAAAACTGGAGAAGAGACTGGGGGGAAGGAGGTCCAGCGACAGGCCCAAACTGGGATCCAGCTCAAGGGGAGGCTCCAAGGCCTGACACTATTATTGATGCTATCGTGTGCTTACAGACAGAAGCCTAGATAACACCCCTCTGAAAGGGCCAACAAGCAGATGAAAGAGCCAGATGCAGATACTTACACCCAACCAATAGGCAGAAGCTGGGGACCCTGTGGTTGAATTAGGGAAAGGCTGCAAGAAGGGGAGGAGGAGGGTGACCCCATAGGAAGACCAGCAGTCTCAACTGATCTGGACCCCTGAGATCTCTGACACTGAGTCACCAACCAGGCAGCATACACCAGCTGATATGAGGCCCCACTGGACACATATGCAGTAGAGGACTGCCTGGTCTGGTCTTAGTGAGAGAAGAAGCACCTAACACTCAAAAGACTTAAGGCTGCAGGGAGATGGGGAGGTCTGGTAGGGTATGGGAGTGTGGGGACATCCTCATGGAGTTGAGGGAGGAAGAATGGGATGAGGAACTGTCAGAGGATGGACCAGGGAGGGGCATAATGACTGGACTATAAAAAAAGACTAATAATAGAAATAATAATAAGGATAATAATGCAATTAATGGTCATGATGTCTCAGTGATGAAAACATCCTTTCACAGTCACATGCATTAGTATTTTAAGATAACTAATATTTCCAGAGAAATATACAACTTTGACTATGACTGGTATTCTTGGTTTTCTGACAGATACTGTAGGAATAAAAGATGGTAAGATTAGGGATTAAACATGTAAATCATATTAACAAAAATGGACTTAAGACACTATTTCTGTTCAACAAGTGGTAGACCAAACTTTCCCCTTCCTGTGAACTCACTCTTGGCTTTCCATTCTAGCTTATCTCCATTCCTTTGTGCCAGCCACCAATTCCTAAAAGCACTCTGTACCTGGGACACTTGGTAATTCCACCAGATCTAGACTTTGGTAGACAATTTTCACTCTCCTCTTGTCCTGTTACAATATGGAATTATAGTCTCACCTCCAGCCCTTCAGTGGTCTGCTTGAAAGGGCCTGTCTTTCCACCCTACCTCCATTCCTTGGAGACACCAAGAACATTAGTATGGACCCCTCCTTTCTAACTCATTCCCATCCCTTTGGGTCAGGCCCTAGAAATACTTTCTACCTGAGACCACCAGTGACCACACCAGGTAGACTACTCAAGTAGATGATTTACACCATCCTTCCAGTTCTCCATTACAATCTCTCCATTTTCACCCTCAGCCCAATAACAACTTGCTTAAAGGTACACATCCTCACATGCCAACTCCAATTCTTGGTTCAGAATCAGGATCACACTAGACCCTTCATCGCCATCTTTCCAGATTATCCTCTACCTCACTACAATTTAATAGGAACCTCCAACTCTCTGGGACCCCACCTTTTGGTGTGGATAGGATCCCCTTTGCTCTTTCCTGAAGCCATTCTCAGCATTTTCACCTACCCCACATCTATCCCTCTATGCCACCCACTGACTTGCAGGAGTACAATCTACCAGGCAATACATGGCCACTACACATTCCTAAGACCAAAAGAAGGCAAGGAAAGGGACACCCATCCATCAAAGACAAGAACTGATATCAACCCTGTGCTAGTTAGTATTATGTAAACTTGACTAGAGTTATCTGAAAGGAGGGAACCTCAATTGAAAAAAATGCTTCCATAAGATCCAGCTATAGGGCATTTTCTTAATTAGTGATTGATGCCAGCGGGCTCAGTCCATTGTGGGTAGTGCCTTCGCTGAGCTTCTATAAGAAAGTCCTGGGATCCTGTAAGAAAGCAGGCTGAGTAAGCCATGATGAGCATGCCAACAAGCATCACTCTTACATGGCTTCTATATCAGCTTATGCTTTCAAATTCCTCCCCTGTTTGAGTTCCTGTCCTGACTTTCTTCAATGATGAACAATGATGTGGAGGTATAAGCCAAATAAACCCTCTGTTGCTTTTGTTGTGGTGTTTCATCATAATGTAACAATAATGCTAACTAAGTCAAATACTTGGAAACACCTCAATCATCCTAACCTCAGATGCCTACACACTAGAGCAAAAACACAAATATCAACAACCAAGATCATATGCCTCTACCAAAAAGAAACCAGTAATTCTACTACAGTAGTCCCAGAGAAATGCAATGTAGCTGAAGCACAAGACAAGGACTTTAAAACAGGAATTGTGAACATGCTCCATAACCATAAAGAGGACATTGACAGACCCTGTAATGAAGTCTATGAAAACAAAGACAGCGGGATGAAATGATGAAACAGTTTAAGACATGAAGGTAGAAAGAGAATCACTAAAGAAATCTGAACAGAGACTAAACTGAAAATGAAAACATTAGGAAAGTCAAACAAAAACCTCAAAGACAAACCTCGCCAAAAAACAGAGTACAAGACAATAAAGAGAGAATCTCAACCATGGAAGATAAGGTAGAAGAAATGGATATCTCGGTCAAAAAAAAAGTTAAATCTTAAATAATCCAGGCACAGATTATGCAGGAAATCTGAGACACTATGAAAAAACCCAATCTACAAATAACAGGAATACAGGAAGGAGAGAAAACTTAGGTTAAAGGTACAGAAAATATTTTCAACAAAATCATAGAAGAAATTTCTCTAAAATAAAGGTGTTGCTTATCAATGTATATAGAACATCAATGAACACAGAAAGTATACAGAACATCAAATAAACTGAACCATAAAAGAAATTCCCACAATATATAATAATCAAAACATTAAAGATACAAAACAGAGAAAAGATATTAAAAAGCTGTAAGGGAAAAATACAAAGTAACTTATAAAGGCAGACCTGTTAAAATAGCACCTGACTTCTCAATGGAGACTCTGAAAGCCAGAAGGGACTGGACAGATGTTCTACAAATTTTGAGAGACCAGGAGTGCCAGCCCAGACCACAGTACCCAGCAAAACTTTCAATCGCAACAGAAAGAAAAAGATATTCCACAATAAAACCAAATATAAGCAATTTGTTCGTGTTTAAGTAACATATATACACAAATATAACACTAGAGAAGGTACTAGAGGAAAACTTCAACCTGAAAAGGTTAACCACACCCAAGAAAAGACAGGAAACAAGAGCAGACAAGCAAAGGCGGGGGGGGGCATTAAACACAACAAAATAATGGAAATCAAGAACACTGCTCTTTGATAATTCTCAATATAAAGGGTCTCAATTCCCCAATAAAAGACTAGATCATAAACAGGATTCATCCTTCTGCTGCATCCAAGAAACACACCTTACCATCTAGAATAGACATCACCTCAGAGTAAAAGGATGAGAAAACATACTCAAGTAAAAGGACCCAAGAAGGAAGCAGGGGTAATAAGTTATCTGATCCCAAGTGGCCAGCCTTAAACAAATATACATACAATTAACACTAAATGAATTCGTATATGTGTATGTGTGTATTTGTATATATGCACGCTCATATGATAACATAATGTAGAACATTAATAAAGAAAAGATCATGAATTTGAGAGTGAATGGGGGATATAGGAAAGGTTAAAAGGTAGAATGATGAAAACAGTATGTCTATATGAAATTTTCAAAAAATATTAGATTATAGAAGCACAGAGATATACACATTGTGAAAAGAAAGAAAAATTATATTTATTCATGGTTGTCATATTTATGCAGACCTTTAAAAATCTGCAAAGCAAAGTACAAGCCCTGTATAATAAATAACAGTAACTGACAGAAAAATCAGGAGTTTTTAGGACTTTCTCAGCTATACAGTGAATTTCAGGCCAGTCCGAGCTACAAGACCGCGTCTATGATAAAACAAAAGGCTGGGTAAGGGCTCAGCAGTTAAAGGTGCTTGCTGCTCTTTTAGAAGCTCCCAGCACCTATTTCAATTAGCTCACAACTGAGGCTCTAGATCAGTGGTTCACAACCTGTGAATTACAGCCCCTTTGGGGTTCACATATCAGGTATCTTGCAAATCAGATACTTAAATTATGCTTTATAAAATTATAGTTATAATTTTAGCGACATACAAAAATAGCAACAAAATAAGTTTATGGTTGGGGATGAGGAACTGTATTAAAGTGTCATAGCATTAGAAGACAGAACCACTGTTGTAGCTCCTGGAGATCCGACGCCTTCTTTCGGCCTCTTAGCACCTACCCTCACATGGCACACATACACAGACATACAACTATGCACAAATAAAAGTTTTATTTTAAATTAACCCACATAAACAAATATGAAACTTTATATGCTCATCAGTAGGAACAGGAAAGACAATTGTTAAAGCCAATCTACCATAATGAAAATTCTCAGTAATCTAGTACTAAAAGAACTATTCCTCCAACCCAATAAAGAACACCTGTAAGTGCCTTATAGTTATCCACCTATAAGGATGAACTAAAACAACAACTTGTTTCTGTCCTTATACTTCTGGAACAAGGCAAGACTGTCAACTACAACTCTCTCTATTGGAACCTGACTGGAGGTTAATAGAAGAAAAGAAAATACATACAAACCAGATAGAAACAAGTTTTTATATGCAGGTGACATTATTTTATAAGAAACATTAAGGGGTATACATTAAATACACTGAAATGTATTTTAAAAATGTTACCACAATCCCAGTCTTTAAATATAACCCAGTGATCCCTCTATCCTGGTACTCATGTTCTCTTGCTATGATTAGCATTAAATCAGAAATATCATACCTAAGATTAGGTCACAAAGAGACACTGACTTCTGTCCTGGTTACTGTTGTTAATTGTTATTGAAGCCAGGGGCCAAGTAAATGCTGAAGGTATTAGCTTGCTTCGTGTTGATGCTTATAGTAAACTGCCAGGAGAGAAAGGTTAACTTACCAAAGACCACTAAGCTACAATGACCAAGACTTAGTGAATTCAAAGATTGTTAGCCTTTACACACACACACACACACACATACACACACACACACACACACAAGAGTGGGGTGGGAAGGAAGGATACAGAAAGAGAAGGAGGGGTTGACGTTTTTAAAAAAACTTCTGAGTGTATTTTAAATCCTGGATACCACCATGAAAAAACATGTTTTATAGATAAAGGCAAAGTTTAAACTTTAGTTGGAGCTTTAGAAAAATTAAAGATTTTATCTCGATATAAACAAAAAAGATATGCTAAGAGATTAATGTTTGGGCTCAAAATATCTTCAAACAGCAAAGTCTCCAAGACACTTATCAGTATCTTAAGCTGACATACTTTGTTATAATGCACTGGGCACCCAGGGAGAACATGGGTTTTAAATGTGCTAATCAGTTGTTTTAATTCCTCATCAGCTTGTTCAGCAGCATGTGCATCCCAACTGCATCTGCTTCTGTTACTCTCTCATATTTCTGCTTTCGCCTGTGTATCATGGTTTGCTGATGTCCGAATATCTTGGGTACCTCAACAATATATTGCAATGCTCAGAAGTAAGCAGATCTTTCCTTGCCTCAGATTCTAGTGATTTTATGAAGAGTCTACCTCAAGATTTGCTGTTACTCTTTTGGTCCTCAGTGCACCATAGGCACCAAATTCCTCTAAACAAAACTTCCCTTTGTGTAGACCAGATACTTCTTCTCAATGTCTGTCCCACATTCACTTTATGCTTACTGAGCTGATGAGTCTCTACATTTCCTATACACTTGGCAGTTGGTCAGGGTTATGGTAGTTTTCTTTTGGTTGTTACTGTGATTATACTTATACTAAGAAGTCTCTACCAGCCTGGGTCTGTGAAATATTCTTGTCTTTCTTCTATAATCTGGGGAGCAGCATGTAACTCTTCCCTCCATTTCAGTTTTGTGCCTCCCTCCCACCAAGTCAGATGGATTTTTAAGAATTATATATCCTTTTTCTGAAAATGTGTTTTGTTTTACCAAACAAAGATAGAGAACCTCCCTATCATCTCCATGGCAAGTGTTGATTCCCCTCTAACATTGCACCAAAAGAAGCCAGTTTCTTGCCAAATAGAGCCAGTGAACAAAAGCCCCGCTGTGTTTGCTACCCAGGGGTCCCACTCTTATCTGCCCACATTTGAACTTCAGCAATCTCCCACACACTTTAGCTAAGACCCAGGCACTCCAGTGCTTACGGCTGCCTTTCCCGCACAGCACAGGCCTCCTTTGCTCTTGGGTTAGTTGGTTACTCTTCAAACTCAGCTCTATTCTAATGTCATTCAGTTTGTTCCACATTTTCATTATTGTAAAAGGAGGAACAACATCCTTTAAGTCATTAGACTTAATAATGTAATTATACGTGCTTACCTACTTGTTTTGTGCTTATTTTCCTAATATTTCTTTTCCATGTCCAAAGCTAGATCAAGTTTAATAACAAAACATTAACTACCATTTGGTTATATCCCATAGAACTATACTATTTACTAATTATAAAAGGGAAAACCCAGACCCCGCGCAGGGAGGGAGCCTGCCAGCTTCCCTTCCGCGACCTCTGTTCCCGCGGACTGCGCTGGAGAGACCGGTACCCAGGCTCTCCCCCCCGATATAACATCACTTGGGACACGGCCTGTTGGGGCTTCCGTCTGTGCCCGAGGGCGGGTTGGCGCTGTGGTCGTCTGGGTGCCAGATCGGCGGGCCATCGTGACCACAGGGTGAGCGGCGCCACGGAGACTGCCCTCCGCCATCTTTGCTCCAGTGACCAGGTAGTTGGGACCGCCAGGCTCAGAGACAGACAGGCATAATATCGCTTCGGTTTCAGGCAGCTTGTGTGTAACCTGCTCCCAGGTGCTGGGCTGATCTGCAGTAACCAGCGCGCCAGTTCCGCGGTGGGACCTTCTGCCTGGTGGAGGGACCCCGCGCAGGGAGGGAGCCTGCCAGCTTCCCTTCCGCGACCTCTGTTCCCGCGGACTGCGCTGGAGAGACCGGTACCCAGGCTCTCCCCCCGATATAACATCACTTGGGACACGGCCTGTTGGGGCTTCCGTCTGTGCCCGAGGGCGGGTTGGCGCTGTGGTCGTCTGGGTGCCAGATCTGCTGTGGGACTTCTGCCTGGCAGAGGGACGCCCCCTCCCCCCCCAGGAGAGATCACACACCCCTGCACAGGGCAGGAGCCTGCCAGCCTCCCTTTGGCGACCTCTGCTCCAGGAATCCACTAGGCTGAGCCTTTAGATGTGCAAGGCCTCCCCAATATAAGATCACTTGGGGCAAAGCACATTAGGGCTCCAAAGTCACTCAGGAGCAGGCAGGCCCCAGAAATCGGTGCCAGGGGAATCCTGGTAATCCAGGGGGGGCAGAAATAGCTTTGCAGGCTCACAGGAGGTCCAACCAACAGCCAGTGGCAGCAGGACCAACTAACACCAGAGGTATCCAGATGGCAAAAGGCAAACGTAGGAATGTTACTAACAGTAATCAAAGTAATGTGGGACCATCCGAACCCAACTCTCCAACAGCAGCAAGTCCTGGATACCCCACCACACCCGAAAGACAAGATCTGGATTTAAAATCACTTCTCATGATGCTATTAGAGGATCACAAGAAGGACACAAATAAATCTCATAAAGAGTTACAGGAGACCATGAATCAACGGTTAGAAGCCCTTACAAAGGAAACACAAAAATCGCTTAGAGAAATGCGGGAGAACATGGATCAAAAGATGGAGGCGCACAAGGAGACAACACAAAAATCGCTTAACGAGATGAATCAACGGGTAGATGCACTCACAAAGGAATCACAAAATTTGCATAAAGAAATGCAGAAGAATATGGGTCAACAGACGGATGCCCATAAGGAGGCAACACAAAAATTGCTTAAAGAAATGAATCAACGGTTAGATGCCCTTACAAAGGAAACACGAGAACTGCTTAAAGAAATGCAGGAGACGATGGATCAACAGATGGAATCCCATGAGGAGGAAACACAAAAATCGCTCAGAGAAATGCAGGAGAACGTGGGTCATCAGGAAGAAATCCTGAAAGAGGTAATGCAAAAATACCTTAAAGAAATACAGGAAAATACAAACAAACAAGTGAAGGATCTCAGCAAATCCATCCAGGAACTAAAAAAGGAAGTAGAAACAACTAAGAAATCACAAAGGGAGACAACTTTGGAGATAGAAAACCTTGGGAAGAAATCAGGAGTCATAGATGCAAACATCAACAATAGAATACAAGAGATGGAAGAAAGAATCTCAGGTGCTGAAGATTCCATAGAAAGCATCGACTCAACAGTCAAAGAAAATGCAAAATGCAAAAAACGTGTAACCCAAAACATCCAGGAAATCCAGGACACAATGAGAAGACCAAACCTAAGGATTATAGGTATAGATGAGAGTGAAGATTTGCAACTTAAAGGGCCAGTAAACATCTTCAACAAAATTATGGAGGAAAACTTCCCTAACTTAAAGAGAGAGATGCCGATGAACATACAAGAAGCCTACAGAACTCCAAACAGACTGGACCAGAACAGAAATACCTCCCGTCACATAATAATCAAAACACCGAATGTTCTAAACAAAGAAAGAATACTAAATGCAGTAAGAGAAAAGGGCCAAGTAACATACAAAGGAAGACCTATCCGAATCACATCAGACTTCTCACCAGAGACTATGAAAGCCAGAAGATCCTGGGCAGATCTCATGCAGACACTAAGACAGCACAAATGCCAGCCTAGACTACTATACCCAGCAAAACTCTCAATCACCATAGATGGAGAGACCAAGATATTCCATGATAAAACCAAATTTTCACAATATCTTTCCACAAATCCAGCCCTGCAACGGATAATAGGTGGAAACCTCCAATACAGGGAGAGAAACAACACCCTGGAAAAAATGAGATAATAACCTTCTTGAATCAAACCCAAAAGTAGATAACCACTCAAACATAAAGATAGCGTCAGAATGGCAGATGGCAATAATCACTATGCCTTAATCTCTCTTAATATCAATGGTCTCAATTCCCCAATTAAAAGACATAGACTAGCAGACTGGATACGTAAACAGGACCCAGCATTTTGCTGCATGCAGGAAACGCACCTCAGTGTCAAAGACAAACACTACCTCAGAGTAAAAGGCTGGAAAACAATTTTACAAGCAAATGGCCCCAAGAAACGAGGTGGAGTAGCCATCCTAATATCGGATAAAATTGATTTTCAACCTAAAGTCATCAAAAAAGACACAGAAGGACACTACATACTGATCAAGGGAAAAATCCACCATCAAGAACTCTCAATCCTGAATATCTATGCTCCAAATGCAAGGGCACCCTCATTCGTAAAAGAAACTTTACTAAAACTCAAAGCACACATCGCACCGCACACAATAATAGTGGGTGACTTCAACACCCCGCTCTCTGAAATGGATCGTTCAGGAAAGCAGAAACTAAACAGGGACACAGTGAATCTAATTGAAGCCTTGGACCAAATGGAACTAACTGATATATATAGAACATTTCATCCTAGAGCTAAAGAATACACCTTCTTCTCAGCTCCTCATGGTACCTTCTCCAAAATTGACCATATAATTGGTCACAAATCAGACCTCAACAGATACAAGAAGATAGAAATAATCCCATGCCTCCTATCAGATCACTATGGAATAAGGGTGGTCTTCAATGGCAACAAAAACAAAAGAAAACCCACGTACACATGGAGGCTGAACAATGCTCTACTCAATGATAACTTGGTCAAGGTGGAAATAAAGAAAGAAATCAAAGACTTTTTGAAAGTTAATGAAAATGAAGGCACAACATACCCTAACTTATGGGACACAATGAAAGCAGTGCTAAGAGGAAAATTCATAGCCCTGAGTGCCGCCAAAAAGAAACGGGAGACAGCATACACTAACAGCTTAATGGCACACCTGAAAGCCCTGGAACAAAAAGAAGCAAATACACCAAAGAGGAGTAGAAGGCAGGAAATCATCAAACTCAGGGCTGAAATCAATCAAGTAGAAACAAATAAAACCATACAAAGAATCAACAAAACGAGGAGTTGGTTCTTTGAGAAAATCAACAAGATAGATAAGCCCTTAGCCAGACTAACCAGAGGGCACAGAGATAGTATCCAAATTAATAAAATCAGAAACGAAAAGGGAGAGATAACAACAGAAACTGAGGAAATTCAAAAAATCATCAGATCCTACTACAAAAACCTGTATTCAACACAACTAGAAAATCTTGAGGAAATGGACAATTTTCTTGACAGATACCAAGTACCAAAATTAAATCAGGATCAAATAGACCATCTAAACCGTCCTATAACCCCTGAAGAAATAGAAGTTGTCATTGGAAGTCTTCCAACCAAAAAAAGCACAGGTCCAGATGGTTTTAGTGCAGAATTCTATCAGACCTTCAAAGAAGACCTAACACCAATACTCTTCAAACTGTTCCACAAAATAGAAACAGAAGGAACACTACCCAACTCGTTCTATGAAGCCACAATTACACTAATACCAAAAGCACACAAAGATCCGACAAAGAAAGAGAATCTCAGGCCAATCTCTCTTATGAATATCGATGCAAAAATACTCAATAAAATTCTTGCCAACCGAATCCAAGAACACATCAAAACGATCATTCACCATGATCAAGTAGGCTTCATCCCAGGGATGCAGGGATGGTTCAATATAAGGAAATCCATCAATGTAATCCACTACATAAACAATCTCAAAGAAAAAAACCACATGGTCATCTCATTAGATGCTGAGAAAGCATTTGACAAAATTCAGCATCCTTTCATGCTAAAGGTCTTGGAAAGATCAGGAATTCAAGGCCCATATCTAAACATAGTAAAAGCAATTTACAGCAAACCAGTAGCCAGCATCAATCTAAACGGAGAGAAACTTGAAGCAATCCCACTAAAATCAGGGACTAGACAAGGCTGCCCTCTCTCTCCATATCTTTTCAATATAGTACTTGAAGTTCTAGCTAGAGCAATTAGACAACAAAAAGAGGTCAAAGGGATACAAATTGGAAAGGAAGAAGTCAAACTATCACTATTTGCAGACGATATGATAGTATACATAAGCGACCCAAAGAACTCCACCAGAGAACTCCTACAGCTGATAAACGACTTCAGCAAAGTGGCCGGATATAAAATCAACTCAAGCGAGTCAGAAGCCTTCCTATACTCAAAGGATAAGCAGGCTGAGAAAGAAGTAAGAGAAATAATACCCTTTACGATAGCCACAAACCATATTAAGTATCTTGGCGTGACGCTAACCAAACAAGTGAAAGATCTGTATGACAAGAACTTCAAGTCTCTGAAGAAAGAAATTGAAGAAGACCTCGGAAGATGGAAAAATCTGCCATGCTCATGGATTGGCAGGATTAATATAGTAAAAATGAGCATCTTACCAAAAGTAATACACAGATTCAATGCAATCCCCATCAAAATCCCAACTCAATTCTTCATAGAGTTAGAAAGAGCAATTCAAAAATTCATCTGGAATAACAGAAAACCCAGAATAGCTAAAACTATTCTCAAGAGTAAAAGAACCTCTGGGGGAATCAGTATCCCGGACCTCAAGCTGTACTACAGAGCAATAGTGTTAAAAACTGCATGGTATTGGTACAGTAACAGACATGTAGATCAATGGAACAGAATTGAAGACCCAGAAATGAATCCACACTCCTATGGTCACTTGATCTTTGACAAAGGAGCTAAAACCATCCAGTGGAAAAAAGATAGCCTTTTCAACAAATGGTGCTGGCTCAGCTGGAGGTCAACATGCAGAAGAATGCAAATTGACCCATCCTTATCTCCTTGCACTAAGCTCAATTCTAAGTGGATCAAAGATCTCCACATAAAACCAGACACACTGAAACTAATAGAAGGGAAACTAGGGAAGAACCTTGAACATATGGGCACAGGGGAGAATTTCCTGAACAGAACTCCAATAGCTTATACTCTAAGATCAAGAATAGACAAATGGGACCTCATTAAATTACAAAGTTTTTGCAAGGCAAAAGACACCGTCAAAAAGACAAAGCGGCAACCAACTAACTGGGAAATGATCTTTACCAACCTTACATCCGACAGAGGGCTAATATCCAAGATATACAAAGAACTCAAGAAGTTAAACTCCAGAGAGGCAAGTAACCCTATTAAAAAATGGGGTACAGAGCTCCACAAAGAGTTCTCACCTGAAGAATATCTAATGGCTGAGAAGCACCTAAAGAGATGTTCATCATCCTTAGTCATTAGGGAAATGCAAATCAAAACAACCCTGAGATTCCATCTCACACCAGTCAGGATGGCTAAGATCAAAAACACAGGAGACAGCAGTTGTTGGCGAGGATGTGGAGAAAGAGGAACACTCCTCCACTGCTGGTGGAATTGCAGGCTGGTACAACCACTCTGGAAAGCAGTCTGGCGGCTCCTCAGAAAACTGGGCATGACACTTCCGGAGGATCCGGCTATACCACTCCTGGGCATATACCCAGAGACTTTACCTGCATGCAATAAGGACACATGCTCCACTATATTCATAGCAGCCTTATTTATAATAGCCAGAAGCTGGAAAGAACCCAGATGTCCCTCAACGGAGGAATGGATTCAGAAGATGTGGTATATTTACACAATGGAATACTACTCTGCAATTAAAAACAATGAATTCACGAAATTCCTAGGCAAATGGTCAGAACTTGAAAATATCATCCTTAGTGAGGTAACCCAATCACAAAAGATCACACATGGTATGAAGTCACTGATAAGGGGATATTGACCCAGAATCTCAGAATACCCTAGACACAATCAGCATATCAATAGATTTCTAAAAAGATGGAAGGAGAGACCCCTGGTCCTGGAAAGACTGGATGTAGGGGAACGCCAGGACAGAGTAATGAGAGGGGGTTGAACGGAGAAAAGAGGGAGGGAAGGGGGCTTATGGGACTTTCGGGGAGGGAGGAAACGGGAAAGGGGAAGTGATTTGGAATGTAAATTAAAAAAATAAAATTAAATTAAATTAAAAAAAAAAAAAAGGGAAAACCCAACTTCACAATGAACAAACCTGGAGCAGTAAATCTCCACCTCAACCACGTTCAGCGAAAGGCACATCACTTCTTTCATATTCTTGTTACAAATGTAGAACTTGAATTTACTAAGAAAAAAACCATCAAGTCTATATTGAGGAAAAATCTACAAAATATTTGATTGCTCTCTTTAAAAGTGACAAGGGCAAGAAGGACTAAAATACTGTCACTTATTGGAGAACACTAAAAGGATGCGGTAAGTGACAACATAGTGAGACCTTGAATCAGAACTCCAGATGGGGGGTGGGTGGGTAGACGGATGGATGGACGGACAGACAGGCGGGCGGGCAGGCAGACAGACAGATAAGCAATTTTAAGGAAATACCATTGTTAAGCTATAATTAAGGGATGCACTTTCACTAATACAACTGCATCAGTTATAAATTCCTGATGTTGTCCACAGTATCCCTTTAATAGAAAATGTATAAAAATGTATAGAATGAGAAGGGAAAGGAAATAGTTTTAATTTTTCCCACTTAATATGCAGTTTTAATGTGGCTAGACAGATGGCTCAGCGGTTAAGAGCACTGACTCCTCTTCCAGAGGACCTAGGTTCCATTCCCAGCAACCACATGGCAGCTCACAACTGTCCAGAACTCCAGTTCCAGGGCACCCAACACCCTGATACAGACATACATGCCAGCAAAACACCAATACACATAAAATAAAAATAAAAAAAATAAGAAATTTTAGTTTTAAAAGCAGATCATTTTAACATTGGCATAATTCCCAGTAGATTTAAATTGTAGAGAAAAATATAGCGTAATAAAGATGCAATAGTTTGACCTCTGTAAAAACTTACATATTTTACTGAGGCATATCTAAATATCATTGTTGTCTTAGATTATTCAAATACTTTAAAACTTTTAAAAATTTGAGTATAAGATGATAAGAATGTCTTTAACATAGGCTCAAAGACAACATACACTGAATTATCAATAATTATTTTATAATCAATTTAATAGGGTAGGAATAAAGGCATTAACTTCTAAAGTATTAACCTGAGAATACTTATTTCTCAAATGTCATAATTTAAGAAACTCACAGTTGCAGTTTTGAGGCAGCAAACCAAACAAGTGCTCCTTGGGATTTCTGAGACACTGCTTTGTGCGTCCTTTGTGTACAAGTGACTTTTCTTCCCTCCCGCTTTTTTCAGGTCTGTGCAATCCTAATTTGTATGGCAAGTCTACAAAATGAACTATGGGGGAGAATAATTACAGTCCATAGCACACGGACAACATGCATGAAGCTGAGGTGAGGAAAGACTAAACGCTTAGGATGCGTATGTGCATACACGGGCTTTAGTAACAACCTCTCATTTTTTCATAACCAAAATGTTGTGGAGCATTCGTCTGAATAAATCCATCCAAGTGAGAAAATTGTCTACTCATGGTTGTGTGTGAATGTCACACAAAATGGAAAAAGTACTTACTACAGAAAAACTAACTTTGTGCAGGAGGCAGTCTGGTCAGACAACAAGAAAGACTGTTAATGCACAGTAATTAGTCAAAACACATTTTTTGAGTAGCAGATCTCAGAATCCACCATTTAAAATGGAATTTATGAATACAAACAGCTGGACATTTATTTATAAAATCCCAAAAAGTTCAATGGCTTTCTAGCTACATGAAGTTAAAGGTCCATTTTTTCTTGAAATTTTCTATGTAGCTGATTATAAGACAACCCAACCCCACAATATTCCATAAAAGCTTCAAAAAAGAGTAAAAACTCTTAAGTAACTGAAAAAATGAAAGTCTAATATTCCTATTGCAGGGCAATGTACATAAATTCTTACCTAATGGCTAGAATCAATGTTTTTTAAAGGAGAAAATAAAATAATGATCTACTACTCAGTTGACAATTTGAAACTAATGGGGCTTCTTTCCCATCTCAGAAATGTCAAGTAGAACTAGCAAACTGTCCTCTGGGGGAAATTAGGTGTCTGCGCCTAAAAAAGGAACTTATCCTCAAATAAGTTACAGCAGAAGCAGTCTCTTGGGAACAGTGCATGAATCGACAGTCGAGACAAGAGAAGAAGCAGGAGGGTTTGAGATTGCTCTAGAATAGAGCTCATCCTCAGCCAGAACTGCAACTGTGACGACAATTATTATAACATGCTGAATCATATTTTCCTACAAAAATAAAGCCAACAGCTATTAGTGCACAATCCCCATTGCCACCTTAAAGGTCCCAGTAAACAAGGAGCTGCACATAGAAGACTGTCACCATCTTTCAGAAAAACCTATAGTATTTTGTAAACATTCACTGTTCAGGTCTATAAATGGTACCTGCTTTTCCCATCTGTGCAAACAATTCATTGATGCTACTGTGAAAGACTTTCTGAGGTCATGTAATTCAGTCCCTGTAACAAGAATTCTCTCTATCCTAAATCGTTCTAGAGAAAGCTCAGACCCTTCTGCACATGTAACTCCATACCAGATATCTGAAGGAAGGCCCTCCGTTTAATTGAAACCTGTATGTCAGCTAATCTCTTACTATATTCTTCCACAAGCAACATAATTTACATCACCATAACTTTGTTGCATTCTCCATTAGCCTCTAAATTCTGGGTTACTACTGTACGTTATTATTATCATTAGTGCTGTTAACACGAGTGGGAAAGTTCCCTAAATATATGTAGATTATTAAGGAAGCAAAGCCAGACACTTAATAGTGGAAATGTCAAAGTCTATTTGTTTTCTTGCCTGCTAGCACAATTTTGCTCACTTATATTCACTAGGAAAGAGGGATGTCTTTTTATTTATTTGCACTGTCTAATCATCATGCCTTTCTATAAATAAATTTCAAACTTCTCCTGGAATAATGCTAGTGGGTTTGTATGAGAGCTGAAACTTCTTACATGTGCTACATCATAAAAGAATTTCTAAATTTTCTGATACTTTACCCCATATGATTTTTTTTTTCCACACAGGGTATCACTCTGTAGAACAGGCTGGCCTTGAACCTCAGAGATCTGCCTAACTCTGCTTTCCCTAGTACTGGGTCGAATGTGTGTGCCACCACACTTTGATATTTAACACACAAGGCATGCTATACCTTCTTATGAAAAACACCACACAGCCACAACGACCTAAGTACTCAAGCAAGCGTTTTCCCAGAGCCGCGTCTCTACGTCTCAGTGACAACAGCTAGTAAAGTCCTTCGGAAGCTGTGGAACTAACTCTGCCTTAGATTTTACACTTTCAACATCGATTACATCGTTAGGTCTTATTTACCACATTTTAAAAAGCTATCACAGTGTTAAAATTAGTAAACAATTAGCTTTATGTTCTCTTTCACAAGGCATATCTTTTACCTACACTCTGTTTTTCCTCAATACCTAAATCTCACTTTCTTTCTGCTTTTTACACATATATACAAGATCCAGCTAGAATTGTTCCAGTGTACATGTTATAGGTTAAAGTCCACGATGAAGACAAATATGTGGACTTTCTGTAAGCTCTTGTTACAGAGCATCAGTACTGATACGAAACAGGTTCACATACAGAGCCTCTATATGGCTCTGTTCAAGATACAAGTGCATTTTCCCACATAACATTGCTAAAGTCAGAATCCTATTTCAGAAAAGGAGAGACATAGGGCTTGGGAATAACTCTTGTAAAGACACTTTAAACATCAAAAGAAATATTGTAAAAATAAGTTAACAATATGTCTTTATATTATATATCAGTCTGTAACTGAAAAAAAAACGGAAAGTACTTGTTCTGTAGGTTTGCCGAGAGCTACTGACGTCTACATCCTTCTGGAAGCATGCTGCCAATGGCCAGTAGTGGGTGCCAAGCAATCTCTGTGACAGGTTGCCTTAAACAATGCCAAAAGATTTGCATTCGAGCCAAAGCTTAAGTAGGTGTACTTAAATATGTCACAGAAATATATCATTTTCCTAATGCTTCTAGCACTTTTCTCTATTTGGTTTGACCTTATACAAGGTAAATGTAATCCTTTATGGCCAATTTTTCTACTGAAAGATACAAATTAAGATAGCTTTTAAAACCTCAGCCTAACACTTTCTATTAATACTCCATCATTATTCTCTATTTAATCAAAATTGAGCCTATTGATTTAAATAAAATGATACACTAGACAAGGCAAGCAAAACACAAAAGCAGCAGATTTTGCCTTACTTTATATGATGTGATTTGTAAAGCAAAGTTTTCTCATGAATAAGCAACTACATTTAAACATTCTTTTTATAAAGAACACATTTTTTTCTCTTCAGAATAAAATCTGAGCTTTCATTTCCTCTCTATTTTACTTTATATTTTCTTCTTGAATAATGAGCAGAATTAGGGACAGTCAGAATCTAAATTGCATATAGATGACATCTGTACAGGGGGCTTGCTCAGAGCAGGGGACCAGTGCTCAGGAAGGTAGGTGTGAAAGAGTACTCACACAGAGGCCTAGTAGGAGGTGGAGACTCAGGCAGGACAAAAGAGCATCATGGGGAGCTAGCTCACCACTTACTGTACTAGGGCCTAAGTGAACTAGCATGGGCTCAGATCGCAAGCATGAGGGAGACTTAGGCAGGGTTTTAAGGCAGATGCAGATAAAGCACAGCCAATAAGGAATCAGCACAATGTTCATACTAAATTAACCTGAAGCAGCGTATCAGACCATAAAGGACAAACACTCAGTGGGCAGCCCTGTGTGCAGTATCAGATCGCAGGCAAAAAGAACAGTTATCCAAAAAGCATTGACTATTGTGCAGTGACAGAGCTTGTGGTGAGGAAGATACACTCCCCAGGGATGGCCTGGCATAAAAGCAAGGCCTATATTCAAACAGTAAGAAAAGATCAATTCAGAGAAAACCAGAGAGGAGAGAGGCAAACAAAGGCAGAGAGTAACCCGGCCTGATGTGCTGTAGAAACAGGGAAAAGAAGGTGCCATGGAAAGGGACTGGTAGGCTGCGATGGGGAATAGGAGTTCTAGAGTCCTGAGGAAAGTTTCTCTTCAGGACAAGGAGCACTACCAAGACAAAACATCAGCTACCTGCAAGACGACCAAACAAAGACACCAAGACAACAAAACAGGAAAAGAGCTCCTCACTGCAAGCTAAGAGTTACCATTGCAGGACACTCAACAAGAACAACCACATTCTACACTATGAAACCTCAAAGTGCTGTTTGTAATAGTTGTTTGAACATTATAGAACAAAAGCAGGAACTGATAAAAAAAAAGAAAAGAAAAGAAAAATCATTAAGCTGCTGGAAGTTCTTCAATGTGAAGTGTCAGGGAACAGGGAGGAAAGCGCAGACCTGGATGAAAGGACAGCACGGTGGGCGCCCAGGCACAGCCACAGCGCAGGCTCACCCAGGAGGCTAACAGTACTCACTGCTCACACTAAGAGAGATATGCTCCGCCTCTAAGCTCTCACCATTAGAGCAAAGGGAAAGATGCGCAAAGTAAGTCCAAAACAATGAGAAGGAAGGAAATAGCACAGATGAGAGCATTAAAATAAATAAATAAATAAATAAATAAATAAATAAATAAATAAATAAATAAATAAATGAAACAGAGACCAGAAACATAGGAGGATGGAAATACATTCAACAAAAAGTTGGTTCTTGGGGGGTAAAAAGTCAATAAAATTGATATGCCTAGCAAAGATAAAAGATTCAAATCACTACTGTCAGAAATGAAGAATTACAGATACTGTGTCACTAATGAGATGGTGAAAAAATACTATTAGTTTTTTGATAACTTGGAAGAACTGAAGTGATTCACAAAACCTACAAACTCCTGGTGATGGAGATGCAGCTCAGTGGTTAAGAGCATGGGATATTCATCCAGAGGACCAGAGATCTGATTCTCAGCACTCACCTGCAACTCCAGTTCCAGGGGAACTGATGCCCTCTTCTGACCTCCACAGACACCAGGCACACAAAAGTGTACACAAACATGCATGCAGGCCACACCCATATCCATCAAATAAAAATAAAATATAATTTAAAAATACCCTACAAGCCGGGCGGTGGTGGCGCACGCCTTTAATCCCAGCACTTGGGAGGCAGAGGCAGGAGGATTTCTGAGTTCGAGGCCAGCCTGGTCTACAAAGTGAGTTCCAGGACAGCCAGGACTACACAGAGAAACCCTGTCTCGAAAAACCAAAATAAATAAATAAATAAATACCCTACAGACTTGTAAGTTCAACCAAGATAAAATAGACAATGAATAATCTTAAAACCATTAAAGAAATTAAAATTTGAATTTTACTACTTCATTGGAGAATACTAACAAACATTTAAGAACTAACATCACTTCAAAACAGGCTTGATGCCATATGCATATAACCCCAGCACTTAGGGGACTAAGGCAGGAAAATTCCAAGTTCAAAGCCAAACTCAGCTAAATACATATATAGAGGGAGAGAGAGAAGGAGAGGGAGAGGGGGAGGGAGGGACTCTAAAACCTAAAATGAAAGCTAACTTAACACCAATTTCATATACATTTTCTAAAAAATCATAAGAAAGGAGGAAAATCGCTGATTCTACATAATAAAGCTATTATTACCATGACACGAATCAAAGTAACAGTACAAAAGCACAAAACTTAAGACCAATACCTCTCATGAACTCTGCTATAAAAATTCAAAAAAGCAAGTCAAACTGTTCCATACATGAAATCAGTTTTTACAACCTAAGGTTAATGCATAGCTTTAACCTTGAGGTACATATTCCTGCACGCCCCAGCAGAGGATAACGCCTATGTGCAGTGCTAACCATGGAGAAAACAGCCAAGACACCAGAAACAACAAACAGAGCAAATCCCCACAAATATTGGAAGCAATGTGTGATATAGGTTGATAACAGTCTTCTGCAATTTTGAGTTCTATTCTGGATTATATGAAGTAACTAAGTAACCCTTTTCCTTGTAAATTCTCTAGAGAGCTCTGCAAAGAGCAGCTTGTTTCTTTCCCACACCGTGTTTCCTGTGCAGGTCAACAAGTACAGAGCAAAGCCTCTTCTTCAGGCCCGACAGAAGACATGGGACAAGGGCACAGTTCAAACTGAGGCTATGCTTGGTCAAATTAATCCAAGGAACTTTGAATTCCTTAATTTTGATTTTGATTCCTTAATGTGTTTATCAATGTAACAAATAACAATATTGATCTTTCATTTGATGAAATACTAATGTGTCAGTAGAGTTTTTTCTTTTTGCTTTTATTTTACTGGCATTGACAAGCTTATGCCAAAGTCATTATGGAAAAGACTAGCCCTGGTCTTTTTCAAAATAAGAACAAAGTGAGAAGAGTCTGTCTACTAAGTGTTAAGGCTTTCTACGCTGTGCGTGAACAGCAATGATGTCGAAGGCGCAGGCAGGCAGATCAGTGCAAAGCAGGAAGCCAGAAAGAGGCTCGGACACATACGCACCTATTAGTTTCAAACAGAAAGAATCACACAAAATATTTCTATAAATGGTGCGGGCATCAGTGGACATCAACAACAACAACAAGAAGCACCAAAAACCTCAACTCGGACATTCAAAATACAAAACCAACTCAACTGGACCATTGACTAAAAAGAATAAAAAAAGACAAATTTATCTAGTTACGGTTAAAAGCTTTTAGACTATGGAAGACCCTGAGGATAATGAGGCAAGCCACAGAGGAGGAGGAAATAGTTTACACTACATAGCCAACAAAAGATCTATATTTAGAACACACGAACAACTCTCAAAACTCAATAAAAATGCCCAAACATTCTGGTATGATACAGTCAAAAGAACACATTCAGTCAGTGAAGATATAGACAGGAATAAAAACATGAAATCATGTCCATTATGATTGACCATTATAAAAAGACCAACTAACCAAGACATCACTAAAAGCCTATGAAAATCTTAAAATTACAAACTTTGGAAGTTAGAATTCCAAACACCAGGTTTTGTTTTTGCATTGTTGGTAGGAATGTAAAATGCTACATCCTTGTTGAAATACGGTTTCTTAGAAAATAAACCACACTTAATCCCAAATAAAGCAAATTGTTAATATGCACATAAAAATTTATACTTGAATGCTTGTAGCAATTTCATTTGTAACTGTCAAAAATTAGAACAAATTCCAATGTTTTCCAATAGATGAACAGTTAATCAATCTAGCACCTCTACACTGAAAGGAAAACAATAAAGATGGAAAAAATACTGGAACACATACAACTTGGAAGGCTTCAAAGAATTATACTGGCCAAAAAGAATCAATCTGAAAAAAAAATAACAAAATATCTGATCCCGTTTATATAGTTTTTTTTTTTGACATGCTGCAATTTCAGGGGTAGAGAACAGATTAAGAGCAGATTAACAGGAGTTTTGCATTAGGGAAGTGGGTAGCACATGAAGTATCTGTGCTGAGGCTGGGGTTGATGGGTCAGAGGTTAAAAGTGCTCGCTGCCCTTCCAGAATCCCTGAGTTTGATTCCCAGAACCCATGTCAGGGGGAACACATCCACCTGTGACTGCAGGTCAAGAGAAGCCAACATTCTTTTCTGTCTTCTAAGAATACCTATATATATGTGCATAAATGCAAAATTTTTTTATGTAAAAATAAACTTGCCTACCATGTAGAAGGCCCTAGTCAATTTCCAGCACCACAAAAAAAAAATAAAATAAAAAATAAAAGAAATGCACAATCCTTGTAACAGAACTATTTAGAACTTTTACTGTGGTGATTTTAATAAATCTCTAATGGATACATGTAAAACTGGTGATGTCTGTACATAACAGACAAGTTCTGTGAATATCAGTTTTCTGGTTGTAATAGTATAGCTGTAGTTAATATATTACCATCAGTGGACACTGGGTGAAGGGTAGGTAAGTTCTCTCTACATTAATAACAGCTATAATAAAATCTACAGTTATTTCAGAATAAAAAGTTATTCTTTTTTTTAAGAATTTAAAAAAGGTCATCTTTCTACTTCATTTTATTTCTGTGAATCCTAGACTCCTGTATTAGAATAAAATTCAAGTTTATCAAGTCTGATACTAATAAAAAATAAGTACTGACATAAATAGGTCTGAAGGAAAGTTCATTCTTCACTAAGACTCCCAATGGACTAGTAACTATAAACCCACTTTGGGATACACAAAGTAACCCTTACAGTACCATGCCATAGTGAATGGAGGCACACCCCTCACATGCATCTCACCATAGTGGCACAAAAGTACATTTGAATGGTTCCAATGAGTATCCCCTGCAATACTGCTATAGTTTTAATACAAATTGTCCAAAGTCCCATATGTTAAATGCTAGTAATTTTGAGCAGTAAATTTTGAGGTAATGCCTTGGGAGAAGGTGATAGTTCAATGGAAGTGGGCCCTTGAATGTGAGTATTTGGGCAATACAAAACCGTCTTTTAAAATTCTGTTTCCATTTGATAAATGACATAATGACATTAGTGTTCTATTACTAGAAGAGACACCATAACCAAGACAACTCTTATTTTAAAAATATCTTTTAATTGGGGCTTGTTTATAGTTTCAGAGGTTTAGGCCATTATCAGCATGGCAGAAATCCTGGAAGTACACAGGCAGTCACAATATTGAGGAAGGAGCCAGGAGTTCTACACTGAGATGTGCAGACAGCAGGAAGAGCCAGCCACTAGGCCAGGCTTGACCTTCTGGCCTAAAGCCCACTCCCAGTGATGCTCTTCCTCTAACAAGGACACACCTACTCTGACAGGGCCATATTTCCTGATCTGTTCAAACAGTGCCACTCCTGATGATGAAGCATTCTTCAAACCACCACAGACATCACATATATTAACAATAATCTGCTCTCAAAATGAGATATCTCACCTATAGCTGCATGCTATATAAGGTTTTGTCTCACCTGGCCAGTTCTTTAATTAAGTTGGCAATGCGTCTCTTGTCTTCAAGGCATAAATCTTTCAATGATGCACTCTTTATTCCTCTCTTGCAGAAATTCTAGAATAAAACATCTTCTGGTTACTGTTACTAAAAACAATTTTTAAGTACTTTTTAGAAATTTATCAAATTAAACATGGAAAGTGAAATTTCTTAGAAATTACTTATCTGGTTGATTACTATCCATGTTTTCCATTTAAACCTGCTGTGAATTCTAGACATGCTAGGGAACTGATAACAAACTAGACAACATTATGGAACTTACAGAAAACGCACACTGACAGAACTAGAAAATAAGCCTGCTAACTAGCAGAGAGCACTTACCTTTCCCCTGGCGAATGCTAGGGTACCATATGTCACTGGAAGACACTGTAGTCCCAGGACTGTTTAAGATATATAAAGGCTAGCTAGGAAACACTGTTGTCAAGTATTTAAAAATCAAAATTCAGAAGGGCTAGATCTAAGAAAAACTGGAATTTTCCTGCAGTGTTTTCACATGTGAGGAATACAGTAAGTACTTTTTACCTGTTACCCATCTCATTTACGCGACAGTGCAATTAGGCAGACACCGCTCCTGTTCTTCAATAAGAGTTCACAGTTTGGCCACAGTTATAGCGGCTAAATAACAGAGCAGAGTGCAAACATGGGCTCCAGGCTCTGTCCCTAAACACTGCACTAGGCTTTGTGTGTAGTGCAGTGGCTTCTCTCCTGCACTGTAACAATTCTAGATGGGTCTTTAAAGCCGCGAAATTCAAGGAGTCACAAGAGAACCATAGTTAACACAGAAAAGAAACATTTGGTCTTAATTTTAGCATTTATGCAAAGGTCAAAGTGACTTAACATATAACCTTTCACCTAGCCAAAACAAGGAAAGACCCTTAAAGTGAATCCTGGAAACAGATAAGGTAGAAAAGGGAAAGAGAAAAAAGAAAGTGAATTTGGATTTTGTATGATCAATTTAAAACACCTTTACAGACATCCTTGTGGAAACATTTGGAAAATTAGAAAGGGAAGTCTGTCACTCCATTAGAGAAGCACAAAGATTCAGAACTCTCTAGTCTACAGTACTACATAGGTGGCTTAGGTTTTTTTTATTACTTCCTTCATATATCTTCAATGCTTAAAATTTTTCTATAATATGCAAAAATCAAGATAAAATACTAGTTTTTAAAAACTCATTTAAAACAAAAGACATTGGTATGCTTTTAAATTTTAATTAATGTCATTTAAATCTAAGTTAAATTTAAATTGCCATCTAAAGAAGACAAGAAGAGACTCAGAAGCATGAGATATTAGAGGCGAATCTTTAAGGATGAGCATAAAGTCAATATTAAAGACTGAGAAGTCAAACTGGGGAGCAGACAGCACTGCACTGGGCAACAGAAGCTGGTAACAGAGTAGCGAAGGCAGGGAGTAACCCACAAACACACTATTGCAACAAACAAACACACTCTTGCACACAGGCCACAATTTTAGCAGCCATTAAATTATTTTTGTTTGTTTTCAGTGAAGCCTCAGATTACCCTGAGCTTCTGATCCTTCCACTGCTGCCTGCACAGGTCTGGGATTATAGACACAGACTACTATCACACTCAGTTATGGGGTGCTAGGGATTGAATACAGTTTCCTTCGTGCTGGTAGACAAGCACTCTGGCCAACTAAGCCACCTCCCCGCTAGCCACTGTGCTTAACAGCCAAACCTGAAAACATGACTGCATATCACCCAGAGAATAGCACAACTTGGCATATTTCTGCACTAGCACTGCCCATTTTGTGGTTTCTCGACTGCCTTTCATCTTGAAGCTCAGATGTGCCTTCCATGTTCAGTACTGTAATACTGAGTTGGGACTTTAGGGACAACGTTTCTCCTTTGGCATCTGGCTCTCTGGTAAACTCTGCTATAGGACGAGCTAGATTGAGACCAAGGCTGGAAGAAAGGAAAGGAATATAATCCTTCTTGCTTGCTTCCTGGTGTCTCCAGTGCCACATCAGTCTGTTATTCTCACAAGGACAACGGGCTCCAGTTTATAATTGTTTCTAGAACTCAGTCTCTGAAGGGCAGACAGCACAGCCTGGCACAGAAGGCCAAGCTTCAAATTTAAGCACATGCCCCAACGTTCTAGGTCTTATTACTTCAATCCTGTTCTTGTTCATCCAGTCCTGGAAATGGCGCCTGTGTTTTACAGTTAATACCTCACAATATCTTACTGTTTCCTTTTTGCTTTTCCAGTACCTATTCAACAACTTTTTAAAAGAGAGGGTTTCTCTATGAAGCTCTGGCTGTCATGGAACTTGCTCTGTAGACAAGACTGGCTTCAAACTCAAGAGATTCACATGCCTCTGCCTCCAGAGTGCTGGGATTAAAGGAGTGTGCCAGCATAAGATATGTGTGATGGTTTCACCTTGCACATATGTTTAAGCAGCACATGTATGCAGTGCCCAGAGAGACCAGAAGATGGCATCAGATGCCCCAGAACTGGAATTATAGGTCGTTGTGAGTCACCAGCAGCAAGTGCTCTGAAATGCTGACCCATCTCTTTAGTTAAAATGACTGAATAAGTGAGAACATGTTAATTAAAAGAAATTTAAAAATTACTATATACAGCATTAAGAATTGTCATGAATACACTGACAATCACATAACCTAGTCCTATGATACATACTGTATGAGTATGTATATAAAATTCCAAACATGTAAAACTAAACATTGCTTAAAAATAAAAATACATCAATCTGTATTGGGGAGGGTTTTGAAAACTATAGCTGAAAGCCAGATTTAGCTCACTATATACTTTTGCAAATGAAAATTTATTAAAAACAAAACAACAATAAAACCCCATCAAGTCCATCATTTAAGATTTCCTAAGATTCTTTTCATGCCACAGGGGCAAAGCTATATAACTGAGATGGATGTTTTTCATCTCCAGCAAGAGAGCAAGCCAACAACTGGATTCTACTTAAAGTTTGAACTATGACTGGAAGGGTGTGCTGAATAAACCCTTCCTTCCCCAAGTTGCTGTGGGTCAGAGAGTTTTATCCCAACTACAGAATAAAACTAGACACTGCAAATGAAACAGCTGAAAGAAGTGTAACTAGCTATGCTTCTCACTTATCTCCTCTGGTACACACGGTGCTTGTGTGAGCATCAACTAACATGTACTGAAACTTGCCATTCTATTCCAAATGCCACCCAAGAGGACAATTGTTCTGGGGTTCACCAAGCATTAGTAAAAGATGAAAAATGTCTCCTCAATTATACATTAGAAATTTTGAAACACTTTCTGTAAATAGTCTGGCAGTAAATGTTTGGGGTATTTTGGGCTTTGTGGGATGACAGTCACTAGAGCAACTCTGATTCTACAAACCAGTCACAGCAAAGACAATACCTCAAAAAATGAGAATACCTAGGACGAAGAATATAGTCAGTTACCAAACAAACTGTTGTGTAGTTGTTTCCTCCAAAATGAAGCCCTATTCCTCCAGGAGGAGGCCGAAGACACAGGACGCTACAGAAACCTCCGAGGCTCAGAAAATTACGTTACTCCCTCAAATTCTAAAACCAGGGCACAGTTTGAGGAAAGGGTTGCTGCCTGCAAGTTGAACAGGACGTAACTTTTCTGAATTGTCACCCACAGTGGGATAAGATTTTGGTGATATAGCTTCCTTGAAGTCACCCAAGCTCTTGTAAGTAATCCCAGTAAATTCAATGATTGACCAAGCTAGCCTGGGGTGAAAGTTTCTTCTGTCTGGGATGAATACAAGGTTGATCAGCTCTCCCCAGAAAAAGCCACAGAACATAAGCAGAAGGAAGACTGCCTATGAGGCATAGATTATATAAACACTAATGTCAACTATGACTGAGAAAAGAAAGCTTACAACTATAGCATTACAATGAAGTGATTTTTACTTTGAAATATATTGGTTAAAACAGAAAACCACACCTGCCAAAGAAATGTGTGGACACCATTGTGAAGAAAATGAGGGAGCCAAAACCAGGACTGGCCTGCAAAAGCAAGAACTGTTGCCGGGGAGGTAGTTCAATGGATAAAGACTACTAGCTCTGTAGCAGTTGGGAAGCAGAAATAAAGGATCCCCCTAGAAAACTGGTGAAACTAGTCAGATTTAGCCATCTCTGGGTTCAACATAATATCCTGCCTCAAAAAATGAAGTACAAAGAAACTGAGGAAGAAAGCTAATGTCAAATTCAGGCCTCCATATACACCAATATGCATACATGGACAGGTACAACACACATGTTAAAAAAGAATGTCAAAAAACAAAGGCCCTTCCGGCCGACATTTGCACCATGGAGCCAGACGGCTCCACAGCCTTCTGTGCACAGTCTGCCAGGAGAGAATGATCTCCCAGCAGCACTTTCACTTCTGAGCCCTGAGGTGAGATCTCCCCCTTCTCTCCAGAGGGAAACAGCTAGGAGTGCACAGGGCATATGATTGGTGGAGCTGCTGGGACGGGAGTCTTCAGGCTACCAGGGAGCCAGGCAGCTCCACAGCCTTCTGTGCACAGACCCTGCCAGAAGAGAGCTGGTCTCCCAGGAGTATGGACACAGGTTTACAGGCCCATAGGAGGGACAAGCTCCAGCCAGAGACAGCGAGGCCAACTAACACCAGAGATAACCAGATGTCAAAAGACAAGCACAAGAACCCTACCAACAGAAAACCAAGGCTACTTGGCAACATCAGAACCCAGTTCTCCCACCACAGCAAGTCGCGGATACCCCAACAAACCAGAAAAGCAAGAGTTGGATTTAAAATTTCATCTCATGATGTTGATAGAGGACTTCAAGAAGGACATAAATAACTCCCTTAAAGAAATACAGGAGAACATGGGTCAACAGGTAAAAGCCCTTAAAGAGGAAACACAAAAATCCCTTAAAGAATTATAGGAGAAAACAAACAAACAAGTGAAGGAACTGAACAAAACCATCCAGGATCTAAAAGTGGAAGTAGAAACAATAAAGAAATCACAAAGTGAGACATCTCTGGAGATGGACAACCTTGGAAAGAATTCAGGAGTCATAGATGCAAGCATCAACAACAGAATACAAGAGATAGAAGAAAGAATCTTAGGTGCTTAAGATACCATAGAAAACACTGACTCAACAGTCAAAGAAAATGCAGGAAATCCAGGACACATTGAGAAGAGCAAACCTAAGGGTTATAGGTATAGAAGAGAGCGAAGACTTGCAACTTAAAGGGCCAGTAAATATCTTCAACAAAATTATAGAAGAAAACTTCCCTAACTTAAAGAAAGAGATGCCCATGAACATACAAGAAACCTACAGAACTACAATCAGACTGGACCAGACCAGAAAGTCCTCCCGGCACATAATAATCAAAACACCAAATGCACTAAACAAAGAAAGAATATTAAAAGCAGTAAGGGAAAAAGGGCAAGTAACTTATATAGGCAGACCTATCAGAATTACACCAGACTTCTCACCTGAGACAATGAAAGCTAGAAGATCTTGGGCAGATCTCATACAGACCCTAAGAGAACACAAATGCCAGCCCAGAATACTATACCCAGCAAAACTCTCAATCACAACAGATGGAGAAACCAAGATATTCCATGATAAAACCAAATTTACACAATATCTTCCCACAAATCCAGCCCTATAAAGGATAATAGATGGAAAACACCAACACAAGAAGGGAAACTACACCCTAGAATAAGCAAGAAAGTAATCTTCTTCCAAGAAACCCAAAAGAAAGTAACCACACAAGCATAAAAATAACATCAAAAATAACAGGAAGCAACAATCACTATTCCTTAATATCTCTTAGCATCAATGGACTCAATTCCCCAAATAAAAAGACATAGACTAACAGAAATATTTTTCATGTAAATCTTCAATTTTATCAGAAAATGTTTGTAATTCTTCTTTCAATTAATTTAGTAATGTTCTTAATGTCTACCATTTTATCTGCATTATGAAATAGTCAATCTTAACATGTTTTTCTATATATTTCTTCAATTTTACCAGAGATATTTTCCATGTAAATCTTTAATTTTATCAGAAAATGTTTATAATTCCACTTTCAATCAACTTAGAAATATTTTTATGCCTACCATTTGATCTGTACAATTGTCCATGAATAGTCAATTTTAACGTGTTTTTCCATATACTCCTCGAATTTTATCAGAAATATTTTCCTTGTAGATCTTCAATTTTATCAGAAAATATTTATAATTCCACTTTCAATCTACTTAGAAATATCTTATACCTACCATTTTATCTGTAATTTTCCATGATAATCTTCAATTTTGACATGTTATTCTATATTTTTCTACAATTTTATCAGAAATATTTTCCACAAAAATCTTCAATTCTATCATAAAAAGTTTCTACTTCCTTTATCAATTAATTTAGCAATGTTTTTTATGCCTACCACTTGATCTGTACAATTGTCCATGAAATAGTCAATTTTAATGTGTTTTTCCATATATTCCTCGAATTTTATCAGAAATATTTTCCTTGTAGATCTTCAATTTTATCAGAAAATATTTATAATTCCACTTTCAATCTACTTAGAAATATCTTATACCTACCATTTTATCTGTAATTTTCCATGATAATCTTCAATTTTGACATGTTATTCTATATTTTTCTACAATTTTATCAGAAATATTTTCCACAAAAATCTTCAATTCTATCATAAAAAGTTTCTACTTCCTTTTTCAATTAATTTAGCAATGTTTTTTATGTCTACCATTTTACTCTTTAATTTTCCATGAAAATTGTCAATTTTAACGTGTTTTCCTATATATTTCTTCAATTTTGTCAGAAATATTTTCCATGTAAATCTTCAAATTTATCATAAAATATTTTACTTCCTTTTTCAATAAAAAATAATGAAAAAAATAATTAAAATAATATTTTCCATGTAAATCTTCAATTTTATCAAAAGTTGTTTATAATTCCTTTTTCAAGTAATTTAGAAATGATTTTAATATCTGCCATTTTTTCTGTATAATTTTCCATTAAAATATTCCATTTAAAAACAACAACAAGAACAACAACAAAAAAAAAAGAAAATAAATAGGGTTTTGCTGCAACCCCAGTACTTAGTGACGGGAAGGGGGCAGGGCCAAGGAAATCATGAGCTCTAGGCCAGACTCAGTTACATAGGAAAGTCAAGGAGGCCTACCTGGTATGTAGGAGACCCTGGCTCAAAAAAAAAAAAAAAAAGAGTTTGTTTTGTTTTCCTAAAACATAGAACAAAACAAAAATAAAAATAAAAATAACATTTTCTAAGAGAAAGGCATAATAATTCAGGCTGATTTTCTATATACAAACTTCATTCTAATATAAAAGTATCAGCGATCAACAAACAAATTTATAAGAATAAAAAGAAACAATACCTAACCATAAAAACAGTGAATTTGACTTACCAATCAATGCCAGAATAAAAGTAAAATGTAGAATTTAAATATTTCATGAATTAGTAAGATAATTAGTTTTCTTGGCTAAGACTTAAAGCACATCTATTCTTTTGGTCACAAAACTCTTGTAAAGTGATATTTTATACTGATACTTAGCACTATCAAGGATCATAATAGGTTTTGTAGTTCCTAAAGACACAAAAAAGAGCCTCCTTTGAACGTCTCTGTATCTTTACTGAGCAGTATATATAAAACTAACAAGCTAGGGAGAGGCTTGGTCAGTAAAGTGCCTGTTATTCAAGCATTAGGACCAGAGTTCAAATGAGGACATTGTAGCATTTGTTTGTAATTTCACCACTAGAGGGCTAAATGACAGAGACATGTGGGCCCATGGAGCCTGACCAGGGGGATTCAGTAAGAGACCCGTGTTACAAACAAAAGGCCCCCACCCAAACAAGCAAGCCAAAGCAGTGAACTGATAGACAAGTAGAGGAGGATAACCAACTTCTCGTTTTCACACATGGGCACGTGCGCACCCATGACCCCCCAACACACACAAGCATGCATGCATGCAACATGTATACACACGAAAATCTGAATAAGTAAAACATTACTGACCTGTTCAGCTACTGAATCTCCTGCACCTTTTAAAGACTCCATGGAGATGGAAGCATCAGTCATCCTGGAAGCCTTAACTTTAACATCAACTTTTGGATTTATTAACTTGAGTCTTGATCTTGTATTTCCTTCTGTGGAGATTCCTAAGAATGTTTATTAAACAAGACTTCAGAATTTGATCCTATTAATATTTTCAATTTAAAACTCGTGTGTGTCTGTGTGCACCTGAGAAGAAGGTTAAAGAAATAATTCAGTTAGGTGCTATGGACATTTGTAAGTCACATTAAAAGCAATAAATTGCAACATCCTGAGATAACATTGAGGCAATCATAGTCTTTTTACGTAGAGTATCTTCAATGAATCCTCTTGACTACTCTTCTAACTGGACAATCAATAAGCATAATATCTTGTATTTAACCTGAATCAACTTTTTATATTTTCTTTTGAGATATGAAACGTGAATTTTCAAGAAGAATCTCTTCTCCTTGATAAAAGAAGCACTTTTATAAACCATAAATGCTGACTTGCCCAGCCAGACCCTAGGATGAGCCACTATTTCACATCTTAAGAGGATCTAGTCAAATATTCAAAAACATTTGCTTTTTAAATTTTGTTTTTGAAAATTTTTTATGTTCAAATGATTTGTTCCATATCCAACTGCACATACAAGGTTGTCCCAATGTTTAATTTTCTCCTTACACTTAAGAAACAAGGGAAATTTCAAGAACTTAGCTATCATACCTGGAACATACACCACTGATTGTTCTTCATCAGAAACTGTGGAGGAAACGTAAAGGAAAGTACTATAGAACACTGGAAGACCCGCAGGCTGCCCCTGTTCTGTATACTAAGTATCTCTTTGACCTTACAATTTAGAAGTTACTTCTTACAACCTAGAAGATGAAAACAGAATGAGTATTTTACACAACAGTCCCCCAATCTCTCCCCACACTTGCTCCCAAACAGAATACGTTTCCAATATGCACTCTGCTATTTTGCTGCCTTCCTCTTACAAACCACGCACAAGGCATGAAAAATAAATTATTTCAAGATAGACATTAGCTCTGAAGGTCAAACAACATTTTAGGACACGTCAATCGAAGGAATATTTATTCTTAGATCAATGGAATAGAATTGAAGACCCAGAAATGAACACACACACCTATGGTCACTTGATCTTTGACAAGGGAGCTAAAATTATCCAGTGGAAAAAAGATAGACTTCTCAACAAATTGTGCTGGTTCAACTGGCGGTTAGCATGCAGAAGAATGTAAATCGATCCATTCTTATCTTCTTGTACTAAGCTCGAGTCCAAGTGGATCAAGGACCTCCACATAAAACCAGACACACTGAAACTAATAGAAAAGAAACTGGGGAAGAGTCTTGAGCACATGGGCACGGGAGGAAATTTCCTGAACAGAACACCAATAGCTTATGCTCTAGATCAAGAATTGACAAATGGGACCTCATAAAATTACAAAGTTTCTGTAAGGCAAAGGACACTGTCAATAGGACAAAATGGCAACCAACAGATTGGGAAAAGATCTTTACCAACCCTACATCCGACAGAGGGCTAATATCCAAGATATACAAAGAACTCAATAAGTTAGACTCCAGAGAGCCAAATAACCCTATTAAAAAATGGGGTACAGAACTAAACAATGAATTTCCACCTGAGGAATATCAAATGGCTGAGAAGCACCTAAAGAAATATTTAACATCCTTAGTCATCAGGGAAATGCAAATCAAAACAACCCTGAGATTTCACCTCACACCAGTCAGAGTGGCTAAGATCAAAAACTCAGGAGACAGCAGGTGTTGGCGAGGATGTGGAGAAAGAGGAACACTCCTCCACTGCTGGTGGGATTTCAAGCTGGTACAACCACTCTGGAAAGCAGTCTGGCGGTTCTTCAGAAAACTGGGCATGACACTCCAGAGGATCCTGCTATACCACTCCTGGGCATATACCCAGAGGATTCCCCAGCATGCAATAAGGACACATGCTCCACTATGTTCATAGCAGCCTTATTTATAATAGCCAGAAGCTGGAAAGAGCCCAGATGTCCTTCAATGGAGGAATGGATACAGAAAATGTGGTATATTTACACTATGGAATACTACTCAGTGATTAAAAACAACGAATTCATGAAATTCTTAGGTAAATGGGTGGAACTGGAAAATATCATCCTAAGTGAGGTAACCCAATCACAAAAGAACACACATGGTATGCAGTCACTGATAAGTGGATATTAGCCCAGAAGTTCAGAATACCCAAGACACAATTCACATATCAAATGATGCCCAAGAAGGAAGGAGAGGCCCCTGGTCCTGGAAAGGCTCAGTGCAGCAGTGTAAGGGAATACCAGGACAGGGAAGCCAGAGGGGGTTGATTGGGGAATGGGGGTGGGTGGGAGAGGGAAGTGGGCTTATGGGACTTTCAGGGAGGGGGGAACCAGGAAAGGGGAAATCATTTGAAATGTAAATAAAGAATATATCTAAGAAACAATAAAAAGAAAACAAAAGAAAAGAAAAGAAAAGAAATGTCCCAAGAAGTCCTACTAGAGAGTCATGAGAAAAATCTAGGACAAAAAAAAAAAAAGAACTATTTTCAATTTCAAAAGGAGAAATTAAGAAAAAATAGGTAGATAGTCAGACAGACACACATTTTTCTGTCACAAATGTACACACATACACACACATCTATAAAGTCAATGATGATTAGTTCCAAAATCAGTATCAAACAGAAGGCCCCAATGATGTTCTGTGGGCTACTAAAAGAACCAAACATAGTAAATAGGGAAAATAGAAGGAGTAGTTGGGGGATGACAATGTTACTATATATGACATTGTAATTTACTAATAAAGTAAATAAATAAATCTTTTAGCTCCACATCAATCCTAGTGATGGAATCTTTTTTTCCAGGAATTACTAACTGGAATTGCCAAGCAATGCTGGGCTTGGGGATGCAAACTTGTAAATAATTCTAGCTACTGGGGAGGCTAAGGCAAGAGGAGCTCAAGACCTTCCTGAACTACACAATGAGTTCAAGGACAGTCTGAGTTAAGACCCTATCTCCAAGGAGGAGAAGGTGGGGAGTGTGAGTGGGGTAAGGCCTGGGGTTGTAGAAGGCTTACCTGGAATGAGCAAGGCCTAAGATAGTAAGAGAAAAGCAGGAACTCCCAGACAGTGCCTATCTGAGGTACTGGGTGGTTCCTATCAGTCTTCTGCAGCACATGTGCTGTCCATCACAAGTTTAAGACTTTGGTTATAGACCAGGTATGGTGGTAAATAAATAATCCCAGTAATTAGGGGGTGAAGGAAAAACATCAACAGATCCACTACATGAAACCCTGTCTCTAATAAATAAATGAATAACCAATTTCCTCAGACAGTGAGACCAATTTCCTTTGACAGCTTTGGAGAATTATAATTAAGACTCCAAAGAAGCTAACTCTGAGTTCGCCATTAAATAGCTCTATGAAATAAAATGGTATGGTCTCCTGAGCAACAGAAACCTTTTACTTTACATCCTTAGTCTAACACAGAGCCTTTATACATAGTGGGCACTCAATAAATGTTTAATGTTTGAAATATACCTGAAGAAAAAAACACAGGGAAAATTAACCTAAGACAATGGTGCAAAATATTCTCCAGATAGCAGTGCTTTTCATTAGGAGATAAATGCAGGCTGTCCTCCAAGGATGTCCTGCAAACAGGTTATCTTTTCTAGATCATTCACAAAGGAGACTGCTCACAATTGGAAGAGAAGAACCAGAATGGAAATGGGAACCCTATTCAGCTTCATAAGCTCAACACCGCCCCCCTCCTCCAGTCCAGACACACTTCCACCACTCTGGGTTAATAATCTGTTTTCTATTGCCTTAAGACAACAAACTAGAAAGACCTTCCATGGTCCCTTCTTGCTAACAGAAGTGTTCACACCCCAATCTATAAGCAATGGAGCCCTTACACATGCACACACATAGACACACAGACACACACACACACACACACTTTTTTCCCTTTTCTCCCAAGGATATTGCTGGTAATGTTTTCAATCCTGTTTTCCTTAATCAACATTTTTTCTATCAAGTTTTCCTATTAGCATCTAAAGATGTATTACTTTCTACTTTTTTCAAAAAGGGAACCTAATCCCTTAACCCCATATCCGCTGTTACTATACTTCTTCCCCCTTTACATCAAAACTTCTCATGAGAGACATTCCCTTGTTTCAACTTCCTGTCATAATTAGTCATGAACCTATCCCAACCAAGCCTTGATTCTATCAACCCAACAAAACTATTTCTAATGCCCCAATATTGGTGAACCTATCAATTAATTCATAGGCTTCTTTGCATTGATCAATGAATAGCATTTGATATAAATAATGACCACTCACCAAAATTTGCTTAGTTTCATAGGTAGCGCACTCACAATGTTCCTATGACTTTTATAACAATTCTTGTTCCTTCCCCTTCAACTCCTCTAGCCTAGACTTCCTTGTCACATAGAGTCTCAGGACTCCTGATTGGAGTGTTTTCTTTCCTTATTCTACTAGGGATCTATTTAATTCTCCTCTCCTTAAGTATATCTGAGAGCTAGGGGTAACAATTTTTACCCCCTACTACTCTAAATTAATTTTTAGCTCAAGCCTATCTGCTAAAGTTAACACTGACATAATAAAAGATACCTGAGAACTAAAGTCCTTACCTTCATCTCAAAGACGGCTCCTCATACAGTCTTTCCCGTAATCCTAGTTGCTCAAGCCAACACCAAATCACTGAGTTAGCTTTGACTTTTATACCATATCTCACATTCAGAAAATTCTGATGGCATAACCTTCAACATAAACTTACAGCCCAACATCTGACCAACAATGTGACATAAATCCGAATCATCTTTTCTCTCACCAGAACTACTCTCATTGCCTCCTACCTGCCCTCTCTTGTTTCCACAAAAATTCCTCAACATTCTACTTTTTACAGAGGTCAGGATGAACATTTTAAAACTGTCACAACTCTTCAGAATGAAACTACAAGCATTTCCAAGGCCTGCGATGCTCAGGCTCTGACCCTTCCACCGCACCCTTCTTCTTGGTTCTTGTTACTCTCCACCTTCACTACCGGTGTCTTAGTCAGGGTTTCTATTCCTACACACACATCAGGACCAAGAAGCAAGTTGGGGAGGAAAGGATTTATTCAGCTTACACTTCCACACTGCTGTTCATCACCAAAGGAAGTCAGGACTGGAACTCAAGCAGGTCAGGAAGCAGGAGCTGATGCAGAGGCCATGGAGGGATGTTTCTTGCTGACTTGCTTCCTCTGGCTTGCTCAGCTGGCTTTCTTATAGAACCCAAGAATACCAGCCCAGGGATGGCACCACCCACAATGGGCCCTCCCCCTGGATCACTAATTGAGAAAATCCCCCACAGCTGGATCTCATGGAGGCATTTCCTCAAGGGAGGCTCCTTTCTCTGTGCGAACTCCAGCTTGGGTCAAGTTGACACACAAAGCCAGCCAGTACAGCTAGCATCCTTTAATTTGTTAGTGACTATACAAGCTCCTGTCAGAGCTTTTTCATTTATGATTTCCTCAGCTAAATAGCTTTCTCAAAATTTTCAGACTTACTCAGTCATTATCTTCAGGCCTTTGGTCATACATCACCTTTTGACTGAGGCCTTCACTGGCTAACCACATAGGTACTTAGAACTGCACAAGTCTCTCCAAGTGTGACCCCCTCTCCCCATTCTTTGGCCTTTATTTTTCGTCAGGCACCTATAATTAGTAAATACATGCATTTCGTTTATTTATAACCTTATCTCTCTAAAATGTTAACACAAAACGATGATTTTCAACCTGTATATTCAATTTTGTATGAATTCTCAAATGAAAGAATACCTAGTTTATATTAAGCCATTCACAAAGGGATAAAACTGATACTTATTTTTAATAGGTATGATCCCAACAACTCTAATTACTAATTTCAACAAACGTTTTAAAAAATAGCATTAGAAGTTGGGTTCAATACATATAACAACTACTTTGTCTCATTAAGAACTCAAATATTGAACTCATACAAAATGTCCAGACAAAGTTGTATTTTTTTTTAGAAAGATCAAAAGGACAACAGGTATACCAAGTTGATATCGGACCTACATCCCACTTTATTTCTCTATTTTTTTTTAGTTAGAAGTACTTCAACAAGTTATAGAATGTTTTTATGATGATAACATTCTACATCATTAGAAGGAAAGTAGTAATTGGGATCTGGGGCAGAAGTGGAATAAGCTAAGTATTGCTTACTGCTCTCTAACCCTCCAAACAGTGAATCATTTGCCAGCAACAGAGGTATATGCAATTACTATTTACCACAAAGGCTTTCAGATAAATTCGTTTTACATCAATGTAAAGTCATCTATTTTTATTTAAATACTCAATGGCAGAGATGATAATTATTGCAATGTTTTGGGCCACTCCCTTGTAGTCCAAAGCTTTTAAAATTATTATTAATATTGTTAATCCAGCGAGTACACATTAGTAAAATACACATACTAAATTTATACACTGTAGAAAGAGTATCCACGTCTAACACTACTATGAACTTTATGGATTAATAAAGGAATAAATTCACAACCATAAAATTATGTTTTACTAGATGATTTAAACCATAAAATGCAATGTGGTATCCTCATTGTTCATATACAAGATGCCAAAACATTCCATCAGATAGCATTGCTAAATCAAAATGCAGGAGATACAAACAACTTTTTTTAAGGTGATGGTCGGTCACTGATTATCTGCTCTCATATGATACAAATTGAGAAATCTCTCAATCACATTTACTTGTTTAATTGAAGCAATGAAAAAAAATCTTTTACTCAATAATGTGCAAAGAATACCAGATCATAGGTGTATACTATTTGTCTTTTTTCCTAGGGAAAATTTTACGGTGGAGTGGTCTGGGAAATGATCATCAATATGACAGAAAGAAATCAAGATCCAAAGACCAAATAGTCATAACTAACAATTTTTCAGCAAATAGCAACAATTCAATTTAACATAGCTGTTTGTCCTGTGAAAATACAGAACGAAAGTATCAGAGGCTGAATGTTAATTGGTCATTAGATGGAAAGTTGTAGGAAAAAAAGGAGATACCAAGAACTTTCCAATTCCTTTCTTACATCTGAATTTCTATAGAACGTAATTACCACCACATTTTCCCATACAATTTCAATTTCTCATCATTAGTGGATAAATGGAAATGCCTTATGTGTTAGAGTAACTATTCAGCACATGAGAAAACGTAAAAGATAGGGACTATATATTACCACTTCTATAACAAATAGTGATTGTTATGACTACATAAATGAGATGCTAACAACATAAGCAAAGGTTTGGACCACACAGTTTATTTGTTCAGTCCCAGGAAGACAGACCTTTACCTCCTCCATTCTATATTAGAAAAATACCATTAGCTGTTATAAGCATATAACTCTTTGTTCCTAAGGAAAAGAATGATCCCAATTTCCTGACTTTCTAATTCAGTACAGTGGTCCTAATGCACATATTTGCTTCTTGACTCTAATAGGTAAAAGAAAAAAAAAGATTTGTTTTGAGAGTGCATTGGTATGCTTTCTTCTACATTACATGCCGATAATTTCATTTGCTTCTCGCCCACCTATCAGAGACAAGCGATAATTCTGTTTAGTGAATGTACAACTGTAAACACTCAGCAGCACAGAATGCAAAGTATTCCTCTCCGCACACATGAAACGCTAAGAAACTCAATAAAGGAAACGGGTAATACAATTTTCTAAGTTTCCCTGGGAGCTAAGTGTAATAGAATGTCCAGAATGATTTTGCCAAAGGTAACAGTAACGCCTAAAACAATGTCATCACCACTCCTAGCACACCAACTGGCCTCTTTGCAGGCACTCAGAAACACTGATTACATTTCCTCTCCCAAGTAATGCCCCAACATCAAGGAAGTATATAACCCAGACGAAAGTTTAGGGTGCAACAGCTAACCTAATCCTAGAATTGAACCACTGTGAAACCTTGTCAGCTGGTGAACTGGGAATTCTAATTTACTGCGCGGCTAGAATGCTTCACAGCCTCCTGAACAAAAACCACCCCCAAACTTCAATTCCCAACAGGGGTGACCCACAATCTAGTAAATCAACACTGCTTTCAGGCATTTCCTATCTTATTCCCTAACTAGTCCCAGCACAGAACTCTTCCCAGAGAAGCCTATGCCTCTCCTAATGATGCGCTAGAAAATATGGCATCACTAAAGGACCTTGGGAGACCAAAAAGCAAATAAAAGCACCCGATTTGCTCTCCTAGTGTTGTCCACTCGGTAATGCCAAATTAAGAGAAAAAGACTCCCAGCCCAGCTATCAACTGTGTTCACTCACACTTGTTCTCCCTACCACTACAAGCTCCCTTCGCACCCGCAATCAAACAGTGATCTCCTGCAAGGGATGGCAGAGGGGCGCTTCCAGCCTCGGCTGACACTCCCCCATCTTTGCAGAACCCACAGCTAAGGAGGGCAGGTTACCCATGAGCCAGAATTCCCACCTAGCGACAATTCGTCGCCAGGTGATGGGCGAGCCGGGCACCCAGCCTGAAGTGTTAGGGCCCGTCCCTGGCTCGGGGTCCGCGCCACGCTTCTCTGGCCCACATAAAACCTCGCGCCCCCGCCCTCGCCACCCAGGAGGGCGCGGCGCCCCCTAGCAGCGGGGCAAAGGATACAGTCGCGGCTCCAGAACGCGGAGGCCGGCAGGGAGGGGCCCGCCGCGCCCGCCATCTTGAAACAACCGCCACTCGGGGCGTCGAGCCGGGGCCACCACGCCCCGGCCGCCAGGCTCGGTCCTCATTGGCCGCTCGGCGCAGAGGCCCGCCCCCGCTTGCGCCTCCGGCCCCGGCGAAGGGAGAGGCTCCGGGCCGAGGCGAGGCGGGGTCGCGGAGATGTGAAGTGAAGCCCGGGCCAGGGTCGCGGGAAAGAGCGCCCGGCGGAAGCGCAGCTGCCAAAACCGCCCGGGCCGCCCATCCTCTCCTGGCGGAGCTCTCAGGCGCTGAAAACTACAACTCCCGGCATGCCCTGAGCCCGACGGCCGCAGACCTGAGGCGGGGTCGGGCGCGTCAGCCGGCAAGCCGGCTGTCCACGGCGGCGCCGGGGACTGGGGCCGCCGCCACCACCGCCGCCGCCGCGCGCGGTGTGAGGACGCGTGCCATGGAGGAGACACCGCCCCCGGTGCAAGCCGGCAGCAAGCCACACCTTGAGAAGTTGACCCTGGGCGTCACTCGCATCCTGGGTGAGTGGAGTGGGACAATGAAGGTGGAGTGCTGGGTGCTGGGCGGACTGCAGCTAAACTGGACTTGTCTGCAGAGGGCATCGCTGCTGCGAGTTCCTTAGCTGGGGAGGGAAAGGGGGGGGTGGTAATGTAACCAGGCCGGGAAGTGAGTGCTGAGAGTTGCAGGATGGTTGCCGTGCATCTGCAAAAAAAGGCGTAGAGAGAGGCAGCAGGCACCTAGAAGCAGGGACGCGTCTCCCAGGAGGCGTCGTCGGCCAGGGTGGATCCTTGAAATGCAAGCCCTGCTCGGTAGCAGAGTGACCTGCAGGAGGGATGCTGCCAGCATCTCCAGGCAGCTGATGCCCGGTGCCTCCGCGTACACAGCGCCGAGCTGTGGGAAGGAGCCAAAGCAGCAGCGCTGAAGGGGTTGAGAGTTGTTCTTTTCATTGTGCGCCGGTTAAGTGAGCACCACTATTGGGGCTACAACGATAAAGAAACCGAGCGTGGGAAACAAGCTAACTTCCTAGCAGCCCACACCAAATTGGTAATCTCTCAAAGGACTTAAGGTGCCTGGCCTTTCTGGCAAGTTAAGAAGAATCACCTCCCAGAGTTGATGATAGATTTTTTCCAGGATAAAGGAAAAAGGGCGGGGTAAAGCGGCCTGACAGGTTGAGAAAATATGCTTCATGCTTTGCTCTCACAACTGTAAAGAAAGTGGAATTTCTCCACGGTGATCCACAAGTTCCCTGTATCATCTGTTTCCATCCTGCTGTGTACACTGCTTTGACTCCTGCGGACATCTTGCTGTTGAGGCTATAACTTCAAAGACACTTAAGGTTGTTCCTACCTGTAATCATTTTTAGTTTCCCTGGCCTGCCTCCACCTGGAATTATCTCCATCCCAATGTCTCCTGTTCATTATTCAAATTTCCGATCAAAGTATTGTCTTTAATAAACCTTACTCACATACACCCTTCACCTTTCTCTCTCGTAAACCTTTTTTTTCCGCCTTAGCAGCAGCTATGAGCACTATGTGAAATTGTGTGTTTTATTTGGTCCTTTTCTGTAGTAGAAATCTGCGACCAGGCCTGAATTAGTCTAGGAATGTGTCATTTGTTTAATATGTAAAAACGAATGTAATAGAATGTTAGTAGAACAAAGGACAAAGCCTACATTATCAGTAACTGCCGAAAAGGTACTTAACAAAATCCAGCACTCGTTCTTGATTAAAAAGAAAAGAAAAATGTATGTTGCGAATAGAAAGTACTGGTAATATTGACACATGTCTGTAATCCCGTCACGGGAAAAGTATGATGGTGATCACAAAGTCAGGCTAACCTAATAATAAGGGGGTTTTTTCCCTCAAAATAATAATTAAAAAAATAGAATAGGAAACATTATCATTTTTGTAAGAGGCATCTCTGAGTAATCTCATAGTTGTCATACTGTTGAAAGACTACCTGCTTTACCCTTAAACTCAAGAACAACAACAAAATATGCTAAAAGGTCAGCAAAACTGGTCCAGGTGTGCTGATCCACTAGGCTCATTTTGTCCCAGCAGAAAGAGAGAAAACAATCAACAAAAGCAGGCAAGGAAGCTTTAAAAAAAAATGTGTGAGTTTTCAAGAGTTTTCTCACTGAAACCACACAGGGTATACTTAATTTCTCTAGCAACATGTTTATAAGAGTGTCTAAAGTGTCCTCTTAAACTGAGGAGTCCAGAATTTCCTTTACCTAGCATGTACCAATTTACAGTCTCTCCCACATGCCAAAAAAAAAAAAAAAAAAAACAACCTATAATCAACACACTTTATTTGCATCTCAGTTTGGAGTTAGTGAGCCATTTTCATCTAGTGATGATGGAAACCTCACTGAAATCCATCTTCTTAAATGCCATCCAAGAGCCAACTTTATAAGTAGGCCTTGTAAAGGACCACAGTTTCCGGTCTACCATACTTGATGTTTTCAATTGAAGCATTTCTACTCAACACTGTAATAGAAATTCTGCCAGGGACTTGGGTAGGAACAATGAAATAAATAATAAGACAACTAAAGATGTCTCTGTTTGCAAATTATAAACTCTTACAAATTAACTCTGATTCACACACACACACACACACACACACATGCATGCAGACTAACCATACAGTAACAAAAGGCAATACAAAAATGAAGTTAACGAAGAAGTCTGTGGCTTTTGCACTAAAACAGTAAAAGGCTTTTGAATGATATTGAGACCAAAATAAATGAAATGTCATCTTTATAGAAGAATGGTTTTCCCCAAAGTAGATCCTACAAACTTAGGATCTACAATTACTATCAAATCTCAATACCTCAACACCTCTATTTCAGAAATTGATATAGTAACCGTAAAATTATAAGAGGCCAGGAATAGCAAAAACAATTTGGAGCAGAACATTTTTTGTCTCTTTGAAAATTTACTACACTGGGGCTCACTAAACATTCAGGAGATGATAGTGGTGATCATAGGACACTGTGAATAGTTATGCTGCTGAGCTCTACACTTAAATGTGGTAAAAAGGATCTATCTATACATATATATGCATACATACATATATATCTATACATACATATATATGTGTGTGTATGTATATACATATATATGTATGTGTGTGTATATATGTACATATATATATTGGTAACCCGTAGTTGCTACAATAAGGATACTAGATCCCCTGGGACTAGAGTTACAGTTATGAGCTGCCATGGTGATGTTAGCAGTGCAACCCGGGGCCTCTGAATGAGCCGCCAGTGTTCTTAACTCTTGAGCCATCACTCCAGGGCCCCTTAGTTTAGGTTTGAAGCAACTCAGAACTAGTGAGTAGAATTTTAAATATGACACAAACGAGAAGAGTTCATAAAAATTTAATAAAATGTGTTATGTGGGTACCATCAAGTGATAACACAGCCCCAAATAAAATATTCATAAATTACAATGTGAACAGAGATTACGAGGTATCTATAAAGAACTATAGAAACTCAGCAATTAAAGACAATCTAAAGGGTCCCAGTTGATATTCTTTTAACCTTATTTATATAAAGGTTAACAATCATAAGTCAAACACTACAGTTAGATAATACTAGGCCTCCACTAGTTGGCCATATTAAAGACTGGCATGAGTATTGTTAAATATTTGTGAAATTTGTTCAAATCCTCATGGACTGTTGGTGAAATTGTAAGCTGGCACAGCAACTTTGGAGAAGGGTTTGACTTTTCCTCAGAAGATTAAACATGGAATTACCATGTGATTCAGCAATTCCACTTCTCTTTATTTATCCATGAGAAAAAAATCATATACAAATATTTGTTCCCAAATATTCTTAGGAATATTACTGGTAGTAATGTAAATTGAAAACCGCTGAACTATCCAACTAATGAATGGATATAAAAATAAAAATAAGGTATACTCATACAATAGAAATAGTATTTTTAATTTAAAATAGTTTTTTTTCTCACATAATATATCCTGATTACAGTTTCCCCTCCCTTTTCTCCTCCCAGTTTCTCCCTGCCTCCCCTTCCATCCAGATCCACTCCTTTTATATCTCTTATTAGAAAAACAAACATGATTCTAAGGTATAATAATGAAATATATATAACAAAATGAAATACAATAAGATAAAACCAAAATTATCACAGACGAGTTGAACAAAAGTAACAAGGAAAAGAGCACAAGAGGAAGGCACAAGAATCAGAGGCGCACTCTTCACACACTCAGGAATCCTATAAAACCACAAACCTGGAAGCCATAATATACACACAGGTCCTGGTGCAGACCTTTGCAGGCCCTACGCAACTCCCTCTCAGAGTTCATATAACTATTAATTTTCTTGGTGTCCCTGTCCCCTCCGGCTCTCACACCCTTCTTAGTCCTCAGCTGGGTTCCCTGAGCTCTGAGGGGAGGGATTTGAAGGAAAACTCCTCTTTAGGGCTGAATGTTCCCAAGGTTCTCTGCATCATGTCTGGCTATGGTTCTCTGTTCCCATTTGCTGTAGAAGGAAGCTTCTCAGATGGTGCCTAAACAAGGCACTAATCTACGAGTATAGAAGAATGTCATTAGGAGTCATTTTATTGCTAGTTTGGGGTTTTTTATTTGTCTTTGCTTTTGCTGTTTTGTTTCTTGGAACAGTAGGATTTGGTTTTACCCTAGGTCCCTGAGTCATCTACTCACAGGTTCTTGGTCGCCCAGGTAGTTTCAAGATGAGTTCCATCTTGTGAAGCAGGCCTTAAGTCAAATGAGATATTGGTTGGTTACTTCTATAAGCTTTGTGCCACCGTTGCCCTAGCATGTCTTGTAGGCAGTACACCATTGTAGATCGAAGGATTCATGGATGGCTTGGTGTTTTAGCTTTCTCTTCTGGTAGCTTCCAAAGTACCTTACTGTACCAAAGACACCATCAAATGGAAGTGAAAGTCCCATCCAGGCACCAGCTCAACTTCGCCATGTTCAACCAGCTGTGTTGATGTTGTCTTCAACAACTTACCATCAGTTTGAAGAGAGCAGCTTTTAGTCCTGGCAACAGCCTGGATTCCCATGGGAGCCCTTTGGCCAACAGCTCAATTAGATGTGGCCCAATCCCAGCAGTGAAAGCTTCTTTTGGTAATGAGAGTTCAATGGTTGAGGCTCTATCTCCCCCAGTTTTGGCAATTTCATTTAGATTGCCTTCATATATGTGTATATTTTAGGAAGCTTCTACTGTATTAGGTTTCCACACTATCTTTCAAATGTTCCTCAATTTTAGCTGTCTCACTCCATATTCCCTCCCTTGTCCTCCTTTTTCCTTCTCACTCCCACTGATCCTGTAGTCCCATCCTGTCTCCCAAATTCATAACTATTCTATTTCCCTTTCCTAAAGAGATCTCTCTGCCTACACCCACTCCCAGTCCCTTACTCTAGACCTAACTTATATGAGTCTATATATTATAGCTTGGTTATCAGTGACTTAACAGTCAATATCTACATATAACCAAGTACATACCATATTTGTCTTTCTGGGTCTGGGTTACCTTACTCAGGATGATTTTTTTTTTCTAGTTCCATCCATTTGCCTGCTAATTTCATTTTTTTAACAGCTGAATAATGTTCCATTGTGTAGATGTACCACATTTTCTTTATCCGTTCTTCTGTTGAGGGACATCTAGGCTGTTTCCAATTTCTAGCTGCTATTAATGGAGTAGCAATGAACATGTTTGAGCAAGTGTCTCAGTGATAGGATAAAGGGTCCTTTGGTAGGTGCTCAAGAGTGGTATAGCTGGCCCTAGAGGGAGATAGATTCGCATCTCCCTGAGGAACCACTACATTGATTTCCATAGCGGCTGTACAGGTTTTTACTCCCAGCAGCAGTGGAGGAGTGTTCCCCTTATTCTGCATCCTCAGCAACATGAGCTGTTACTTGTTCAATTGATGTTGGCCGTTCTGACTGATGTAAGTTGAAATCTTAAAGTAGTTTTGAGTTGCATTTCCCTGATGGCTAAGGATGTTGAATAGTTCTTTCAGTGTTCCTCAGCCGTTTGAGTTTCCTAGTAGCTGTTAAAGTCCACCCTATGCTCCCTGCAGGTACACGCATCTCTTTTGCACTTGTCCAAGAGCCCTGGATTCACAAATGAAAGGCACGCATACACAAGCTTACTTTTAATATGCCTTAACTGACTCAATGGCTGGACACTTCTAAACCTCCCCGCAGCTAGCACACTTTCCCCTCCGGTATTCCTGAGTTAACACTGACTTAATGTATAGTTTATCTTTGCTGCCCTAGACCCCTCTGGGCAGCTCTTCTGGGGCTGCTTTCCCTTTTCGGCCGTCTCTCCCTCTTGCTCCTTTCCAGTGTGATTCATCCTATACCCCTGTCATGCAGAATCCCTTCTCTCTCTCCTGCTTTTCTTGCCCAGGAATCCTAACTCCCACCTCTGTCTCCCTGCCCAGCCATTGACCCCTGGCAACTTTATTTCCCAATCAGCCAATTGATGGCAGGCTTCCTTTAGACTACATACAGACACTGCAAAAGGTTTTAGGGTAACATAATTATCATGGGCACACAGCTGCTATATTTCCTCTCTTAGGACTTCTCTGTTTAAATCTGTACATCATTCTTTAATTGGGTTATTTGTTTTCTTAACATCTAGTTTTTTTAGTTCACTCAGGATAATATTTTCTAGCTCCATCCATTTGCCTAAGAATTTCATGAATTCGTTATTTTAATCGCTGAGTAGTATTCCATTGTGTAAATATACCACATTTTCTGTATCCATTCCTCTGTTGAGGGACATCTGGGTTCTTTCCAGCTTCTGCCTATTATAAATAACTCTACTATGAACATAGTGGAACATGTGTACTTATTACATGTTAGAGCATCTTCTGGGTATATGCCCAGGAGTGTTATAGCTGGATCCTCAGGTAGTGCTATGTCCAGTTTTCTGAGGAACCACCAAATTGATTTCCAGAGTGGTTTTACCACCTTGTAATCCCACCAGCAGTGGAGTACTGTTCCTCTTTCTCCACATCCTCTCCAGCATCTGCTGTCCCCTGAGTTTTTGATTTTAGCCATTCTGACTGGTGTGAGGTGGAATCTCAGGGTTGTTTTGATTTGCATTTACCTGATGATTAAGGATGTTGAACATTTCTTTAGGTGTTTGTCAGTCATCTGGTATTCCTCAGTTGAGAATCATTTAGCTCCGTACCCCATTTTTTAATAGGGTTATTTGGTTCTCTGGAGTCTAACTTCTTGAGTTCTTTGTATATATTGGATATTAGCACTCTATCTAATGTAGGATTGGTAAAGATCTTTTCCCAATCTGTTGGTTGCTGTTTTGTCCTATGAACAGTATCCTTTGCCTTACAGAAGCTTTGTAATTTTATGAGGTCCCACTTGTCAATTCTTGATCTTAGAGCATAAGCTATTGGTATTCTGTTCAGGAAATTTTTCCCTGTGCCCAAGTGCTCCAGGTCCTTCCCCACTTTCTCTACTATTAGATTCAGTGTATCTGGTTTTATGTCAAGGTCCTTGATCCACTTGGACTTGAGGTTTGTACAGGGAGAAAAGAATGGATCATTTTGCATCATTCTACATGTTGACTGCCAGTTGACCCAGAGCATTTTTGAAAATGCTGTCTTTTCCACTGGATGGTTTTAACTCCTATGTCAAAGATGAAGTGGCCATAGGTGTGAGGGTTCCTTTCTGGGTCTTCAGTTCTATTCCCTTGATCTCCCTGCCTGCCACTATACCAATACCATGCAGTTTTTTATCACTATTGCTGTGTAGTATAGCTTGAGGTCAGGGATGGTGATTCCCCTGGAAGTTCTTCTATTGTTGAGAATAGTTTTTGCTATCCTGGGTTTCTTGTTATTCCAGATAAATTTGGAAATTGCTCTTTCTAACTCTATGAAGAATTGAGTTGGAATTTTGATGGGGATTGCATTGAATCTGTAGTTTGCTTTAGGCAAGATGGCCATTTTTACTATGTTAATCCTGCCAATCCATGAGCATGGGAGATCTTTCCATCTTCTAAGATCTTCAATTTCTTTCTTCAGAGACTTGAAGTTCTTGTCATACAGATTTTTCACTTGCTTGGTTAGAGTCACACCAAGGTATTTTATATTATTTGTGACTATTGTGAAGGGTATCATTTCCCTAATTTCTTTCTCAGCCTGTTTATCCTTTGAGTATAGGAAGGCTACTGATTTCTTTGAGGTAATTTTATATCCAGCCACTTTGCTGAAGTTGTTTATCAGGTTTAGGAGTTCTGGTGAAATTTTTGGGATCACTTAAGTATACTATCATATCATCTACAAATAGTGATACTTTGACTTCTTCCTTTCTAATTTGTATCTCTTTGACCGCCTTTTGCTGTCTAATTGCTCTGGCTAGGACTTCGAGTACTGTATTGAACAGGTAGGGAGAGAGTAGACAGCCTTGTCTAGTCCCTGATTTTGGTGGGATTGCTTCAAGTTTCTCTCCATTTAGTTTGATGTTGGCTACTGGTTTGCTGTATATTGTTTTTACTATGTTTAGGTATAGGCTTTGAATTCCTGATCATTCCAAGACTTTTATAATGAAAAGGTGTTGGATTTTGACAAATGCTTTCTCAGAATATAATGAAATAATCCTATGGTTCTTTTCTTTGAGTTTGTTTATATAGTGGATTACATTGATGGATTTCTGTATATTGAACCATCCCTGTATCCCTTGAATGCAGCCTACTTGATCATGGTGGATGGTTGTTTTTTTTGTGTTCTTGGATTCAGTTGGTAAGAATTTTGTTGAGTATTTTTGCATCGATATTCATAAGGGAAATTGGTCTAAAGTTCTCTTTGTTGGGTCTTCGTGTGGTTTAGGTATCAGAATAATTGTGGCTTCATAGAACGAAGTGGGTAGTGTTCCTTCTGTTTCTATTTTGTGGAATAGTTTGCAAAGTATTGGTATCAGGTCTTCTTTGAAGGTCTGATAGAACTCTGCATTAAACCCATCTGGTCCTGGGCTTTTATTGGTTGGGAGACTATTAATGACTGCTTCTATTTCTTTAGGGGTTATGGGATTGCTTAGATCATTTATCTGATCCTGATTTAACTTTGATACCTGGTATCTGTCTAGAAAATTTTCCATTTCATCTAGATTTTCCAGTTTTGTTGAGTAAAGGCTTTTGTAGTAGGATCTGATGATTTTTTTGGATTTCCTCAGTATCTGTTGTTATTTCTCCCTTTTCATTTTTGATTTTGCTGATTTGGATACTGTCTCTGTGTGTTTGGGAGACTTTTAATGATTGCTTCTATTTCAGTAGGGGTTATAAGACTATATAAACTATCTGATCTTGATTAGTGATTTGGTAATTTTCCATTTCCTTTAGATTTTCTAATTTTGTAGACGTTTTTAAAGTGTGTCCTTATAGTTTTCTGAATTTTCTAGGTGTCTGATCTTCTATCTACCTTTTAATTTCAAATTTTCTTAATTTGCATATTCTCCCTGCTTTTTAGTTAATTTGGATAAAGGTATTTTGATTTTATTAATTTTTCTCAAAAGACCCAACTCTTTATTTCATTGATTCTTTTGTATTGTTTATAGTTTATAGACTTCAGCCCGGGTTTGATCATTTCTTCCTGTCTACTACTTTTTGGTGTAATTTCTTCTTTTTGTTCTAGAATTTTCAAATAAGCTGTTAATTTGCTAGTACAGAATGTCTGCTAATCTTTGTTAATGTAGGCACTTAGTGCTACAAACTTGCCCCTTAGCACCTCATTCATTGTGTCCCATAAGTTTGGGTATGTTGTGCATTTATTTTCATTGAATTCTAGAAAGTCTTTAATTTTACCCTGAAGTGATAACTATCCTTGATACTAAGGTCTGTTTCTTGGATATTGCAAAATGATGGATCCTGTTTTCATACCCAGTCTATTAGTCCCTGTCTTTTATTGGGGAATTGAGACTATTGACATTGAGCATTAATAGGAGAGAATAAGCAGTGTTTGCTGATTCCCATTGTTTTATTGCTATGTTGTCTTTGCTCTTGAGTATGCTTGTGTATGTGTGTTTCCCCTCTTTTGATTCGTTTGTCTAGTATTATTTATTCCCTGTATTTTCTGGGTGTAGTTAACTGTTGGAACACAGTTTATGAATGAAGCTATGTGAGATTTCTCAGACCCCATGAAGAAACTCCTAGTAAACAAGAGTTTTGTGATCGTTCCTCGAATGTGCTTTAATACTCTTTCCAGGTGTAGCAGAGATAGTAATGAATTTTCCTTCAGATTAATTCCGACTGGCTTTTGGTTATTTGTTTATATGCCCCTATGGAAAAACATGCTTGTGCCACATGTGGCTTGTTCTTATGATTGTAAACTTTACTCAGGTGATTTTCTTAACCTCAGAGTATACATTGTCTGATGCTCTGAATAAAGCTGTCTACTGCATGAGACTTTAGTCTGCCCCAATTTTAGGCCCTGCTCTCTCAGGTTCACATTGCCAACTAGAGCAGTAAATAGTTAACCTCTTTAGGTTGCAGCTTTCCTTCTAGTGCCTTCTGTGGGGATAGATTTATAGATAGATGTTGTTTAAATTTGATTTTACTGTGGAATGCTGCCTGTGCCCTGGACCACCTGCTACCCAACCCTACTTGCCTTTGGGGTTTGGAGATGAGGTGATGCGGAATCAAAGGCACAGACACCTGGAGCAGGTGAAAACCCTGCAGCAAACTCACATGAATGATGCCATGAGGTCATTTAATAATCCATGGGGGCACCCTTTATACCCTCCACCCACGTCCCATTGGTTCCAAGCAGGCATCTTGTCCAAGCAGCAGTTCCCAACTGGCATCAGCAAACTTTGGTGTCTTAGGCAGCCTTCAATTAGGTCGTTCTGCAGGAGTTGCCTTTGTGGCTGTGTGGCCCCTGGCAGAGGCCACCCCATTCCTCCTATAGTGGAATATTTTGTTTTCTCCACTATTGATATTATAAGTTTTGTGGAGTATAATAGTCTGAGCTGGTCTCTTAGAATATGTCATACAGCTGTTCAGTCTCTTTTAGCTTTTAAGAGTGTCCACTGAGAAGTCAGGTGTTATTCAGTTAATAAAAGTCTGCTTTTATATGTTATTTGGTCTTTTTCCATCATAGCTTTTAATAGTCTTTATTGTGTATGTTTAATATTTCGTGCTGAGAGGATTTTCTTTTCTAGTCCAGTTTATTTGTTGTCCTGTATACTTCTTGTGTCTTGGCATCTTCTTCTTTATGTTAGTTAAATTTTCTTCTATGATTATGTTGAAAATGTTTTTTTATACCCTTTACCTAGGTTGTTTCTCCTTTCTATCCGTATTATTCTTAGAATTGGTCTTTTCATCGTGTCCTAAATTTCCTGGATGTATTGTGCCAAGGTTTTTTTTTTTTAATTTAACAGTTTCTTTGACTGAGGAATCCATTTCTTCTATTGTTTCTCGATGCCGGAGATTCTTCCTTCCACCTCTTGTTTGTATTCTGTGGTCTCTGAAGTTCCTATTCATGTTCTGAAATTTTTCATTTCCAGATTTCCCACAGATTGGGTTTTCTTTTTTGATTGTATTTCCACTCTCAGATCTTGAATATTTTAGTCATTTCCTTCAATTGTTGTGTTTTCATAGATTTCTTTAAGGGTTTTCTTTTCCTCTTTAAGGACCTCTGTCATATTCATAAAGGCTATTTTAAAGTCTTTTAATTGAGTTTCAGCTGTGCTCCAATACTCAGGGTCCACTGTGACAGGATTGCTGGGTTCTGGTGGAGACATAAATTGCCCTGGCTGTTTGACCATGTTTTCGGCCATCTAGGTTTTGAAAGGTTATAATACTAGGTGCTGAAAATCTAGTCTTGTCTTTTTGCAGGTAGATGTTTGTTCCTTTGTTGCTGTTACCCTGTCTGGTTTTTAGGACACTGTGGTAGCAGTGTGTCCCCTATTAGGAAGTTCTTCTGGGATCCTGATAGCTGTGGCCACTGGAGATTCCAGGTCAAATGTGCTTCTAGATATTGAGAGCAAGCTCACACACACACAGGCATGGAGATGAGCTGGGATGGGGATCTGAGGAGGTCCACGGGAAGGAGGAAAACAGGTGTTCTCCCACTGTCGCTTAGTTCCATGGGAACGAGGGCAGAGAACAGTGCTCTTCTCTTGCCCACCCCCAATGTTCTTTGCTTCCATTATCCGAAGAATTACTTGGATTTATTTTTTGGTGACTCTGGATTCAAAGAAAGGAAAAGGAGAGTATTCTGTTGTCTTGAAGTTTAAGTCTAAAACCGGCATAGAAAGTGGAAAGACTACGTTGAAGGGGAGAAGTGGGATGGGCATGCAAAGAAGGAAGGGATTGATACCACCCAACTTTAGACTAAGTGACTACACAGAGTGTAAACAGTGGGTAATTGTGTGTCTTATTGCAACCTTAGACAGTAGACCACCCATTTGTGTAGCTAATATACATCCCTATGCAACTGCCACCAAAGGAATAGACAGCATCTTCCCTCTCAACTTCCAGGGATGTAGAAAGACTCACCTATATTTTTCAACTTTAGCACCATACTTTTGGTATCTTAGAACATTAAAAGTAGAAAAAAATGTAATTCTATAGTAATTTTTAGCTTTTCAAAAACACTTCAATTTTTGCTTCTTCTGCAAAAGAAAGCAGTAGTATTTTGTCTTCCTGACATCAGAGGAAAGTGAAGACTCATCTCTGTTCATGTATCTTCTGACTATATAAAGATTAGAACTGATCAAGTTCTGAATTTTTAGTTCCTACGTTAATCGGTTCCTGTATTTCTTTTTTTTTTTTTATTTTCTAAGTTTTTTTTTATTTACATTCCAAATCATTTCCCCTTTCCCGTTTCCTCCCTCCCCGAAAGTCCCATAAGCCCCCTTCCCTCCCTCTTTTCTCCATTCAACCCCCTCTCATTTCTCTGTCCTGGCGTTCCCCTACATCCAGTCTTTCCAGGACCAGGGGTCTCTCCTTCCATCTTCTTAGAAATCTATTGATATGCGAATTGTGTCTAGGGTATTCCGAGATTCTGGGTTAATATCCCCTTATCAGTGACTGCATACCATGTGTGTTCTTTTGTGATTGGGTTACCTCACTAAGGATGATATTTTCAAGATCTGACCATTTGCCTAGGAATTTCGTGAATTCATTGTTTTTAATTGCAGAGTAGTATTCCATTGTGTAGATATACCACATCTTCTGAATCCAATGGAACAGAATTGAAGACCCAGAAATGAATCCATACTCCTATGGTCACTTGATCTTTGACAAAGGAGCTAAAACCATCCAGTGGAAAAAAGATAGCCTTTTCAACAAATGGTGCTGGCTCAGCTGGAGGTCAACATGCAGAAGAATGCAAATTGACCCATTCTTATCTCCTTGCACTAAGCTCAATTCTAAGTGGATCAAAGATCTCCACATAAAACCAGACACACTGAAACTAATAGAAGGGAAACTAGGGAAGAACCTTGAACATATGGGCACAGGGGAGAATTTCCTGAACAGAACTCCAATAGCTTATGCTCTAAGATCAAGAATAAACAAATGGGACCTCATTAAATTACAAAGTTTTTGCAAGGCAAAAGACACTGTCAAAAAGACAAAGCGGCAACCAACTAACTGGGAAATGATCTTTACCAACCCTACATCCGACAGAGGGCTAATATCCAATATATACAAAGAGCTCAAGAAGTTAAACTCCAGAGAGGCAAGTAACCCTATTAAAAAATGGGGTACAGAGCTAAACAAAGAGTTCTCACCTGAAGAATATCTAATGGCTGAGAAGCACCTAAAGAGATGTTCATCATCCTTAGTCATTAGGGAAATGCAAATCAAAACAACCCTGAGATTCCATCTCACACCAGTCAGGATGGCTAAGATCAAAAACACAGGAGACAGCAGTTGTTCCTGTATTTCAAACTTTGAGTTTTCTGACAACTTGGAGAAATTTTCATGATCCATAGAAAGGGCCCTGGCATAATAATAGGATCAGTCATCCACATAAACTTGTATTAAAAGAATGCCACATTCCTAGAGATTTTAAACCTCCTTTCAGGGTCTGGAGAGATGGCTGGGTGGTTTAATCTTGCAATGCAAGCATGAAGAACAGAATTTGAGTTCACAGAATCCACACCACTGTCAGATGGGCATGGCAGCCCACCTATAACCAGCACTTGGAAGCTGGCACAGGTTGGCTAGGTATACTAGCCCATATCAGAGAGCTTTGGTTCAACTGGGAGACTGTGCTTCAATGAGTAAGGTGGAAAGTGATCGCAGAAGACTTCTTTTTTTTTTTTTTCTATATTTTTTTTATTTACATTCCAAATGATTTCCACTTTCCTGGTTCCTTCCTCCCTGAAAGTCCCATAAGCCCTCTTCCCTCTGAACTTACACACACACTGACATGCATACCATACACACATACATGTGCAAGTCAAAAACTCATTCAAGTTTGGTTGATATCATGCTTAGATTCCATATTCAAAAACCAGTGTACAGCTCAAAATGTAAACATGTAGTATTTACCATACATTGCATGGGATATGGTTTCACGAAAATTAGAGATCACTGCTAACAAGAGTAGGTGCTAGCAGTGGTGGAGGTAGAGCTTGAAATATATATATATACACATATACACACATATATACATATATATACACACATATATACATATACACACATATATACATATATATACACACATATATACATATATACACACACACATATATACATATATATACACACATATATACATATACACACATATATACATATATATACACACATATATACATATACACACATATATACATATATATACACACATATATACATATACACACATATATACATATATATACACACATATATACATATATACACACACACATATATACATATATATACACACATATATACATATACACACATATATACATATATATACACACATATATACATATACACACATATATACATATATATACACACATATATACATATACACACATATATACATATATATACACACATATATACATATACACACACACATATACATATATATACACACATATATACATATACACACACACACAGAGAACCATGGACTCAGAATTCTAGAGGCCTACAGTTGGAAATTAAGGATGGTAACAGGGCACTGCGGAAGCAGTAAGGGTTGAACCATTTTGTTTTTTCTTTCTGCTAGTTGGCTGGCAGTGTTTTGCTTTGTTTTCCTTTGTTTTATGGATCCTCCTACTGTGTCCTCTCCCCAAGCCCAGTCTTGCATTTATTTATTTAGGCACTGTTTTGATATACAGCCTAGGCTTTCCTGGAACTCACTAACACAGTGTAGCCTCTACTTCTGATAGATCCAACTCCCTCAGTCTGGCAAATACTTCCAACAGACGTTGGTACCACCATGCCTAGCTTAGACTAGTTTTTAAATCCTGAACTCAAGTAGAATGATATGTACAGGAGACAAATTTTATTTGGAAAAATGTTAGAAATCTAGTCTTTCTTTGTTGTTGTTGTTATTTGTTGTTTTTTGTTGTTGTTGTTTTTGTTTTGAGATGGAGTCTTTCGATGTAGTCCTGACTGTCCTGGAACTTGCCCTGTAGACCATATTGGCCTCTGTCTCAGATCTCTCCCTGCCTTCCTCTGATTTCCAACTTCTAGATTAAAGTAGTATATCACCACTCCTGGATAAGTCTTATTTCTTATAGAAAGTTAAAGTGATGCTATTCCTCATTCTTTTTAACTGTAAGGATCAAATACTTGGATATTCACCAAAAAGTCCAGTGTGAAATCACTGAAAGTTTAGAATCTCTGTACTTTGTTCAACTGGATAAATGTAGAGTGCTGTAGCAGTTCTGGTCTGGTGGTAGTCTTCCTTCCTTTGAGGTATGCTGTGACCTCCAAAGTTATGGCACTGAGCTTTGAGGGCTCAGCCAGTCCTTTTCTTCGATCACAGGGGATGTAAACACTCATCAGAAGGATTGGAAAACCATAGAGCAGTCATCAACACTCAACCAACATAAAGCACAAAATGTGAGCGAGACAATTACAACTTTGTACTCTGTTTTCCTTCTTCTAGAATCTTCCCCAGGTGTGACAGAGGTGAGCATAATAGAAAAGCTGCCCGCTGAACGTCACATGATTTCTTCATGGGAACAGGTAAGTGTTTCTGTGTGGTATTTTCATCTCCCAACAAAGAAAAGTCAACTTAGATGCCCCTGGGAAGGAATGCTTAGGGCAAGAAACTTATTCTTACGTCAGGTCACAGCTGCCTTTCATTCCATTCCACTTTCCCTGCAAAGTCTCTCCTCTGACCCCTCGTTAGCCTATGGAGGCAGTGGGTATTATACACTGTGATCCTGCACACGAACTAACCAGCTCTGTGCCTAATTCTAACTAGTTTTCCTCTGGTGGTTAATCAAACTCAATGCTTTTCATTAACTTTTCATGGTTCCGATCTAATGAAAGACTGCCTCTTCATTCTCACAACATCCCAGTGCGGGAGAGTTACTTTATTATCTTGATGACGTTGCATGGTTACAGAGTCCCTGACAGTTCTTGATTGGTTACTCTCCAGTGTAGTGTGCTGATAATTGAACGACAGAGTTCAAAAGTTTGCTTGTCTTTTCAGGCTGAGAGTATGGCCGCAGATTATAAATCATCTTGCAGTTGTACCCTTGACACACGCCTGCTGTGAGTCTGTTGTAGGCATTTTACCACATAAGTGACAACCCCTCAGCTCCCCAAGCTCTTGCTCTCTGCTTAATGCTCCAGTTCCTACCTCTTCAGTACATGGCAGCTTCCTAGACGGTCTTGCTAATTTCTTTGAAATCTAAATAAAACAAAGCAAAATATTCAGTTTGTTTCTCCTTCTACCTACCTGTTTAGTCATTTGTTCCTTTGCAGGCAAAGCGAGAAAACATGTCTAAGTCAGGGTTCAGGAAGTATTTTCTGTTGAAGGAACAAATGAGAGTGTAGTCTCTGTGCCATTCCACTCTGCCACAGCAACTCAGTTCTGGTGTGGGAGCATTGAAAGCGGCCATCAGCACTACTGAAATGCAAGTGCGTGACTGAGGACATTATTTTAGATAAAAAAGAAGGAACAGTGGCGCATGGTGGTGCACGCCTTTAATCCCAGCACTGAGGAAGCAGAAGCAGGCAAACCTCTATGAATCTGAGGCCAGCCTGGTCTGCAGAGAGAGTTCCAGGATGGCCAGGGCTACACAGAAAAACCCTATCACAAAAAAGTGACATGGCAGACGCAGAGGGCCTGTGTGCTGTGGTTTACCAAGCCCTGGGCTAAGTGGTTGTTCCGTCTTTCTCCTCCCGGTTATTCTTCAGCTAGCTCACTGCAGCCTGTCTTCCCCCTCTGCCAGTCCTAGCTCACTGCAGCCTGTCTTCCCCTTCTGCCAGTCCTAGCTCACTGCAGCCTGTCTTCCCCCTCTGCCAGTCCTAGCTCACTGCAGCCTGTCTTCCCCCACTGCCGTTTCTTGACACCACTCTGTCGCATCGTTTCCTTGTCTGTGTTTAGTATCAGGGTAGTATTGTCCTTGTAAATGAATTTGAAAGGTTACCTTCTTTTAATACATTGGAATAGTTTGAGAGAAAAGCTAGTTTTTCCTTATGCATTTGGGAAGGTCTGCAATAAAGCCATCCATTCCTGAGTTTTCTTGCCTGGGAGACTCATTACTCCTCTATCCTTACTCATTATTGGTCTGCTCAGGCTTTCTCGGTCATCCAGAACCAGAAAACCTCTGTGGCTCTAAATTTTTTGGTTGGTTATAAATTTCCTCCAGCATTTCTTGTTTGTTCTTGACTTTCTAGTTTCTTGGTTGTAATATTAGGGTATATATTTGAAGGTGTGTGTGGGGGGAGCACTGACTGGTATAACTGTCTCTCTTAGTTCTACTTTTGTTACACCTTGTAAGTTTGCTTATTAATATGTTTAAATTTTTACTTTATGCTTGCTTTAAGAAATGTCTGCGTTTCTTTTAGACAACTTCATTGATTTGGTGTTCTCTGAAGAGAATGTTGTTTAACTGAGACATTTGTATGTTAAGTTCCTCCTACTGATCTCTACTTTTATTCCATTGTAGTCAGAATTTTCTTTGAATTTCATGAGATGTGCTTTATAGCTTATCATACTTTTCATATAGGGTGTTTCATGTGCTACTAAGAAGTGTGGTTTTCTGCAGCTTTGCGTTGAAATGTACTGTTCATGACATAAATGTGGATTATGTCCATAATGTCTGAAGTATAGTTTAACTCTGTTTTTTGTTTATTTATATGAATAACTTGTTCACCATTAAAAGTTATCTATTGACAAAACAGTACCTGGCTGTTGTTGGTTGAGAGTCTGTTCGTTTGTTAGATTAAATGTCTTTATTAAATATTTTGGCATATATATTATACACATATATTTATAGTTATTACTTCCTCTTGTTGAGTTGGCCTATTTTCATTTATATAGTGACCATCTCTTTTTATGGTTTGACTTAAAGTCTATTTTACCTGACACAAGTATAGCTACTCCTACTTTTGACCAGGAAGGTGAAAGATTGTTCAAAAACCTCCTCTTTGGACTTGTGTTTGCATCTTAATGTGAAGCCCTTATTGTAGCAGTCTTAAAAAGCAAATATTTAATAGGATACACTGCCCTTTCAGATAAATGAGGGTTCTGTCAAGGAAGAAGATAGGTGGGTTTACATTAGCAGTCTGTATAACCCAACCTCCTCTATCGTGACTCATTCATCTGTTTCTAGTACCCAACTTGTATTAATGCCATAATAGACACTTATTAAATGATGGATGAACGAATTAGACAAAAGTATATATGCCATCCTAAGCTGGGTAATGTTATAGAATCTCAAGATAGAAGGTACCACATTTAAGAGCTCTGATGCCAGTTTGCCACCTTTGCAAAGAACTCTGCCAATTCTCCTGCTTCTGAGTCTTGACTGGGTAAGCCTAAGGGCATTGTTGACCTGAAGGTTATCCTAGCTGAACTCTCTCAGAGCCTCTGGAAGGCATGCAATGACCCCCAGATAAGGCAGATTTTATAATTGTTTTCAATTGTGTACTTTTTGAGGGAGGACAGATTTGGCTACCTGTCATCTGAGTCTTAAGCAACTCATCTTTGGCCCCAAACTCTCATACCATACTCATCAAAGGGTTCTAACGGCCGGGCAGTGGTGGCGCACACCTTTAATCCCAGCACTTGGGAGGCAGAGGCAGGCGGATTTCTGAGTTCGAGGCCAGCCTGGTCTACAGAGTGAGTTCCAGGACAGCCAGGGCTACACAGAGAAACCCTGTCTCAAAAAAAAAAAAAAAAGGTTCTAACAAACTAATTCCTCTGCCTTTTCTTAGGAAGGACTTTGAAAATGCTTTTGAGAGTTGTCCTAGGGATCTCATAGCATCACTCCATGACCAGGTTTTCCCCCCACTAAAGAATGTCTTAGTGGTAATGTGCTTTCTTGGCAGGCTTCACGAGCAACTCTTTATTTGGCTATGGTTGCAGTAGAAACTCATATTGTCAGCTTAACAAGGCCAAGCACCTGTTTCAGGATTAACATCCACTTTTGCCCCATTGTATTTGCTGTCTACTTCCCAGATAAAGTACTCCAGCAGTAGAGGGAACAGTGGCTTACAGGATTGTGTAGAAGTAAACAGGTTAGCAAAAGACAGTGGGCACCCTCTAAGGTGGACAATTCTGATAAAGAGTTCCTAGGAATCCAGTTGATGGCTCCCAAAACTGATATATCTCAAAATGATAGAGTAATAGTGGTTCCGTTTTAGAGTAGTTTAAAGAAACTTGTAGTTAGGTTCAGAAGAAAAAAAATATTGAAACTAGAGAATTATGATAGAGAATCTATATTGCACTGAAATGTTAGTGCTGCGTTCTTGGTTCAGTTCCTGTTCAGACACTATTCTTCAGGATTTTCTCTCTGTGTGACTTTCTCTTTAGATCCTTCATATTCTCATCCGCTCCTCTTCCATTCACTTTCTACCCTTTATCTCTGTTTTTCCTCTCTGCCCTCCACCACCAAAAGTAGGGAGCAAGAACAAAAAGAATAAGTATGTTTTTGTTGTGGGAAGAAGCTCTCTGAAGTAGTAGGTTATTCTCCCCACCCCAAGAAAGCAAACTATATTGACTGAAAGAGAAATTAAAATGGCCACAATTGAGTCACCGGCTAGGGCAGATGAGCCACCTAAAAAGTTACCTCCCTGAAAATGCCACTAAGTAAAGCTAGCGATGGGTCTAAAGCCCTCAGGACCTTGGGTGCCTGGGACAGAAAGGTCTGTAGCAAAGTAACCCTCAAGGCTACCTTGTAGGGTTATAGGTCACAGGGTTTGTACCTGGGTGATACTGATGAATGATTACCTTTTTCTCTCAGTCTTTTCTATGACTCTCTCAAAAGTTAGAAACTGTTTTAAAATTCACTTTACATCCTGATCACAACCCCTCCTCTCTTCTCTCTTCCCAGTCCCACCCTTACAATTTCCTTTCCCCATTGCCCCCTCCCCTTTTCCTCAGAGAAGGAAAGCCCCCCTTGAGTACCACACTGCCCTGAGGCATCTAGTCCCAACAGGTATAGGCACATCCTCTCACACTGAGGCCCAACCAGGCAGTCCAAGTACAGGGGAAGGAGATTCAGTGGCAGGAACAGAGACAGAGACAGCCCCCATTCCACTTGTTAGGGGAACCACATGAACACCAAGCTGCACATCTGCTACAAATGTGTCGGAGGTTTAGGTGCAGCTCCTGCATGTTCTCTGGTTGGTGGCCCAGGCTCTAACCCAGCCGTGGTCCCAGGTTAGTTGACTTTATGGGCCTTCTTGTAGTGTCCTTTACCTCTCCAACTTGCTCACTTCTATTCCAGACTCCTCCACAAAACTTCCCTGGCTTCACCTGATGTTTGGTCGTGGGTCTCTACATCTGCCTCCATCTGCTGCTGGATGAAGCCTCTCAGGAGACAGTTATGCTAGGTTCCTGTCTGCAAGCACAGCAGAGTCAGTTATAGTGTCAGGGGTTGGCTCTCTCACACGGAGTGGGTCTCAAGTTGGGGCAACAATTGGTTGGTTGTTCCCTCAGTCTCTGCTCCATCTTTATCCCTGCATATGTTGTAGGCAAGGCAAATTTTGGGTTGAAAGTTTTGTGGGTGGATTGATTCCCCCAGCCCTGTATCTTCTGGAAATCCTGCCTGGCTACAGAAGGTGGCCATTTCAGTCTCTATATCCCCCTCTAGTAGGAATCAAAGTGAAGGTCATCCCCTTAAACTCCCTGTATCCCCTCCCATCTTAGGCTTCTAGCTAGTCACCAGAAATTCCCCCCCCCATTTCTGTTCTTACGCCCCTCTCACCCCCCTTCCACCTATACCTAATAGCTCTCTGATCAGATGATCAGGAACCTCCTGACTTCCTCTCCTACCCAGTTCCCTCTCTCCATCCATCTCAGATGGCTATTTAGTTTGCCTTTCCGAATAAGATTCACACATCCTCCCTTGGGCCCTCCTTATCCAGTTTCTTTGGGTCTGTGGATTATAGCATGCTTATCCTGCACTTTATGTCTAATGTCCACTTATAAGTGAGTACATACCATATGTGTCTTTCTGGCACTGGATTACTTCACTCAGGATGATATTCTCAAGTTCCATCCATTTGGCTGCAAATTTCAAGATTTCTTTGTTCTTAATAGCTGAGTCATATTCTATTGTGTAGATGTACCACACTTTCTTAATACATTTTTCAGCTGAGGGGCATCTAGGTTGTTCCAGTTTCTGGCTATTACAAATAAAGCTACGATGAACATAGCAAGTGTCCCTGTGATATACCTGATATAGTCTCCCCACTATACCAAGGAGTAGTATAGCTAGGTTTTGAAGTAGAGATTCCCAGTTTTCCAAGAAAACACCAAATTGATTTTCAAAGTGATCATACAAGTTTGCATTCCCACCAGCAGTGGAAGAGTGTTCCCCTGCTTCTCATCCTTGCCAGCATGTGCTATCACTTGCGTTTTTGATCTTAGCCATTCTGACAGGTATAAGATGGAATCTGAGGTTAGTTCTGATTTGCATTTCACTGATGACTAAGGATGCTGTCTTTTGAGTGTTTTTCAGCCATTTGAGGTCCCATTTATTGATTGTTGATAGTGCCTGAGCCATTGGTGTTCTGTTCAGGAAGTTGTCTCCTGTACCAATGTGTTCAGGAATATTTCTGTTCTGTTAGATTTTGTATATCTTGTTTTACATTGAGTTCTTTGATCTATATGGACTTGAGTTTTGTGCAAGTTGATAAATGTGGATCAATTTGCATTCTTCTCCATACAGACATCCAATTAGACCAGCACCATTTGTTGAAAATGCTTTCTTTTTTTTCTGTTGTATGGTTTTTTTCCTTTGTCAAAAATCAAAGTGTCCATAGGTGTATGGGTTTATTTCAGGATCTTCAATTCAATTCCCTTGATCAGCTGTTCCTATATGAATACCATGCAGTTTTTATTACTATTTATTGCTCTGCTTGAGATCAGGAATGGTGATTCCTCAAGAAGTTCTTTTATTGTTCAGAATTGTTTTCGCTATCCTGGGTTTATTGTTTTTCCATATGAAGTTGAGAATTGCTCTTTCAAGGTCTGTAAAAAAATGTGTTGGAATTTTGATGGGAATTGCATTGAATCTCTACTCTAGATTGCTTGTGATAAGATGGCCATTGTCACTATGTTAATCCTACCTATCCATGAGCATGGGAGAGCTTTCCATCTTCTGATATCTTCTTCAATTTCTTTCTTTAGGGATTTGGAGTCATATATGTCTTTTACTTGCTTGGTTAGAGTTACACCAAGATATTTTGTATTACTCATGGCTATTGTTTTTTTTAATTATTATTATTATTTATTTTTTTTTAATTTACATTCCAAATCATTTCCCCTTTCCCGTTTCCTCCCTCCCCAAAAGTCCCATAAGCCCCCTTCCCTCCCTCTTTTCTCCATTCAACCCCCTCTTGTTACTCTGTCCTGGTGTTCCCCTACATCCAGTCTTTCCAGGACCAGGGGTCTCTCCTTCCATCTTCTTAGAAATCTATTGATATGTGGATTGTGTCTAGGGTATTCCGAGATTCTGGGTCAATATCCCCTTATCAGTGACTGCATACCATGTGTGTTCTTTTGTGATTGGGTTACTTCACTAAGGATGATATTTTCAAGATCTGACCATTTGCCTAGGAATTTCGTGAATTCATTGTTTTTAATTGCACAGTAGTATTCCATTGTGTAGATATACCACATCTTCTGAATCCATTCCTCCGTTGAGGGACATCTGGGTTCTTTCCAGCTTCTGGCTATTATAAATAAGGCTGCTATGAACATAGTGGAGCATGTGTCCTTACTGCATGCAGGTAAAGCCTCTGGGTATATGCCCAGGAGTGGTATAGCCGGATCCTCCGGGAGTGTCATGCCCAGTTTTCTGAGGAACCGCCAGACTGCTTTCCAGAGTGGTTGTACCAGCTTGCAATTCCACCAGCAGTGGAGGAGTGTTCCTCTTTCTCCACATCCTCGCCAACAACTGCTGTCTCCTGTGTTTTTGATCTTAGCCATCCTGACTGGTGTGAGATGGAATCTCAGGGTTGTTTTGATTTGCATTTACCTACTGACTAAGGATGATGAACATCTCTTTAGGTGCTTCTCAGCCATTAGATATTCTTCAGGTGAGAACTCTTTGATAGAAGGGAAACTAGGGAAGAACCTTGAACATATGGGCACAGGGGAGAATTTCCTGAACAGAACTCCAATAGCTTATGCTCTAAGATCAAGAAATGGGACCTCATTAAATTACAAAGTTTTTGCAAGGCAAAAGACACTGTCAAAAAGACAAAGCGGCAACCAACTAACTGGGAAATGATCTTTACCAACCTTACATCCGACAGAGGGCTAATATCCAATATATACAAAGAACTCAAGAAGTTAAACTCCAGAGAGGCAAGTAACCCTATTAAAAAATGGGGTACAGAGCTAAACTCATGGCTATTGTAAGGGTTGTTGTTTTCCTAGTTTCTTTCTTGGTCCATTTAATCATTTGTATTAAAAAGGGCTACTGATTTTTTTAATTGAGCTAATTTGTATCCAGCCACTTTACTGAAAGTGTTTATCAGCTGTAGGTAGAATTTTGGTGGCTACTTATATATAATATGATGTCATCAGCAAATAGCAATACTTTTACTTCTTCATTTCCAGTTTGTATCCCTTGATCTCCTTTAGTTGTCTTATTGCTCTAGCTAGGATTTCAAGTATTATATTGAATAGATAAGGGAGAGACTGGGCAGTCTTGTTCTGTTCCTGATTTTAGTGGAATTGCTTTAAGTATCTCTTCATTTAATTTGATGTTTGCTATTGGCTCACTGAATATTGCTTTTATTATGTTTAGGTATGTGCTTGGTATCCTGATATCTCTAAAACTTTCAACATGAAGGGGTTTAGATTTTGTTAAAGGCTTTTTGAGCATCTAATGAGATTATCGTGTGATTTTTTTTTTCTTTCGGTTTGCTTATATAGTGGATTATGTTGATGGATTTTTGTAAATTTAACCATCCCTTCATCCCTGGGATGAATGAACCCTACTTGATTATTATGTTTTAGATGTGTTCCTGGACATTCAGTTTGCTAGTATTTTATTGAGTAATTTTTTGTGTCTATATTCATAAGACAAATTGATCTGAAATTGTCTTTTTTCTTGAATCTTTGTGTGGCTTAGGTATCAGGTGATTATATCCTCACAGAATTCAGTTGGCCATGTTCCTTCTGTTCCTATTTTTGTGGAATAGTTTGAGGAATATGGTGTTAGCTTTTCTTTGAATGTCTGGTAGAATTCTGAGCTAAAACCATCTAGCCTTGGGCTTTTGTTGTTGTTGTTTTGTTGTTGCTGTTATTCCTGGGAGAGTTTTAATGCCTGTTTCTATTTTCTTACGGGTTATAGCGCTGTTTAAATAGTTTGCCTAGTCTTAATTTAATTTTGGTAAGTGGTATCTGTTTAGAAAAACCATCCATGCCGGGCAGTGGTGGCGCATGCCTTTAATCCCAGCACTTGGGAGGCAGAGGCAGGCGGATTTCTGAGTTTAAGGCCAGCCTGGTCTACAGAGTGAGTTCCAGGACAGCCAGGGCTATACAGAGAAACCCTGTCTCGAAAAACGAAAAAAAAAAAAAAAAGAAAAACCATCCATTTTCTTAAGATTTTCCAATTTTGTGGAATACGGGCTTTTGAAGTAAGATCTAATGATTCTTCCTCTGTGACTCTCTCTTTTCATTTCTGATTTTGTTTATTGGATACTGTCTCTGTCTTTTGGTTAGTTTGGCTAAGGATTTGTCTATCTTGTTGATTTTCCTCAAAGAACCAGCTCTTGGTTTCCTTGATTCTTTTTATTGTTTGTTTCTACTTGGTTGATTTCAGCCCTGATTTTGATTATTTCCTGCCTTTTGCTCCTCTTTGGTGTGCTTGCTGCTGCTGCTGCTTCTCTTCTTCCTCCTCCTCCTCCTCCTCCTCCTCCTCCTCCTCTAAAGCTTTCAGGTGTACTTTTTGTTTTTTCAAGAAAGGGTGTCTCTATGTAGCCCTGGCTGTCCTGGAACTCACCCTGTAGACCAGGCTGTCCTCAAACTCAGAAATCCTCCTGCCTCTGCCTCCCAGGTGCTGGGACTAAAGACATATGCCATCACTGCCCAGCTCAGGTGTACTTTTAAATTGCTGGTATAAGAACTTTCTAACTTCTTTATGAAGGTACTTATTGCTATGAATTTTCCTCTTAACATTGCTTTCATTCTGTCCCATAAATTTAAGGTATGGTGTCCTTTCATTTTCATTGAATTCTACAAAGCCTTTAATTTCTTTATATCTTCCCTAACCCAGAGATTATTAAGTAGAGAGTTGTTCAGTTCCTATGAGTGTGTAGGCTTTCTGGTATTTCTGTTGCTGTTGAAGTTCATCTTTAATTCCTGGTAGTCTGATAAGATACAAGGCATTTCTTCAATTTTCTTATATCTGTTGAGGTTTGCTTTGTGATTGACTATATGGCAAATTTTAGAGAAGGATCATGAGATGTGTTTAGGTGAAATATTTTATTGATGTCTGTTAGGTTTGTTGATTCATATCAGTGGTTAGTTTAATTATTTCTCTGTTTAGTTTTTGTCCGGATGAAATTGGTGAGAATGGGATGTTGAAATCTCCCATTATTAATATATTGGGTTTGATGTATTATTTAAGATTTAACACTGTTTCTTTTACAAGTGTGGATGTGCTTGTGTTTGGGGCATAGATGTTCAAAATTGAAATATTAACTTGGTAGATTTCTCCTTTGATGAATAAGAAATGTCTCTTTTGATTAATTTTGGTTGAAAGTCTATTTTGTTAGATACCAGAATAACTACTTGCTTGTGTTTTGGGTCCATTTTCTTGGAACTCTTTTCCAGCCCTTTAATCTGAGATAATATCTGTCTTTATTGCTGAAATGTGTTTCTTGTATGCAGCAGAATGATGGATCCTGTTTTCATATCCATTCTATTACCCTGTGTCTTTTTATTGGGGAATTGAGTCCATTGATGTTGAGAGATATTAATGACCAATGGTTGTTAATTACTGTTATTTAGGTGTTGGTGGTGAGAGAGAGAGAGAGAGAGAATATGAGAATATGCATATGCATGTGCTTCCCTTGTTCTGTTTTTTGCTGGTATGGAATTACTTATTTCCTGTGTTTTCTTGAATGTAGTTATTATCCTTCTTGGGTTGGAGTTTTCCTTTTAGTATATTTTGTAGGGCTGGATTTATTTAAATTTGGTTTTGTTTTGAAATATCTTGTTTTATCCATCTATGGTGATTGATAGTTTCACTGGGTATAGTAGCCTAGGCTGTCACCTGTGATTTTTTAGAGGTTCCAAGATATCTGTCCAGTCCCTTCTGACTTTTAGAGTCCCTGTTGAGAAGCCAGGTGTAATTCTGATATGTCTGCCTTTTATGTTAGCTGGCCTTTCCCCCTTGCCAGTATTCTTTCTTTATTCTGTAGATTTTGTGTTTTAATTATTATGTGGCAGGAGGATTTTTTTTCTTGTCCAGTCTAATTGGAGTGCTGTACTGTATGTTTGTTTATGGATATTTCTTTCATTCGGTTGGGGAAGTTTTCTTCTATGATTTTGTTTAAAATATGTTTTGGTCCTTGAAGCTGGGACTCCTAACCTTCTATTCCTATTCCTTTTAGGTTAGATCTTTCATGGTATCCCAAATTTCGTGGATGGATGTGTTCTGTCAGGAACATTTTAAATTTAACATTTTGTTTGACTGATATATCAATGTCTTCCATTGTATCTTCTACATCTGAGATTCTATCTCTTGTATTCTGCTGGTGATTCTTGCATCTCTTGTTTCTGTTCTCTTCTCTAGGTTTTCCATCTTCAGGATTCCCTCAATTTGTGTTGCCTTTTTGCTTCTATTTCCATTTTTCAGGGCTTGAACAGTTTTATTTAGCTCCTTTACCTGTTTAATTGTATTTTCCTGTATCTCTTTACAGGATTTGTTTCCTCTTCAAAGGTCTCTACCTGTTTAATTGTATTTTCCTGTTTTTCTTTAAGGAATTTATTCATTTCCTCTTTAAAGGTCTCTATTATCCTTATAAGATTGGATTGAATGTTATTTTCAGGTGTTTTGGTTGTCTTAGGATACTCAGGGCTTGTTATAATAGGATAGCCATGCTCTGGAGGTATTGTATTGCCCTTTTGTTGATTGTGATCTTTCTAGAGCCTTTAGCCATCTGGTTGTCCCTGGATGTTCCTGTTGTAGTAGGTATTGGGAGGCAGCCTAACCTCAGTGATCCTAGTGTGGCAGGCCTCTGGAGGATGTCCTCTGGCTGGTCAGTGGTACTCAGGGGCCAGTATCAGTCTCCCAGCAGTTGTGTGTGTCCCTGGGCACAGCTTGGGAAGCAGATTGAAAGGAAGGCAGGTGGAGAGCTGACTGGAAAATGGCAGTCTCGGGGGATAGCAGGCTGCACAGGGCAGCTGGGCATGCTTCAGCAATGGACGGGGAGAAAAAAATCTAAAGTTAAACTCTTAGCAACACTTTACTAGAGATTTCATGAAATGAAATGAGATCTGTTGTGCATTTCATAACCTAGAAATGCTGCTTAAATCACCTCTAAGTCTAATTTTAGCATATGATGTCATAAATTCTCAAACCTTTTTTTGTCTATCAAGTTGCGCCTCCTCCATCTCTAGGTTCTGTAAACTTTACCTTAAAGTTTATCTTTGATCTCAGATTAGCAGTTTAAATGACAGTACCCAAGGTCACTCGGCTAATGGCAGAGTTGGAATATGAACCCAGATTGTCTCGCTGCAGAACACCACACTTGGTACTTAGAACTGACAGTATGACCCAAAGTCAATTATGTACATGGTGGTTACTGTCATATCTTAGATGGATCCATAAGCTAAAAGCTTGGATAGTTGCTACTATATTGTCTTTTAACCTCTGCAACCTTGTCAGAAGTTATTGGAGAAGGTTTTAGAAAAGACCTGAAGAACTTACCTCTCTCTACATTTCAGGGACTTGAGTTGATTAAAGACTAGTCAGATCTGTATATAGATGTAAGTGAGTTAGTATTTAAGTCTTGTTCCTATTACTGCCTGAGAAAACACTAAGCTATCCCTTTGTTTTCTACACCACTAGTTTGAGTGAGGTGTGTGTTTGTTTTGTTTTGTTTTTGCCATAAGAAATACTTTTGTATATCATCTTTTTTTGGGAGGGGGAGGGTATAATTTGGCTTACACTTCCAGATCATAGTCTATCATTAGAGAAAGTCAGGACAGGAACTCAAGCAAGGCTGCAACCTAGAGACAGGAGCTAATGCAGAGGCTATGGAGGGACACTTGCTTCCCATGGCTTGCTAAGCCTATTTTCTTATATAACTTAGGACTGCCAGCCCAGGGGTGGCACAAGCCACATTGAGCTGCCCCCCTCCCCACACACACATCAATCACGAATTGAGAAAATGCCCTAGTGCTGTATCTCATGGAGGCATTTTCTTAACTGGGGCTTCTTTCTTGTAATGACTCTAGCTGTGTCAAGTTGACACACAAATCCAGCCAGTACAATTAACCTCTTGTCAAACATCACTATTAAGTCACAGCCCTTGCTTTCTTATTCATCCCCAAGAACTGTCTTCTGAGAGGCTTCATCCAGCAGCTGATGGAAACAGATACAGAGACCCACAGCCAAACAACAGGCAGAACTCTGGAAGTCTTGTGGAAGAGTGGGAGGAAGGATTGACGGAGCTGGAGGGATCAAGAATACCATAGGGAGACCTACATAGTAAACTAACCTGGGCCCATGGGGGCTCACAGAGACTGAACCACCAGTGAAAGAGCATGCATGGCCTGGATCTAGGCCCCCTACACAGATGTAGCAGATGTACAACTTGTTCTTCATGTGGGTCTCCTAACAGAGCAGGGTCTGTCTCTGACTGTCTCTGTTGCCTGCCTTTGGATCCCTTTCCCAAACCTGGGTTGCCTTTTCTGGCCTCAGTGAGAAAGGATGTCCTTAGTCTTACTGTGGCTTAATGTACCATGGTGGGTACCCATGAGGGGGCCTTCTCTTCTCTGAGGAAAAGAGGGATCAGGGATAGGGAGATTATAAGGGTAGGACTGGGAAGGAGGGTGCAATCAGGCTGTAAAGTGAATGAAGAAATTTAATAAATAAATAAATAAGGAAAAAAACATGAATAACTTTAAAAGTCCCACAGTCTTTACAGATTCAAACACATGAAAATTTTAGTCCCTTTAAAATATCTAATCTCTTTAAAATCCAAAGTCTTTCAAAGTTCAAAGTCTCTTAACTGTGGGTTTCAATAAAATACTTTATTACTTCAAGAGGGAAAAAAATCACACTCATAATCAAATCAAAACAAAATCAAACTCCAACCATCCTATGCCTGGGATCCACCCATGATCTTCTGAACTCCTCCCAATGGCTTGGGTCACTTCTCTAGCTCTGCTCTCTGTAGCACACAGATTGTCTTCTAGGCTCCACTGGTATCACTCCACTGCTGCTGCTGTTCTTGGTGGTCATCCCATGGTACTGGCATCTCCAAAATGCTAGATTCTTCTGCTGCAGCTAGGCTTTATCTGGACACACACACAAGCACAATTCAAAACTAGCAACGACTTGCTAGGCCCAGGATCTCTCTAGTAATTTTGTAGGTAATTATCTATCTTCCTAGAAGATGGTTAACACTGTATGCAGAGCTCTGAGATATAGCCTTCATTCTTTCTCTAACCCTGACCTAACACCAAGCAATTTGTGGTTCTAGAAAAACAATTGTGTGATGCCTGAGGATGTGAGAAACTTCTACTTGATGACCAATGGTTTTCACATGACCTGGAGTGTGAAGCTAGATGGTAAGTCAGCCTCCTTAATGTTGGAGAACATTTTCCTGTTGGAGCGGTTAGATGAGGCATCGTTGAAGGTCCTTAGAATTGTAATATCTTTTCTTTTATATTGTTTTTTGTGAGTCTAAAGTGTCAAATCCAGAAGCTGTGATTCCCTGCCCCTCCCCCGCCAAAGCCAATTGATGCCAGCAGTGTTTTACCTGCCCCCACTCTGTTTGACGCTGGCTAGTCCTGATCTCGAAGCCCAGCTGAGAGACTTCCTGTTAGAGGAAATCGTTAGTCACCACATGGAGAACCCAACCTACTCAAACATTAAACATCTGAGAACTCTTCCTTGGGGCCACAACACTACCTCTTAGCATTCCTGAAACAACTGACCAACTTCCAAGCTCGACCTCATTCTCACTATTGTGTAACTTTAAGGCTCTAATCCTCAAAGGAGAGCTTCTTTCTTTACACATCGGCCTATGTCACCAAACACCTTATTTGCAGGCTTTTGTCCAAGTCTGTGCCTAAATATTTGCATTGCCGATGCAGAAGCCCAGCTTGTTACATGCCAGAGATTCAGACAGTATGTAAACATGAAAGGTGGCACTACACCTATATATGAAAACTCTTCAAAAAGTTTATACACTCAGAAGTCCTGAACTAACCTCTGGGGCCCAGTGCATTCTCGCACAGACATACCAGGCCTGACCTCAGGAGTTGTTTATCACTTTCACCTCCAGCCACGTCCCACATACTCTTCAGCCTGAGTAAACATCCATTGCTCCCCACTGCTGGTATTAAGGAGGAATGATTTTGTTGCACAGAAAGGCTACACAAACTTCCATGGTTCTGCCTCCTGCTAGCACATCTGAGTTACCTTTTTGATGATTTCTAGAACTTCCTGTTAGTCTACCGTACCTAGTCAGAGGCACTTTTTATAGTTTATTGATGAATACCAAAATCATTCTATTGAGTAGTCTAAAGAACTTGTTCATAGCTGTAATATCATCTGTTATTTAATTTGTCCATCCTGGTCCTATCCCCATAACTAAATGGCTTAATGCAGTGACAGAAAGGGAAGTGGAGTGAAAGAGATGGCTGGTGGTTAGCAGCATTTACTCCAATTTCAGAGGACCCGAGTTTGGTTCCCCCATCACCTAGGCAACTCATAATCACCTGTAAATCCAACTCTAGGGGATCCAGTGACTCTTCTTGCCTCTAAGAGTGCCCACACACAGAGCAGACACTCATACACACATACACATTAATTAAAGAGTAATGTTTTTAAAGGGAGCAGAGGTAACCTTTGATATTTACTTGAGTGATCTTTCCTGATATTCCATGATCTAAATACCTTCACTCATTCTTTCCTTTTTAGATTTCTAAGTCTTTGTGTGTCACCCTTTATCTGGCATCCTATATCAGTAGTATTCTATATAATATAAGGCAACATGTGTGTGCTGTTCCTTAGTTAGACCCTATTCACAAAAGACCACACATCACACAAGAAGTTCTTTCTATGAAGTAAGGGAAAAATGACTAACAGAGGGGGAGAGATTTTCCATCATGAAGGCTTATAATAAAAAAGAAAGGATCTATTACATAAGCAAAACCATTATTGCATTAGAAACTGTAGTTCTGGCTAATAGAGGGGGAAAAAGTGATAATATGTTTTAAGTTATTTACTCTTCAGAGTTACTAACTCTGGACTTTCTAGCCCTTTGAATATCCCTTTAAAATCTTTTCTTCAATAGCACCATAATAAACATGGCGGGAACTGTTCCATCATCTTTGGCGCTCATTTCCTCTGTTTGCATGAAAGGCTAGTGTTTGGGGTATACAGTGAATGTTCTTCTTCTGTTCACCTTCTTTCAGGGTCCTCAGCCACGAAGCCATTCTCGGTGGGCTTATTGGGTATTCAAGCATAACACGTATGGTCACCATTGCCTAAGCTATACTCTGTCATTGGTTCTGTCCTATAGACCACATTATTCCACTGGGAAGCATGGTGATTAACGGCATTTCAAAACTGACCCAGCTCATCCAGTCCTCTGTGTACTCACTTCCTAATGCACCAACCCTGGCAGACCTGGAGGATGATACTCAAGAAGGTACCTGCAAAACCTCGCTTTGGGCTAGAACTTACCCTCCTGTCTCATTTTATAATACTGAAAACGGTAGGAACAGGCTGTATAATTAACCCTATGTTCCATTAAACTAACCCTTCTCATCCATAGAAGCAGAAGAGAAAACAAAGGAAAATTTCATGAAGGAAATTACAGGATCATGTCTGTATCCCATTTTTAATTGTATTATCTGATTTTTTGTTATCTAATTTTATGAATTATTTATATATTTTGTATATTTAGACCTCTGTCAGATGTAGGGTTGGTAAAAACCTCTTCCCATTTCATAGGCTGACCTTGTCTGATTGATGGTGTCTTTTGCCTTAAGCTTTTCAGTTTCAGGAGGTCCCATTTATTAATTGTTGATTTTAGTTCAATCCCCAGCAACCACATGGTGGTTTACAACCATCTGTAATGGGATCTGATGCCCTTTTCTGGTGTGTCTGAAGACAACTGCAACGTACTCATATACATAAACAAATAATTCTTTAAAAAAAACCCTAAGCCAGGCGGTGGTGGCGCACGCCTTTAATCCCAGCACTTGGGAGGCAGAGGCAGGAGGATTTCTGAGTTCGAGGCCAGCCTGGTCCACAAAGTGAGTTCCAGGACAGCCAGGGCTACACAGAGAAACCCTGTCTCGAAAAACCGAAAAAAAAAAAAACCCTAACCAGTGTTTATAGGTATATGAATTTATGTCTGGGTTTACAATTCAATTCCATTCAATTCCATTGATTAACATGTCTCTTTTAATGCCAATACCATGCGGTTTTTATTAACTATTGCTCTATAGTACAACTTGAAATCAGGGATGGTGATACCTTAAGCAGTTCTTTTTTTGTTTAGGGTCATTTTAGCTATCATGGGGGTTTTGGTTTCGCCTGGCTTGGTTTGCTTTGCTTTTCCTTATAAAGTTGAGGGTTGACCTTTCAAGGTCTGTAAGGAATTGTGTTGGAATTTTGGTGGGAATTGCACTGAATTTGTACATTACTTTCAGTAGGATGGCCATTTTTACTCTATTAATTCTACCGATCCATAAGAATAGATCTTTACATCTTCTGATGTCTTCAATTGTTTTCTTCAAAGACTTAAAGTATTTATCATACAAGTCTTTCTCTTGCTTGGTTATAGTTACTCCCAAGATATTTTCTATTATTTGAGGCTATTGTGAAAGGTGTTGTTTCCATGGTTTCTTCCTCACTCCATTTGTCTTTTATACATAGCTACTAATTTTTTAGTTAATTTTGTATCCAGCCACTTTGCTGGAAGTGTTTATCAGCTGTAGGACTTCCCCAGTGGAATTTTCAGGGTTACTTGTATACTATCATATCATCTGTAAATACCAATACGTTGACTTCTTCCTTTCTAGTTTGTATCACCTTAATCTCCTTCAGTTGTCTTATTGCTCTAGCTAAAACTCCAAGTACTATAATGAATAAATGTGGAGAGAGTGGACAGATTTGTCTTATTTTTGATTTTAGTGGAATTGTTTTGAGTCTCAATTTAATTTTGTACTGGCAATGGGTTTGGTGTAAACTGCCTTTATCATATTTAGGTATATCCCTTGTATTCCTAAACAATCCAGGACTTCTGGAGCTGAAGTTATCTCTAGGACATGAAGGAGTGTTGCATTTTGTCAAAGACTTTTCAACATCTAATGAGATGATTATGTATTTTGATTTGATTTGGTTTGGTTTGGTTGATTTGGTTTTCCTTTCAGTTTGTTTATATGTGGATTACATTTACTGATTTTTCATATGTTGAGCCATCCCTCTATCTCTAGGATGAATCCTACTTTATTATGGTGGATGTGTTTTTTCATATGTTCTTGGATTCTGTTTGCAAGTATTTTGTTATTTTTGCATCTATGTAATTTTCTTTGTTGAGTCATTATATGGTTTGGGTTCAGGGTAACTGTGGCCTTGTAAAATGAATGAGACATGTTTCTTCTGTTTCTATTTTGTGGAATAATTTGAGGGGAATTGGCATTAACTCTTCTTTGAAAGTCTGATAGAAATCTGCACTAAAACCTTCTGGCCCTAAGCTTTTTTGGTTGGGAGACAAATGACTACGTTTTAGGGTTATAGGTCTATTTAAACTGTTTATCTGATCTGGATTAAAGTGGTATCTGTTGAGAAAATGATCGATTTATTTTAGATTTTTCAATTTGGCGGAGTGGAGGTTATTAAAGTGTCCTGTGGTTCTCTGGATTTCCTAGTGTCTGTTGTTCTCTCTGTTCATTTCTGATTTTATTACTTTGGATATTTTCTATCTTTTAGTTAGCTTGGATAAGGGTTTGTCTGTCTTGTTGATTTTCTCAAAAGAACTAACTCTTTGTTTTATTGATTCTTTATATTCTTTTTTGTTTCTATTGACTTCAGTCCTCAATTTGATAATTTCTTGCCCTCTGCTCCTCTTGGGTGTGCTCACCTCTTTTTGTCCTGGAGCTTTCAAGTATGTTGTGGGGTTGCTAGTTGACATCTCTTCAATTTTTTCCTCTTAGTACTACTTTCATGTGTCCCATCAGTTTGGGTATGTTGTAGCTACTCTTTCATTCAATTCTAGAATGTCTTTAATTGCTTTATTTCTGTTTTGACCCATTTTTCATTCAGTAGTTGTTGCTCAGTTTCCATGCATTTATAAACTTTGTTTCTGTTTTTTCCATTTTTGTTGATATCCAGTTCTAATCCATGATTGTCTGATAGTGTGCAGAGGGATATTGCTATTTCAGGTCTTTTGTATCTATTGAGACTTATCTTGTGTCTAAATATGTGGTCAATTTTGAAGAAAAGTTCCATGAGATGCTGAGAAGACAGTATATTATTTTGTGTTTGGGTGAATTGTTCTCTAAATATCTGTTATTTGGTTTACATTTAATGTTGTCTGAATGACCTTTCTGTAGGTGAGAGTTGGATATTGAAGTCTCTCCACTATCAGCCCATGAGGGTCAATGTGTGATTTAAACTGTAGTAGTGGGTTTTTTGTTTGTTTTGTTTTTACACAGAGGTGGGTACCCTTATGTTTGGGGTATCGATGCTAAGAATTAAAATGTCACCTTGGTGGACTTTTCCTTTGATTTATATAGAGTGCCCTTCCCCATCTCTTTTGCTTAATTTTGGTTTGAAGTCTATTTTGGTAAATATTAAAATGGCTTACACCACCTTGCTTCTTAGATCCATTTGTTTGAAATATCTTTTTCCAGCCCTTTACCATGATGCAATGTCTCTCTTTGTGGTTGAAGTATGTTTCTTGTATGCAGTGGAAGATTGGGTCCTGTTTTTGTATCCACAGTGTTAATATGTGTCTTCTTAGTGGGGTTTTCAGCCATTCATACTGAATATCAATGAACAGTAGTTGTTAATTCCTGTTATTTTGTTGCTGGTGTGTGTGTGTGTGTTTGCACATGCTTTCCTTTTTGGTTTTGCTATGGAATTAACTATATATACATGAAAACACAGAAAATAATCTTAGTGGGATTTTTTTTCCCACACCTTCTGTAGGGCTGGATTTATAGATAGGTAATGTTTAAATATAACTTTATCAAAGAATATCTTGTTTTCTCCATTTACAGTAGTTGCAAGTTTTGTTGGGTATAGTAATCTGAGCTGGCATTTGTGGTCTCTTAGAGTCTGCAGCACATCTGTCCAAGCCCTTTTAGCTTTTAGTGTTTCCGTTGAGAAATCAGATATAATTCTAATAGGTCTGCCTTTATATGTTACTTGGTCTTTTTTTGTTTGAAGCTTTTAATATTCTTTGTTTAATTATTTGATATGGAGACTTTCCTTTCTGGTCCAATCTATTTAGTGTTTTGTATGCTTCATATACCTTTATAGCTATCTCCTTTAGGTTAGGAAATTTTTCTCCTGTGATTTTGTTGAAAATATTTTCTGGGCCTTTGAGCTGGTATTCTTCTCCATCCTTTATTCTTTTATAGGAATAAGTTTGTTTTTTTCATAGTTTCCCAAATTTTCTGAATGTTTTGTGTCAGGAATTCTTTGTATTTAAATTTCTGTTTGAACAGTATATCCGTTTAATGCCTGAGATTCTCTTTCATCTTGCATTCTCTTGTATTGGTGAATCTATGGTAATGATGGATAACTTTGTAAAAATTCTGTAGTTCCGGTTTGCATCCCTACGTTTTTCATTTCCAGGATTCCCTCAGTTTGTGTCTTCTTGTTTCTATTCCATTTTCAGGTCTGGAACAGTTTTATTTGTTTCCTTTTATTGTTTGTGATTTCCTGGCTTTCTTTAAGGGATTTATTCATTTCCTCTTAAAAGCAACTATATGAAAGTGATAAGAGATCTTTAAAGATATCTTTCTTTTGCTTCAGCTATGTTGGGCCTGCTGTGGTAGGATAACCTGGCTATGGTGGTGACATACTTCCCTGGCTGCTATTGTGTTTTCATGCGGGCATCTAGGCATCTGGGTTGGGGTGATTATATGCCTACGTGCTGACTTCTGGATTTGTCTTGAGTGGATGGGAGCTTTGTTCCTTGGTTTCTGTTTCCTTCCTGAATTTTCAGAGAATGTGTTGGCTGAGTACTGCCTCTTATAGTGCCCTGCTGGGTCATGGGGGAATACTTGCTGGTTTTAGAGGCTTGGGGAATTGGGGAGATAGTCTGAGGGAACATCATGTTCCCAGGAACATGAACATGGGGGAGTGGAAGCCATAGATTGTGTTCTGTTGTAGAGCTAGGGCAACCCTGAGAATTGGGTCTAAGGCAATAGAGAGAGCGGGGAAGGTCCACAGGCAGCCTACCTGGTCTTCTGTCAGGCATTGCCTATTGTTGAGCAGGGGTGTCCACCTGGTGTGAGCGCTGGGACACAGCAATGAGGAGGGAAGGGAAGAGCTGAGCCTAGAGTTTTAATCTCAGTATCTTGGCAGATACAAAATTCACTCCAGAAATAATGTAAAATTGTTTATGGTAGTGATAGCATAACTTTGTAAAATATACTAAATGCTAAGAATTCTATATTTAACATAAGTGGTATTGTAGATGAATTATAGCTTAAAACAGCTTTTATATTTTTTTAAAAGGTGGTATTACCCAAGGCCTTGAATAGTTTTTTGTAACTTTTCAGAAAGTAAATATTACTTAAAAATAAGAAGAACCTCAACCCCATGAATAAGAACCAACCTAAATTATAAGTAACATGAAAAAAATCAAGAGTTCCTCCCCAGAGTGTTCAAGTACAGACTTGGAAATGGTGTGCTTGTATTGATGAAATTAACACCAAGCTTTAGGAAGACTGATAATGCAGACTTGGAAGATCATTCAAACACTAACCCTATGCTTCTGGTAATGGCAGAGTATGATCCCACCTAACTTCATGGTTTCTCTTTTCTGGCAGGGTGACCCTGAACTCCTCATGTCTCCACTTCCCAAGTGCTAGTATTACAGCCTCTAGTGTGCTGGAGTGCCTCTCACAAGCCACTCTGAAGAAGCAAAATGCAGGCTGTGATAGGGATCCCAGCCTGTGCTTTCCCGAAAGAGAAACAGCGAGAGATTTAGGTTTGACTCTTTACAGTGAAGCCCTCCCCATCTTCCAGTGATCCTTAATGAAACAGTTCTTGCTTGTCTAAACTGCTTTATTTATGGCAGATGTAAATGCAGACATCTTACTCAGGGAGAACCAGGAATTAACTACCTCTTGCAGAAAAGGAAGTTCATTGACTGAACACTGAGGGCCTCCCCAGAGTGTTCAACTACAGTTTTGAAAATGGAATGGAATAAAAGAACCTTCAGGGAGGAACTGAAGTCTGATAATGCAGACTTGGAAGACCATTCAAACACTTGGAGCCTATCTAGATACTTAATTAGCATGGAGAACTCCAGGTTTTTATGCTGTGTGACTGGGTGTCATGGTCTTCTCAGTGGGGTGTCATGGATACATGTTACAGGACAGGTAGAGCCTGGCCTGGAGTTGGTTCCACACCTACCTTTCTCAATAATGAGATTCCCGTGGGTTTTGAACCTGCACCAACCTTACCAATTCTTCTGTCTGGTGGCATGGTCCACTTGCCCCACCTTCCACCAGCTTCTGCCTGAGAAATCCTTAAAAGTAAGGCCAAAGGAGTTGTGTCCAAGTAATTTGACTGTCTCAAAGCTCAAGAATATTTATAGAAATAGAAAACATTTAGCACTCAGGAGTACAAGGTTAACAATTTCTGGTATCCAATCAAAGATTACCAGACAGTAAAATAGATTAATTAGAACAAATCCAGAACTGAGACATATTTTGGAACTATCATCAGAGGGTGATAAGGTGAGTATATATGAATGGGGGTGGAACAAACTATGATTCATCTACTCCCATAGACCATGAAGCAACCACTAGAAGGAATGATTCAGTTACACTACATGACTACGGCTCTCACATGGGATTACTGTGAAGAAATTAAGATAAGGTGTACATGATGTTCTCTTTTTGTACAGTAACCTAGGAGAAGGAAGACATTCCCATCAGCATCCTAACGTTCACATTGCTCTGCCTTCATATGGCTCCATTCTCAGGAAGTTCAGCGATCTTTCCTTATGCCATCTTCCACCAGACTGTCAGTTTCTATTGGTGATAAGAAGGCCTGATCTGTCAGTGAAACCCAGAGCATTTAGAGCATCGAATTCTCCACCATTTTTTCATTTTGTAAAGTTACATGAATAGTGCTGTGTCTGAATTGAGTTTGAACATGACTGTTGATTTCTGGGTTTACAGACAATGAAGACCACCAGCTAGAGAAGCCTCACTTTGACTGCCGCAGTGCAATATTTGAGCTGGATTCATGCAATGGGAATGGGAAAGTTTGCCTCGTGTACAAAAATGGGAAACCTGGTAAAGATCATTTCCAGTGTGATCCTACAGTATAGATGTGCTCTTCCCTGAACTTGCCTGTCAGCCGTCATTGAACAGAAAGCTCCCTGAGATACTTCCAGGTGTCTTCTTTGGTCCTCTCTAAGCATCTCCCACTAGGCTAGTTTCTACATTCCATCTCCTTGTATGAGTCTCTGTGACACAGTCATTGGGACAGATAGATGAGAAAAGCGTTAAAAACTAGTCATTCTGTTCATAGGGTCGTACATTAAATAAGTATTCAGGAAATATTACCTTCCTTGTACACTTTTGTATATAGGCCAGTTAAGAGCAATGGAAACCTGAATTACTAGACCTCAAGACTCTACATGTGAAGTGGGGCTTCGCAAGAGAAGTAGAGCTAAATGGCAGTTACTGAGATACTGTGGACACCTTACCACATGCTCCATAATAGCAGTTCAGGCCTAGGGACTGAATCTCGAGCTAAATACAGTTAAGCACTCTTCTTACCTCTTTCTGGTGTTGTGAAAAGGCATAAACATTAGAAATTTTTTCTGAGTGGAGAGATTGTTCCTGGGTAGAGGTGTTCTAGCAAAAGACTTAGAACTTTATTATGAAGAATAGTTGGAATTACATATGAGGAAGGGGTGGAAGGGGCTGCCAAGCAGGAGGACAACAGGCTTAAAAGCCATATCATAAAACTGTTAAACTGATTGGTGGTAATGACAGTTTCACTTTAATGGCCTAAGGGATGAAAAGGGGATGGAGTGTGAGTGTCGGCCACTTCCTCTCAGGCAGAGCTGGAGAAGCCAAGCAGGAAGTCCGGACATGTTGTAGACCAGAGAGTTGTTCAAGGCTGACTAATACAATGACAGGATACAAACAAGAATGGGCTGGTAGTTTTGGGAAAGGAAGAGAATAAGGAAAATGTGAGAGCTATCTAGAAAGCTGATGAGCCGCAACAGGCTAAACAGGTGTAAGACAGAACTGGCATGATAGTGTCTGGGCTAGCTGACCTAGGATAGCCTATCATACAAGCAGGATTGTAGGCTGAGGTGGGATAAACCAGTGGTTCTCAACCTGTGGGTTGTGACCCCTTTGGTGGTTGAATGACCATCAGAAAACACAAATATTTATATTACTATTCATAACAGTCGCAAAATTGCAGTTACAAAGTAGCAACACAATAATTTGATGATTGGAGATCACCACAACCTGAGGGACTGTATTGACGGGTCATGGCATGAGGAAGGGTGAGAGCCACTGGTATAGACTCTTACATTGTTTTCTGGTTTGGTTTTGGTTTCCATAGCACTTTTGATTAAAAGACTGATCCATTCAAGATTTCTTTCCATCAAAACAGAAGGCAGAGTGCTCAGTCCACACAGAACAGGAGTATCTGCTAAGATGTCCTTAATGAACTGCCACAGGGCCAAAGCAAGCAGATAGATCCATGGGGTGATCAATCACAGATCTGTCAGTATCCAATAATCAGGTAAAAGTAGCCATAAGAGCAGGACTAGAAGCCTAAAAGAGGGAAGTTTTATGTTTTAAACCCTCTCTACTATGAATTTTCTCTTAACTATCAATGTATATTGACATTTTATTTAAAAGGGAAAATGTATTAAGCTGTTTCTAATTTCTTGTGCTGTTTCAGGATTAGCTCATGACACTGAGATATGGTTCCTGGACAGAGCATTATACTGGCATTTTCTCACAGATACCTTTACCGCCTATTATCGCCTGCTCATCACCCACCTGGGCCTACCCCAGTGGCAATATGCCTTTACCAGCTATGGTATTAGCCCACAGGCCAAGGTAAGGAGAGACCCCCCTCCCCCAGCCATCTCAGAATCTGTTACATACCAAGAGTATTCTGTGGAAATGGTTACCTTCCAAATTCCCCATCTGCTTTAAATAGATCAGAGGTGGAGCCAATATTTTCAATAAGCAGGACTAGTGACTCCAGTGTTGGCTGATAGCCTCACATGATCCAGATCTAATTAAGTAATCAGGATCAACTGGAGTGTTATTTTTAATTTAAATGTGCCTGAGGGCTTAGGCCTCGTCAGTCGTTTTTGGATTGACAGTCCACACACTTTAGATTGACAAGCCTCCGGTTTTCCTCCGCTCCAGGCATAGTTGTCAGTGTAGTGTGTATGTCCCTGAGATACTCATTCCATGTAAGGCATTGGTGGCATGTTTTCTTTGTAAATTTTTACTAACACAAAGTGTAGCAACTCTACACTTTTGTTTTTTGCTTAGTGCTCCAGTGTGGAGCTGTCTTCTCCTTTATGTTACAGATCTGGGAGTCATTTCAGAAATGCCAGGTTTATACGACTGCCCTTGAAAACACCACACGGTGGCTAGAACTTTCGACCAAAATGAATTGGTCTGATTTAAAGAAAAATCATAGTGATTTCTTATAGCACTTAATCAGCAAAAATCCACTGTATCTTTACTAGCTGGCCTCATTGTTCTCATGGAATTTTATAATTACAGCTTCCATGTAATGTGCTGTGAACTAGTTTTGATCAAACAATGGCAAAAAATGTGGCAGCCCCTTTCCCCCGATAGCTTTCCGAGCAACTGCAGGTATAGAGTACCAGCACACAGCTTCCCGTAGGAAAGTTCTGCACTGACCTCTATTGCAACAGCTGCAGGGATGGGCACCATCTGCTTTGATGGTAAGCAGGAGGACAGTGTCCTTGGTGGGCTCACTAGTCTAAGGTGCCAATAGGTATACTTGGCTTCTTACTTCTAATAGTACATTTATTTTGGAGGCCTTAAAAAGCACTAGATGTGCTTGTCCAAGGGTTGATGGCGTCTCTCATCATTTACTGTTTAAGTGCTCAGAGATTTCCAAGGCAGTTTTTCATAATAATGTGTATAAATTGAATAGTACATTCCTGGAATGTACCAGATATGTACTGGACCAAAAATGTTATAGATTTTATAGCTTTTTCAATTTTGAAATAATCACATGTACTTTACCAGTTGACACTGAAAAAAAAAATGTGGGTTAGTGATGGTCAATTTGTAATGTTTCCTGCTCTCTCCCACTTGTGTCTTACAGCAATGGTTCAGTATGTACAAACCCATCACCTACAACACAAGCCTGCTCACGGAAGAGCCTGACACCTTTGTGAACAAGCTGGACCCCAGCAAAGTGTTCAAGAGCAAGAACAAGATTTTAATCCCAAAAAAGAAAGGGCCTGTGCAGCCTGCCAGTAGCCAGAAAGGGCCTGGGCCCTTAGCTCCTCCTACCTCTAAGCCTTCCACAGGCTCTGGAAACCCTGTCCGAAAATAAGCATTCTACCACCTCGCATCAGTAATATCCAGGCACAAATGGCCCTGTAGGCCCCACCCTCAAACAGGTGTCGGCATTCTCCTGAGTGACCAAAGCCTCAGGCCTTTGCTCTCACTGTCCTTAGCCAGGAGCTAGGACAATCACACTGAACTCTCCCCAGGAGTCCCCTCCTCTGTAGGTTGTAACAACCTCATCTCCAAAACCAACGAAGACTTTCAGATGTACCTAGAGCTTTCTTATGTCTATACCCAATCCTTAACTTCTTAGCAGTAATTAGAGAGGTCACCCTCCCAAATAAACCCATAGTTTGACTCATGAAACATCAATATCGACTAGTCATGTGACCATCTCAGTTATGAAAATTTCACACCTTGAGTTGTATTAGCCACACTTGAAGTATGCACCTGATAGTAGATTCCATATTGGATAGCACAGAAAGGGGAACATTTCTGTCATAGAAGTGTTTTGGACAACATTGCATGTGAACACTTTGATAACTGTCCTTCAGATACGATGATGTTAAAGCCTCAGCTTCATGGGCTTTGTGTTTTGAGAAAACACTTTCAAAGACATAGTCTGTGTTCTTTACACATCGCACTTGAGTCATTTTTTTTTTAATTTGCTATAAAATACCATGTTCCTAATCATTTTGCTATGAGGAGTTTTGTTTCCAGCTTTGCATCTATGTCTCTATGTCTTTAAAAGAGATCCACCCCTGCTATATTTTATCTGTTAATTCCCGGGGCATCATTTGCAGATAAAGCCAGTCTGTTAAGAATTTCCAGCTATTCTGCTTATTCAGAATAAGCTGGGTACTGTCTCTCCCAACTTAAGTCTAGGTAGTAGCCTCCCTAGGTCAGTGTGGGAGTCCCCAAGAGGCCTTTGTAAGTAAGTGTCCTATTCAAAAGGCATTTTCCCATAGAAACATCCCACAGGTTTGTCATGTGTCATATATTAGGCATATAACAGAATTTCTGTAAAGAAAGACGTTACTCTGATTTTCAATTAATATCTGTTCCTTCCTCTGCACTCCTGCAATGGGCAGGAGTTCTTGATGGCTGTAATTTTTGTAATGACAAAATAACAAGAATAACAAGTTCTGAGGAGGGACAGACTGCACACTCCCTTTCCGATTGGCCAACCCACTCTTTACTTTTCTACCTTGGTGGTTGTCTGGGCTTCTCTTTCCTAGTATGTGATGAGAGCGTGAAGTCCCTGTCATTTTCTACCTGTACTTCTCCAACACCACTTTGAATGTTTAGTGATTTCAAACTCTTGTTTGGGGGGCTGGAAGGATGGCTCATCAGTTAGGAGCGTGGACGACTACTCATGCAGAGCATCCGAGTTCATGTGGTAGCTGCTTCAGCTCACCACCCCCGGAACTCCAACTCCAGGAGACTCAGCGTGCTCTCCGGCCTCCACAGGCACCTATGCGCGCACACACCAGAATAAAAATATTTGAAAAACTGTTGTTGTTGACTATTATGATACTCAGAAAGGTGGCGGGGTCTTGAGTCTTTCTCCTGCCATTTCAATGCCCTCAGGGACTCTAAGAAGAGTCAGTCATCAAGGATTATGGCAGACTCTGACTGGCTGCGTCCACATTTTTTAATAGATGAGATATTGAAATGTAAGTGTTCCAGTGCATTTGGGAGCACGAAGAGCTTCACGTTAGCAGTGTATTCTGTTTATAATAACCCAAGCTCTCCTCACCTTTGCAATTGTTCTGCCTAGATCTTCCCAGTGCTGGAGCCCAAGCATATACTACCATGCCTGGCCACTTCTAATGAAAAAATGTTGAAAACAGCATCACATTTTACATTTTTTTCAGCTTCAAAACAAACCATATAATGTTCAGTGTGGCTTTAAAAAATATGTTTAATAATGATGTGACTATGTCAGACCATTCCTAACTTTGGAGATAAATAATTTAAAAGGTTCAAATTTATTGTTCTTGAGCACTTAAAAATGTGCAACAGTCCAAGGGAATTCCAGCGGCGCCAGGCCATCTGCTGCTGCCGTAAGGTTAGGAGCAGTCACGTCACCTCCATGTAGTGGGGATCCTGTGGCTGGTATTTGTGAAACACTTGGACACCTGAGTTTGATTCCAGTTATATAGCACAGAAGCACTTTAGGAGTACACACACTCATCTTCTCTGCTCATGCGTGTAGTCATTTGTCTTCTACTTCCCTTAGAGAACACACAAGGTTAGAATTAAGCATCCCGGACCTCAAGCTGTACTACAGAGCAATAATGTTAAAAACTGCATGGTATTGGTACAGTGACAGACATGTAGATCAATGGAACAGAATTGAAGACCCAGAAATGAATCCACACTCCTATGGTCACTTGATCTTTGACAAAGGAGCTAAAACCATCCAGTGGAAAAAAGATAGCCTTTTCAACAAATGGTGCTGGCTCAGCTGGAGGTCAACATGCAGAAGAATGCAAATTGACCCATTCTTATCTCCTTGCACTAAGCTCAATTCTAAGTGGATCAAAGATCTCCACATAAAACCAGACACACTGAAACTAATAGAAGGGAAACTAGGGAAGAACTTGAACATATGGGCACAGGGGAGAATTTCCTGAACAGAACTCCAATAGCTTATGCTCTAAGATCAAGAATAGACAAATGGGACCTCATTAAATTACAAAGTTTTTGCAAGGCAAAAGACACTGTCAAAAAGACAAAGCGGCAACCAACTAACTGGGAAATGATCTTTACCAACCTTACATCCGACAGAGGGCTAATATCCAATATATACAAAGAACTCAAGAAGTTAAACTCCAGAGAGGCAAGTAACCCTATTAAAAAATGGGGTACAGAGCTAAACAAAGTGTTCTCACCTGAAGAATATCTAATGGCTGATCAGCACCTAAGGAGATGTTCATCATCCTTAGTCATTAGGGAAATGCAAATCAAAACAACCCTGAGATTCCATCTCACACCAGTCAGGATGGCTAAGATCAAAAACACAGGAGACAGCAGTTGTTGGCGAGGATGTGGAGAAAGAGGAACACTCCTCCACTGCTGGTGGAATTGCAAGCTGGTACAACCACTCTGGAAAGCAGTCTGGCGGTTCCTCAGAAAACTGGGCATGACACTCCCGGAGGATCCAGCTATACCACTCCTGGGCATATATCCAGAGGCTCTACCTGCATGCAATAAGGACACATGCTCCACTATTCATAGCAGCCTTATTTATAATAGCCAGAAGCTGGAAAGAACCCAGATGTCCCTCAACGGAGGAATGGATTCAGAAGATGTGGTATATTTACACAATGGAATACTACTGTGCAATTAAAAACAATGAACTCACGAAATTCCTAGGCAAATGGTCAGAACTTGAAAATATCATCCTTAGTGAGGTAACCCAATCACAAAAGAACACACATGGTATGCAGTCACTGATAAGGGGATATTGACCCAGAATCTCGGAATACCCTAGACACAATCCGCATATCAATAGATTTCTAAGAAGATGGAAGGAGAGACCCCTGGTCCTGGAAAGACTGGATGTAGGGGAATGCCAGGACAGAGTAACGAGAGGGGGTTGAATGGAGAAAAGAGGGAGGGAAGGGGGCTTATGGGACTTTCGGGGAGGGAGGAAACGGGAAAGGGGAAGTGATTTGGAATGTAAATTAAAAAAATTAAATAAAAAAAAAAAGAATTAAGCAGAACAATAAGTCAAACGGGATGGCCTCCTGTACAGGTGGCCTCATGTGATTGCATAAGCCACTCACGCAGGGAACTAGTTCTTCAGAGAGAAAAGGGGTGCCTCTAGCAAAGTCCTAACAACACAATGAGTTAAATGGAAAGCACCACAGCACTGCTGTTTCTGACGATGCAATTAAAATGTGGAGTATTGTACAAGGGAATTCAACTGCCTGGAAAAGGGTACTTAGAGTTACAAAAGAATAAACAGAACATCTCATGATGTACTGATGTAGCAGTATGACATGGTACACAAAGTACACAACATACCATGTCATTCTGCATGTAGCGAGGTAGCCAGGCCAAAGACAAGGATGAAGAGTCCAGCCAGCATGGACACAATAGCCTCTGGAATCTAATGTGTAAGGCTATTATCTGTAGACTTAGAAATGTGTACCAAAGTCACTGGTATCATGTGGGGATAAGACACTTGGATTCCAGTTCTGATCTGCAAAATAAAAATTTCCAAGAAAAATTCCAGGTATCAGGATTTTTTTTTTTAAGACAAAGTCTCACTTATATAGCTTAGGCTGACCTACAGCTCACTATAGCCTCATGACACACACAGTCACTAATGTTTTAATTACAAATGTATAGCAGCATGCCCAACATTGGATTTTTAGTCAGTTTAACAGTAATTCGGAGTCTGAAACTTTCTGCTTAAGGTCTGAGTGGTTTGACTTTGATTTCATGGAAATTACAAAATTTCTTTGTAATTTAGTAAACCACATATAGCTTTCACTTTTTGAATGATGTACTTTCCTAAACACTTATTGTGGAAACTATTAAACATTTACATATATAAATACAACAATATAATTAATCTGTGTCCATCACAGTTTCAACAGTTACCATCTCGTGGCTAATGTTTTACCTATACCTCTACTTCTCCAGTTTTGTCCTTTAAATAATTGTAACCTGTTAGTTTCTAAGCCATACTTCTTGCCTTGGGTTTTAACAATTGCCCTGGTGGTTATAATACATGCTCCTTTCTCTGTTCACTGCAGTCGTTATTCACATGGGGTCTCTGATAGCATTATTCGTGCTATGTAATTGTGAGTCTTCTTCGTTACAGCTGAATGGACTACAGGTAGGTAGCAAGTCATTTTGGCTGTGTTCTTACCTTTGGAATATGCTGATAAATTTCCTTCTTTGGCTTTAGTCAGTCCAACAAGATCCTGTTTTCCCAGATGTATTAGTTGCCTTCCTTTTGCTATAATAAAATACCATAATCAAAAACAGCATATAGAGGAGAGTATGTTTTGCTTATAGTTCCAAAGGGAGACACTATAATGGCAGGAGGGGCACTGTAGAATGGAAAGCTGAGAGGTCCTATCTTCAATTGCAAACATGATGCAGAGAGAACTGGAAGCAGGAAGGGGCTATAACTCTCAAAGCCCACCCCTAGTAATGTGCTTCCCCCAGCAAGGCCACACTTCCTACCATTCTATGGCCTCCCCAGACAAAACCACCAACCATGGACCAAGTGTTCAAATATGTGAGCCTATAGAGAATACCAGCCACACATTCTCTTGTAAACCCACACAGCTTCCATTATGGAGTTGTGGCTGCTAAATGAAAGTGCACACAGTTAGTTACTTTTCCTGTCCTTCCTTTATAATGTTACCCCAGGGTTGCTAATTATGAACTTCCTGCTAGCAGCTCTGCTCTCTTAAGCCATTTATTCTTTGCTTCTAAGACAGCAGTTTGCTACAATAAAATACCATAACTATACCTGTAGTTTCCCCCTGAGGTTCAGCTCTAGTCCGCCTCTACTCAGAGTTCAGTGAAACCCCAACTCCCCTGGGTTTTGAGCAGTGTTTTTTGTGCTACTCCAGAAAGCCATCCTAATCATATCGACTCCCATGAACCATTAATATATGAAATTTAAAGTTGGTTATACATAATTCTGTATTAACCCAATATGTCATATATTAAGACAATAAATTAGAATGAATGAGTAAAGTTGTGAAAATGTTTAAAAATTGAGAAGACAATAATTGCCTTATTTTAGAGTCTGGATATCCTTTGCTCATCTTATGGTCTATGTCATAAAACCATCATAATGAAATAAGTTGCACATGAAGCCACGAATGCCGCTGGTCTTTTCTGCACCACATATATTTTACCCAGAAGCCTACCTAACTGGATATCCCACCAATAGCTGTCCTGATAAGGCTCTAAAAGAAAAAAACTCGTGAAACATGGTGGGATGTGCAACTTCTTACCCTGTGTCTAGAAGTTCTTCAGCATCGTTGAGGCTGTTTCTTCAGATGTAAAATGAAAATTTATGGAAGGGCTGTAAAACTATTAAATAATGCAAATGGAGTGCACACATGAAGATGCTTTCAGTAAGCAACAGCTTTTAAAATAGCATTCAGAAAGTCCATTTTCTCCCCATGAATTACCTAACCAACAGAACCAATTGCTCTACCAGATGATTTTTTTTGACAAAATTGATTATCTATTTTAACATATATCTTTACTGTCTATTTCCGAGCCATTAGCTTTCTTTTAAAATTGCAAAGACATTTCATTCCTGAAGCAATTTGGTGCTTTTGGGGTGTAGTTATCTCTCTCTGATAAAAGGATTTCTAATCAAAACTAGAAATAGCTAAAGAATGGTAGATAACTGAAATTAAATTGGACGACAGCCTCCCACTGCTTCTGTTATGCCTCCTGAGGAGAAGGATCATGGCTCTTGTTTTCCCAACTGATCACCTAGCCCTGGCAGAGCCACCTCCAAACCTGGACCTTAGTGCATAGTTTGTTGTACTGTATTTTTAGGACTGCCATAACACGTTACAACAAACTCGATGGCTTAATGCACGTAAATTTGCCCTTGTGTACCTTCTGTAGGTGCCTCCAGCAGATGGTTGACTGGGTCCACATCGCTTCAGTCCTTGCTGCCTTCACTTTTTCTTGTGTTTCTCCAAATCTCTTCTGGCTGTCCTTTATATACTTTATATACTTATGATTGGATTTGAGACATGTGACACACTACAGGATGATCTCAAAACACCTGCAAAGGATCCTTATAAAGGAATTGTAGATTTCAGAGATTAGGACCTGAGGCCCCAGAGATGCTGAGTCAATGTATTACAGTAGTGTTTGCTACTTCACCACTTCAAAGGACTGTGGATATAAATGATTATTTTGAGAGCCATAACTCATCTAGAAGCCACTTAAGAGCTGGGGAACTAAGCTGTTACTTGTACCCCTGCTTGTCTTCCCTGCATTGTGTTCAACAATGAACCTTGATAAAAGTAAAACCCAGGTTTTCAGCCTTCCCAAGCTCTATGCATGCACATTCTCCTTTACTCCCAATTCCCTTTGAGTAAGTTACTTTTTTAAACAGAAAATAAATCCTTAAGGTTCTAAAAAAAAATCAGATATCGTCAGTAAAATAACTTTTGTCTTTCATCACTTCCCAGCACTTATGTGAAGATAGAGGCACGAGAGGGTGTCCGTGGTAATGACCTAAAAGATTAGCAATGACACAGGTAAGATACCAAGCTCTTTAACATTCACAAAAGTCTTATATAAAAATCTAATGCCATAAATTAAAAATTGCTAATACAAGGCTTAGATGGCTTAGGCTGCTCTTATAGAGGACTGGAGTTCCTAGCACACATCAGGCAATTCACATCCAACTGTAATTTCTATTTCTATTCCAGAGGATTGTATACCTCTTCCAATTTCTGTGCACACTTGCACATGCATACACATACATACACACACACACACACACACACACACACACCTCAGCTTCACCTTGCTACCTAGGTCAGACCAGGACAACTAGCACACAGGGACACTAGGGAGTCATGAAAACAACTAGCCACTTGAACAAGGATATCCACCTGGCAGACATTGTCCACCAATGAGCTGATGTCACCCCCCAGAGTAAGCCCCTGCAGCCTACATTATTTCTTTTGTTTTTAAAAATGTCCCTGTGCATAACTTCCATATGCACCTAGCAGTGTACTGTAGCTCACCATAGCACATGCCCTGGATTGCAACATCCCTGATATTCCCAAATAAACTCAGCCATTTCTCTGATTTTAAATTGTCAGTGGTGTTTGGGGAAATCATACTTGATTTTTACCTAATTCTCATATTTACTCTATCTTTAGTCTTTAGGCCACCCACCCCAGGGAGGAGGAAAAGGGTGAAAGGAAAGAAGGAAGAGACAGACAGACAGACCGACCGACCGACCGACCTTGTGGGATTGGGGCAGTGTCTCAGTGAGTAAACTATTTGCTACACAAACACGATGAGTTCAGATTCAGGACCCATGTAACCCCAGCATGGGCAGGCTGGAGACAGGCAGATCCCGAGCTTACTGAACAGTGACCCTAGGTTCAGTGGGAGAAAAAACTATCCATCATTGCTGCCGCTGCTGCTGCTGGTAATGTATAAAGCTATAGAGGAAGATGCCTCACATCATCCTCTACAGTTTCCACACATGGTACACACTGGATTGACACACACACACCCACACACACACACACACACCCTTGTAACTCAGTAACATTCAAACTCATCTTCATATTAGAAATAAGAGGTTGGAAATGAGATGATCTTTTAAATGTTCTAAGCCCTGTGTACACTCTAGACCACCTCAACTATAATGTCTTGGGGAGGACACGGAGAAAGATAAAGATACCACCACTCTCCGTACACTAGCTGAGTTCCATCCACAGAGTTTGTTGGGCATCTTTGCCCTGCTACATTTTCCCATACTTGAGTGAGAATATTCAAAATGATGCTCTAAATAAAAGACTCTCCTTAACTAGCTACAAAGCAAGAAATTAGTTAACCTTGCTTGCTTCTCAGAAGATTTTGATCCCTAAAATTAACATTATATTCTCCCAGTCACCTGCAGAACCCTGGGGGCCACCAGAAAGTCACTGAGTATCCATCCACCAAACAGCATGACAACAACATAGCTTCCTGTTTAGACATCTCGGTCCCGGGTGATGGATAGCCCATGCCTAAGTTCAGTGCTGAGGCAATAAGCTAGTGCCCTCAAAGCCATTAAACGACATGTGAAATGATTCAGATACAAAAGGGAAATGACTATAATACCCTATGTATCCTTTTCAAGGGGCGATTAAAGCAATTCCCTGGTCTATAATCTACAAACCCTACTGACATTCCCAGGCTCCCATCCATCCGTTAGCCTCTTGCAAGCGTCTACTTGATAGAGTGCTCTCCCACCACAGGTTACGGAGGCCACATTCGACGGGGTAAGTATAAATATTTCATCTTTTTATAGATAACATCTGCTGCATGTCATCTATTAATCACCACTCCAGATACAGAGGCAAAAAGGTTTTGAAAGGTGATTTACCTTTTCCTGATTTGGGAGTCAGGTTTCCCAGGAGACCTGGCCAGCCCAGGAACGTCCCTGGAAATCTAAGTCACTTTCTAAGCACCCGTAAGCCCCAGAATCACTGAAATTGCTCAGAGTCCTGAATTCCCTCTTGAACACTGTGGGTCCTGACCACTTGTACTTGAGAGAAATGAACATAAAAACCATAACAGTCTCTGTAGACAGAACTTTAAATTCTACTTCATCTGGATGATTGGTAAATTTTTTGAGAAAATTTTTTCCTAAAAAGCAAAAATGTTCATTTCAGAATAGTTCAGGCGTGTGAAAAGCTACTCTAGTATATTTTAGCACCACACACACCTCATGTGTAAGGTGAACTGTAACTACATTAACAACAGCTAACTTTCCCTGCAGCAAAGACGGATAGCTAATTAAACCAGGAGGGTCAAAGAACATGTTGGGGCTACTCAGTCAACAAAATACAACCCAGACTTGAAGATTCCTTAAGAAAGACTCCTTGCTGGCTAGGAATGTTGTAAATCTGCATAGCTGCTTAAGATCCTCTGTCTATGAGAATAAACATTTGTTAGGCGACATTAATCTCTATTTATTTAGTCATTGAAACATGGTGTACATTTATGAGTTTGTATAAACATTTAGTACATCTAAAATCCACAATTGGTAAACAATCTGTGCTTGCATTTGTGTACAACATTGGCATTTATATCTGGACATTTTGTTGTTGTGGAGACCCAGTCTCTGAGTCTAATCACATTGCCCCGTGTTATCTTAACAACTGTGACAGAAGTGATTTGTTCCTTACAAGGACTGTTGCTTCCTAGAAAAGGTGTCACACTTGGAGCTAATAAATCGGGTATCAAGGAAACAAGAGAAACACAGCTGACTTGATAAAGTACATGCAGGAGATTTCTGGAGATCCATGTCAGCACTCGATGGTGCCAAGCAGTGTGTTACCCAGACATGAGAACTCAGTTCAAACCATCAGATGTCCAGGTCAAGTCGCCCTGCCCCTACTGAAAGGGGTGGGTCCTCTGCTCAGCACACTTCTGAGAGCCTACAAACGTCACAGTTGCAGTTCAGATGTGCCAACCAGGCCTAGGGCTCTGGCTTCTTCTGGAGTCAGGCCACTCTTCAAGGTCCTTCGCACTGCAGTAGTCCCCACAGGTCACAACCAGAGAGACAAGAAGAGAAGGGAGGTGTTAACAAAAAGATGTATGGTACTCGGTGTATCAGTTTCCTTCTTCCCAAGAACCCAGGGTAGCCCGGGGCTACTCTGCTCTCACTGAATGAAGTACCCTGGGAGAGACCTTGCAATTACAAGGAGAAGAGGAATGTCCTCACAGGGTTTCTGGAAAATGGGTGCAGACTGCAGTGAGTGTAGGTGGTATGTGGAAAGCTCATCTTCCCAGAGCGGAATGTAACAGAGAAGAGTCAAAATGGGAAACTTGGCTCTGATAATACGAGGAGGGAACGTAAGCAGGAGGGGCCATCAAGCTCCAACTACAAAGCTGTGGGAAGGAATACAAAGATGGGAACAGACCTAAGGACCTGGGGCCGTGTGCAGCCAAGTGGTAGATAGAGCCCATGGCAAAAAGGTTGATGGTCAGGAAGAGCCTCTGAGTAATGTGGGTCTCAGTATCAACTTGACTAAGGACATTTAGGGACAGTGTTGGGATAATCAGCAAATTCCCCTAAATATATGCCAAAGAGCAAACTAGGGCAATTTAGAAGAAGTCGTCTCTGGCCAGGTTCTCTATTGGACAGGTGCAGAAATCACAGCCCTGCTGGGGGAAGAGCAAACCATCAACAAAACTAAATGTAAAGGCCTTCATATGGGGTAGAAAACCATAAACCAAGTAAATTCTTAAAGATGTAAAAATAGCAGGACCCATGATAGTCTTTCATTAGAACCTGGAGGGAAGCCAGGAATGATGGTGCATGCATTTAACTTGGCACTCAGGAAGCAGAGCTGTGAATTCAAAGATAGCTTTATCTACTTAGTGATTTCTAGGACAGCCGGCACTAACCCTCTAAGGGACAGTGACTAAGAGGGCTTGAGGTTCTAAACTCACTGATTGATTTGGATCACTGAGCAAAGATACCTAGAATTTTAAATGTTGGCAGAACACTCTAATGTATATCCAAAATTGGGAAGCATGACTCCAGAGCCTTGACACTCAAGGTGACAGCAAGGATGACAGCAACATCTTCACCTGGGTGCTGCCCAGAAGCCAACTCTTAACCAGCCATCTTCAGCAGAATTGTATCATTCACCCGGACCCCAGTGTTATTTTCCTTTCTGGGAAAGGATTCCCATCAGACACTAAAGGAGATCATATGCAAAAAGCAAGGTATGATGGGCTGAGGGAATTTGGTTTGGCATTCTTTGCCCTTGAGAAAAGAGAAGAGAGAAGAGAGAAAGAAGAGAGAAGAGAGGAGAGAGGAGAGAGGAGAGGAAGATAAGAGGAGAGGGGAGGGGAGGGGAGGGGAGGGGAGGAGAGGAGAGGAGAGGAAAGAGAAGAGAAGAGGAGAATTGAGACAAGCAGAATCACAAGGCTAACCATTTCTTGCCATACCCTAGTCACCCCTGTGTGAATCTCATATACAGGATAACTATGAGTATCCCATATTTGCATTCTTACTAAGTTCTCTGCCCGCCTGGCATCACTCTGCTCTTATCTGGGGATTCCTCTTCCTCTTCAACATCCCTTATTCTCAGAGCCAAAGCCAGTGGGCACTCAGACTGACCCGTGAATGACCCTGGGAACTGAGCCTAAAACACTCCGGGCCAGAGCTCATGCTGGCAGATGCCAAGTCCAGCACAGATAGAGGGGAAAGAACGAGCCGCAGGTTCAGACTCAGGGCTGACCAGTTACTTTGACTCAGCCGAATACCGTTTGGAAGGAAAGGGAAAACCCTGATAAACACAGAACTTTAAATGGTAAGCCTTAGGCTTGACCACTGGATACCCCTGCTTTTTATTGCTAACCTACCAGAGACTGTGGTAAACCCTGGGAGGAGCCAGCCTTTACCTCAGCGAGAAGGTGGTGGGTGGGTGAAGAGCAGAAATACAGCCTCTAGCAAATCATCTGGGGCAGTACTTGGTAGTAAGCCTTACCTCCATATGCGAGAGGCTTTCAATGGCCTTTGATACCTCACTAGAGTATTAACTTATAGAGGGTAGGGCACACACAGAAAGTACATTTGACAAGTATGGCTGCCACCCCTCCCTCCTTAATGGCAGATAATGATAGGACCTTCTTGCTCAGGAGGCAGGTGGGTACTCTTAAGGAGCCACATAACAGTGATGGTAGCTTCCTTCTGAGTCTCTGACCTTGCAGGTAATATTGAAAGGCAAGGGAACAGCCCTACCCTCCCGAAATGGACTCACGAGATTTGCGGTTGGCCCTGGAACGCTTTCTTTCCCGTGGCACCACTCGCTGACTGGGCACTTGGGTGGCTGATTTGACAATGCGGTCCATGATCTCATCAGCTGCATCATCAGTGACAGTAGGTGACTCCTCAGTTCCCATAGTCCATGAACTAGTGGATCCTGAAAAATTAGACAGCCAGAGCATGTCATGTGCCCAGAGAGAAGAGGAAAGAAACAAAATGTTACTATTTTTCTGTGTAACTCACATCTATCAGTAGATTCCGGTAAAGATAAGGGACAGCTTCAGAGTTAGTGACATGCCTAGACTGATTTCCTGTCCCCACCTGTGCCTGCCATCCTGCTGGTACTGAGGAAGCCTAAACTGGGACATTTATTTTGTATTTTCCTACAGCATAGCTGTGTTCCTGTCTCTTTGTTATCTAACTCTCTCCCTCTCTCCTGTGTGTGACATTGCTACCTGCAGGTTCTATGATTATCTGAGGGCACAGTACCCTCATAGCAATACCCTGCATAGGATCAGTGACATCCAGAAAGACACATCCAATAACACACGGAGAGCCACCAAAAGATTACTGAATTATATCTCCATTAGTAGCTTATGTACCTAGTCAATGTCACAGAAACCATAGGGTTTGTGATACACACTTTATGTTGGGATTTCCTCTGAAGAACAAACTTGCCCTCTTCCAGTCACAGTAGAGATCTTGACATAGTTTGTCTTTGAAATACCTGTCTGTTCCTTCATAAGAAAATGTGTTTTGTAAATAACCATGTGCTAAGTAAGACCATCCAAATCTCCCTATAGGTAGCTTCTACCTATAGACAAGAAGAAAGCGTGAGTTTCCAAGCAACATCTGTTAGAAACCAATGGTGATTAACATCTAGGGCCATGGCCTTTGTGGCAGATTAACGTCCTTGTGAGAACTCTTGGATGATGATGAGTTTCTTCAGGAGGAAAGATGCCAGAGGTATCCCAAACCACTTGTATCTATACCTTAAACTTCATTTTATAATAGATATACAGTTCTACAAGCCTATAGCTTAGAGTTCTCTAATTCATAGCCACTGATACTGTGCCTGAGTAAGTCTAGTGGAAGCCAAAGAAATCCCAACTTGCCCAATCTGAGAGAGGTAAATGATTTTTAATTTTTTTGTTAAATGAAGATTAATATTAATAAATATTATGTTAATATGCATATATTTTATCTCTTCTTTCATTCTGTTATTTTCAAATTTTGAGGCTTGTAAGTTCCTAGCTGTTAATGATCTAGAACTTGGTGGAACTCTCTGGGAACAATGAATCATTGTTTAATAAACTATAATTTTTATGGACATGTGTGCACAAGCATACATGTGTATGGGTGTGTGTATATGCCTACATGTATTTGTATGCATGTGTCCATACATGCATGTGTGTCCATGTGTTTATATGTGTGCTTGAAATCTTATAAATATGAAAGAGGCTAAGGACAGTATCTTCAAGTGGCAATGGCTGTTATAATTGCTGACACAGTTTTTTAAATTAATTATTTTAACTATTTACATTCCAAATGTTGCACCTCTCCCGGAGTTCTTTACCCCATCTTCCCTCCCCTTTGTCTCTAAGAGGGTGCTCCCCCCCCAACGCATCTCCCTTCCCTGGGGCATCAGGTCTCTACAGGATTAGGTGCATCCTCTCTCACTGAAGCCAGACAAGGTAGTCCTCCCCTACATATATGCCAGGGGCTTCGGACCAGCCCGTGTATACTCTTTGGCTGGTGGCTTAGTCTCTGGCAGCTCCCAGGGATCTAGGTTAGGTGACACTGTTAGTCTTCCTATGGGGTTGCCATCCCCTTCAGCTCCTTTAATCCTTCCCCTAACTCTTCCATAGGGGTCCCCAACCTCAGTCCAATGGTTGGCTATGAGTATCTGCATCTGTCTCAGTCAGTTACTGGTAGAGCCTCTCAGAGGACAGCCATGCTAGGCTCCTGTCTGCAAGCACAACATAGCATCAGTAATAGTGTCAGGTTTTGGTGTCCGCCTATGGGATGGATCCCAAGTTGGGCCAGTCACTGGATGGCCTTTCCTTCAGTCTCTGCAACATTTTTGTCCCTACATTTCTTTTAGACAGGAACAATTTTGGATCAAAAATTTTGAAGGTGGGTTGGTGACCCTCTCCCTTTACTGGGGAACCTGTCTATCTACTGGAAGGGGTCTCTTCAGGTTCCATCTCCCCACTGTTGGGCATTTCAGCTAAGGTCACCCCCCAATTGGGCTGACACAGTTTTCAAAGTCTACTCTTGCTTGGATTTCTTAATGTCTGTCCTCAGAGTAGAGACCCCAACAGCAAAACGGTATCATGCAGCGGTCTCCTGATTCCCTTCTGTTTGCTGATGTAAAATTCTGTATCTTATCTTAAAATCTAAACTATCCTTACCAACCCACACACAACTCCATCAACTCCATTTGCTCCTTATATGCTTTGAGAGCACTGGGCAGAAATACAGGTATGAAGTGACCCTCCCCTCTGAGCCTTACCATAATCTCCCGTCAACACATCCCCAGCGATCCGCTTTTGCTGTAGCAGTTAAGAGAAACACAACTTTATCTCCTTGTGACCTTTTTGTGGGATTGATTTATTGATTTTTCCTTTCTTCTTCTTTTTTAATTGGATGTTTTCTTTATTTACATTTCAAATGTTTTGTGGAATCGATTTCTTGTTTGTACCATCTATTTCCTTGGTCACTTCTCCTTGCTACCTGGTCACCACTTATACTCATTCTTTCAGCTTACATACATGATCTTAGAACCTCTGCACCGGGGCTGGAGAGATGGCTCAGCAGGTAAGAGCACTGACTGCTCTTCCAAAGGTCATGAGTTCAAATCCCGGCACCCACATGGTGGCTCACAACCATCCGTAAGGAGATCTGACGCCCTCTTCTGGTGTCTGAAGACAGCTACAGTGTACTTACATATAATAAATAAATAAATCTTTAAAAAAAAAAAAGAACCTCTGCACCTCCATGCAGACATTGGGAAAAGACTGCCATGGTCTCTCATGCATCCAACATCCCAGGAGACTCACTGGGCTATTCCAAGACATTTAATTTAGAAAGAGTGGAGGGATATAGCATTCTAGGCCATAACAGTACCGTATCAGTTTACCTTCACTTCATTTCTCAAGCTGTGCAACTGTTTGAAAGCAAACAGACATTATGTTTCCCTCTTAGAAATCTAACCTGAAACAGTCTGCAGGGGTGAGTCATGTCAGTGGAGGTGTTGTTTTAATACTGAGAATATGTTTTAGTTTCACTTGAAAGATAGTCTCCATGTGCATAAATAGCTAGAGGAGAAGTTTCTCTGGCATTGAAAGATGTCAATCTGCCTTTGTTTGTTTTGCTTAAATCTTCTATAGTTTCTGTTGAAAAAAAATGAAGCATCATTTCTACAGCCAGGCTATAGGTAAGAAGTGTCTTTTCTCTGTTATAAAAATATTATCTTTAAGTGTGGTTTTCAGCAGTATGCCTATGAAATGTTTTTCCTGTGCTTCATCTGCCTATTTCTTTTATATGTGGAGGTATCTTGTATGTATGTGTATATATTGCTTGTATTCCTGATGTCTGAAGCCAAAAGCAGTCGTGGATCCCCTGCGCATGGAGATGTCTATGAGTTGCCTTGTGGGTGCTGGGAAAGGCTAGCCAGTGATCTTAACAGCTGAACCGTCTCTCTGGCCCATCTGCTTGTTTTGTTGACATGTGGAAAAAAAATCATTATTTCATGATGCACCTGTATCTCTTACAACCTGTTCTGTTTATTTCAGCATACTTCATGTTGCATATTTTCAAATATATTGTCTTTGAATTCAATAATTTTATCCTTTTAGACAAAAGCCTGCTATTAAACCTGTCCACTATGGTCCTTACTTCAGGTGTTTTATTTTGTGGCTTCAAGAAGCCCATTTGACTCTTCATATAAACTCTAGTTATCTGTAAAATCAAGCCACTTTTATTTAACTTTTATTAAACCTACTTGTGTGTGTTTATTTAGTTTTTTTTTTTAAGGAAATTACTTGCAATGGTCATTTCAGTCCTTGAGTACACATTTCAGTATGTTGATGACTGAGGGCTATGCTGCTAGTGTCTACTTTCCTGTAGATTATCAGCCATGTTTTCATGTTCTTTCTTGCCTTATAGTGTGTATTAAAAAAATGCATAGTGCCCATGAGAAGCCTCAGCAGGTCAGGGCACTTGCTGCTAAGTTGATGATCTGAGTTCCTTTCCCCAAATCCACAGGGTAGAAAGACAGAAGAACTCCTACAAGCTGTCCTCTGACCTCCACATGTATGCTCCGACATATTCTATATGCACACAAAGATGGCTGCAAGGGTAAAAGTGCTCGCCACACAAGTCTGGCAAGCTGAGTTCAGTCCTAGAACTCACAGAAAGGTGGGAAGATCAAAACAGACTCCACAAACTTGTTCTCTGAACACCGTGTGCATACAGTAATATACCCTCTTATCATATACACACACAAATAATAATAACAATAGTAATAATAATAATAATAATAAATATATGTGAAAAGTCCCAGTACAGGAGTTCCCCCTCCTAAGAAGCTCTCCACTGTGCTTTCTAGCCAGTACAGCCTTCTGTAAGAAGATGCAGGGATAAGTCAGCATAGAGAGTACTGGGGATTTAAGGCCTTTTCACATATATTCTCGGACATGGTAATCCACACACTGCAAAGAAGAAAAAATTTTGGGGGGTGGTCCCTCTGGGAATACCAGCCCCCCACATGGTCATCAGAAGCTACCTCGGCTTGCCCGGCTGCGAGTGCGGACACCCAGCACAGGGGTGGCATCCTCCAGCGCAGGGGATGAGGTTTTCAACACGGCCTTCATGTTCTCGTGTTCCGCTGCATCCTCGGCATAGCTCAGACCCTGTGGCTGGCTCGGTGCTGCCGGGGAACTGCCAGAGAACTTGCCAGACTGCAAAAACCAAAGTGAGGTTAAGATGTGAGGAACACTCGTCAGAGAGGCCATGGAGCTGAGAAAGTGTCCATTCAGGGGCATCTCTCTCTCTCTCTCTCTCTCTCTCTCTCTCTCTCTCTCTCTCTCTCTCTCTCTCTCTCTCTCTCTCACTCTCTCTCTCTTTCTCTCTCTCCCTCCCTCCTCTGGTTTCTCTTTGCGTGTATTCAGTCTATCATGGAGTTCTGTCAGTCACGGAAAGTGCCAACAATGGCAAATCTCTCTCTACAAGAAGATCTAACACCAGAAAGAGAAGCCCCAGAAGGATCTTCACTGCCATCCATCCTGTACTGGAGTGGATGCCAGCTAGGGGAGACTGACATTAACTCCTGGGAGAGCTAAGCATCAAACAAAACACTGGCAAGACCTGATATCTGCCTTGCCCACCAACTGTCTTGAGCTTCACTTTCTATGCTAATGCTGAGGAGTCTTGTAGACTTAACCTCATCTCCCTTTTATGGAAAACGAAGACTCTCCAAGAATAAGTGGCTTGCCAGAAGTCACAGATGCGTCGAGCCTCAGGTCACAAAACAGAACGTGCCAGATAAATTCAGCCTGCAGCTGAGTTTAGCACCTCTGCCTTTGCTTTTGTAAGAATGGCGATGCTTGCTGTAACAAGCATTATAATCCCGGGTTGGTTCTCTCAAAACTGCAGGGCATGTATGTTTGCTGAGGTATGTTCCAGAACTCTATATAGAGCTTTATATGTACACAATGCTTGCATCTGGGTGAAGAACAAAATGATGAGCTTGGACCAAGATCGGCTCTAACTTTTTGCTTCTCAGCCGCTGCTACAGACCTGTGACAAATCTGTGACTTACTCCGTCTCTGCTTCTCCTTCCTCAGTCCCCGGAGTCAATCATCACTGTTCCCCTTCTCCTTCCTCAGTCCCTGGGGTCAATCATCACTGTTCCCCTTCTCCTTCCTCAGTCCCCGGAGTCAATCATCACTGTATTCCTTTCTTCCTGACTCTGGGATGCTCTGTATTTACCCTGTTTTGTTTTGATTTTTGTCTTCAATGCTGTGGATCAAACCCAAAGCCTCTGCATGCACAAGCAAGTCCTGCTCCATCCCCAGCCTGAGTCTATTTTATTTTCCCCCTTATATGTTTTATTTTTGGTTTGGTTTGGTTTGGTTTTGGTTTTGGTTTCATAAGTTCTTGATATATCTCCCTGGTCAGAAACTCACAATTCTCCTGCCTCATCTTCTAGGTTCTAGGATTACAGACATGCAGCTCTGTCCTCAGCCTGGGTTGTAAAAAGCACAGAAAGGGGCTGGAAGGGAAACTGTCCACTTTTCCAGCTTCACCTGATCCTAGGGACAGAGTACTGATTAGTTGTGACTCAGGGACATTGCAAAATGTAGTTAGTACCTCAATCTCTGGTACAAACAGCAATGACAAGAACTGATCAGATGGTTAGCAATCACATGAAGACTAATCAGAAAATGTCCATGCACAGTTTTCAAGCGCTAAATGGTGCTAACACTTCATGCTGACTGTTAGGTTACTCTACAGCACACACGGGAAGGGCAAATGTGGTATTCTTCACATTCATGAGTTGTCCTACCTCAGTGTCATCCTCGTCATCGGTCTACCAGAAAGGACAGAACAGGACAAGATGGGAAAGACAGAAGGATTCTTAGAAGGCAGACATTCAGCAAAGATGAGATAATCTCACTGACAGATCATGTTCAAAAAACAGAAAGCAACCACTAACAACAGGGCACACTGTCGTAAGTCAGAAGGTGCCAGGCTCTCTCTGTTCTTAGTGGGTGTTTTTTCAGTGCTCCAAGATCACACTGATACGAGTCAGGAGGTATTTGATGAGCCTCCCAAGGAAACCCATAGGTCAGTCAGTACTCAGCCTCCCTGAACACTACTAAGCTTCTATATTCTTCATGCAGATGGCTATGTCTGCTTGGCCCACCATTACCGACTAGTTTCCTAGGCCTCAGGAAGTAGACCAGCCTCCATTTACCTGGCTGTGCCCATCACAAATTCTAGGCTCTTCGCTGGCCATCCTGTGGGGCCTTCTACACACAGGTCACACAGGACATAATGAAAAAACTTCCAAGCACAACATACTATACTACGATATCCTCAGACACACGAAGTTAAGCTCGTTGTAGACTGTCATTATTCCTCAAGGCGGTCACCAGAAGTGACACTGCACTACAAGTACTTTATCAGTAGATGTGCTTTGAAGACCCTTTTTATAAACACAACGTGAACATGAAAAATCATGCCAGGATCTTGATTTAAACCCAACGCACTTTTAATATAAGTATTTCCACAGAGGCTAGAGGCCAGACCAACAAACCAGGCATGATTATTTGAGAACTGACTATAATTTTAGACTGTAAGATAACAAGTCCTCTCTACCATCCTTCTTGTTGAGTGAATTTTCAGTTTAGCCAGAATGATTGACATTTTTATCAGGCATAGGCACATATGCAAGATGATGTGTTTTGAATCTCCAGCCACCCTTAGCCCTCAAAGGGTTATCAGTCCCTTTCCTGTAGAAGAATAAGTCAGGGTTAAAAGGTAAAGGGTCTCATCCTAGTGTCCCTCTTCCCTCTGCAATAGAGTCCTGTGACTTGACAAGCTAAGTTCCCATAGACCATTTGGATTATGATTGGAAGCATAGCACAAAGTCTCGTACCCACAGAGAAAAAAAACAGAAATATTAAACACACAGCATTTTCTTTCCAATGGGAGAGATTTTTAAAATCCTGTTTTTCCATCCAGAAAGCTGGGAATTGGGAGTGATGAATAGCCCAGTGATCCGTGTTATCTGTTGGGCCAGGCCAACTCCTACAGCCAGGACTGGAGGCAGCTAGTAATCTAAATGACCCTTATAGCCAGGGGTTTCCAGAGCTCCCACAACTAGGACCAGATGTTGCTAATAGCCCAAATGACCTCTACACTTTATGACTGAGACCAGGCCAGAACCTTCCTTGGGCCCTTAAGCCTATTTCTAGAACCCATCTTCTTGGAGGAAATGACATGTACCCTGAGTTTTGATATAATTGCACTTCCTTGTACAGTAGGGGATTGTATTATACCAGAAACTTTTCCAAATTAGACTAGGCTTAAATGTGTTGGGAATAAACTGCCTGATATCAGACCCCCAACCTGTGATCCAGGTTGACAAAGCCAATCTTAACTGCTTTCGTTCTCATCTCTTTGCGGTTCGCTTCCTTGCCTAGACACCAGCAGGGTCCCCCTGGAGGTCTAGAACCAGGTTAGGACAGAAAGATGAAGAATGAATTCCACACTGGGACATTCGTAGAAGGACCCCTGGGTTGTGGGAAAGGGGCCCATTGCATGCTTGGAAGGCAGGAAGGTTGGGGAGGGACAACAGATCAGAGAAGGCAGTCTCCAGAGTTCCTGCAGACTTCTCATTGTGAGCTGCTACCATACAAACTTATTTATTTTGTATCTACAATAAAACTGACTCTTGCAGAATTTTCTAAAAATCCTTTCTAACTCCAATGTTCAGGCTCCACAACTTTGAGTCTACTGTGTGGCTTCAGTTTTGGCTGTACGTATGACATTTTCTAATCAGATTGTGTCATCCCTGGGTTATGATCTTGCCTCTCACTGTCCTCACATCTGTCCAGGCACCCTAGTACTGGGCATACAGCAAGCCTTTCTCAGAATTGGGTAAATCCAAGACTGTCAGGCTCTAGTAACAATATTCTAATATTCCAGAAGGTGGCAGGCTTTCCACACAAATACTACCTTGACCTCTGCTGCAATGAGCTAGTTTGAAAGTTAACATTGAAGAAAACTGTATTGTCCAGATTTTAATAGAAATTTAAATACTTTTGAATCACACGCTAGAAATGTTACCTCTCCAGAGTCAAATGTTCTCAAAGAAGGACAAATTTAAAACTTAGTAGGCTCTGTTTAAAAAAAAAAATCTCAGGAATTTGGCAAGAAATTTTAATGTGTTTTCCTAACTATAAGCATATTGGACTTGTGTTGTTTGCGTTACAATATGTCTAAGTTCCACAGAAATAAATGATCCCTTTTTAAGACTTTTAAAAATAACACTTTGGAACGAAATGTAGGTCACAGTTTGCCCAAGTGGCTCCAATTTGCTCTCTGAATACCCCAGAAAGCCAAAGATTCAAGGGAACCGGATTTTAAGGGATGGAATAGCCTGGCTGATAGCACCAACATTCAGAGTTGTGAAGGGCTTTAGAACAGGCTCCTTCCAGGAGACAATCAAGAAGTATCCAAGGAAGTAAGGTTTGGGAACAAGTGGGTGATAGGGGACAGATAGTCTATGACTCCTCTGAGAACTGCCTTTTAAGTGCAAAGCATCCTATTGTCAGAGCATCTGGGCATCTGCAGGAAGTCGGAGGCCTCAGGAATGCTTACTCTTAGTAACCACACTCCCGGCTCTGCCTGCACTATGAACACTCCCCTGGCCCCAGATGGCAGCCTCCAGAAGGTCCTAATTGATTTCTTTCCTCTGCAGAGACATCTGCCTGACTTGAGTTCAGCTGAGGCTTAAGCCCCTGGAGTGAGGGCAGTCCTGATGGCCTAACCCTTTACTCCTTCCACTCCCCTTTTTGGGAAGCCCAGAGCACCAAGCTCTTGCACCAGTGGGGAAAGTTCATGGGCACTAATGAAAATAATAATAATAAAAAAAAAATCACACTGGGGCTGTCTGTGTCTACCAGGTTCCAAATAGGACCTAATGGCTCCAATTCCCTGATCTAGCCAAGCCTAGCCAAATAAGTGAAGAAAGGAGGATTCCAAGAAAATGTCTTCATGGGTTTTTTTTTCCCCAAAAAGAAACTTGTAGCTTACTGGTAATAAGCTATAACGTATGTCGGTGGCATGAGGTAGCCATGTGACTTTCATGTTACAAAAAGGCACATTGGAAAGAAACCATACACTGGGCACTTTTGTCAGTCTACAGATCCTTTCCTGCATCCCTTTCAGCTCCATTTATGGAACATGCCGTGCCTGTACAACATCTGTAGTTAGCCTGTCCATTTTTCTGCTTCACAATCCTTTCCCTGGCTCTGTGATATAGTAGCTAGGTAGGCTCATGGATGAGGGGAAAGAGAGAGAGCTAGCAATGGGGAGATAAGTGTTGAGGATAACCTCAGGTGCTGTGGAGAAACTTCTGCTAGACTTAATGTCCTCTGGGATATCTTCCAACCCCAACACTCTGTGACTCAAATTATGTGACCACCGGGTTACGCCTTAGAGGACTAACATCAGTTTGTCAATTCACCTTCTCAAGCTGAGTAGTCCAAGTGGCTGACTGATAGATAACATTGTTAGGAGAATGAAAATCCTGATTTAATGTCAAATAATTACACCTGCCTTCCTATGCTAGGTGGCATTACCTGCTCTGCACACCACCACCCCTTTTCATCAAATGTCAACTGTCATCAGTATCAACTAACACCAGCATGGCTACACCTCCAGGCACCCTGTCTTATTTTTTTTTCACTGTTCTTTAACTCGTGTGTTACACAACAGATTTCCACAGGCATGATAGAAGAGGAGAGTGAGAGCACTTTGTAAAAGAGGAAACGTTTTTTGTGTTGCTGTTCACAAACAGGAAGAAGAAAGCAACACATCCTTCCAAAATTGTGCAGCTACTTATGATTTTATCTTACTTTCAAAAGCCATAGCATGAAGCAACTAAGTGCATGAAACTTACGTCGGTGATCATCTTCCCTCTGGTCTTATTTCTCTCTCTGTGGTTGGCTCGTTTCTGTTTCTGCTGTAGAACCCTTTCCCTGGTTGTTCGATACTCCAGAGCAAACTCGCTGATGATCCTGCAGAACTTGTTGATGTTTACCTCTCGAATTGCATAAGGGGGGTGGCCCATAAATAGTAAAAATGAGTGAAACCTGCATGCAAAAGACATGGATGACAATAATTACTTGTGTGGAACTTTTCTATGAGAAATCCCTGAGCTAGGCTTTCTGCAGAAGACACCATTCATTCCTGGACCTCTTAAGCTGAAGTGTCTCCTGGGGGTAAAGAGGAAAAACAAAAGTCCAGTTCACTGGGCATTCTCATCTGTTGACATGATGCTAAGTCTGGTGGAAGATTTCAGACTACTTTCTTACTTGTCTTTACATTTGTAAGTGGATCTGCCAAGCTTTCCAGAAAAATGATCATGTTATATCTTACGGAAGACACAGCACAATTTCTAGATTATATCAGAACTGTATGGGAACAGAGAAGTGTTTGGAAATCCCTCGCTTAGCTCTTCAGTAACTGAATGTGTGCAGATGATATGTCTGAAAAATGGGTTCTAAATAGATGCTTATAAAGTGCTTTGCTTCTAAATAGGCGCTTCTAAGTATTTTGAAATATTTTTCTTGCAGTATTAAATATACAATCTTAATTGAACTAAGACGTGCCAAATAAGTTGAGTAAAATTTCCCATGTTTATAAAATTAAAAGTTGCTAAGCAGGATCTGGTTACTCTTGCTTGCAGGGGCAGAGAAACTGAAAGGAAGGCGAGCCTGGCCTCCACAGCAAGACACTGCCACAAACGACGTTGTTAGATTCTGTTTGCTTTGTAAAGCACACACGTTTTAGGTACTGGGAAACAAGGAATAAGATAGTGAAGAATATGGGACTTTCTTTTGGTAGAACAAAGAGTATTACATAAATAACACCATTACCTAGAGACAAAACCTCATGGCTTTGATCGCTTTAATTTGTACAGTTTTAATATGGATGGAATTTGTCTTTCGGTGAAGGACACTTTGCTTTCCTCTTGTAAAACATAACAGAGTAAAACACACATAAGTTGTTTTTAAAGCAAAGGGGGCTGAAAAAAATGCTAAAAAACAAACAAGAAAGAAAGCCCTCAGAGGAAAACAACAAATTTTCATGACTTTCGATTAGATGTATTTTTAGATATAATACCAAAAACATAAGCAACCAGTAGAAAAGAATGAACTGAACTGCACCACAATTAAAAACGTGTGTGTTTCCAAGGACATTACCAATAGTGAAAGCACAACATTTAGAATGGGAGAAAGTATCTGCAAATCACATATGTCGTAAGGCACCCGTGTCCAGGTTATACAGAGACATCTCAGGACTCGAGCCTGGGAAACAGACAGCTAAAGGGTTTGAACAGACATTTCTTATTTTATAAAAATATATACAAATAGCCAAGAAGTACATAAAAATATGTTCAAATCATTAGTCAACAGGGAAATGAAGGTTGAAACAACAGATGCTATTCCACTTCATGCCCAATGATGGCTATCTCAAAAACATAGTGGAGCATCGGCAAGGACTTGGAGAACCTTCTATTATCTCTCAGCAGTGGCGGGAAGACACGAGGGTCACCTGCTACGGAAAGCCTGCGGCAAAACTCTTCAGAAAGATAAAGACATTTCCCATGTGGCCTAGCAGTTCTTCTCTTGTGCATCCACCAAGACAAGAAAATGTGTGTCCATGCAAAAACATCTACACAAATGTTCCCAGCAGGATCATTCTTAACAGTCAGAAACTAACAACTTGACATTCACCTACAGATGAATGCAGAAATCGCATGCATATGCACACAAGTACCATGCAGCCAGCTCCATTCTCTGCCAATCTGTCATGATTCCAACCACCTTGGACCCCTGGTTATCATTATTCAGGATGGAATAAGGCCTCTCTGTAGTCTGTAGAAAATCCTAAAGGGACACAGAGGCCAAAGAGCAAAGAGCCACAGGACGGGCAAGGCATTTAGTATGAGCCATTTGCTATGCTCAGAACATTTTGCCCACATACTGGTACATGGAGAAGGAGGAGGAGGGCGAGGAGGTGGGGGAGGAGGAGGAGGGGGAGATGTGCTTTATCCCACAGCTCTCTGTCAAATCATCACCTCCCCAGTGAGCCTTCCCAGACCATCCTACATAAAGCTGTATTTTCTTGTCACTGCTGACCCAGAACTACTTCAGCCTGAGCTTCTGGGCTCTTATTGCCAAATGACATTACTTATCAGATGTAAAGTAGATATTACAAGGATAGAGTGGTATACTATCCAGCATATTTTATCTTCTATCACTATCAAGAGCTGTGCATATACAAGAATCAATATAGGAACCTCTTGTCCACAAATAGTAACTGTACTTTGTCTCGTTCTTAATAATGACCTTTCTGACTCCTCTTTTTTAATGTATGGGTTTTTTTTATATATATATAAAACTCAAAATAGCTCATTCTCTACCACCAGAGCCCTGTTTTAGATCCAAGGGCATCAAAACCTAATGTATCAACTAAAATTTTGACTTAAGTATATATGTTGCGAACTAAAGAGGGAACAAGCACATAGACTTTGTACCTATGAAAAATATTCAGATGTGCATTTGAAAGGAAGACTCAATGCATTTGTTGTGAAATGCAAACCATAAGACATGGAGGAAGCAAAACCTTTAGGAGATTCGCGGACTATAACCTTCGGGCTATAGACACACAGGTCCCGTGGCATGGAGGGCCCAGTTCCCATCACTAGAAGGTCAAGACAAGAATCTGAACTTTTTCCATTACCAGCCTTTAAATCAGGTGTGCCATTTACTGAGGTGATGGGCTCCATCAGGAGGAATCGACTTCAGAGGGTAGGGTACGGGTCTGGGTGTTTAGCTGTCCTCTGCCTTCCCCTAGGCCTATCTGCACAGGGAAATGCATATCTACATAGTTATGCCTACCTACAGACCCTGGCTGCGGTTCACCAGGCCTTCTAGGGAGAGGCACCCACCCCCCCCACACACACACCCACATACCCCCCCACACACATACACATACACACACACACATACACACACCACCCCACACATACACACACACCCACACACCCCACACACACCACCCCCACACACACCACCCCCACACACACAACCCACACACACACACACGTACATACACCCACACACACACCACCCAACTCTTCTCTGCTTCCATGCCTGTCATAGTAGCTGCTAACCAATGATCCCTTGGGAATGACTGAGCTTATACTTCACCCATGGTGCAAATCAAGGCTGTTAGGGCAGCAGAAGATGAAAGGTCCCTGTGCGGGTGCCAGCAAACAAGATTTTCTATGACGGACAAAAGTTTCAAAAGCCAAGTGTTGCCTGAAGCAACAGCTGTGCAAACAAATACAACTTTCTGACCTGAAGCTTTATAGGTAGGCCTACATGGTAGTATAATTTTACCAATTATAAGGTATAAGGCCCTAATTTGTAATGGTGGTGGTGGTGGTGGTAGTTCCTCCTCCTCCTCCTCCTCTTCTTCACCCCAATATGTAGGGTGAAAGACTATCCTAGTAGGTTTGGGCAGTGTTTAAGGAGGCAAAGCAACCAGGCTCAGGTCAGCAATAAATTGCTGCTTTAATCAGTTCTATAATCCAGGCTCCCACTAAAGACTTCATTTGAACTCAGTGTTCTAAAGTTTGGATGCTGCCTTGGATACCACCTGTCAGTCATGGAACTTTCAGTACCAACAAGTGCTATGGAGAATTTCTAGTCCATTCTGGTCATGCCCAATAGTGAAGATTGTTGTGGACAGCCCTGAGGTTAATTGTATTTGATGTTAATTCCATTCTCCTGTGAGGGGTTGCAAACAAGGAATGAGTCAGCACTCAGGTGATTTCCTGCAAGTCTGCTTTCCACCTTAATTTATAAATAAAGGCTAGAACAGGTGATTGGGCAGAGAAAGAGGGGGAGGTGGAGCTGAAGGTTTTGGGAGAGAAGGAGACAGAGAGAGGAGGTGGAAGGATATCAGAGCAGAAGCGCATGGCCTGGAGAAACTGCAAATTATAAGCGGTTTCATAGGAGGGGAAGATGGTAGTGTAGTGGTAGATCTGCCCAATCTAGGCGCACAGCATGTGTTCATATGAATTGAGTTGTGTTTTCATTGCCAGGCCATATTTGGGTTGGAGATTTACCGCAACAGAAGATCAGTGAGCTCAGGTCACACAGGAGCAACCATCACCCACGTGACTACCTTGGATGCATCAGTTTGAGAAAAGACATCATAAGGAATAACTGTATCAATGAAACAAACTTTTACTCTATCTTGATAAAATGGTTACCAAAAGTAGGCACAACGTTATAAGACTTTAATGAATTTGCTCTAGTTTTAACATCTCAAATAGTTAACTATTTATTTTCATTTTTTTAAAGTTGGTAACCACTTGCATAATAAAAATAATAAAGGGTCAAAGCAGCCTACGACCTCTTTTATAACTATGTCAAAGGTGTAGTGTAATTTGAGCAAGACATATTTTTTAAAATCCTCCTATATTGGCAATACAATATAAATGAAACATAGATGTAGCTGGCCGAACTGGAGTTAGGGGATTTACAGTTAAGCAGCCTAATTTCAAAAGTCCTGATTAATGGGTAAGCCATCAACCTAGAAATACTATTTTTTTTCCAAAATTGCTGTCTTGCCCAGCACGTCATGTCCCTCCCATACCTTTTCTCACTAGTTGTCATCAAGGCCAAGAAAGGAGTAGGGGAGATCACTCAGTACTTGCTGTGTGACCTCCAATTCATTCAGAGTCCTGGTACCCCAAAACAAAGCCAGGCATGGAAGTGTGTGGTTGGAATACCGGCGCTGGGGCAACAAACCCAGGAGGATCTCTGAGGCTTGCTGACCAGCTCATCAAGTTCAATCAGTGAGCTCTAGACTCAGTGAGAGGCTCTGGGAAGAGCAACTGCAGATGATAGCTGACCTTGACCTCTGCCTTGACACTCACAAGCACTATGTACATATATCACACAGAGCCCGAGGAGGAAGTATGTTCCTCAGAGCAGGAAATGACACAAGAAGGGGTGGGCTATGGGAAGATATAAGCACCAGGTTTTAGAAAAGTCCTGTATGGGCTTAAGAATGATAAAAGGAGATCTGTGGTGCTCATGTGGATGTGGTGGCTCATGGAAGAGTGGCCCAGCCTTGCCCTGTAGGTTGGAAGACCTGGACTCGATGCCTGGTCGAAAAGGAAGTGGTACAGACAGACATAGAGTCACACCAGACACATTAGACCTGAGCCAGCTCCTTGGAAATGAAGCACAACTCCAGAGGCCACCTAGACTCTGGGACTCTAAGGAAGACTGATGCAGAAGAAAGCCCCTGTGGTAGGCAGGGTCCAGCCCTCATCAGGTGCAAGTGCTGGAAAGTAGCTGGAGATCACACCAGAGGGTCTTCAGATGGCTGTGTATAGACCAGACATCAGAAAATTTTTCTAACAAGGAGAACGAGCGCACAGAGGAGTGTAGATGAGATGACTCCAGCAGCTGCAGAGAAGAAGCAATTTGCCAGAGACCTTACAAAAGCAATTCCTGGGTCAAGGGGGAATTTTGCATTAAATTATCCCCAGCATTCCTTCCAATTCAGATTCAGTGGCACTGTTTTGCATACATAGATATCTAGACACCGGTGCCGTGGGAATAAGTACCTAGAATGCACAGTTACATTTTTGTAATTTAACCTTTTGATCCTTGCATAGGAAATACTTTCATTTTCTGTAAGCTCTTCAGAGATAATACCTGTTAATTATCCTCCGATGGACAATCTTTAAAATTATAATTCGCTCTGCACAGTCTTTTAGGAACTCTGACATCCGTTGTTTTAAAACCGGTTTCATTTCATGTTTTGCAATTGCCTTGAGGTGGTCCCATGAAGCTTTGCATCGTCTCTCCATCTGACACAAATTATCCTGAAGTTGATCAAAGTCAACCTGAAAATCAGGGGGAGAGAGAGAAAGAGAGAACATAGCAAACGAGTGAAACAACTGGACACCAACCCGAGCCAGGAGCCCAAAGTGCCTCTGGAAGGAAACAAGCATCAAAAACAAATTTACATCTTGAAATACAAACATATTTATGGCCTAAAAATGATTCCCATGTGTATTTTTCATTGTCTCCACATCAACTTATTTAGTGATAAAACTGTTCTCCAAGTGAACTCAATATAAGACTCCTCTTTGCTTGCCTTGTTTGGGAAGAAATGTTCTAAGAATATTTGAGAACTGTAAGTTCAAACATAAAGTGAAGGCAACCTGGTACAAGATGAGCTGAGCAGACGTCTCATAAACCTTCTCAGGGTCCTCTTGTTCTTTGGGGCTAATATTTTATTAAAGTCTAAGAAACTTCCCCAGGTACCAGAGGCTCTGCTATGGTCACCCAGCAAAGACAGCTGACTCTTCGTCACCAAAATTCACAGTTTATATGAAAAATGATTGGATCATTTTGCATCATCATTCATATATTCATCCAATTGGCATGGAGCACCTTTGCCCAACACGCCCCATTTCAGGTACTAAATGCACAAAAGTCTAAGATAGCACAGCAAGTACACAAAGATGCAGGATATAAGGGAATCCATGTCAGCAAGTGTCTCCTCCCATAGATCAAGATTTATAGTGCCCTCTAGGCCTGGGTGTGTATGAAGGTGGAGAGGCATGAGATCTTGAGAGGCAATGCAAGCTACACATGCAGTCACTTGAGACACAACATAAACAAGTATTCTGGGAAGTGCAAAGAGTTTAGAATGAGCAGAATAGCCCCATCTGAAGCTTTCTAAAGTAATGCAAAGGGTTAGTTGGTCCAGAAAAACAAAACAAAACAAAACAAAAAACATTTGATGGGGGCTGGGGAAATGGCTCAATGGTTAAGAGCACTGACTCTCCCAGAGGACCTGGGTTCAATTCCCAGCACCCACACGGCAGCTCACAACTGTCTGTACTCCAAGATACAATACTCTTACACAGATAATACATGCAGGCAAAATACCAATGCACACGTAAAATAAATAAGATAAAATAAAATAAAAAAATACACTTGAGGGCCAGATTTAGTAGAATAGGAAAGATACTGAGAGGGACAAGAAAAGAACTAGAACTAAGTAGTGCTGGGCTGGATGTAGGGACTGAGGTGGACCGAAGTGAGCAGCGGTGGGAGAGGGTAAGGGTGAGACAGACAGAAGTCGGAAAGAGGAGACGATCAAAGAGGTCAGGACAGGGAGAGAAGCAGGACCCAGAGGGGAGACCTAGACAGTATTGGCAGCCTCACCCTCAGAAGAGATCAAGTCAACAACAGAGGATCTGTGAGAGGACCTACCACAGCCATGGGAGGAAACTGGGAGCCCAGAGCATTCCGGAGGCTAGGAAAGCAGGGTGGAGTCTGAGAAGGGCTTAGTGCTATGGAGCTACAAAGACTCTCTGAAGACTGGAAGAAATCAGCAGATAGCTGCTGTCTTTGGTGTCATGGTCTCCTGCTGCAAGATATAAGGATCTGGAACAGGGGTCATCTAGAGTAACTGGTGTGGGCAGTTTGGACCTGTATGGTCAGTGTATAGGCAAGGGCAACTCATGTAGCTGAAATTTAATGACACCCAAATGTCTGATAGGCATTTAGGAGGGGCCTGGTATTGAGGAGAGTCCAGGAAAGCCCACTGGAATCTTGCCTGGTCTGATATCAGGAACTTTGTGTTAGGCTCAATTTGGTTACTAGCTACCTCCAGCTGGAGAAGACCCTGGGTAGAATCAAATAGAACCCACTTATTCTTTGTGGCTCTGGAAACTGGGACGAAAGAAAGGGGATCTAGACAGATTGACTTTGTCTTGAATTCCTAACAGAACCTTCTTCTGAGGAAGGGCTTGTGGAGCTGGCCCAGTGGAGACTGCAGAACCATGGGGGGACATTTCTATATTACTTAGGATACTCCATACAAGTAAAGACCACAGTCAAGTACCCACCACAGAACAGTGTGGCATGCATCCCCATTAGAAGACCGTATTCCGAAAAGTCTTCTGTGAGTTCTGTCAGGGCTGAAAAACCACTAGCTATGCCTCTTTGTGTCTCAAGGCAGGTATATCATGAAGTCAACTGAGGGACCTGGCTTGGTATACCTGATGACTGCCAAACTGTAACTCCTGAGGTAGCTGAAAGAGACTCCCAGCTAATGGGTCACATGCTAGTCCAATGGTGGCGGAGAAGAGATCTCCTTCAAGGAGAACTCTGTAGCTCCAACTCTACCTCTTGACCACTCTGCTCTCCAGCCACACCTCATGTTCCACTCCAGTGTATCCTAACACTTCCCATTCACACTGCCATGACCACTGTATTTCCTTCCAGAAGGTTTCCCAGAGGCTTGGCTTCTGTGCCCTGTTAGAGATTCCTGTCTACCCCCACAAGCTTCCAGCACATCCATAACTTCATTTTTCCCAATTCTGTTATATTTGGGTTTCTCTGGGTATTGTTCTGACTTAGTGGTTCCCCCTACCTTGCAAGAAGTGACCACATACTGCAATAGTCTCATCCCTAAACAGCCATGTGCTAACAAAGATATTAACTCTGCACTTTAAGAGCCTACAGCTGAGGGTCCAAAGCCATATCCTGTTTATAGCCCTATAAAAATGTTCCCTGTGTGTAAGATCATTGGAACGGCCAATCTCCGAGCACTGGGGCCAGGCATACTCGAGTTTCTGATTCCAGATCTCACCCTGGGTACTATGGAATCTCAGAAGGAGCCAGATGGTATCTTTCAGCTTGTCTAGCAAAATCAGGCTGAAGGTTTGCAATATTGGAGATGGTAGTCTGGAAGGCAATGCCCTCACCAGTGAACACAGGAGTAAGGATCACATGGCAGGCTTGTCCCTCATACCTCAGTAGGAAAGAATCTAACCGAGGACCGGAGATAGGAAAAAGATCTTAAAAGTTCAGAAATGGCATGAAACGAATCGTAATTGTGAACTCCAGAGCTGGCAGTATAGGCAGCATGGAATGGCTTCCTACCAGAGGCCGTATGCCTCTGTGATGACGCAGACAACCCAACAGCGAGCCCCATGAGGCCAGACTTTCCAAGTCCATGGACGTACCTTGGCTGACCTGGTGATGGCCCCGATCTCCGAGTACAGATCCGAGCTGTCCGGAAAGTTTTCCACTACCATGGTGCACACGTGGTGGAGCAGAGACTGCTTGTGCACTGTGTCTTTGACTTCTGGAACCTTCTCGAGGTAGCTTAACTCAAATGCTTTGGCCTGTTTGGTGACATGCAAAAAACAAGTATTACCCAGATTCTTTCAACTGGCTCAGTGTCAGTCTACAGTAGCCCGATGTTTAGTTTCTCCAAGGCTGGTGGGTCACACACTCCTGTTGCTGCTGCTGCTGCTGCTGCTGCTGCTGCTGCTCAAACTGAAGCAGTCACTCTCACCACATCCCTGAGCCACCTCCCAGGGCTATCACAGGTCTTTGACACCAGCCCAGCAACAGTTTCTTTCTCCTCTGACCACTACTGAATGTCTACATTTCGGCCTAAGTTGGGCCATTGGCAGCTACCAAAAGTCTGCTTTTTAAAACAGTCTCAGGCCTGGAAAATGGCTTGGTAGTTAAGGTGGCACACAGCTTTGCAGAGGACCAGTTGCATCGCAGTACCCATTCTGGATGGCTCACAATTCGACTGATAACTCTAGCTCCAAGGCATCCAAAACCTCCCGTTTCCAGGGGAACCCACACCATGTGTGCATGTTCACACACACAGTTAAAGACAAACTGAATCTTAAAAAGAGTATCAGAATGTGTATAAGCCTAAATATTTGAGTGAGAAGCTTAGAGGAAAACAGAATCTCTCTGGAAGAAAATCCTCTGAGGTTAATGATTTAGAGCTGTACTCTATAAAGCATATACATGTTTTTCAAGCTTTCTTATAGAAGAGTTCATATTCAAATGAATGGCCCCTGATATTTCAAAGACAGAAAGCTCTGAATTTTCAGCAAGAAGACATAAAAGCTGCTTGTTCCACTGTGCTTCAGGTCATTGAAGGACCAGATCCATCGTGAATGATGGTGGAGGCTTTGTGACAAAGGCTGCCAGGAAGTGAGGGCTGGGAAGTCTTACGTTAGTTCCATTTAGAAAGTTCCCAATGGCAAGGAGAGTAGACAGGATGAAGCCCAGAGTCTTATTGTTCTCCAACTGGTCTATTCCTTCCTTCAGGTCCAAGAGTGGTTCGGCCACTTCCTTTCAGATAAAAGGAAAAAGGGAAATAAGAATTTTGGCCTCTTTTGTTCCTTTCCAGGTTTGTGTAGTCCAAAGGAGTAACCAGTAAGCAGTAATACCTAGCATAGGACAAGCTTTGTGACAGGCATTTGGTCCTAGACATGAATAGTCCTGAAAGGTAGCAGAGGGGATAGGGGTAGGTCTGCCCGCAGACACTACAGTGAAGACCACATGAAGCTTGTGCTGGAGTCAAGAGCGCTTGCTCTCTCTCCCCTGGTCCTGTGCACCATCTGAGCTCAGGCGGGGCCCCAGGTCATTCCCATCAGTCTCCCCGACCAGCCAGTCATTCCCATCAGTCTCCCCGACCAGCCAATCATTCCCATCAGTCTCCCCGACCAGCCAGTCATTCCCATCAGTCTCCCCCACCAGCCAGTCATTCCCATCAGTCTCCCCGACCAGCCAGTCATTCCCATCAGTCTCCCCGACCAGCCAGTCATTCCCATCAGTCTCCCCGACCAGCCAATCATTCCCATCAGTCTCCCCCACCAGCCACGCTGACTTCTCTTTCCTTGCTCCCTCAGCACCAGCATCACAGGCTCCTCTTTGTCTTTCTTCTTTGCAGGCAGAGGACTGTACACACTGTCCTCACAGCCCGTGGACCACCTCAGTCTCCTCCTCTTTCCTCTAGGCATTCCAGGCAGATGACTGTACACACTGTCCTCACAGTCCGTGGACCACCTCAGTCTCCTCCTCTTTCCTCTAGGCACTCCATGAGGGTCACCTCTTAGCCTGAGCTGTTCATTAACTCAGGTATGTTCAATCTTTTGCCATTGTGACATGGCATTGTTATCTACAAAGTTCACACTCAAGAAACACACACACACACACACACACACACAGAGCTCCAGATTTTAAATACATTGAAGAATTGAAGAATTGGTCTTGAGGGATATTCATAGCTATCTTGGAGTGCATGAAGCCTGTGGGCTTTGAATCGCACACATATGAAAGCCACGGTTCTTGTTTCCGTCACCCCTCAGACACTTAGCCTGCCCTGCAGCCTCATTGGTTTGACCTAGGAAGTTTTTCACTTGCCTGGATCCCCACACCAGAACGTTCAACCTTAGTCTCTCCACCAGCCCTGCCTTCCCAGTCCTCAACCACAGCTGTCACACATCATTTCCTCCATCTTCTTACTTTGCTAGAATCACCTAAACATGTCAGAAGGTTCACAACTAAGTTACATTAGACACCCTTCAGTCTTAGGAGTGCTTTTATCCCTGCTTGATTCCATGAGTTCAGCTGTAGAAAGGGTCAAATAAAACCCCTTATTTAAAATACATGGAACTCAGGCATGTTTCATATTTTGAAATATTCAAATATACCTAGTAAGACACCTTAGAAATGGGATCCAAGTATACGGATGAAACTCACTCAGGTATCATAACACACTCATTACAACCAAGCCAGAAGGTAAGTTCAGACAATATTTTAAAATACTTTTAGTATACTTTTGCTTCATTGTGCCCTGTCACATGAGGTCAGGTATGAAATTTTCACTGCAGTATTATTTTGGCCATGAAAAAGTTGCAGTTTTTGGTGTATTCAGGTTTAGATTTTTGTATTAGAAAAGCTCACCCTGAAAATTTCCCTCGAGCCTCCCAAATTCACTATCGTAGAGCATATCCAGTCCAGCACCATAGTAACTCTTCCCGGCTCCAGTCTTCATCTTCTATGGTACTAAGCCCCTTCCAGTTCACCATCTAATTTTCACTGGCACATATTCAGCCTACAAGAGCATGTCCACTGACCTGTTGTGTAGCATTTCCTTCCAAATCAAAGTACTACCTCTAAGAGGGAGACTCAGGAAGTTACCAAAATTTACAAGTCCCAGGTATTTCCTTAAACATAAGACTCACAAGCCCCCCCTCCTGCTCCCAGCTACATAAGAAGTAATAACATCTGGAGAAAAAGAGACCCCTATAGGTTTCTGCACATCGATGTTGGGCAGGGTACTTCAGGAATGCCCATGCTAGGATGGGCTTCATGGTTCTATAGCTCCATGTTAGTTATCTGTGTTCTTATAAGTAACCCCCGACCCATCCTCATGTGAGTAACCCTGACAAACTCTGGTTCACTAAATTAGACTTGGGTGGAAATCTTTCTTTGGTATGCTGTTACTATCTGGCGTAGAAAGATGTTTGTTCAAAGCTCACTAGGGAAGTTACAGAACATACCCCAGTGTAAGAAGGGTGCTTATGTCTTTCACTTGCTATTTAAGAGGAATCTCCAGTACCTTTCCTATCTAAATCCTGCCCCAACCTGTGTGTGTGTGTGTGTGTGTGTGTGTGTGTGTGTGTGTGTGTATCTGAATGAATACCTGTCTCACCGTAGGAGCACTGAGGGTACAGACACACACTACTGTGTCTGGCTTTTTAGTTCTCATATAATTCAGTTTTCTGTCTGCTGCCCCGATGCTGCTACTGCTATGGATGGAACTGTCCCACTCACATCATGACTCTCCCTTCCTGAAAGACTTTTTCCTCTGAAATCGTGAGCCCTGAACAAAACTCTCATCCTATACATAGTTTCTGCCACCGACATTTGGCCACACAATAAGAAGAGTAGTTACTACCATTTTCTCCAAGGTAGCCATGAAGCTGACAACTGCCCTGGCCAGTGCCAAGGTTGGGTTATTAACAACAGGCGGAAGGATGATAGATTTCCCTCACATTGTGCTTTTCTACAGTTTCTACCATGAAAATACAGCCTGAAAATTTTTGATCACAAAAAGTGATATGAGGCTAGTGTGGGGGGGTGCTCGTTATCTAGCACAGATGCAATGCACACCAACACAATGACTATCAGCTCACCCTCCAAACTCTGTGTCAAGGACAAGCTAAGTATTTCACAAACTTAGTATTTACCAACTGTAAAAACCATTGGGCAGTACAGGCACATGGGATGCCCCTGTGACCTGCCTACCTTTTCTGTGGTTTCATAATCCATTTTGAATGCCCACAGGTGGAGCCGAGCTGAAAGCTCACTGATGGAAGAGAGCGTGAGAAGGAACTGCTCGGCACTGCCCAAGGGCACTTCCGGGTTGGCCAGCTGAGCCTCCTGGATTTTCTGCTTCTCCTCTTCAGTTGGAATCATGGTCAGAATTTTCTAGAAAGATAGGATGATATATTAATTCTCCGGTAGTAAGAGAGCTCTTCTCATTCAATGTTTTCAAATTTCTGTACAATTTTTTCCAAGCAGGTGGTTAACATCATTCTGTTTTTAATAACAGCAGGTGTTATGTTATTATAACAGGTTAACTGTAAGTATCCGGCTCCAGGACTTCTAGGCCTTGTGCATAAAAGGGTGTTCCAGGCAAAGACAGCAGATGTTAAGTGAAAAGAAGACAGAATATTGGAGAATTGCTTTCTGCTCCCGAGGAGATACAGAGGCGTGTTGAGAATGTGTGCTTTGTGGCACATCTCATAAACAGATTGCAAAAAGGAAACATTCATGAAGAAGTCAGATTGGATTTTATGTATTAATTGTAAATTTTAACTAAAGCTCATCAAGAAGCAATACTGCAGTATCAAACACAGGTCTGACTGAGGAAAAACTCATGGTAGTGTACGTACTGCTCAGTGATGAAAAAAAGCATAGCTTCCTGCTTCTATTTGCTTCTGGAAAAACCAATTGTGGAATGTGAAGAAGACAATGGATGTTAGAGTCGGATTGATTTTTATGGGTTCAAATGTCTAATTCATTATATTTTTAAAACAGAGAATAATTAGTCTGTCTTTATCATTCCTATTTTAATACTGCATGGAAACCCTTTCTTTCCTTCCACACATACACACAAGAGAGGGAGAGAAAGAGACACAGAGACAGAGACAGAGACAGAGAAAGAGAAGACAAGAAAAAGGTAGAATTGTTCATAAAGGCTATGATAGTCTACCTAAAGAACTATGAACAACAAGCAAAAATGTTTCTAAACCACAGAATTGAGTTTAATGATGTCTCATGATACATGGCCAATACACAAAATGTACTTTATTGCTACATAGAAACAATAATCAAATGTAATATTATATATTATATAATATCAAATATATATTATAAATTATATATAATAATCAAATGTATATTTTGTATAATATATATTATACTATATATTATATTATATATATTTTAATATATACATATAATTATATATATAATTATGTATAACATATGTATATATATGTAATTGTTCTAATTACTATGATTCTATAGTTCTTCAAGTTGGGTAGAGTGATACTTCCAAGGTCACCTTTTAAAATTCACCGTGGTTTTTCCATTTCTTCTTCCATACTATATAGCTTCTAGAACCAGTTTGTCTCTATACAAACTAGTGTTGGTCTTTTAGTTGGAACTGAGTTAAATTTATAGATTATACATATTTTTCTAATCTCCAACATATACAGCCTGTACATTATTTATTTATGACTTGTATATTTCATCATAAATAGCACATTAAAATTTGCTTGTTGTTACTATGTAACAATAAAGTAGGTTTTGTGCATATATTTATATCAATATTTATCTCAAAAGAGCAGAAGGACAGAACAGTATAGAAATGGGCACAAAAATATGGTCCATAGACAAAAGTGAAAGACTATTTAACAGAGAAAAGATACAATTTAGAGCAAGTGGTCTTGAGACAACTAAATTCCATATTTAAAACAAAACAGAAAACTCCTCAACTTAATTCTCCTTTCTACATAAAGAAACTCAAAATGGATCATGAGTTTAAAAGTAAAATGAAATACCATAAAAATTTTGGAAAGAAACAAGAGAAAACCTTTGTGACCCATGGTAGGCAAAATATTTCCACAAGACATAGCTGATAAGGTAAACTATATCCTAGCTAACTTTTTTCACTGTAACAAGAATGAAAACATAAGCTGCAACTTATCAGCAAAAGGTTGCCCCATGACCTTGCCATTCCATTCCTGGGTATGTACTCTAGGAAAGTGAAAACATATTCACTGGAAACTATTAAAATATTTATAGTTGCTTTATTTGTAATAGCCCCAATCTGTGTCAAGTTAAAACTTTTGGTGGATAAATAGGTAAGCACATTGTGGTACATCCCCAGAATGAAACAGTCCTCTGTGGTACCATCAAGATGCTAGAGAGCAGAGGTCGTTATTCATTGTGGCTCCAGGATGAGGCTATGTGGGCAGAATTTGAGTATCAGGGGGAGATTGAGTCAGAATTCTGGAGGTCACACTGTCCACAAAGACAGTGCATAAAAAAATCCAAACAATTCAAATAGATAACACTCTGAAAACATCTATGATTGGACTCAAAACCTGTAGCCAAAAAAAAAAAAAGCATACTTTAATTTTCATAATGCTTAAATTGTTCTAGGCACAACAGGAATTTCAAAACAAAGGCTTGCCAGCACATCTTATAACCTCCAGAGACATGTTCCTGCACGCTGTTTTGCTTTGTCCCTTTGAAGGACAAAGAACATTTCTCCTTTGCTATTTCTCTAATTAGAACCATTTCCTTGCCACTGATGATTCTGGGCTACAATCTGCTAGTTTATTTTTTCCTTCCTTTATGTCACTGTCATAAGGACAGCTATAGGACAGTGGGACAGGAGGGCAGAGTCACCTCCTGTGACTTGGTCCCTTCCTCCACCAGAAACGATACAGACGAACAGAAGGCAAGGCTTAAGTCCGACTCTTGCCACATTAGTAGGTTCTTTGATGATTCTTATTTGAATCACCACTTAGCTTTGTAGGGAAAGGGACATCCAACAAGACCAAAATAGAATAATCTGAATTTTTCTTTACATTCTTCCTAGGCCAGTGGCTCTCAACCTTCCTAATGCTATGATCTTTCAATACAGTTTCTCATATTGTGATGACTCCCCCAACCATAAAATCATTTTTTTCTCGCTACTTCATAACTGTAATTTTGCTACTGTTATGAATCATAATGTAAATATTTTTTGGAGCTAGAGGTTTGTCAGGGGTCATGACCTACAGGTTGAGAGCCACTGTTCTAAACAATGCCTCTGTATTACTATAGTAATTATACTTGTTCTCATACTAGAAGGTACCATTCTGCACCCCCCCCCAAAAAAAAAACAATGGAAATTTATCCTTTACTTTGGATCTAGATATTAGGTTGAGTTTGGCCATTTCATTTACCTGCAGATGAGACATGGCAATAATGATTTTACTTGTTCATTTTGACAGACTCTCGTCATGGTGATGAAGAATATACTACAAGGACATGGGTGTAGCTGCCGGAGCTTGGGAAAGCTTGGCCAGGGTTGGTTTGTAATGTTTGCACTATTCTGAGAAAATGGTATTCTATCCATGCACTTTCCTACAGCAGCTTAAAAAATAACCCTCAGAAGGACCCTGGTGTTATCTCCTTCTACCTCATGAGCACTTCAGAAGGACCCTGGTGGTATCTCCTTCCACCTCATGAGCACTCTGAAGAGGCACATTGGTGTGAGAGAGTATCTTGTCCAACACAGATGAAGAGATTTATTGAAGCTCTCCCATGCAGAGGTGGAGAAGTGCTAGCGGCTGCCCCTCATGTCACAGCAGTAGCTAGCTCCGTCTTCCACAGACACTCATCTGTGGTGTAAGCACTACGACCAGAACAGCTGTGTTTCATCATCAGAGCATTCTGGTTTCCTGAGCCAGCTGCTTCGCTCCATGAGAAGACTCACCTATGTCCAGGACCCATGAAGTCAGCTAAGGACAGGCACTGGGAAATACAAATTCCTTAGAATGATAATGTGGCACAAACAGTTAAAGGAGATTTCTGTTTCTAGGATGATGCTGGGTCTGACAGCCAAAGTGAGCCAAGTTAAATGTCATTAAAGACCACTGTATTGCACTGCCTTTTAAGTAGATTACACTCTAAAAATCATAAAAGAAAACGGGGAAAAATGTTTTCCCATTTCCATTTGTGATCATTTCATGCATTTTACTGGAAAAAAATATTATTGATGCTCTCTAGAGATGATTCTAAAATAACTTCCTACAGCTGAATACTTTTCTGAAAATCATTTCCTTAATAGAATTAATTTGTATGACAAATCCAGATTCATACCATGAGTTGCTAGGCAATGGCACAGGATGTCATTTAATACATCCTAATTGTGTTTCACAGCACAGAGCCTTCCAATGGCCCTATAAAGCTGAGATGCCATGACATAATGTGTGTATCCAGGAAGCAGAGGGTCTGGCTGAGGGCCTGTGCGCATTAACTGCAAATCTTATTAGCAAAAGTCTGTAAGTTGACAATTGCTTTTTCTTCTTGGTCTCAGTTTTAACTCTTAAATGACAGAATAAGCCCTGGGTCCTTCCCAGCACACAAATGTAGACCTTCTGTGCCACTCAGGTATTGGGGTCAATGGTCGTGAAGAGGAGATGACAGAGTGTACTGCACTGCACATTCTACAGGAGGCCTTATTCCATGGTCTTCACATGCTATGTGAGAACAGCTGAAGGGTAGATAGTCTTTGGATATGGAGGTAGTTCCAATCAGGAGTTCTTGGCTGGGATTCTTTTACTCCCTAGGTGATGTTACCAGTGTATGGAGACATTTCTGGTTGTGGGTCAATGTGGGGGAGGGTAGGTACCACTAGTATCTAGTGTATTAACTACATGTCCTATCACTGCTGTAGTAACAATGTTGTTCAAATCAAGTGGCTTTAAACAACCTAAATTTATTTTCTCATGATGTTCAAAATGAAGGCTGTAGGAGGCCCATGCTTTCTCTTTGAAGGCTGGAGAGGAGAACATTCCCTTGCCTCTTAGCTGCTGATATTCAACATGATCCTTGTTTGTAAGCATGGAATCCCTTGGTTTGTAAGCATGTCCCTTTAATTTCTACCCCTGCCATCACATAGCTTTCCACCCATGACTCTCCCTGTGTGACCTTTGATTCAAGTGGCACTCTTATCTGTCTGTGTCCAAATGTCTTGTCCCTCCTCTTATAAGAGTACCAGTCAGAAGACTGATGGCCCATTTTAATAGAACTGCCTTTCCAAGTGAGGTCATCTCCTGTATTAATGGCAGGGATACTGTAAGTTCAACCAAATACTTGTTTCAGTGGATAGTTTTCTTGCAACGGTCTCTACTTCCCAAAGCGCAAAGGTATACGTGACATGCTGGGCTCCGAGTCTTACACATACTGCATGCTCACTGTATCCTCTCCTCTATCCATGGCCCTGGGTGAACCTAGTACTGTGGGCAAGCCTTCCTCTCTGTGGACTTCCTCTGCCAAAGACTCGTGCTCTCCCCAGAGTTAGGGTTCACAGGTTCTATCTATGTTCAAATTATGCAAGCAAGACTGTACGAACAAACCTTAGATGTGGAAGGCTTCTTTTCAGTAGAAGAACAGGCCACCCAGTATCACTAAACAGTGTTCCCAGATTCCTCATCCTTACCCAGACATCTCCAGGTTATATTATCCATGAATGCAAATCTGTAGGGTGTCTAGTTAGTTCCTTCCCCTTTCCATCATCATGATAAGAGGTTTCACCTGGTACAATCTGGCAACATCTCACAGAGGCAGGAGAGCATGACCATGTGGAGGGACAGGAATTGTTTTGCAGCAGGAGATTTGCTCTTTTGCTATGTATTGTAATGCTAAATATTGGTCCCCAAGGTCTAATTGCCCCCGGGGTTAAGATAATCCCCATATAGACCCAAGTGACACTATGTAACCTTGCTCCCCCATACCCAAGTTATCTCTGATTGGTGAATAAAGATACCTACAGCCTATGGTTAGGCAGAAGTTGATTACAGTTTTGGGGTTCCCATGCTTGGGGTCAGAGGTAGGGGACTACAAGGAGGGAGAGAAAAGTGGAGAGAGGAGAGAGAAGAAAAGGGGGGATATAGATATATTATAAAAATTGGACAAATAGGGGTAGATTATTGAATCTACTCTTAAACCACAAAACGTTTTATAGCCATAATCTTAACATTAGTAGAGATCTTTATATTTTGTTACATTGGTACTGAGTTTTGTATAATGCAGGTTTAAGGTTTTCATTAATATAAATCTTTGTATATTGATACAAAATTTAAAGATTAATTTGTTAAAACATAATATTTATGTTTCAACTCTTATATAGGTATTATGCCTATGAAACTCTTAATAATAGAAGGTTTAACCTCAATCCTTTCAATAACTGCTATTTCAAACTGTTTAGGGTAAGCAATGCAAATTAATAGTCAATCAAACTCATGGTCTTGTCAGATACTAGTCTGAATTATCACAGAAATATACATCTTGGGTTTTACAGATAATAGATAGCTGGAGACAGGCAATGCTTGGCAATTCATATCTTCTATGAATAGATAGATGGTTTTCAAAAATCTCAGAGACTCAGGGAATATGGAATTTAACCATAATTTTATTAATTGAAGATCTTTTTTACATTAAGTCATGTCAACTCCCGGCAGTACCCCATTAGACTTGTAAGAAGATGATAAGCATAGAAAACCTCTATATGGAATCACTTCAATTATGGCAAATTAGCCACTAGGAAAAAAAATCCCTAAATTAATTTGCAGACAAAATGCTATCAAGAAATGGCAAATGGATGCAGGATAGTTGACTGAAAAACTCTGCCAAGACAGGTTAAACAAGCCCTTCATATTACTGCTTCTCATAAGGTCTGTCAGATCTTCTGGGCCAAAAGGCTGAAGATAGATGCTCTGGTGTTATAGAGAATACTAGAGACTGTATTACCTGTCTCTGTCATTTCTGTAATTTTTGGAAAATGCATCCCAGCACTTCCTGCATACTCTAATATTTATTCCTTCTCAGGTCTCTGATAGGGTTAAAGAATACATAGTCATAATCTTATTATACAAGCTTAAATTGTTTAGGATTTAAGATGTTCTAAGTCTAAGATGTTTTCATGTTAATATTACAAATTAGGATAGAAATTATAATAGAAATTGATTTAGATACAGAACTCTAAACCACCAAAATAGAATAATTGTTTAATTGTTCCTATTACATGTTGCTTATTTTTATAAGAGAAAAAGGTTTTTTATTTAGACAAAAGGGGGGAATTATTGACTTTTGGTCTCCCTCTCTCTCTCTCTCTCTCTCTCTCTCTATATATATATATATATATATATATATATATATATATGTATAGATATAGATATAGATAGATATAGATAGATATAGATATAGTTAAATACTGGTCTCTCCAAGGCCTGGTTGCCCCCAGTAACAAGAGAATCTGCACACAGACCCAAGTAACAGTATTTAACCTTGTCCCTTGTCCCCCCAAATTATCTATCCCTGATTGGTGAATAAAGATGCCTACAGTCTATAGCTGAGCAGAAGATAAGTGGTTTTTTTAGGTTCCCAAGCTTGGGGTCAGAGGCAGGAGACAAGGAGGGAGAGAGAGACGGAGAGAGGAGAGATACCTTGGAGTAGATTAGTTATGAAAACATGACTGTAATGGCTGACCAATTGGAATTAAGAGCCGTCCAGATGGAGCATACCAACTTATAATTCAGGGTTATTGATGGAAAAGTAGATTCTAATAGCTTGAAAGCTAGGTATCTGTCCAGCTCTAATACTGTAAAGGCTTATTATAAATATAAAAGTTATATGTCTTTTATCTGGAAACTGAATGATCTAAGGAAGGATAGAAACCCAGATTTGAAATTGAATATGAATCTCAAGCAGAGAAATATTCTCCACTGTGCGGTCTACCTCTCATCTTTCTCTACCTTTAACAGATCAGCAAGCACAAAAGCCTCAGCTGGTTTGTTCTGTTCTCCAGATGATCCTCCTCCAACAACGACATCTCTCTCTTCTTTTTCTTTTTAACACAAGGTCTCATGTAGCCCATGAGCCACATGAAGCTGGCCTCAACCCTATGTGTAAATGAGGATGACCTTGTACTGCTGATCCTTCTGCCTGCAGGCCAAAGCCATCACACCCACTTTTGGTCGTCCTAGGGATCAAACCAGAGCTTTATGATGGTAGGTAAATCTTATCTCTAGTCCCAAATCACATCTTTTTGTAAGATCGAAACAATGTCCTTTATGTGGACTTCAGCACCTAATGAAAGAGTATAATTCGTAGTCTTCATAGACATATGTAACATGGCACGGAAGGAGACCTAGGCAGGATGATCTTTTTTCCATTCGGAGATAAGCAATATTTGGCTAAAGTTGAGGTCTATATATCAGCCAAGATCTCAGAAATTCCCAGGCAGCATTACTTGTCACCCCAACCCAGAGTAAACATCTAAGAATCATTAATATCTTTCAGAGTCCAGTTGAGTAAAGAAGATCGCAAGCCACTGAAGTGATATTCAATGCGACAGTGTGACACACATTTTACAACACCAACGATTCTTTGCAGAATTTGCCTTACCTCGATCCCTTCTTTGTTCAAGGCGTACTCATCAAAGTTCAAAATGGCTATCTTAATGGTCCTTGGAGGGGGCAGCACGGTCAGGCCGATGTTGATGGCATTGCTTCTCTTGGAATCCAGAACAATGATCTCCTGCCTTTTACCATCTGCAGCTGTTTTCTTGGTGATAAAACAAGGAAAATCAAAAGGTTAATGTGTCATCCTGGGTTTCACTCCTTAGAGGTAAGAGCAAATGGCCCAGATTCAGGTCAGGGAAGAACTGGCTGCCACTCAGCACAGGAGAGAGTGTGGGGAAGAGGGAGATAGATAGAGCAAGGCTTAGGTACTCAGTAGGCTCCAAGCTTGGGCCAGTAATGGAACTCCACAAGTCAGACACATTATAAAATAATACTGATTTTCATTGAATAGGAAAATTTTTTTGTGCAAGCACAATACCTGTTCCCTCCCCCAGCCTTTTAGAGTTCCTTTCTTTTTTTGTTTACTTTTTAATGTTTTTATTAATTATTTTTATACACTCCATATTTTATTCCCCACCCCGGCAACCCCATCCCTCCCTCTGACTGTTCCACATCCCATACCTCCTTCCCTCTTCCTGTCTCCACATGGATGTCCCTACCCCCCACTCCACCTGACCTCTAAACTCCCTGGGGCCTCCAGTCTCTTGAAGGTTAAGTGCATCATCTCTGAATGAACACAGACCTGGCAGTCCTCTACTGTATTGTATGTGTGCTAGGGGCCTCATATCAGCTGGGTGGTCCAGGGTTCGAGAGATCCTGGGGGCGGGGGTTCAGATTAATTAAGACTGCTGGTCTTCCTACAGGGTGACTACTGAGTTCCTTTCTTATGTACTGTGAGGTGTTAGGATGTGACTTGCTTGGCTCAGTGCATACCGTGTACCTATAGCAGTGAGTCCCCAGGCTGAGGAGACAGGTTGGTGAGGATATTCAGTGTGGCTGGTGTGTTGGCCCTTAGGTTTGTGGGTCTTCCTAGAGCCTCTCTCACTATTCAAATGCCCTGCCCTTAGGACTAGAGTGCCTCCATCTTTTCTGTATGCTTAACCATTGTACAGTTGCCTGCTGCAGGACAGTGGGGTCTCCTAAGCACGAGAATAGAAAAGCTTAAAAAGGGATGGGTGACAAGCAGTTGCCAACACCACAGGGAACAGAGGACAGGAGGTGTTCTGGCATCCTCACAGAACTCTGGGTTGTAGCTTTCGCAATGGCACGGGTGCCTCTCAGAGGCAGACCCTAGGCCTCCCTCTTTCTTGTGGGAGGTAGCACAGGGCTAGCATATGACTAGAACTCAGTTTCTAAGCCTGCACAACTCGATGCTTGTATCCCTTCCCCAAATTCAGTTGTTGGTCTCCTAATGTCCAAAAGAGATAGAACCTAGTGTCAGAGGTCAGAGCTTTTGGAGGCATTATGGTTTAGATAAGGTCAGAAGAGTGGAATCCTCACAATGGAATTGGTGTTCTTACAGGAACACGGCAGAAAAGAAGTCATCTGAGAGGCAGGAAGAAAGCCCTTAGCAGAATTAACCTGGCTAGCATCTTGATCTTGAACTCCATAGCCTCAAGAACTATAAGAAATACATTTATGATGTTTAAGCTTCTGAGTATATGACTTTTTAAGTGATTATGTTTATTTTTATGTGTATGAATGGTATGCCAACATGTATGTTTGTGTACTACGTGCAAGCCTGGTGCCTGTGGAGTTAAGAAAATGGCATGAGAGCCCCCAGAACTGGAGTTACAAATGGCTGTGAGCCACTATGTGGGTGCTGGGAATTGAACTCAAGTCATTTAGAACAACAAAGGGAGCCATCTCTCCAGCCTGGTGCATGGTATTTTATTATGTCTGCCTCAACAGTTAAACCCAGGATGTGAGGAGCTAAGCCAACATTTGTCACCTCCAGAGCTAGGACACAAGTTGTGTACACTTTTCCCTTCAGCTGTCAGGAAGTTATATATATGTAGGTGGCAGTGGAGGTAGTGGGACGAGATTGGTTCAACCTCTACAATTGCTCAGGCTCCCCTTGGTGCAAAGGCATCTGGGAGGATGGCTGTTTTCAATCACGGAACACTCTTACAGTGGCAAAGAAGGTAGGGTGGCTCTCTTAAAGAAAACTGCACCCAGTGATGGTATGTGCTCACTGAGCAAGGATTCCAACAGCAGACCCGTGTTACCTGCTGAAAAGGTTAGGTCTGAAAGAACTGACTCTCCAACTGGGCCCTTAAGAGTATCTGGGATGCTGCCAGGCCCCCGGGAGAAAGTCGGGTGATAAGCCATTCTGCTCAGGCTGAGAGCTGTCAGGGAAGAAGCTAGATGAGGCTATATCCTGAAAGACCTCACAAGCTAGCATGGGGAGGAGCTCCGACCACACCCTGCAGACAAATACATTCTGAATGGCTGCTTTGAAGCTGTCTGAACCTGGGAGCAGATGAGTCGCCTACTAGGGGTAAACACTACAGCTGTAGGCTGCCACGGAGAAATAGGCTGGTCCTCCGAGGCTCTCCCAACCCAACTTCTACAATTGTATTGTGGGTCCTTAAACACGTGTTTGGGAATAAACATACTTAGATTTATCCATGAAGAAAACAACTGAGAATATCCCAGCCTGGGAAGGGGACAGTGGGGATGTATTTCATCCTACCAGTTCTGTTCTATTAGATAACTCTAATGCAACCTGTCTCAAGAATAACAATAATAATTCTATCAAAATTCTAGTAAGATTTGTTTTGAGATAGAGAAAAATTCTACTCTAAGGTTAATAAAAGACCATAGGCATTTTAAGAGTCAATAACATTCTTTAAATATTTTACACTTATTTATCTATATGAGTGTTTTGCCTGCATATATGTATATCTACCATGTATATGTCTGGTATCTGTGGATGTCAGAAGAGGGCACTGGATTCCCTGGAACTGGAGTTACGGATGGGTTTGAGCCACCATATGGGTGCTGGGAACTGAACCCAAGTCCTCTGAAAGAACAAGAGCTCTTAACCGCTGAGCCACCTCTCCAGCCACCAATGTTCATTAGTTAAGCACTAATAATCCGTTTCTGATAGTTAGGGACCTCTGTATATCCCCCAGTCAACTGGTGCCCTGAGACAGCACGGGGTGAAAGAGCAATGCAACATGGGAAAGGTTCTCACAGCACAGCCCCGGTCACCGTCACTAAGACTAAAGTCTCTGAACCAACGTTGGACATGAAGGAGTGACAGTGTGCAACCAGAACAGGAAACAAAATCAAGACGACCACAGAGAGAGAGCAGCAAGACTGTGGGGGATCCACTAATGCCGACCTTCTGAGGAGAAGGTCAAGGAGAAAGCAGGGACAGAGGCATGGGGGAGAAAGACCGGGGCCACGCTGAAGGAGACCGAGAGATGATCACAAGTTTGAGACCAGCCCCTGCTTCAGATGGAAACCTTCACTCAAAGAAATTTCAAATAAGTAAAAATTAAATAATACATTTCAAATTATAATGCTAATTACCATATATTTTAAAGTAAGTGCCAATGAAAAATAAATTAAACGCCATTGACTGCTGTTTGGTTAGTGTCTGCTTCTACCACAGTAGTCTCAAGACATCAGTGGGGCATGAGATCAAACCCTGAACACAGACAGGAGAGGCTAGGCTCCCTGCCTAATTCTCCATTGGACTGTTTTGTTTACTCTGTTTTAGTTTCACAGACAGGATTTTTCTAGGTAGTCTCCTACCTTACTCTCTAGCACAGGCTGCCCTCCAACCCATGATCCTTTAAAGTCTTTTGGTGTCTTGAAGGCTGGGATAACAGACATGCATCACCATATTTGGGCACTTAACAGTTTCTTTTCCAACTGGCTGCTTGTCTTTTTAGTCCTATTTATCACCCTTCCTTGATATCCTATTTCCAGAGTAGCTTGTAGGGGCCTAGTTCCCAAAGGAGAACTTTTCATGTAAAAGTGTGAAAGAGACATACCCTCTGGAGGGCCAGGAGGCCCTCTGGGTCAGCTCTGGTCACAGGGAAGAGTGCTTTCAGTCTCAGTTCTTGTACTAAAGGTTAAAGACAGCTAACCTCTGCCCTCCTCTTCAGCAAGTTTCAAGAATGGTCAGGATGGGAGGAATGCTGGAACAAAGTACCTGCCATCCAAGGCTCCAGGCACAAGGTGCTTAACTACGGGGCGGCTGAATATAAAAACAGGGCTATCTCTACTATGTATCTGCTTCTGCACAGTAGGTATGCAGCCCTGTGAGGGAGATGGCTGCGGGGCTGTGTTGAAACACGCTACTTTCCCAAGTATGTCCAGAAGTGTTCCAGGGAGAAGGGGGCTTTTTTCTTTTTTTTTTTTTAGAAGGGAAAGACCTTGAAAACTCTCCAGGCTGTTTTAGTTCCATGAAGCCTATTAAACAGAGTTCCTCCTTTGAGAGCCTACATAGTGCCTCTTACCTTCCCCAAGCCCCAAGCCCATCTCTGGAGACATGCCTCAGGCCTGGATGTCTGCCAGGCAAGGCTTTTTGTTCATTTCTTTTGCACTTGACCAAGAACACTGCAGAGAAAGGATGAGGTGTCTAAACAGCCAAGATGGACAAAAGAGAATTGGAGGTTACCCTATATGCCCAGGGGAACAGAGACCTCATAGAGAAGGGGCAGGAACGTTTACCACCTTACTCTCAGGTTGTCCCAGAGGGGTGAGGATCTGGTGTATAGGATGGCAGAGCTGAATGTCTTTAGAATGAGACATCAACAGTCAGCACACAAGTGCAAAAGAGGAAGCCACTTGGGCAGACTGATAACTGCCGGAGCTCAAGCACGGGCCATGACGATAACGACAGCCCTGGAGTCGGATGGAGAACCAGAAGCCTGAGTGTCCAATGCTTCCCAGAGGGTAAAGAGTGACACGGATAGATGCAAGTCTCTGGAGCAGCTAAGCCGTACTTAGGTTTAGCTGAAACAGGTGCTTAGTGGAGACACAAATGGCTAATGTTTCCAGGGCTAGAGATGTAGGAACTGGGTTTGAGAGTAGATCAACCCATTGTCCCTAGAAGCTGCAGGTAAGAACTCAAACTCTGAGTAGTTATGGAGGGTGTAAGGCCACATGCAAGTATATGGTCACACCCGATTTCAGACAACACCCTAAAGGAAAGGAAAAGGCCCTCACTTTGCCTCTGAGTTGTTCAGCTTCGGAAGGCAGCAATGAGAAATCTCAGAAAGACATTTATAATCCGTACAGAGTTTTCATTAACCCTTGCTAAGAAGCTGACACAACAGATCACCTCTTTCATTTCTTTCTTCCCCTTGCTGGGGATAGATCCCAGAGCCTTGAATATTAGGGAACTGCTGCACTGCTGAGAGATGTCTTGGGCTCACCCTCTTGAAGTTCTAAAGAGTAATTTTATTAGGAACTGAGGATCAAAATGTTTAAAGAGCGAAACAGTGAAAATACTGAACTTGTCACCCCAGAAGGTTCTGTGATTGAAAATAGAGACCCATCTAAGGATATGATGTCTTTGGAGAACTCCCCAAGGCTTGGAGAAGGCTGCCTGAATCTGAGAGCACTTCCATGAAAGGCAACTGGCCTCTGCATGAGCTGCTTGGCAGCAGGTGCCAGAGACCCTGTGTCTGGGTCTGGTTGAGCCTGGCCATTCTAGAAATGGTAAATCATGCCTGCAGACTCCCTGCTCACTGCCGCTGGGAATGACACTAGGGGATATTTTCAAAACTCTCCCTTGAGAAAGTGACAGTTGTAAGGTTACACGTTGCAAAGATACAGACGTAGCGAGGATGAGAACTCTAGAATTTTTCTAGTCTTTCTGTGAGAGTCATAAAGAAATACATAGCACAGCTATCTAGCAAAATAAACAAACACAACGCTAAGTCTACATAAAGGCAAAAGAAAAATTTTAGTTAAGAGTAAAATCTTTAGTTGGCATGGTGGTGCATGCCTTTATCCCCAGTACTCAGAAAGCTGAGGCAGGGGAATTATTTTGAGTTTGTTGCCACTCAGGGCTTATATAACAAGACCATCTTTAAAAAAAATGAATGGGAAAGAAAACAAAAGAAAAAATATTCTTCTCCAGAACAGGCTTGCCTTATTATTAAGGGGGAAGGGTATTAATTTCTCATGTTTTGGAGACTCTGACAGCTGAAGCCAATTGGACATCCTGTGTTTTCCTATCACCATAAGCAGAGGATGTAGTGAGACTCTGTTACCAACTGTGGTAGCAGCATAGCAATAAAAAGCTGTATTTCTAATCCCTAGGTAGAACTTGGGCTTTCTGGCGTTATAAAGAGCATAACAAAAACTTCCTCATATCCCAGATGTGAATGGGAAGCACAGACACCTTTATCCCTTCTCCAGGGAAGAGGCCAGATCAGGGTGTCACTGTGGAAGGCAGTCAGGAGGCTGTGTCCATGTGTCACTTTAAAACTCTGCATCTATTCCATAATCTAACATACTTAAAAGTCACTCAGCCTAGGCCTGGCCAGGTATGCAGACCCATAATCCCAACACCAAGAGAAGTAGCCACGAATGTCATCTGCAAAGTTGAAGCCAGCCTTCCAGGCTTGCTAGGGCCACACAGGAAAATGACAAAACCAGCAAAATCACCCAGGTTGAGGCTTATACCCTGGCCAATTAAATCCCCATCTCTATATTTTTTTTAAAAGTCTGTGTTAGTAGTTTCTGATACACACACACACACACACACACACACACACACACACACACACACTTGCTGCCAAGTCAGAAAAGTGGGTTCTGTTTCACAAACTATTTTTGAAAAGAAACCAGAAAGCAAGGCATCTTTTTGTTCTTTTCATAATTATTAAGTGGTCCCCCCGGCACTGACTCACGTGTGAACCTTTGGGGTGGGTATGACTGGATAATCGCAGTCATACCCTATCACTTTGGTCTGGTGTTAGTTTTCCAATAGAAACTAAAACCAGCTCCCTTTGTTTCATGCTGTCTTGTGAAGTTGATTTCATTTCTGTTGTAGACTATTGTGTTTAATGAAAAGCTTCTCGTGAGCCAGAGTTCGGAAGTGGCTGTTTACAGCTATGTTGTATGAAAATCACAGTCAGTGATCAAAACCAGATGTGGAATTAGTTATATCAGAATGGGTAACATATACAAAAAGGGTCCATCTCTCCAAGGCGGTGATGCTATAGTATTAATTTGCATTTTCACCCCTTATAGCATTTTGAAAATTAGCTCCAGTTCACATTTCCTTTAAAAAAAAAAAAGACAACCAAATAACAACAACAACAATAATAAAAACCTCAAAGGTATATGCTCCTAAGTTTCATTGCAGAACATTCTGGAAACAATTTAATAAATGTTTCAGTTTCGTTGTCTCTCAGTGTCCCTAGGGGATTAGTTACAGGACCACCAGAGAGTACAATAATTCTCAAGTGCCTTACATAAATGGATTTTTACATATTTTGTCCATAACCCTTAAAAATCCTCTAGAGTGCTTTAAATCATCTCTGGATTATTAATATTACCTAGCATAATACAAATGCCACGTACTAGCTGTTGTACTGTTTTAGAAATAAGGACAAGGAAACATTCTATAAATGTTCAGCACAAATACACATTTTTTAAAAAATGGGTTCCATCTGCAGTGACGCAATCTTAAGATGCTGAATTCACCAATGTGGATGACTGACTATCCCCTTACGTCCCTGCTTTACCAAACATGGAAACATTTAGCCATTAGCAAGGCCTGATATTATCTGGAGAGGTTCTCACCTACTTCAGGTAAGAATAGAACTCTGGGGTGCCGAGAGGATGGAAGCCAATAGCTCATCACCAATCATGTCAACCAGAGTGAAACTGAGAGAAGATGGAGATGAGTAAAAGACTCATTTTAAGTCTTCTCTTGGCAACTTAACTTTACCATAAAGGAAGTTAAACATGCCTCCACTACCAACCTGCCACCCTTTTTATTTTCAGTCCTGAGGCCACAGGCAGCCTTGCCCAGCAACACCCAGGGTATGCGCAGTTGCAGGAAGCCAGCAGCACAGCCAGTCAAATGAGTCCATGAGGAAGGGACAGAGGAAGCAGAGAGAGAGGGGGCAGGAGGAGCCAATTGGGTCAGTGGGTCCAGGGTAGGGTATGAGATGGGTCATGACCTAACTCTCAGCTAGTCTTCTCCACAATGCCAGGCTGACTGTATGAAGAGAAAGAGGACATATGGGCACCTAAGCACTGTTATGACAACACCCTGAAGACATCGGGATATGGGTAGCCTGAGAGTAGGTGTTTAATGTTTCATTCCTGGGGGTTACGTTCTAGAAAGAACAAAATCTGGACCCACTTTAACAAAAGAACAGGATTGACGAGACGTGATAATTTACATTAAAGCTCAGTAGTTCAGATCTTAAAGTAAAGAAGCTTTAATTCTGACTCAAGGAGATTTCTGAAGCAGGAAATGATTGAGAGTCGTATCCTCCCTGAGCCTAGGCAGAAATAGACACCGGGATAAACACCAGTTGGCAAAGGGGGTTTAAGAAAGTTTAAGGATCACGACATAGATACAAAAGAAGACTGACCAATGAATGCTGCCTGACCAGCCCCTCAGCATCACGCAACAGCCATGGTACCACCTCTTAGAAACACACACGCGTGCACACACACACACGCGTGCACACACACACATGCATGCACACGCACACACGCATGCACACACACACATGCACGCACACACACACACACACGCACGCACATGTCCTAAAGATGTTTAGAATGGGTACCTGACTCCTGAGTCTGAGAGCCTGACTCAGGTACCTTATACTCAGCTCAAATGATGACGAAAGGATGAATCAGCTGGGGACAGAGCTGACGCAGAGTCATCAGTTCTTACGCACCTTCCAGCCTGTCCCACGGGATATGAATCTGACCCAACAGAAAGTCAGAAACTTACTTAAGACATTAAAGATTTTTGCACTCATTCCTGGGACCCGGTTGCATGGTTCCCAGGCATGAGACGACCTTGTGCTGCACTATCAAAAGGTTGGACACACTTGTCTACATCAGACTTTACAAAGCACTTTCTCATATCCCAAATTCCTGGAGAAGAAGATAACTTCTAGCCTTAAAAAAAAAGTTCAGTATACCCTGAATTAGACATTTGTGGGTTGAGATGTAAAATGGAGGCATTATTAAAGCACGGATTAGTGGGAAATACAATCAGTTATGCATTTCCTTATCAGCATTTGCTGATAATGATATTATGCCCATTCATCTTAGAGTGTATAAAATTCATGCATAATCCTATGTAATGCCTGTGTTAACAATACTGCAATAGTGATGCCTGCAGGCTCTCATACATGTAAGAAAATAAGAAACCTAAATGCATACATAATTTTTCTCAGGATGCAAATATGTCATTACTGAATATTTAGCTAGTTTTGGTATGTCACCTCGAAGGATTATCCAGAGACTGAATTATTGTCTCTGGAAAAGCACTGAGTGTCTGCGGCTAAGTTCAAAGTGCTACTACGGTCCCTTGCTTGAGGTGACAGTAGATTATGCTCAGTACACATGCTAAGTGAGCAAGTTCAGTTCCTTAGGGCACACTGCACTGACATTACTCCTGGGCTACATGGCCATCCATGATTGGCCTTTCTGCTTCTTTTCCTGGGTTGTCTGGTGGGCTACTGTACATTCTGACATAGCATGGATCCAAGGAATATTATCTGAAAAGTTAGACGTTTTAGTCCCAGTAGACTGCTTACCAAGTAGCAAAAGGAACAAGAAAGGACATCTCATCAAAACTAACCTTTCCTGCCCTTCTCTCCTAAGCAAGAACCATGCCAGGACCCAGCCTACCTTGGTGACAGACAGCTCCTTAGACTTGGACTCAAACAGGTGCTCCAGTCTGGAAGTGTCCACCTTAATGGGTTCCAGTTTTGACCACAGGAATTCCCTGCAACGGCGATTGTTCTTACTCGGCCACTCAAAGGGCCGGACTTCATTCCAGAACAGTCGGATCGTCTTCTTTTTCTTGGTGAATGCTGGCTGACCCCTGGGTACCTGGGACCACCCTAAGCCCTGAGGAGTGTTGAACACAGGAGAAGCCAATAAATTACCGGGGACTGGTGGGGGAGGCACGCTGTCCAACAGGGGTGGAGGGGGTGGGGGCGGCAAACCCAGGAAGGTGGGAGGAGGTGGAGGGGGTGGCCCTGGGCTTTCCCGGTGGCCGAGATCCACATCCAAAACATCAATATCATCCTCCTCCCCTAGGTCTGTGAAATCCATGTCTTGGATTCTGAGCTCCCTTGGATTGGCCATGAGCTGGTCCCAGATGTAATCAGACTCAGTCTTCAGCTGTGCTGGTGGTGTATCCGGGACCTTGTCGTGAGACTCCGAATCCAGAGAGACGGAGCCTCTCCCTACGTCTCCACTGTTGAATTTCTCAGCAAATGCCTTCACACTGCCCCGGTTGTCTAAACAGCCAATGTCCACCCTCTTGATGTTCTCCTCTGGGGCCTGAGAGTTGGCCTGCAGAGTGGATATCCTGGTGGCGAGGCTGGCCACGGCCTCCACCTCCTGTGCAGACCTCCCAGGCTCGCCATCACCCTTTTCCTCATCTTCTGTGGACTTCCTGTTATGGGCATACAGCATGTCCAGCATGAACCTTTTGCTGGTAAGGATGTCACCACACTGTCCATTTACACCCACATCCTGAAGGCTGGTGGGCCACAAACCTGAAAGGACATGAGAAAGAAGTGGTAAGAAAGTTGCAGGGGGCCTTAAATCCACAAGAAAACCACTTATGTATGAAAACAGGTAGACACACAGGAGCAACCCCAAAGAAAACACTAAGATAAGGCACTCAAAGCAGATGACCACAGCTGAGGAGTCGATCCAGGTCTCTAGAATCTTCGAAATGGCAGCATCCCTGGCTTCCACCTGCACTACATAACTTCTTCCTCCTATGGCAAGAGGTCAAAATCTTAGCCACCATATATAGGTAAGGGACATCTGTCCTAGCTAGACTAGGGAAGGTGGGAAGTGTCCCCCTACTCAAGGGCAAGTGCTAGAGGGACATCTGTCCCCTGACTCTATACAACAACTATGCTATCAGTTCAGGTAACCGGTCTCATCTCGAGGGCCTTAATGCCACCTAGAAGCCTCCTCTCCTTCCTTTGAAATGCCCCCCATCCCTCCCTTCCCTTTCACTTGCCTGCACAGCTCACTCCCTGGGTTGTCTTGCTTCTGCAGTTTCCCAGTTTGACAGATGAGGTCCAAAGAGCTCGGCCACTCAGCTTCCAGCCTCCTACCTCCATAAGAACTCAGTCCCAGCCTTTCTCCTGTGGCTGTCCACAGCTGTCCCTTAGGACCAACCAATCTGTCCGTGTATTAGGAAACCACCGCAATCCTCTGCCCTGCTTCCTGGTCCTCTCACCAGCACTTCTCCGCCCCTCCTTCTGAGACCTCTCTGCTCCCCCCAGCCCCAGGGCTCTCCTGTAAATGCAGGTGTACTTTCTCCTGTCTTAAAGCCTCTCCTGTCTCCTTTATCTCTACCTCGCTCCCAGCTTCTGATCTTTCCCTTTGAGATAATATTGCTTCTAAAAGTTGTTTCACTCACCGCTCCCGTTTCTCTCCTTGTAAGGGCCATAGACACGAGCTTCTGCTTACCCAGCCCTTTTCAACTGTCCTTCCCAGGGGGCCAGTGGGTTCAATATCCTAGTCTTCCATTCCAGACTTCACACTCACCCAGTCTGTTTCCCTCTCTCTGCCTCTTCCTCACCTTTGACCTTTACCTGTCCTCAAACGACATGTCTCACTTGCTCTCTCAGCCCCCACTCACCCTAGTCTCAGAGCTTTAAAGACCATTCATGGATGCGTCTCGCAGCCCCACCCTTCCTTCTGGCGTGGTTGTCTGTCCCCTCCAGCTTCCTCTACCCTAGCACCAGTTCGAATCCTGGGTACCTGCTTTTTGATCTAGGCAGGCAGTAGAGCCAGGCACTCGGCTGACAGACCTCCCTGCCATAGTCAGATCTTAGCCTCTCTCCTCCTATCTCAGTCTTGCTCCAGCATGGAGACTGCTTTGATAGCAGATAATGGTCTTTCCCAACAGATAGTCACATTCTTTCTCCACTGTTCGGGAAATGCTGGCTTTTCTTAAGATGACACAACAGGGTGGTTATTTTGAAGATGCTGGTATTCTTGCCTATTTCTTTACTCTTTTAATTCTTGGGTATGTTTTGTACATTATTTATTGTCCCTCTTGTCCTTGGCAACTTCCTTTGCACTGTAGTCTACTTTATTTGATATTAGTATAAGTTACTTCTATATTTTATTATTATAATATAATTATTATAATAAACTATAATGTAATATACATAATATATTTTTGATATATTATATATTATATAATATAACTTCTTGACTTTTCGTTTCCTCTGTCATTGTGCTTGAAAAGAGTTACTCAATGATATTTTTGTAGATGATTAGTCTCATATTATTTAATTTAGGAACTTTTTGTCTTGTTGATCTTTTGCTTATATATTATGGTTTCTGATTTTGTGTTTTTTGTGGAGGTGTGTGTGTGTGTGTGTGTGTTTCTTGTGTTTTATTGTTGCTTTTGGTTGGGGTGGGGGAAGTCTTTTTGTTTGCCTGTTTTTGTTTTTCTTTTTTTTTCTAAAAAGAAAGAGAAAAGGCATGGAGTTGGGTGGGCGAGGAAGTGAAGAGATCTGAGAGGAGTTGGGTGGAGAGAAAAGCGTGATCTGAATATAGTGTATTAAAAAAATGAAAAAAAAAGAATTTTGTATAGGTATAAATGGTGTTTTGTTTTTTGTTTAAAGCCACCGCTAAACTAATAATTGAAGTGTCAGGGCTTAAATGTGCTGTTTATTTGCTTCTCCAATTATTCCCTTGGTTTCTCTCCCCTTGGTCTCCAGTGGGTTGTGTGAACATCATCATCATTTTAATGATGAATTAAAATGAAAAAAAATAGTGTTTTAAAGTACATGTCTTTACACGTTTTTCTTAGTGGGCTCTGGGTATTACAACACCTCCAAATTATCCCAGTCTACTGTACTGATTTAATAATAGAAGAGGTACAGAAACCTTGCTCCAGTGGCCTCTGTGCTTTTCAAAGCACCCAGGGCATTTCCTCTACAGGGACTACAGTATTAAAAGGCATGGCAACTGTGTTTCAACCTTCAAACTTATTCTCAGCAACTTCTGGGCTAACTGTGTTCTAGGCACACAGCTAGGAAGTGAGGGCTCCCAGCAAAAAAGGCAGACATCCCCAGTGCCCATCCTGCTGATCTGCAAGTGTCATATAGTAAACTATGATGATTACCATGTTCAGGGCTGAACATGAAACAAAACGAGAACAAAGGTGCTTGGAATGAGCTGGATCTCTTTCCAGCTCTACTACAAATTCACTTCTTAGTAAGAGACACATCAGTTAGAGAAATACAATGTCTCTGTGACCTGTGAAGATCAGCAAAAGCTGTTGTGACAGGTTGCCTTGACTGTGCTGTTGGACACTGTGAAGAGTTGTGGAATTTTAGGAGCCAGTAACTTCCCACAAATGAACTAATCCTCTTCACAATCCTCAAGGGAAGCAAAAACGTCACCAGAAGCTCCAGTTTCTGCATCTATACACTTGGATCCCACTTGCTCTCCGTGGAAAACGAATAGTAGGTTCCTGGGAGCTCAGAGGCTCGTCCTTTTTTGGGGGAAAGTTGCACTCTGAGATCCAAGAAGGTCCTATTTCCTGGCTTAGTTTCCCTAATCCAACTTGTTGATATGCTGAGCCCAAAAATGATGAGTAATATTCATAACACTACTCCTAATGCACAGAAATCAGTTAGGACCAAAGTTACCAAGAACTTACCTTGTGATCAAAATTCTGACAAAATTGAGTAATACATCTCAAATTTGGAAATAACTGTATTACTACTTGGAGGAAACAAAATAGTCCTTCTTAGCACATGTGTAGGCAAAACAGGCAGGAGATTTTTAGTGCATTAATTTCTAAGATATAAACTAATAGTCTTGGATTCCTTTCTCGTTATATCTTGGTGATAAGTAATATGTAAAATCAAATTCAGTAGTGTATTCTAACTGCAAAAAACATAAGCAAAAAAAATAAGTATTTTAGATTTAAGTTATTGGCAGATCTGTTGGGAGAGAGCACAGTTTCATTAATTTATTCACTCACTAACTCTTCTGGGCTTCAGAAACCGTTTCTCAATGTTGTAACTAATGAGACTAAACAGTGCCTGGCTCAGGGCTCAGAATGGCAAGGGGAGCCCTGGGATTGAGTGTGTGCTCTGGTGTGTGGTTCAGTGAAGGCTAGAGCATGGTACATTCTCTGATGATAAGGAATGCAGCTTTTTATCACCTTGGTGGCTAACAAGGCATGGATAGGAAAACCAAACCCAATGCTGTCACAGGTAGTATGGATAACCTTTTGAGCCAAGTTACTAAAAGCCCCATGAGATCCTTAAGGTCTAGATATACAACCTAATATTCCGCTTGGTCCCTAACTGTAAAGTTCCTAGTCGTAACTGAATTGAATGGATTCCAGAGGTAATACTGAAAAGGGAGAGTTACAGAAGGAAAACCACATAGGTTACATTTATGAGTGGGCCTAATACAATGTGTACAAGTACCTAAAGCCTGTATGTGCTGGCCCACTATGTCAACCTCCATGTACTGTGAAACATGCTGTTTTACAAGTACTAATTCAATTTGTTTCATATATATATATATATTTTCTTCAAACAAGTCTTCTAAAGGAATAGCAAACATCATGACCTGTCTAAACTTCAAGCAGAAATTGGAATGCACCAAATTTGCCATTACCAACATTGAAACAAATAAAGGGAAGCCAGTGGTTTCTTTCCCATAGCTTGTTCTACAGCACGATTCTACCATCAGGACCCTCTTCACCACCTATGGAACTAAGAGATCCCACGGCACAAGAGGCCACAGAGCCCGAGCTCTAGTGGGAAGCTGCCGGCCGGCTGGCACCATGGGACCAGTGACATAATTGAGGGAGTGAGCAGCTCCCACAGGTCGCCTTGGCAGGGTAGCCTACAGCCAGCCTCTAAAACAGCAGAGCCTCTGCACATGGAGAAGGGGTTGTATTTACCAGTCGCCCTGTCTTCAGACAGTTTGTCTTCCTTCTCTTCCCTCTCCAAGGTGCTGCTGGAGGAGGAGATGCTGGAGGCGGAACAGTTGTCCCTCTCGTTCACCTCTTCGTTTTGCCTCTCTTTTTCACTCAGTGATGCTCTTTCCTCAGGCTCTAGCTCCAGCACCGGCTCTTCTTGGCTCTCTGCTCCTCTGTGGGCAGATGCTACGTCTTGACTGGCTTCATCAGTACCCGGATCAGCTTCCGCCTCCAGTTCAGGCTCGTGGTCCTTACCACTTACTGACGGAGACAAGAGTAGAGATGACATTCAGAACAGATTTGTTCTGGAGGGCAGGAGTCACCCCCAAAATTGGTTGGATTCCTCTGGAAAAAGTCTAAAAGTAGCCCCCCCCCAGAAGAATCATTCCCGTTCTGTGGTTATTGAATGAATGGTTTGCTGCTATGAACAAGACGGAGCAGGTGACATGTAAGTCACATAGCATGTGGCTATGAGTCGGGCACGCTAGCTTCCGTGAGCTGAGCCTCAGAAGTTGGAGATGTCAGAACAGCAACAGAAAAGATTTCTAAAAAAAAGGTACATGTGGGATGCTCAGGTTTCTAAAAGAGAGTTTAGAAACCTGAGCATCCCACATGTACCATTAGCACCGCAGACGGAAGGGCCGTGTGGTACGGATATAGGTAGCCTCTTGAAGCTGTCAGTGAACCCTGGCTGGCAGCCAATAATGAACAGGGACCCAATCTACAAGTGCAAAGTAACAGAGTGAGTAGGAAGGATGAGTCCTCCCCAGGTCTCCTGATCGGAGTCCAGTTCGCCACAGGAACCCAGCTGAACCAAGCTGGGAAACTGCAAGACAGCATGCAGGGACCATTTTCAGCGGTGATGTTTTGGGCCATTTCTTATGCAGCAGCATAAAATGAATGCAATGTCTTTGTGGGGGAAACAGCGAAACTCAAATAAATCAAGCTGACCTTCAAGATGCAGTCCAAAGTGTTCTGACATGGGAGGCTAGCCCAGGAAGGCCAATCCCCCTGGGATCCGATGCTCGGATACTGCTCACCCAGTGGCAAAAAAGTTAGCCCTTCAAGGAATCACTTGTGTCTCACTTTGAAGAAGCCCGTGTCTACGATCTTTTTTTAAAAATAATAATAATAATAATTATTATTATTATTACTATTATTATTATTATTTTAATTATCATTATTATGACAGGGTTTCTCTGTATAGCCCTGACTGTCCTGCAACTCACTTTGTAGACCAGGCTGGACTTGAACTGAGAAATCCGCCTGCCTCTGCCTCCCAAGTGCTGGGATTAAAGGCATGAGCCACCACTGCCCAGCCATGCCTTCAGTCTTATGTGCACAATTATCCTTTTCATCGGTGTCTTTCTTTCTTCTCCCTTCAAGTCTATGCTTAAATCTATAACCCCTTTCTTAATAAACTCCAACTCTGCTTCATAACAGATATTCTGAAAGTATCAGGCTGGAAAGATGGATTGACGGGTAAGAGCACTTGTTGCTCTTGCATAGGACCTGGGTTCAAGTCCCAGTCCCCTCCATGGTGGCTCACACCATCTGTAAACCTAGTTTTAGGAGACCCAAGAGGTATGCATGTGGTGCACATATATACGTGCAGGCTAAGTATTCATATCCATAAAGTCCCAATGTTTTAAAGTACTAGGTAGGATGGCTTATGCCTGTAGTCCTGGCACTTCAGAAGTGAAGGCAAGAGGACCATTGAGTATCTGTGACTAGCAGGGCCACACATTGAGCTCCATATTAGCCTATGAGACTCTGAAAAAAAAATACAAAACCCCACCACCAATCAAAAAAACAAAACAAAACAAAAAACCCTAAATAAAAGAACCACTCGTGGGCAGAGGCCTATTTGAAAAGCATCAGAGACTAGAAACACTGCTAGTGACAACGTAAAATCCTCACATTCCCAGTCACGTCTGCTCCACGGTACAGCGAAATGGCTCCATCTGCCTCATGCCTGGTTTTGCTGAGCAAAGCTCTCAGCTAAGAACTTTGGACAAGTAACAGAATGACTGAGAATACAAAAACCTCCAGCCAAACGCCATCTGGATAGAGCAGACAAGGCTGCATCACTCCTGACAGCAACTGCCCTGGGCTGGATGAGGCGGTACTGCTAGGACTCTGCCAGAATATGTGCTCAAGTCCACACACACACACACACACACACACACATACTCACTCACTCACACACACTCACTCACACACACACACACACACACACACACACACACTCACACACACACACACACACACTCACTCACACACACACACTCACTCACACACACACACACACACACACTCACTCACACACACACACACACACACTCACACACACACACACACACACACACACACACACACACACACACTCAAGTTGATGAAGACATTTAGGCAGGAACTAGAAGAGATCTATCCAGATCCCATAAAACAAGTGGACCAGGCCCTCCATTTGCTTGTTCTGTCTCCCCCCCCCCAACTCCCCCCCTCCCTGGAGCATACTGCTGCCTTCAGGGTGGGGGAGAGATGGCCATAAGGTATGCAGGCCTGGCCTCTTAGCCTATCAATGAGCCAAGCTCTGCCTTTACCACAAAGAGGAAAACAGCTCTCACTGGGCAGAGGCCCAACCATCGTCAAAATCTTGGCAAGAAGTCATTCTGCCAGGAGTCACTGGGGACAGCATCCCATCCCTGTGCCCTGCGTTCTTCTGAGAGTAGAGCATGGAGGTGCCTAGGGAGAGGAAGGATGGAAAGAGCAGAGGAAGGGTAGCAAAGGGAAGAACTGTAGACTTTTCTTATTCTTCTGGGTACTTTGCAGCCACCAGAGAGATATCCTATGTGGACCCCACAGTGCCCTTCAGGCAGGAATTGGGGGTGGCATAGTGTGTACCTTCCTCCTGCCTGGATGATGTTCCCGCATGCATTCATCCCTGGGGTCCCTAACCTAGCACAGGAGCCTGGTTCAGAGCCCAGAGGCTGTCCCCAGAGATACCAGGTCTGATAACAGCAAAAGGAAACAAAATGCCACATCCCTTTGAGTTCACTCACACGCCTGAGGACAGGCATGCCATGCACTGTCCCTCAAGAGCAAAACCAAGGCTTTGCTCATGGGAAAGACTGAGTACTCCCTTTGGAGGAGTCCTTTTGGGTGTAGGAGAATCTCAGTGCTGATTTCTTTTTCGTTTGATGATATCCTCTCTGGTAGAGAGATACACGCCCCTCTGTGAGCTTTACAAGCCTGGTAGATGTGGAACGTGAGCAATGGTGGCATCATGATGGGGCTGACAGAAAGCATATGTGTACACGCACGCTGACTTCACAATAGCCACATCAAAATGAAAATGTGTTCGCAACAGCCTAGCATGTGGCAGGCACTTGGGCATTCATGGCGGAGCATGTGGGGGACCTGGACAAGGGTGTCTTCATGTGGCTCTGTCCCTGGCAGGGTGAGCAAGGACAACTTACCAGCCCCTGGAGACTTAGCAAAGGAGAGGGAATATGCATGACTGCCGGCTGCCTGACTGCAGTTGGCTTGGACCACCTGTGCTGTTGCATCCCATTTAACCGACAGGACTCAGATGGCCACACAGCCCCTGGTTGGCCAAGGGTTGTCTGGACAGATGTGCTAGCTCTGAATGAGCCACACACTCTTGGGAAGAAACAATACAATGCCATCCAAATATGCCCGAACCTAACAGCATGGAGCTTGGGCCACTAATATGTGATTCCGAATACTGGGGCGGGGGGGGGGGTGGTGGGGTTCTTCTTATGGATCTGTATGTAAATAGCCATCTTCAAAGTCACCTCCTGCCTAGAACATGTGCCTCAGAATCCACAGGGTCTGACTGCAAAGCTTTGGCATGTGGGGCTGTCCTGATCGATTAGTGATCAATTAATATTAAGTGCTGGTTAGAAACATGCAAGTGAAGCAAAACGAGCAAGGGATTAAGAATCAAGGCAGCAAACAGGAATGGAGGCTTGTTCCTGTGAGCATGTAATAAACCAGCAGTGACGGCCAACCTCATCGCCCTCTGCCTTTCGAAGCTTACCACACAGTAAGGCATAGGATATAAAGCCCTATCTGCAACGGTCAGGGTCTTGTGTGGACACAGGCAGATCTAGAGGGAGCAGCAGGCTCCTGGTAGGCCCTTCTCTAGCCACAGCTGGAACAAAGTTCCAGAAGGACCACATCTTCTCTTCTTTCATCTGAGAGGCCCCATCTGACTCAGGACTTAGTACTGCCTCACAAAGTTCCTGTCACTCCTGGTCAATCTAAAGGAGGTACCTATGAAGACCCAGAGACGCTATAGCGAATTCCACAGTGTTCTCTCTTCTTTGTTTTTGCTTACTGACACCTCCATACACACAGGTATTCTTTAGGGGTTATGTTTCCTATGAAGGGCCTCTTGCCCTGCAGATAGACAAGGGAGGTATCCTCCACCCCAGAGGCTTTGGAACACAGAGGAAGCATGGGAGTCTGCAGGAAATGAAGGCTTTCATCAACACCCGGGGTGAGAACAGTGTTTTTACCTCCAAGCTACGACTAGTCTCAGTAGTTAGCAAGAATTTCTCTAGTCCAACGGTGATGTCAGTGGTGGCAAATACATTGATGCCTGATCAGCCATACTCTGATACCAATGAAGCCTGCACAGGGCCAGAGAGAAGAGATCCTAAAATCCTGCATGGCAAGGCACATGAGCCCTACTGTCCCATGGGCACAGTACATGCCAGCCATTTAGTCTCTACTACCCAATATACAACAGCTAACAACAACCTTCATGTTTTGATATCAGTAGCACAGTGCACTGGGGAGGTGGTGCCTGGGCAATGGGGTATCAAGGTGCTTTCATGAGGTCCAGAAGGGATGTTAAAGTCCCTACGCCAAAAGGACATTTAAGCAAGTTGGTCAGTCATCTAGGACAAGGATTGTTGGCACTGTGTACTTAGAAATGCAACTGGGACTCGACAGTAAGGGGCAGTGATGGGTGCTTCCAGTAGAGAGCAAACATGTTTTATTGTTGGCTATAAGAGCCCCCTGTCTATACCTAAGTCAGGCTGAACACTCTCCCTGTTAGAACAGCTGGTCTTTCCTGTAAGCTAAGGCTGAAGCTCCAATCAGGACAGAATAGACAGGAAGCAAACTCTACAGACAATGAGACTGGGTAGAAAGAAGAAAATGTCTGCCAAGGCCCCTCTACAGGGGAGGACTGCAAATAAGATTCCAGAACTAAGTACCCGGGACAGGTAAGGGACTGAGTCCCTGAACACCGGGGCAGTTTCTCTCACAGAGATCAGCTGGGGGGGGAAGGACTATGTTGAGTTTGAGGGGCACAGGGGCTGTCAAAACCCTCCGAGCCATACTTACTAGGCCTTTTGAATAAAATGTTTGCTGAGATATTCCTGACCCCCCCACCCCCAATAGGGATAGCTCTGTAATGACCCTAAGAAGGCCAAAGCAAGGGGCAGGGGATGTATAACTCTGTTGGTAGAGTATTTGACTGACATGCACAAAACCCTGGGCTCCATCCTTAACATCACATCCTTAACATCACATCATGACATCACTGGATGTCATGATGTATACTTATAATCCTAGTACTTGAGGGGTAGAGGCAGGGGGGATCAGAAACTGGAAATAATTCTGAGCTACACAGTGAATCAGAGGCTATCCTGAACTACATAAGACCCTGTTTGAGAGGGGTGCCTATGGGGCCAGCTCAGATAGTAAGGTGCTTGATGCGCAAACCTGGGGACCTGAGTCCATTTCTTCAATACCTACATAAAAAGCATTACACATCTGTAAGGTGGTGCTGGGAAGACAGAGACAGGTAGATCTCTACAGCTATCTGGCTAGCCAGCCTAGCGGAATCAGTGAGTCCAGGTTCCACGAGAGGTTCTTTCTCAAAAAAAATAAGATAGAAAAAAGTGAGAAAGAAACTCAAGAGATTGCACGCAAGGCTCGGGCATCACAGTGGGATATTATGCCAGGGCAGAAAGGCCAGGGTACTCGTAAGGATCCCACTCTGACCCTGGCACTAGCCTTAATAAAGCAGGCATCCAGGGCAGGGGCTGCCAGGGACCGTGCACGTGCTATCGCATCCTGGTTGGAAGGAGGACACGCAGCTCGTCTGTATCTCAAGAGCTCTGCAGGGGGAGGGGACTATAAGAGGTGTTAGGCAGACTCACTTTCTCCAGCAGGATCCATCAGGCAGGAGTGAAAGGGGAATATGGCCGGGAGGGGATGACAACACCCAAGGAGCCCACAAGTCAATGTGTCTCACTGGACTGCAGCCCGAGCAGACAGATGCAACTCAGCATCGCCAGGACACACTTAGGAAAGACTAGAAAAATGTGCTTGGCCAGAAGCACGCTGACCTGATTCTGAGGGCTGAAAACAGATTTCAAGGTTGGAAGGAAGGATGGGGGGGGGGGACCTTAAACTCAGTAAAAGAATGGGATAATGACCATTTATGCAAAGTGGGAGGAATAACTGGAAAGGGGGTTGCTGGTCCCACAAGGCCCCTGGGCATCACTCAACAGATCCCTCTTTCAGTTTGTTCACTGTTAGTGTCTGTCTGAGTACATGTGCACGCCCATCACAGAGTGTGTGTGGAGGTCAGAGAACTCTGTGAAGTCAGTTCTCTCCTTCCACATTTACACATGGATCCCAGGGATCAAACTCAGATCATCAGGCTTGTGCAGCAAGCCTCTCTGTCCACTGAGCCACATCACTGACCTTCAAGGATCTTTCTGCACCAGAGAAGCAAACATTGCAGGAGCCAGGGAGGCTGTGGAGCTAAGAGTCCCGTGGACATGAGAAACCAGAGAGAGAAGGAGATACCTTGTTCCTTGTTCCTTATTCTGTGGATGCAAAAGTTTATGCCATCATGTATATCACTGAGCTGGAGAAGAAACAAAGGAAAGAAGGAAAGACCCAAGCAGGACACTAGCTCCTCCTGTGTTCCAAAGGAAGCTGAGCAGAGGCCTCTGAAACTTAACACTGCCTCATCATGGGGTCTCCAAGACTGCTGCAGCACGCTGGGCCCCGCTTAGCCTGAAGTAAAAAACAAAAGTAGCTATGTATTAAGCATCTGTCCCACCCACAGGTTGTTCTAGGAAGTTCGTTAGTGTCGCCCTATTTAATTTCCCCATTCATAATATAAAGTGGAGATTCATGTCCCCATGTACAAAGTGAGAAAGCATCTTTGGATAAAAGGCTTGCCTAGGACTACACAATGAGCTGAATGGATGAATGAACTCTCCTCTGTCAGGCTGCCGCCAACCTCACTTCTAGGACTGGCAAGCAGGGAGAGACTAGAAAAGTTATAGCAGTGCCTCATGTGCCTGACTGGTGTGTATAGGTTGTCAGCAACCCTTTCCGTCCCCTGTGGTTTCCTCTCCTGTTTGTGGCTCTTAGTGAGTGTCAATCACTCACCACAGTCCCGCAAGTCTAGCAGTAAAACCATTTCCTACTTTCCCTGGCTGCTTCCTTGGGGCGCCTGACCACCGCTGATGGCCCCTTGTCCTCCCCACCCCTCTGCAAGCAGCCTTTCTGTAAACATCTCTCCTGAGTCTAGACCACTGTCTTCCTGCAGGATCTCCCTGGCAGGCAGAGTGAGAGTGCACAGGATGATTCTGGGCTTCTAACCTAGATAGAGCAGCCCCATGTCCTAATCACTGGTTCCACTGTGTGGACAGCGACTAAGCTCCGAAGAAGGAATATGTAAATATTTCTGAAAACCAACAACACACAGTGGGCAGGCAGGTGTCAATGGCTGCTTTCATCAATATCCCCCAGTAGCAGAGTCTAATGTCCACTTATAACATCTAGATTCAGTCAATCTCTGGATGACTTTAATCAGTTTTAGTCTATGATAGTGTCTTGATGGCTCTGCCAGAACTTGGCTTTCAGGCAGGTCTTATGAAACCATGGATGGGGCCAGCCTGTTCTAAAATAGCTGCTCAAACAGCACACATTCCAAGGACCTCCCTAGTTTAGAGCTAATAACTAACACCATCAGCTTGAGACTTGAGGTTTAATCGCATAAATCTGAGAAAGGTCCCTGGAGAATAGACTCACAACTTTGAAAATTCTTTAGACTTTCCCTTTGGTGTTGGGCCAACTCTAGCTGAGCTGTTCATGAAGATTTATTTAAAGCAGGCTTTCTCAGCCCCATTACTGTGGACATTTAGGGCCAAACAATTCCCTGACATGGGTAAGTATTCCTGCATAGTATAGGATTCATAGCCCTCTGATGTCTCCTCTCTAGAGAACCTTAACATCACCCTCACAACCTTTCCATCACTGTGACAAATGAAGATGTCCACAGACACAGCCAAATGTCTCCAAAGTGTAAAAATCATCCCAAAATGGAATCTGTGCACAGGAATAATTTCATTAGTTGGGTACAAACTAGCTATGCAAGTTTCACAAAAGTAATGTGTTATGGGGGGGGGGGGTCGGGTGGAGCGATAGCTCAGCAGTTAAAGAGTACTGACTGTTCTTTCAGGACTGGGGTTTTGTTCACAGCACCCACATGGTGGTTCAAAATCTTCTATAATTCCAGTTCCAGCCAACCCAATGCCCTTTTCTGGCTTCCGTGGGTACTGCAGGCATGTAGTGCACATAAACTAATGTAAGCATATATTTTTAATGTAACATGTTGTCCTGGCTGGTTTTTGTGTCAACTGGACACAAGTTGGAGTTATCACAGAAAAAGGAGCTTCAGGTGAGGAAATGCCTCCGTGAAATCCAGCTGTAAGACATTTTCTCAATTAGTGATCAAGGCCGGAGGGCCCCTTGTGGGTGGTGCCATCCCTGGGCTGGTAGTCTTGGGTTCTATAAGAAAGCAAGCTGAGCAAGCCAGGGGAAGCAAGTCAGTAAGGAACATCCCTCCATGGCCTCTGCATCAGCTCCTGCTTCCTGACCTACTTGAGTTCCAGTTCTGACTTCCTTTGGTGATGAACAGCAGCATGGAAGTGTAAGCTGAATAAACGCTTCCCTTCCCAACTTGCTTCTTGGTCATGATGTTTTGTGCAGGAATAGAAACCCTGACTAAGACACATGTTATCACCAGTAAAATACCAATTCTGCTATTAATTTGTAGGCCTTCAAAACTAAGGCCCCAGCGTTGCTTCAAATTTTCGAGCCAAAGGCCCAAAGTTTATATCTAAGACACCCTATGTTACCTCTAGAGACTCCACTTTATAGACCCGGTGACTGCCCTCCACAGTCCTAACCATCAGATTTCCTCATTTAGCAACAGTGGAATTCAGTATGACCTTCTAGCCTTGCACTCATAAGCTATGCTATCGCTGAGTCTACATTCTGACACTCTTAGATCACAGTCAGTTGCACATGTTAGTCATACTCCAAACAGTGAATGGGGATAAAGAAGAGCTCAAGGAATGACAACCACAGCCACCAAAGCAGATCCAGGACCTTAATGATAGGGAGATTCAAGTGCATCATGCATCTGAACTCCGTGTTATACAAGATCACCAGTGTTTCAGGGAAGATCTAGGCTAGACATTGAACACAGTGGTAGAGTGCCTGCCTGCTTTCTGTGAGGTCTTGGTTCAAACACACAGCCCCCCTACACACACAATACGTACACACACACACACACACACACAAGCACTCACATAGCTGGGGAGATAGCTCAGTCCTGCCATGCATTCAAACACAAGGACCTGAATTCAATACCCAGAATCCACATTAAACCTGGGCATGGAGGTATGTCTTCATTATTCTAGTGCTAGAAAGGCAGAGACAGGCAGATCTCTGGAGCTCTCTGACCTGCTAGTGTAGCTTATGTGTGAATAAGCTAGGAAACCTTATCTCACCAAATAAGTAGGATGACAAACTGAATAATGACATCTGACATTGACATCTGACCTCCATTTGCATGTCTATGTGTTCCCATATACACACGCACATGTACATCAATATGTTTTATACATTATGAAACCTAATATATAATTATTATACATATTATTTATATACACACATACACACACATATCTAAAATTACTGTTCCCCTCTTCCTTCTCAGAGGACACTTCTAACTGGGAGTGTGACACGGTAGTATCACAAAATACAACAGCAGTAGCCAGTTTCAGGTTCAGTTACTGTGTGCTTGTTAAAGCACAGTAAATATTCTATTTCATACTATAAACAGAAACTGGAATGCTTTCCAGGTCCTTGCACCGTTTATTGATATATCGTTATTTTGGAGTCATATGATAAGACCCCAAACACCAGGTCATGAAGACTTTCTCTGAACTGTGTAAATGTCATCCCGAAAGTCAGACACACTGGTGCTGTTCTGCTTCTAACAAGTTGAATGGGATAGATTCTAGTCCTCACTCATCCTTGGATAAGCCTTTCTTTGAGAGTAAGACATTCCAAACTGGTAAAGCTTCCCAGAAGCCTCTCTGAGAAGCACGTCAAAGGAGCATGCGGACCTTAAGATGGGACAGCCCTGCATAGTTGCATCCAATAAATAAACTGATAGAGCTTATCTTTTTTTAATCAATAAGTTTTCAGGCTTCTCAATAATTCAGTTACATCATAAAGAGATGTTCTCCTGGGATCAAAGACAAAAATCTCTTGATTACTAAATATTTAGTGATATTTATCATGGTTGAGGTACCCTTCAGGGTATAAACAACTTAGATATAAAAAAAAAATTATCTTACTCAAGGTATTCTCCAGGTTCAAGTTGTCTGTTAAGTCACAGCAAAGAGACAATAGAAGACCAAACAACTAGCAGCTAGGGACAATATTAGCTCTCCGGACCAGGATAATCTGACCAAGTATAATTAGAAACAGCTGGCCTGAGCAGGGGCGGGGAGGGGGGGGCACAGTCAGACAGCTCACCTCTAAATCCTCACCCCAAACAACTGTCCCCAACTTACATCTGTCACTCCTGGAAGTGGCTTTCCAGTTACTCTAAGCCTCAACAGTTTATCTTCATTTCTTAGCAAATAAATTCGCAAAGAAGAAATCTAGGGTTAACACAAAAGTCATTGGCAGGCTTGGAAACACAGTTCTTAGTCTCGAGCCCCCGAGCATGTACTATTTTTCTATAGTGGTTAAAAAAACCAAAGGGGCTATTTTAAGAAATAGATATATTTTAACTATCAATTTATCCAGAACCATTCTCTCAATTTTTCTATTAGAGCATCTAGATAGATCGTCACAAAGAAATAGTCCAGGGATACTTGTCAATTCAGTGTAGAAATGCCCCCTCAGGCCAGAATTGTATATTCTGCTCACAGGGAGTGCCCTGGATAGCCATGGAAATGTCCTCTACCTTTCCCAGATGAGGAATAGAAGGTCTGACATATCTGGAGTGTCACCTTCCACATAAGACTTCCACAGTGAATGTCCTCAGACAGGCACCTGGCAAGTTTTAGTGTCATAAGGAACTTAACAACAGAAGCATCTGAGGAGTGGGAGATACTCAACCCCAGGACCCAAAAGGACAAAGGTAGAGATGCAGACCACATAGTTTTCAGAGGCAGGTAACCATCAGAAGTGGGCATGGGAGGGTTGGGTGGAAGGGGAGTATGAAGAGAGAGGGCTTGGCAGTAACTTTGAAAAACCTTCATACAGAGGACAGCAATGTAGCTACGAGAAAAATGAGACATGATGGGGAAGAAGAGAACCCCGAAGGCCAGGAGAGGACCCTGAAGTAAACAGCACATTCCTTCTGTAGATTATCTACAAGATATAAAGGAGATCAAAGATGTCACTTCAAAAAAGCTATGGGAACCTTCTAGCATATCTATCCGGCCTTTTCAGAGAAGTTCCAACTTAGAAAGACTTAAAAGAAACATGTCTATCTCAAACTTAGCAAAATGCATTGTAAGGTCCCTGGTCCCAGGGGTGGTCTTACAGAATCAGGATTTTAGAACCTATAAAACCAGCATGTGCTTACTCAGCTAGACTACGGGCTTTCTGTCACTGTGTGCAAATGCAGTGCAGTGTATATGGGGAGTGGATACTTGTGATGATTTGTACATGCTCGGCAGAGAGTGGCAGTATTAGAAGGTGTGGCCTTGTTGGAGTAGATGTGTCACTGTGGGTGTGGGCTTTAAGACCCTCATCCTAGCTGCCTGGAAGTCAGTATTCAGCTAGCAGATGAAGATGTAGAGCTCTCAGCTCCTCCTGCACCATGCCTGCCTGGGTGCTGCCATGTTCCTGCCTTGATGATAATGGGCTGAACCTCTGAACCTATAAGGTAGCCCCAATTAAATGTTATCCTTTAGAAGACTTGCCTTGGTCATGGTGTCTGTTCACAGCAGTAAAACCCTAACTAAGACAGTGCCCAAGGAAAAGCAAAAGTTATGGACATTGTGCCTACTAAGGTCCTGAGCCAGGGGAGGATGCCAGGAAGAACCTCCGATTATCATTTATTGTTACTTTCAAGGTCCTGGCTGTTGACTGAAAGGCTGAAAACCCTCATTGTCCCAGCTCACAGAACCTCCTGCCTTGACCTGAAATCATCAGTATGAGGTTCCTGCCTTGAATAAAAGGCACTCATATGCCCTGTAGCCTCCCAGCATAGGCAGGGATTCATGCTCCTCACTTTCTCTTTATTAAACAAAAACAAGCAAATTAATTGCCATTTAAAACATGACTTTTTTTTTTGATTACCCTAAGTAGACTTTAGGATATAAAATCCATAGTAAAGTTTCTTTAAAAAAAATTGTCCTTTAATGTTGGGTAACAACTACCTATGGATTCCTCATGTTTCTACAGCCTGGCAAACAGAGACACTGAAAGTCCTTCTTCTGGAATTACTTTCTAAGGATACATATAGAGAGAAATGTTCTCGGAAGATAGAAATGGGAGAGAGAGAAAGAATATGTACACGAGAGTGAGGGAGAATATTCATTTCACTGTCCACCATCCTGTGTGAATCTGGGATGAGGAAAAGGATGCTTAGTGCCCCTAAGCTCGGAGTTCCTCTCTTCAGGTTTCTCGCAGTCACATGTCTAGGCATCACTAGTCGATGTTCACATCACCATGGGAACCAGGGCTGGGAAAAATGGCACACAAGTGGAGGTTCTCTGCTACCTCTGGCCCTGTAAGCATAAAGTTCTGGTCTCTGACCCTAGAGTTCCATGGTCTCATCCAGCAGCTTTGAGGTTGTTGCAACCCAGCCCAGTAAAGGTAGAATAAAGTCTCAATGCTTTCACAGTTCTTAACAACAATTTCTATGAGGTCATCATGCTGATTACAAAGTGCCCACTTAGCCAGTTTTCCCAACGTTATTTTGTGCTTTCTCTTTCCATAAGGTTTGTTCTTTATCTACCTCAAAAGACTCAAAACTTCAGTTTGCCAAAATACTCTACAAGAAGGGCCTGGAGAGTCAGTCCAATAGTTAAGAGCATTTGCTCAATTCCTAGCACCCACATGATATTTCACTACTGTCTGTAGCTCCAGTTCAGAGAATCCACTACCTTCTAACCTGTCCAGGCACTGCATGCACACAGTATACACATACAATATCATGTGAGACATTCACACATATAAAATAAAAATAAACCTTCAAGAGAAAAATATGGCACAAGGAAAACATTGCAAGCCACCATCAAACGGTTCAAGGAACAATGTTGCCTGTTCCAGTGAACTGCAGGTAGGTGCAAAGACTTTCAGTAGGTGTCTACAAAAGAGGAGGCAGAGCCCTGGCGTTCAGTGGAGCTCCTGATGGATTTGGTCAAAGGAACCAAATGGCATCAAGTAGCAGGTGAGGAATGAAGAGGAAGTACAGGCCCTGGTCCCACAACCACAGGAATCAAGTTTCCAGCCAGTTAATAAAACACTGGGTTGAAGGCATCCAAAAGTTTCATGCTTACAAACCAGCAAGTATGAGGCCGATGACGGACCCTGTTCCGCAGCTGCTAGGCCAGGTGGAAATGGCACCAGATGTTTCTACCTCGTGCCACGTGGATTAGGTAAACTAGGTCAGTACCTATAACCTGAAGGAGACTCAAACGGCACACAACAAAGGTGTTTTCTAACACACAGTTTTTACTAATGATGACTACAGCCAAGATGATAGATGGATCCTTCGTGAAACGATTATTCATTTAAATGGGCTGAACATTTCATGACAAAACTGTATGTTCATACTTTATTTCCAGATGCCAGAAACCAAAGGCTATAGGAACTTTCTTAATTCCAGGACTTTAAATGCGTGGATCCAAGAAAGAATTATCAGTAAGCCACCATCAAGAATTTCTACAAGATCTTCCAGGTGGATATGCAATTGGATTAGCCATGTCTCATATTCCCAGAGCCAATAAGTCCTTTGGAACTACCTTAAAGTCTAATTACTAATTAGCAAAAGAAAGATGACTACTGAATATATTTTTCTTGACATACATTTTCTGTAGTATGTCAAATTTTTCAGATGCGCCCTCTAAGGTCTCATCTCCAGGCATACATGGGAAACGTCAAAGGTAACCTAGCCTTCATTCCGTTGCCTTAGTAAGGCTTGTGGAGAAAAGCCATTTATAAGCACTCAATAGTAACTTCCTTCTATTAAGAACAATAATGTCTTTCCATCTGGCCTCAGGAGGGCCCTGTGCATTTGTGGAAAGGAGCACAGTGGGAGCAAGCTTCCCATTCCCCAGGGAAGGCCATCAAGCCTACGTCCCAGGGAGCACCACCAATAGCTGGCTCTCAGGGCAGCATTGCTTTTCTTTACTTTGTTTCCATCAAATGCATTCCAGGGATATGACCCATTTGGTGACAATACTATGTGTATTAGTTACTTGTCTCATTGATACATTGTGTGATCATCGCTTGTCTCATTGACACTTTGTATAATAGTCATTTGTCTCATTGATGCTTTGTGTGATAGTTACTTATCTCATTGGAATTTGTCTGATAGTTACTCGTTGATACTTTGTGTAATAGTCACTTATGCCATCGATACTTTGTTTGATGGTTACTTATTGATACTTTGTGTGATAGTTACTTGTCTCATTGATACTTTGTGTGATGCTTATCTCATCGCTCTGACAAAATATCCTAAACAGCAACTTAAGGAAGGAAGGGTTAGTTTGGTTCATGGTTCAAGAGTACAGTCCATCATGTTAGGGAAATCATGGTGGCAGGACCGGAGGCTGTTGGTCACATGTTCCATCCACAATCAGACCACAGCGAGAAATGAATAATAGGGTCCAGTTTTCTGTTTCTCTTTTATTGAGTTCAAGACCAAAGGCTGTAGAATAGTATCACCCACAGTAGGTGGATCTTCCCACCATAACTAAAATTAGCCTAATCTAGATGATCCCTCAAAGATATGTCAAAAGGCCCATCCCATAGATGATGCTAGATCCCATCAAGTAGACAGTTGAATTTAAGCACCACACTTGACTATAGTGACTTTTTACTCACAGAATATATATTATACCTTATAATTCTCTGTAAAAATAAAAAAAAATCATATCAAATAATTTTATATTAATAGAAGACCTTCACTTTGATCAGTGAGAAGAGTGTTGATTCTAGAGTCATCTGTGGGTTTCTTCAGAAGAATAATAGGAAATAAACATCATATACTCTGCTGTAAGCCCTCAGGTCTCAGTAAAACACCAGCCTATCCAAACAGTGGGCGAAGAGAGATGCTTTGCCATGTTTACCACAAGCTGGGGCTGGTTGTGCTAGCTACCAGGGGGAACACATATAGATGCCATCACTTCATGAGAGTCTGCTAGTTTGACAGAAGAGGAAAAATACCCAGACCATGACAACAAAAACTAGGCAGTTTGGGAACACACATCTGCTGTGAGCTGCAAAGGGGCCAGATGGAAAAATAATTTCAGCACACACTGGCTTGCTGGTGGGGGCAGTGGCATCATTTACACAACGGTTACAGCATATTTAGCTGAGATTGATTTTGACTGAGGAGCTCACTCATTGGATGGTACATACTGCTATTAGCATTTAGCCATCAGGACTTCCCTTCTCAAGTGTATATTTTGTAAGAGAAATGAGAAGAAATTCAAATGCTTTCATCTCTCTCTCTCTTGTTTTATATTTTGAGACAGGGCCTTGCGCAGCTCTTGATCACAGTATGCTGCCAAGGCTAGTTTTGAACTCTTGCTACTCGTGCCTCTACCTCCCCTGTGTTTGGGATTACAGGTCTGTGCCACCATGCCTGGCGCTTACGCTTTTAAAAGTCCTCCAGAATCCAAGCAAATAATTGTAAGCTGGATGTGGCAAGGAATGCCACAGCCTCTTAAGGTGGAGACAGGAAGGTCAGAAGTTCAAGGTCTTTCTTTGCTATGTAGAGAAGCCTGAGATCTACCTATGGTACATGAGTCTCTGATTCAAACAGCTAAAATCAAATGTGGCAAAAGCAGTCACAAGGTGACTCATCATCTTGAACCATACATAGTTTAGTAACAAATATTAGTTTTTCCCTTTCCTATCAATATGATTCTGAAATGTGCGTCGGCAAACAGATGTCATGGTATAAACTAGAACAACACAAAGCACGGGCTACTGTGACTCCTCAAATGCTGGCATGCAGCTCTATCCATGGACTCTTCTCCCATCCCTGTCAGTGATAGTCAGCAGGAATCTTCCCTTGCATTTGATCCCCAGGAAACTATAGATGATGCCACCTCCCCTCTTACCCAAAACATATGACCAGATACTCAACAGGAGGGAAGCAATGGGAAAAGAAGGGACAGGGAATTGAAATACACTGTGGGCTTACTTATGCTCTAGGAATGACGACCAAGGATGAAAAAGCCTGTCAACCCTTGGCACATGTGGCACACAACAGTGCCAGGTGTTTGATGCAGGACAAACATCTGGATGTGTGGAGATATATATATATATATATATATATATATACACACATACATATTTCTTCCTCCAGATGTTGGGATATTATAAAGATGGGGATAGGCAAAAATTTATTTGGAAATTTGAAAATGGAACATGGTAGTAAGAAGAGACTAATAATAGAAGGGCTACAGGGTGTTTCGAAGAACATTAATAGAGCATGGGGTGGGGCAAAATCTTTGTCACTTCAACTTTGGAGGTCTGTCATTAAGAGTCCCCAAAGCAGCAGGAACTCCCAACAGTTCTCATAAATATCTTTCTCTTCTGGAATTCTTTTTTAGACTGTTATCATCCCTAATTTGTATATAATCATATGTCCAAGTTTGTGTGTTGGTGTGTAAATGTGTGTATGGGGGGGTCAATGTTGGGTGTCTCCCTTGGTCACTTTTCCATCTTAATTTTTGAAGCAGGGTCTTCCACTGAGCACGGAGCTCATTGTTTGGCTGGCTCCCAGACTCCAGAACTCATCTGTCTCTACCTCGCCCAATGTGGGTGTCTAGGTGTAACCATTACATCTGACTTTTTCATGCACATGGGGGATCCAAACTCAGGTTCACTGTGTTTGCACAGTAAATATTTTACTGACTGAGCTCTCTCCCTAGACCCTCATTCCCCATCTAAAGCGCATGAAGACGAGGAAGTCAGAATGCATTGTGGTCCCACTGGTTCAGATTACAATTAATCAAAGTAGGAGACACACCCACTTACATCCTGAAAGACCCACTGATTCCCCCAGGGGAATACCAACAACAGCACATGATACTTTATTTATGTACAAGTGTATAAATTCATCCATGCTTCGTGTTTCGCTCTGAAAGCTTACTGGAAAAAGTTCATATTGATTAATATATATCACTAATATAGCAACAGATATTTATAAAAATAATAAACATGTACATGTATATTCACATATATGTGTGTGAATATATCTGATAGGGGTGTGTGTGGGGGTGGGGGTGGGGGGATGGGGGTGTGTGGGTGTGGTGTGTTTTATTTCCTGTGCTCTTCTGGGGGCTTAAAATTCAGTTTTTTCCTAGATAGGATGGTCTTAGATTCAACTCTGGTTGGACATAATCCTTGAGGAACTGTCTTCTGCTGAAAACATTGAGTGATTTAAAAATCTGAGAACAAACAATATTTACAGATTCCACCAGTCCCCTTTTTGGGACTATTCTCTCTTTCATAGTTTACAGAATCATTTTCTGAACAGCTGGAGGTACACATTAGAGTTTAAAGTCCCCAGAAGAAGTTCTGAAGTACAACCTCGCCAGAGGCAAGTTTTTACATTGCCTGTGGAAACACCAAACACAGATAAAACAATGACCTTAAGGCAGTGTTTGGAAAGCTCCAAGTTGCCACAAAATGGCCTGCCTTCTTACACTCAGTCCGGGTATTTTCAGACTGAAATTACTCATTTGTGACTGGGCCATCTGCCTGGGACAAGCCTCCATGGGGTCAGGAACCAGGAGTAACTAGACTATAATGCAAAGTTAGGAGGGGGGCAGCCTGCTCCTAGCCAGTGGACCCTGAGGCTAGGAGAGCCAGCCAGCCGAAGGTTGCATCTTTCCAGTCCTGCCTTGCCTGGAGGAGGCTGCGGGTGATGGTTAGCCAACCCTCCCAGAGTTGAAAGCTTAGTATCTCAGCCGCCTTCATCTGACTGCCGGCATCAGGCTGCAAGCCATAGCACTCTGAAACCCAGCAGAGCTGGCGGAGCCAGGAGCACATTGTGCAGGCGCCTGCACTGGGAGTTGTGCTCTGTAGTTACATGAAACAAAAAGGCCCCCAGGAAGTACTGCATGGAGCAATCAGGAAGGCAGCTGGGGTTCAAGGCTGCAGTGAACGACATTGTGGGGCTTGCTTTGCTTTATTCACCCCCCTACTCCCACCCCCATCCCCTCAAAATCTGAAAAAACAAAATTCTCCATAGAGAACCTGCTTATCTTCACACAAGCTTGGGGACATACAGTCATGCACACATGTGCACACACACACATACACACACACAGAAACTACATGAAAACAATTTTTTTAAATTTATCATCTGTTGTCACTATATTTTAAGTTTGTTTCTTTGCTTTCATTTATTTTATTCCCATCAATTTCAAAACGAGTCAATATTTAGGCTAAGAAGATCCCAAAGTGTCACCTTATTGGGCAGAGTCACATATATCCAAACCATAAAGTACTAAATACCTGGTATTTACGAGTGTCAATATCAGTCTAATTTTGTATATTCTCATGTTTCAATGACCACATGTGGGTGACTTGGATAAATCAGTTTTACTTTCATCCAAGTGGCTCTGAAGACCTCTGCTGTGTCAGTGACAGTGCAGGCTGCATTCACCCCAGAAACTTACCTGTCAGGCTGAGCTCCCGAGGCAGCCTGTTGGATGGATGTGCTAGCTTCCCTACCACTCCCAGCACTCACCTTGGGGGTACTGCAGAGTGGGTAGGGGTGAAGGCACCGCTTGAGCTAGAGACTCTTGTGAGTCAGCAGAGGAAGGACTCTGGCTTGATGGGGAAGGCGATGATGCAGGGGCCGCCGGCAAGCTCAGGTCCAAGGAGAGGTCAGCTCTGCCGCCGCGGCTCCCGCTCCGGTTTCTCGGCTCCTTCTCTTGCGTCTCGGCTGCCAACTGCTCCAAGTATTTGTATCTGAAAGTTAAATTCCAAAGGGTTTCCGTAAAAAAAGAAAGAGGAGCCCGTGGCTGACGCTTGTTTATGGATGGAACACCTGCAGAGTGAACTGGTTTCCTGATGCCCGGAGCAGGGAGCACGGGGCTGGCTGGAGGCTCAGTCTGCCAGGAGCACGGCAACGCCAAGATGCCAGCGATTAAAATCCCTGCATCATTCATAAGCAAGTGAGGACAAATGTCAACATCACACAGAACCAGATCCCTGGCTCACTGCTTCAGCATCTTCGTGCCCCCTTTCGGATGCATTTCTACAAATAATAATAACGATAATAAACTGGCAAATAATGACCCGCCAAAGGCCCTGGCAGGGACAGCTGAGAACTGAACCCCTGCGGAGTTCACAGCTGTGAAGTGGGAGGGTCCCTTGGGGGGCGGCAGAGAGAAACAGTGCCCCCAGATACCAAAAGGGGGCTGCTTGGACTGAGGCCTCTCTCGGAATTCCTGAACCTGCCTCAGCGCTCACAGCAATGCAAGTGGAATTTACTTTGTTCTCTCAGCATCGCCCGTGGAAACTTTTTTTTATATTCTAAAATATTTCTGAGCAGGACTCAGACATCCAATAGCTTGGACCTGACGTCACATACAGTTTATTCATCAAAGTCAGTTTAAAAGAACAAAGATACATCTGTTTTGCATTGCAGACAGGCAGAAACCCACTAACTGTTTATTAAGAACAGCTACCAATCATCTTCCTCATAGTGCGCTTTATAGATCAGACCAGAATAACTTTGGGATATGTGTTTCTTCTGTGTCGACGCACAGAAATACGGGTGAGTTAAGCAGCAGGTCTCCGTCTTCCCAGGCTGTGTAGCAGCTTATGCCAAACCCATCACTCTGCCCATCCTCGGACTTAATGCTTCCTCAGAAACAACCGCCTCTGCCAGCCACCAGGAGCCCTACCCAGACACTCCTCATTCACCAGGATGGCAAACACAGAGGGCAGAAAGTCTTTAAAGTAATTTAATATTTAAGAAGCATATAACGGCGGCTGACGAGGCGGCTCAGTTGGTCGAATGCATGCCTAGCCAGGACTAAGAGCTGAGTATGACTCCTGGGATGCACATGCTAGCGCCAGATCTGGTGCCACGGTCCTGTGCTGGGAAATCTGAGAGAAGCAGCTCCCTGAAGCCAGCCTAGCATACTGGGACAGCTCAGGCCTGTCAGAGACGCTGTCTCAAAAACAAGGTGGACCGCACTCAAGCACGACATCCTTAGAGGCTGACCTCTGACCTGCCCACAAGTGCACATGTGCACACACAGAAACATGCACTTCTTGTCTCACTCTTTAGGGGTGTGTGTGTGGCCTCCTCCATCACCTTCAGCTTTCCTCTCCCTCCCTCCCCGCAACACACACGTAAAGGCAGGCTGCCCCTCAGACAATGCCAGCATCTATTTCTTCCTCCGTGCAACCGCCTTGGACCAGCACAGCTGCAAGCAATCTCAGCCTTGCCTCTGAACTCATGTCGGATATGTAGCCCATTCAGCTCCGATGGCATTTTACATTTACTGCCTGGCATATTCAGTCAGCTCTTCACATGTGTACGTCTGTTTTCAACAAGCAGATAATACGATTTGGGAGATCAGGGAGAGCACCCACCGTCCTTTGTTCTTTCCCTCAGCGCCTTGCTGATGGGAAGCAGGCAGGGCCCAGAAGCCCTCCCATCTGCAGAGCCCCGCCCACCCGCAGAGGCCCGCCCACCCGCAGAGCCCCACCCACCTGAGGTCAGGAAGGCTAGGGTTGCATGCACCCTATCTCACCAGCCAGTGAGATCATTTAAATGGCCAAAATGACCAAGTATAAGTGCACCAGCAATGGGACGTTCATAAAAGTTTCGTTTCCAGCTAGGAGGCCAACCTACCTTAAATAACAACAACCACCACCACCACCACAACAACTGCGATGACGGTAGCGGCTCCTTGGATAGACACACCGTGCCCCACACATGATCCTGCCAACCCATTCTGGCCTTTCATTTTATCTGGTCCATCCAGCCCTAGTCTTGGTCTTCCACACCATACTCTGTGGGGCAGTCAAGGTTGGCAGTGAGTGGATTCAGACCAGTTTCACTACCAAGAGACTGTCAGTCACAAAGACTTCCTGTGTGCATGCAGGCTTCGTGAAAGCTACCACCAAAGCTCTATGGCCCAGAGGAGGAGCAAAAAGTCTTAATAAAAAAAAAAATAGTTTCAAGGAATGGGGATATTTACAAGGCAACGAAAAGGCCGAGCAGTGGAGAGTAATGTTGATCAGATGGGGACAGTTTCAGGTTATACAGTGAGACTTCTGGTAGTACAGCCATGTGAATACACTTCACATTACTGAACTATGTGCTTACATGCCCAACATGGTCAAGCACATTATAGGTATATTTTATACACTTACACACATGCTGTTAACATGAACAGCAGCCATGTTTGTCTGCAATGAGGGGAGAGATGAGAGTGGTGGACTGCTATGCATGAACGTAACAGCTCATCATAGCAAGGAATGTCAAAGCTTGACCGCCCTCCTGACATACAGACACTTCCAACATCCTGGGTAGTGACTCGTAAAGCCATGCACTTAGGGGCCCAAACATATCCAGTCTGGGGAATCACTAGCTCATAAGGCAACTATCTCTTGTCCCTGATGCCTTGTGAAACAACACCAACCATAAAACCATGATGCGGTTGTCGCACAAAGCACTAACCAATGTCTGTGGAGCGCAGGCCCAAGGATCGACCTTGCGTCTTTGCTCCTCCATGGAACCTCCACATTCCTTTGCTAAGCTCCTCGGGTTTGCTTATTCATTCATCTTTCCATCTGTTTATTGAATGTAGAGTGTCCATCATGCCTTAAGGACTGTGGAAGGCAAAAGGAATGAATAATAAACAAGAACAATACCCCATTCTCATGCAGCTCACAGTGCAGAGTGTGGGGGAGTAAATAAACATTTGGAATGAACCCTGACACCCAGAGGGTACCCTGGACAGAACTAGAGTTTCAGCTCAGCCTCTCTATTGAGCCCTACACACCCTGTCTAAGCTGAATGAGCCAGCCTTACTCACCAGTGACTGTTCCTCCTGTCCTCCTACCCAGGTCTCTCTCGCATTGAGTCCAAGACCCCTGACATTTCTGGGCCTCCCAGGAGAGCTCCGCATCATTGCTTGTGGTTGCTGAAGTTCATCATGCAATTTCCAATTTTCTAGTGCATTCCCCAATATCCCTTTCTACTTTTTTTTCCCCCTGTGGCCCCTTGTTTGCTCACACTAGTAAACCCAAACCATGAAAAATAGCTGCTCCAGACTATGGGGATATGCCTGGCTCTGTTTGCTGGTCCCCAGGTCCACTGAGAGGTAGGACGTGGGTGGGGAAAGGCTAAGCAGGGGCCTATGGGGCTCGTTCTTGCACCTGCTGAGAGGACCACCTGCTGGGCAGAGGGTCATTCTGTCCTGGAAGCAGAGAGGACACCAAAGGCAGAGCATGAGTGGGAGAAGGGGAGTGACAACCTCCTCCTGAGTGTGCCAGGGATAGGCAAAAGCCTGCATGCAGAAGAGAACCACCAGGGACAGCCAGAGAGCTGTGTGGACTTTCCGGAGCCAGCTCTGACCTTCACAAGGCACCTGACAGACATTCCCTACAGGAGCCACTGTGTAGACATAGCCTGACAGAAGCTCAAAAATCCAGAATCTGGAGAGAAAATGGAACATAAAATTTGAAATTCCTTAACCCTGGGCAAAACAAACAAACAAACAAACAACAACAAAACCCAACAGCATCTCAGTAAGAGCTCAGGCCTTCTCGTGGCCAAAGACTGTCACTTATCAGAGGACAAGAAGTTTGTTTCTCGCCAGCACCTCTCTCTCTGAATTTACTGGCCACCACTGGTTATTAGGATGACAATAATCTAATAGAATGTTGGAAACAAACCAATGTTTTATTCATGAGGCTGACTTAAGCATCTAATTTTTTAATTGAGCACAGACAGTCTCCACTGTTGCCTGACTCAGACTGTCTTGATCTATTTAGCTGATGGTGTCTAAAACATTAGCACATTTCCACATCATATTGGCACAGGCCAGAAATGGTTAGTCTCCCTCTAGGCTCCAGTACAAAAGGCATAAACCGAGCCCATCTCTCTCCCCATACTATATCGCCATCTGGTGTCAGAGTAAGTAAATGCAGCCTGTAGGGAAAAAAGGGTAACAACTTTTGTCTGTTGATTTCCTTGTGTCCTTTGTTTACCTCAAACCAACACAAACTGAATATATGAACTGTACAGTTTGTAGTGGAGTTAAATTAATGGACTAAGGCTGGAGAGATGATTCGGAAGTAAAGAGCACTGGTTGTTCTTCTAGAGGATCACAGTTCTATTTTCAGTCCCTACACAGCCGCTCACAATACTCAGTAACATCAGTCTCAGGGGATCTGACATCCTCTTCCAGACTCCAAGGGCACCAGACATGCATATGGTGCACAGATATACATGAAGGCAAAACACCCATACACATAAAACAACATTATTTTTTGTTTTAAAAAAGAGATTAATGGTGAAGCTGTTAGCTTGTTAGGCCATTTACTTTTTAAAAACTACATCCTTCTGTGTGTGGTGGTGGGGTGGGGGATGGCATGCACGTAGGGGACAGTGTTCTCTCTTTCCATGAGATGTGTCCCAGGAATCAAACTCAGTCCATCAGGCTTGGCAAGCAAGTCCCTTTATCCACTTTATTCTCTACCTTACTCATAAGTGCCCACGTTGTGTGCCAAACACTGCAGGGCTCCTTGGGTTGATAAAATGTAGGATATGAGAGCAGTTCAGAATGGAAGGAAGTGACCTGTTATAAAACTCAAGGGTCTTTTGCACCCTGGGAACAGTATCCAGCATGGCATGTGGGCTCAATTATTGACTGACTGACTATGGATCAAGTGACCTGGGAGTAGGAGCACCTAGTCCAGGTTCAGGAGTGCCAATACAGGGTGTTTCAACTGTGCGTAATGGAGGCATCGCAATGTTTGGGTTTGTGATGGATTACTTATGGAGTGACAGTCTCAGAGCAGTCCGTGCCTAGTGCTTCCCATGACTCAGTGTCAAATGATGACAAAATCATCCACAGTGAGCACGTCTGCATCCCTATGACACATGATGGGACCTAACATATGCCCAGTGGTGATGATAACGTGCTCATCTGGAGAAGGGTTCTAGACTGTACATCTTACCATGATGGCCTCTCTATGCCTCATTCCACCCCTGATTTCTATCCATTGTCGTACCTATCATAAATTCAGAGTTTTCTTGGAAGATAAAGTAAGGAGACAGGTGCCAGCCATGCAATGCCAAGGGGCCTTGGGCGAGGCTGATGCACTGAGGAATTCTGCCTGGTTAGCAGTGTGAAGTCACGTGACACCATTCCTAAGCGGAGAGAAGAGATACGTACCTTTCTCCTCTTGCTTGTCTTTGCTCCCCCCTTTTGTCTAGATATTCCCGGCTGGCAGAACCATACGGAACAAACAAAAAGAGAATAGCAATGTTAGTCCTCATAAGATTACAAACTAATTACTAAAAGGATACCACAAAGCCCTGTTATGGTCTTAGAAAAGGCAAACCTGTCAGAGTTGAATGCTAAACATTTAGAGGGTGTATTTCAGGCATGCTAAATATAGTGGTTTTTTTTTTTTTCAATAAAATGGGGAGGAAGTCAGAGAAACAGGAAAACATTGGACTCACTCAGAAATGGCACTTGCCACTGTTTCTATGCCAGGGCTGCTGGAAGGCCTCACTTACTTTAAACTTTCGTTTTCACACACACCCATGGTATGTCCAACACTGTTCAATTTTAATGGTTCCATTTTCTGGTCCTGCTGGCAAGGTTCCAACTCGAATCTAAGTTTAAGACTAGCTGGTCCTCTGCCTTTCAGTACACTGTTTTCCTCGAGAGTCTGGACATTGTGGTTGTCTACACTGACTGGGTTGAGGGTACACTAATAACTGGACATGATGAGACAACCCCAAGAAGACTAAAGGAGGTATAGACTGGGGTGAGCACAGCTAGGACACAGATGTGCACAGATGAGTGGCGCTTAGGCATCCAAGCTCACTGCCTTCTATACTAGAAACACAGGAAGCTTAAAGCTGCACGCACAAACTTCTGAAGTCAGAGGATAACTTCGAGATGTTGTGCAAAAAGCATGAGGCGTATGAACAATTTACTCAGCAAGACTGAGAGGTGGGCTGCCAGAGTAATCCCCAGTGCCCCACCCCCACAGCCCTCCCCCTCCCCCAGTGGAGGGAGGGTAATGACTGGCACTCAGCTTCCATGTCTCCCAATTTAGCTCTCTTTGCATTCACCTTCTCAAATATGGAGCCGTGGTTGCTGTAACTAGCTGTCACCTGGCCAGTCTGTCCCGATGAGTATCATTATTGTTTGTGGACAAGGGGTCACTTTGCCTGGTTCTTTGTGAGCTCTTAAATGACACGTGACAGGCAATGGGCACCATAGCAAATGGAGTCAGTCTGTGTGCATGTAAACAGGAGTATGATGTGATTCTAATACGACACATTCCCAGCCTGTCTTCCTATGTCACTGGGCTCCAGGGACACACATGTTAGGGATTAGGGCGTATTCCAAGGCTGCCCTTTGCTCACACTTTGTTTCCAATGGGCTCACTGGCCCCCTCTCTCAGTTCTACTGCCGGGCTCATCCATTGGATTCATTATTTTTTCCATGTTTCGTTTATGCGTATTGCTATTTGGCTTTTCTTTATATCTTCACAAAGCCTTGTCTTTTCAGTTGTTTCCAGCATAGTTTCCATTACACTTTTTTTTTTCAGTCCTACGACTAAAAAAGCTTTACTCTAATGTTCCACTGTAGTATGTGGGGAATAAATTCTAATATAGTTTATCATATAGATCAATGATTTCCAAGGATAACTTGTAACAGAGATGCATTTGCCTTTACTCTTGGAACGCATCCACAATGGCTACTTTAAACTCTGCCTGATAAGTTGTTGCAGATAATCAAGCAAGATCATGTTCACCTGTGAGCTCTATAGCATCTGATGACGTTGACTCCAGCATCAACTCCAGTTCTCAACTGTTTCTACTGTGCCACATCGGGCCTTGCATGCACCACCCAGCAGCCATTCTGGGACCTGGGTGGTGGTCCTCTCTCTAGGTAGTTCTCAAAGCTGAGCTTGCTATTTATGCTAGGAGCTACACATGTTCAAATCAAAAATGGGCTGGGGATCAGGAGTCTTTGTTCTTGTGTTCCTTGTTTCTCTCTCTCTCTCTCTCTCTCTCTCTCTCTCTCTCTCTCTCTCTCTCTCTCTCTCTGTGTGTGTGTGTGTGTGTGTGTGTGTGTGTGTGTGTGTGTGTGTGACAAAATTCACCTTGTTTGGCTTTGTGGGTATGTGTGTGCCTGTATACACAGAGGGAAGTAGAGGATGTTGAGTATCCTGCTTTAGCACTCCCCAACTCCCTTAACATAGTGTCTCTTGTTGGACCTGGGGCAGGCAGGTGGCTGGCAATCTCAGTAATGCAATGGTCTTCTCCAGTGCCCTTCCTCCCATAGCACAGGGTTACAGGCCTGCATGCTTCTGAAATAGCTTTTTACATGAGTGTTGGGATCTGAAATCAAGTACTTGCATTCTATAGCAAGTCCTCTTACACACTGAGCAGTCTCTCCAGCCCCATCTCAGCCAGGGCCCAGCCTTTTAGAGACAGAGTGACTCATAGGCTCAAACTGACCAGTGAGCCTCCTCACAGGGATCCTCCTGTCTCTGCCTCCCTGGCACTGGGATTCCAAGTGCATGCCACCACGGACAGGCTTACCACGCAGGTTCTAATGGTGAAAGTTGGTTTTCATGCTTTCATAGAAAGCACTTAATAATCTGCTTCCCCCTCCCAGCTCTCTCTGGTGGTGGTGGTGGTCTTGTTTTCTCTTGAGGCAGAGAGACATGTACCCTACTTCAAGTGATTTTCAATAAGATTTCGGATGTATAACTTCATCCTTGAATTTTCTGCAGATTTTGACGCAATTTCCCAGCAGCTAACTGGTGGTAAAATATGAGATTCCTCAGATCCCATAAATCAGGAAGTGTTTAACTTCTTCCAGGGATTTTTTTTTTGTTTTCTAAACAACTTCTGGAACTGCCTCAGAAAGGTTGCGGACAGGTTGATATGTCCGTGCAGCACTTGGTAGGATTCTGACAGCTCCCGGTATTCCACACACGTGTGGCAGGAAACGATATTGGTTTACTTCATGCCACCTATTTATCCTCTCTCACCAAAGCCTGCCTTAGCATTCCACCCAGAGACTTAGGGTGCCGAATGCCGACGTGGCCACTTAAGCAGCTTCACGACTCTGCTCATATCTGGGTCATTTCTCCAATGACCCATGTTCTTCCCAGCCTCTGGGGAAGCCAGAAGTCACTGGATCTGTATGTTCTCACTGCTTGGGCCTGATGACCCCTGGTGATGTAACTGAGCATCAGTGGGGACATTTGCCAAAGAAACTAAGCTGAGGAAATGAGAGGCGGAGATGGGGAGAAACATGAGAGAAAGGAAAAATGCTGGTCCTGTGGGAGTGATAACTAGAAGGGGTAAGGATACGGAAGTGTGTGGAAGAGCAAAAATGTCGGGGGATGGAAAAGTGGAAATGAAAGAAGGGTGGGGAGAACAGTGTAAGGGAAGACTCGGGGTTGTGCATCCTGCAAAGTAGGGCAGGAGGAATCCAGGGAGGGGGCAGGAAGGAGCAGGGCCCAGAGGAGAGAGAGAGAGAACAGGCAAACTGGCAAAGGGGAATGTAGAGGGACTCTGGACTCAGTGGAGGCAGAGGCGCTAAGACATGGAACCTTCAACGGGTGATGTCCTGGGAAGCCTCCACGGACAGATAGAGAGCAGGAGATCAGGGACTGGGCTGGGAGAAACTGGTACAAAAGTTCCTCCACAGGAAAAAGCAATAGGTATTATACAAGCTAAAGTTTATCAGATATGTATATACATATATAATATACACATATAATGATCATGTGGTTGCTACTGGGAGCAAAGAATAAACCAGAAAGTTGGAAAGTACATTTTCTTTCTGACATCCGATAGGCTATAAATAAAACATGAGGGACCTTCAGGGAGAAATGGCAAATTACATTGAGGCAATTGGGCTCCGTGTCCTGGGTAAGGCCACTTTAACTAACAGTGAACCAAGGACGTGCAGCGCCCTTAATTGTATTTCTCTGTCTGTGCTTCCTGCCACATGGCTACAAGAAGCCGGGACACTTCCAAGCAGCCTGCTGCAGGTGATCTTACTCCTCTTCAAAGCTACAGACAGAATTGGGAGCAAGCGAGTTGCTTCCTGGCCCACTTAGGAAGCTGTAGCTCAAGAGCTTTACGTTTCAAATCACAGTTGAAATAATCGTAAAATCCTTACTTGAACTTGTTCCTTTCTTCCCGTTCTATCCTCTGCAGTCTCTCTTCTCTCTCCTGCCGCCTCCGCTCTCTCTCTGCTGCCAGTGACTCTTGGTGCTGCCTAAACGAGGATGTGAGAAGGCCACTTGGCGAGGACCTGAAAACACAACCAGTCTTGTTTTTAGTGGCTTGGCCTATGGATGCAAACATGGAGCAGGGGCCTGGGGAGATGGCTCAGTGGTTAAATCTCTCGCCCTGTGAACATGAAGCCAGAGCTCAGATGCCTACAACCCGTGTAAATGATGAGTTATGGAATGGTAGCCTACCTGGAAATTCCAGTCTAGGAAATTAGAGGCAGGAAAGCCCCCAGAGAAGGTTGTCTATCAAGCCTGGCCATAGCTCGCCAGCGTTGGGTTTGCTTCAGAGACCCTGCCTCAATGAGTAAAGGTAGAAGAGCCATGGAGGACGAGTCTCAACATCAGCTTGGGCATCCAACATGCATGCACATATGATTATGTACTTCCACAACATACATGTAGAAAAACATGCATGTACACACATGCATACTACACACACAAGTGGATACCACATACACCCCTACACACACATTTGTACACACACACACACACACACACACACACACACACGATTCAGACCGAGAAAAGCACGGAAGCAGGAATCAATCCCCAGCTTGGTCTGGATGGAGGATCCAGAACCCGTTTCCTTACATCTCTAGACATCTCAAAGCTTTCTATTTCAGAAGCCTTAGGTGTAAATGGTGATAAGCAACCAGCTTCACATGCTGGTAGGACTGGAAAGGGCTATGTATATAAAACACCAAGCAACACGCTTGGCTAATGAGCGATCATCGGTCACAGTCATGGGAACCACTTAAATAGAAATCCACGGAAAGACATTGCGTGTATATGCATATATTTATACAATATGCATATATTTATACAATAGATAGATACCGTTATATTTAAAATTTGTTTATGTTAAGACTTTGATAAACTAGAATGGACCTTCAGCCTAAAATTATTCTGTCTATACATTTTGCCATATGCTATTTTCTCTGTGTACATCCTGAAGTAATAGTGTCATCTTAAAACATGGTGTTCAGAAGATAGACAGAAAAGACATGACAAGGGTCAAAAAACAAAACAAATCCAATTAAGGAAATTTTCTGCAGTGTTAAGGATCATCCAAGAACATTCTGCATGCCAAAGGTTAACTCACTCTTGGCCAGAGTTCATGCAAAAACTGGACCCTTCTCAGCTGAGTAGAGGCCACGGTGGGGTGCCACTGCTATGGGGGTAACAGAAAATGCTAAGAGAGAGAAGGGTGGGGTGTGAGAAGACTAGGTAACTAAAGGAAAAGTTTAAGAAGGGGAGAGCTGGCGAGTCAGCTGGGTCTCTTAGAAATGAAACACACTGTGGGCAACTTTTGCTTTCACTTGTCAACTGAACCTTCCAAGTATATTTTCAGCACCAAAGTCATACACAAAAGAATAAAATGGAGCCAAGGTTTTAATTCTCTTAAGCTAATACATATCTGAATCACCACCTCTAAAGGACTTTTTAGGGAACTTTACAAATGAGTTTATTATTATTATTATTATTATTATTATTATTATTATTATTATTATTATTTTGAATAAGAACAAAGCAGAGCTTTGTTTGATGAAATGTCAAAATTCATTTCAATATCCACAGCAGTCAGGGTAAGCGTGAGTTTGGTATACAATCTAGATGTGGACTGATGGAAGGAGGTCATCACTCAGGATGGACACACACACACACACACACACATCAATGGGAGCACTGAAAGACCATGCAACAGATGGTGCTGATACTAATGTCAGACATAAAACAAAATGTAGACAACTCTTCCTCATACCAAACACATGTGTATACACACACACACACACACCACACAAATCCTAAATATTTAAGAAAAAAACATATACAAAAGCAACCTGTGCTATAAAGTGTTACACAATCGACCTTCTCTTTGCTTCAGAATCCATGTGACCTCTCCATTCCTTCCAGGGACACAGGCAAGCATTTGATGACCCAAGCCTTGGTCTTCACATGCACTCTCTGACCTGAGATAAACGCTCCCTTCTCCATAGGCTGATATCACTTATATCCCTGTTTTCCTGACAGCAATGGTGTTTCCCCGAACCTCAACCTCATCTAAGAAACCTCGTCTGAGCATTTCTTCAAGAAGTTTGCCAGGGACCCAGAAATCTCCTACATGGTAATTATCAATGAGGAGCATTTTCTCTATTCTCTTCTTGATATTTGATCTTCGGCATTTGGTTTTGTTTGAGAGGGGGAGAGAAACTTGAAGGACATTGTTTTTCTCATAGGAATTTAACATTATTTCCATTATGCTAATGCTGGTAATAAAGGATTGATTCCAGAAAGAATTGAAATTATACACTTGATAGAGAGGATGATTTTCTTAGATTTGGAAGTAAGCAAGTCCTTGTTCCATGCCATGGGAATAGTCATCTTTTCCCGAGACTCTCCTGCTTTCCTGGAGAAAGACAGTTTACCAATAAACTGAGGCAACCAGTCCAATCCTGACCTTAAGTGGTTTCGGTTGTCTCTTAGCTCCTAACAAAACCAGCACTGGGCTGAGTGAATGAAAACAGAGATGTTGTGATCTAAAGCAAGGGGCGGGGTTCTCCTCAGCAGTCTTTTGATGATGAGTTGACACCATCTTGATCTAAGAATCTGCAGACAGACTAAACACGAAATTGGAAGTGCTTCTACAGACAAAGCTGAGACAAACAGGAGAGATGAAAGTTAGCTTCAGTTTTTAGAACAGTTGAGAAGCATTCAAGGCAGCCTCCGTCTGCCAGCTAGCCTGCCGCTGCTCACTCAAACGATGCCTCGAGCACCAGGCAGAGCTCAGTCTTGTTGGTTTATTGCACAGTAAATTTGAATGTAGGCACAGGGTCTTCTAGAAACAGACCTCAATGGTACAGGGTTAGGGTTAGGGTTTCCCCTCACAACAGTCTTTGGAGAGATAGCTCAGTTGGTGACATTATGTCCTTGCAAGTACAAGGACCTTAGTTAAACCCCAGAACCTACATTAAAAAAAAAATGCTCTTGAAACTCCAGAACTCAGGAAGAAGAAAAAAGGCAAATCTCTGAGGAGTGGGGGTGGGTCACTGGCCAGGTAGCCCGGTCAACGTAGCAAGCCCTAAGCCAATGAGAGAACCTGTCTCAAAAAGACAAAACGGAGAGCTCCAGAGGATCAGCATTCAAGGTTGTCTTCTGCCCGCCACATACACCTCACACATACATGCACCCCCACACACACATGCACCCCCCCACACACATGCACCCCACACACACACATGCACCCCCCCCCACACACATGCACCTCACACACACACATGCACCTACACACCTACATGCTCACAGACTCACTTCCCCGACTGTTGAATCCAGGCTGGTCATATGGCTTGTTTTGTTCAACACAGCAATAGAACCATCACTTAGAAGCCTAGTATCGGATGGTGTTTCCACATAGACGCACACCCTTCTGTTAGCCTTGGGCGTCCCCCAAGTACAACAGTGTAAGCAGGACTCAGAGAGGTAGCTGCATAGTCAGCCTTGTGCTGGGGTCTCCTGTCCACCCAGCCACGTGCCAGACGATTGCTCCATTTAGATATAGCCAGTAGTAAGCCCAGGGAGACCAGCTAACCGACAACACCCGAGTAAAGCAAGTTGGAACCAGATTATCCATCAAAACAAGTATGGCCAATATTACCAGGGAAGAGAACCAGGAGGTAACACATGGCTGTTACTTCTAACAACTCATTTTAGATGTTACTTATGTGCTCTACGGCTGACCCAAATAGGATGGGTCATGGGAACATTCTTTCTATGTCTGATCAGAAGAAGCTGGCAACTCATTGTGGCCTCCAATGAAATCTAAATGTAGGAACAATAAAACTCACTCCACAATCTTACCTACTTGCTAAACTCATCCATCACCACACCCAATAGTCTGCTGCCAAGCAAGCCATTCAAGATAGAGATTCAAGTTCTCAGAGGTGTCATGATTCAGTCAGGGAAAAATATCATGCTCAGTACAGCTGGGACTAACAAAGCTTACAGTGCAAGACCTCAGAAAAGTATATTACACAACCAAACCCAAGAATGAAGGAATATTGTGCTCCACAAAGTAAAGTTTATGATATATTGATTCAAAAATGCTGATGTATGAAAAGAAGTATGTGTGTGCATGTGCATATGTGTGTGTGTGTGTGCACGTGCACATGTACAGCCATTCTAACTAAAGCTCATAGACTCAATGAGCCCCAATCAATATGAGCCCAGCTGAAAGTATAAAGTGGGCATTGCAGGAAAGTGACTGGTGGACTTGAACCAACCTTGACATCAGTATTCAATAAACAACACAACAAGAAAGAAAGATACTGAAAGCGTCCCAAATAACAAGAATTATAAAGCACCAGGCCCAAGGATTTCATTAACTCCCAAGTGCAAGAAATATCAAGAAAACTGCATCAATACATATCAAAGTCCAGCTGCTAAGAATCAATGACAAAAGGATAAGCTGAAAGGTATCCAGAGCAAACAACTACACTATACCAGGAGCAGCGGTGAAGGTGGCAACTTATTATCAAAAATCGAGGGAGGCAGATGACAGAGTGTAAGCTAAGAGAGGACAACACGCTGAGAACGCCATCGACATCATTCTTTTGGGGGCACAGCGTAAAGAGAGTTTATTTAAACTAGAAAATGTATTTTCTTTAAATTGCACCAAGAACTATCTAGTTACTTGAGTTTTGTAGAAGTGGAAAATTCCTTATGATAACGGACGCACATGTTGAAACAGCTACCTGGAAACACATATTATACACTAAATAGAAGACTCACCCTCCACATACACACACTCTTGGTCTAGAAATCGCAGTTCTAAATACATCCTGCGGAAGTTACAGGGAGTTTCTAAGGATCAAACATACTATTCTTTTGACAGAGAGACTTTCGCAGAAGACTTGGGGCTGTCTCGTAGCTTCTGATACAGCCCAGAGAGTTATGCAGTGTTTCTCTTATTGTTTACAGAAATGTAGACATTTAAAAGGTAACTGACCTTTTAAATTGCTCTTTGGAATAATTTATCTAGAATACTTTCCATGTCAAGATACACATTTTCCATATATCTGTCTTATTCCTTCCTTTATTAGATATTTCAGTCATTTTATTGTACCATAATCAGATTGTTGAATATGTTTTTAGACAGCGAATTGGTTAGCTTTTTTTGCTATTTAACATGCCATGGCTCTCTGTAAATGCTTCCTAAGACAAGGTAAAGTGGAGATGACATAATAGTTTTCACTGCGTTTTTATCAGATCTCATGATTATAAACTCTCCCATCAGTTAAAATATGAGAGATGTACAATTGTTGGTCTCCCTCGGGTTTTTTTTTAAATTTTATTTTGGGATACTTTTTCTTTTCTTCTTTCCCCTTTTATTTTCTCTCACACTATACCTCAACTACAGTTCATCTTCCCTCTTACCCCTCACCACCTGCCTTCCCCTGCTGACCCACTCTCCCTTTCTGTCTCTCATTAGAAAAGAACAGGCTTCCAAGAGACCACAACCAAACATGACAAAATAAAATATAACAGGATGAAACAAAAGCATCATACTGAAGTCGGACATGAAAACCCAACCAGAGGAAAAGTGTCCCTGGAGCAGGCACAAGTCTCAGAGAGCCATTGGTTTTCATAGTCAAGAGTCCCAGAGAAATACTAGGGCTGATAACTATAATACACATGCAGAAGACTTAGTGCTACCCCTGAGCTTGCTGCTTCAGTCTCTGTGATGTGCCTTGCTTAGTTGAGTCAGAGGGCTTGCTCTCCTGGTGTCCGCCAGTCCCTCTATTGATAACTTTCATTGTCAACTTGACAAAATTTAGATTCACTGTGGAAACAAACCTTTGGGGGAGTCAAAGAGGAAAGACCTATTCTAAATGTGGTCAGTTCCATTCCGTGGGTTAGAAACTCCTATACAATATAAAAGAGAAAGTAGTCTGAGGGCAAGCATTCCTCTCTCTCTGCATTTTGACTGCAGAAATAATGAGACTAGATACCTCAAGCTCTTGTTGCTATGACTGTGGCCCACACCCAACTCCCACTATGGGCTGTGAGCCCAAGCGATCCTTTCCTTCCTGCACTTGGTTATGTCAATTACTTTGTTACAACAGTAAGAAAAGCAACCAACACATCCACCTAGACAATATATACATATACTGAAAGAAAAAGTCAAGGAAAAAGAAAAAAGACCTTTCCAGATATAAAACAAGAAGAATATAAAGTCTAGATTTACAGCACAAGAAACGCTAGCAGAAGGTAAATGATACCACCTAGCAACTTTGATTCACATAAAAAAGAAAAGGAAAGAGGCAAATATTCTTTAAACATTATTTAAAGATAACAAACTATTTAAAACAAGCAGAACAGCAATGCACTGTGGGACCACAATGTATATGAAAGTAAAGGCAAAAGAATACTTATAGGATTGGATGAATACAGTTAGGATGAATACTGTAAATGTTGAAAGTGTCAACATTAAATAGTAGTGTTACCACAAATGAAACACAACAGACTAATAAAAATAGACACTAAAAATTGGCAAAGGTAATTAAGTGGAAAAAGAACAGATTAAACAAATATAATCCCAATTATATAAACCTGAACTTAATTTAATCAATAATCACAAATATAAATGGTCTAAACACTCAGCAAGAAAAGATTGTCAGATTAGACTTTTGGAAGTCAGTAAATTGCCTATACTAACCCCCACTTAATAAAAAAACACAATTTATGTTCAAATGAAAATATGGAAAACATACATTCATGATTAAAATATTTCGTCAGGGATAAAGCAGGCTATTTCAGCATGATAAACGATCACAGTCACCAAGAGAATGTAGCAACTATGAACATTTATGTACCAATAAATGAACTTTGACATAAAGAAGAAAATTAATCTGCAAGAGATAAGTAAATATAAAATTATAGGATAGGATCTTCTCAACTCTTTTCTCAGAAATTGATGGATCATGCGGATGAAAAATCAGTTAGAACCCAGAACACTGAAACAATGTCAGCACACCAACTGACACTGGACATTCCACCAAACATCAGGAAGCACATTCCTTGCAAGTGACCATGGGAAATTTTCTATAAGAGAAGACAGCCTGAGCTATGGGGTAAAACTCACCAAGTTTAAAAAGAATCAAAGAAGATAAAAGTAAGTTATTTGACCTGAATTTCATTAACTTTGATATTTTAACAAAATGAAAGTTTATAAACCTACAAATATTCATAAGTTAAAGAGACACTTTAAAATAACCTGTGGGTAATGAGAAAAATAAATTTAGAAGCATTTTAAACAAATCAAAGGTAAAGATAAGCAAAAACTTGAAGAACATAGCTAAAACGGCATGCATAGGAAAATTCCCCATGCAAATGCTTACATGTTTTTAATGTCTTAAATCAATGACCTTATTCCCTACCTTAAGAAGAAATAAGCATATTTCATATAAATTAATCAAAAGAAAGAAAAAAATAGACTAGAAATTCAGGGAAAGAGAGAAAATGATAACGAAAAAGGACTTAATCACCAGTACCAAGCACAGAGAGATGACGTCACCGCAACAGGTACAGACGTTTGAAGAACCAGAGGTAAATGTAGACAACTGTAGGCAATTAACTTGATTACACTAAATAGAAAAGCCCCTGAAAGACAAAACCCACCGAGACACAATGAAAAAGAAAAGGAGGAGCTTGTGGGTTCATAGTGGGGGAGCATCTGTTGAAGAAACCAAATGCATGGTTACAAGCCTTCCCAGAAGGAAGTCCCAGTCCAAGTTGTCTTCACTGGCAAATTCTAAAGACTATTTAAGGAAGAAGTGGTTCTGGGTCCAAAGAACAGCTCTAGAGAGCTGAAGAAATCCATTTCATCACATTCTGTGAGGCTGGAATGACACCAGTGTGCAATCATTTTGGAAACAGTTGAGTGATTTCTTAAGACACTACGCATGCCCTACTGTATGGCTCCGTCATTCTAACCTCATTCATTTACCCGAGAGAAATGAAAGCATGCTTAGAACTGCTCGCTGTCAAAATCACTGACAACGCAACCGTCCACCAACGGGGAAGTCAGAGAGTCACGGTGGAATCCCACCCAGCAATGAATGACTGTGGAGACACTTCTGCTAAACAAAAACACTCAATCCCCCAGGGGACTGTGGCATCGTGTTAATAGAGAACTCATTTAAGCTCGTGGATGAATCCATAATGATGGTGGTTACCTAGGGCTGGGGAAAGACAAAAGTAACTATAAAGAGACATGAGAACATTACCGAAAGTGATAGATGTGACCATGTGCATCACCTCAGGGGTGGGAATGGCTTTGCTGGGACATGCATGACAGAATTCCTATGGAATTTTTATTTGGCAATTTTACTATGAAAATGGCTGAGAAAATATCCTTCAGTTAGTAAAATAAATAAAACAAAATATTATTGGTAAAAGAAGCAAACATTTTCCACATAAAAATGTAGTCTCTGATTAAATATTAAGAAAAAGCCAAGCAAAAAAATTTTTTTTTACTGTAATTGGCACTTAATTCACGTGGAAAATGCAGTAGGAAGATTTAACACTCATGAAACTATAAAACGAAGATACTTATGTTCAATAGCGAGGTGGGAGTCATGTCTCCCCGACTCACTCCCCGCCCCCATGAAACAGTCACATGACCTAGGGACTAAAGAATGACACGGCTGAGGGAATTAACTTCTGGAGAAGAAACTGTCCCGGTTCACAGCTGTAGCACTGAGCCCTTCAGAGCCATGTTAATAAAGGTCAGGTGGCAGGCCCAAACTGTTCACTTCACAAATCTAGGAAGAGAGAAAAGAAGGAGCCTGAGATCCTCAATCCTTCTAAAGGACATGTCTCCAGGACCTAAAGGTCTTTCTCTCCACTCAACTTCATAAAGACTCAACAACCTACTGTGTTAATCTACCATTAACACATGGTCCTTTGATGGACACTCAACTTTCAAGTCATGGAGCCCTGTGCTAGGAAATGTAAAAAACAAACAAACAAACAAATGTGATGAAATGAACAGGTCCCAGAGCTAACTCCAAGAACGCGCTACTCTACCCTGTCACCATACTGCAACCTTGGGGACACCTGCCGTCCAGAGGGCTGTAACCTGCAGGCCCCCTTTGCTTTCTCCTCTTTGGAGCTTGCACACTTTGTGTCTGCACAGCTCTGAGCTTCCAGGCCATGGGAGGGAGTCATAGGGTCCGTCCACACAGGGAGCTAGGGAGAGGTTGCTCCCCCAGGGAGTCTCACATTACCTGACTGGCTCATGAGCAGGCACAGAGCCATTCCTTCAGGCCCTGGCTGTCCTCAGGCATCAGCCATCTCCTGGCCGCTATTGCCGGCCATGACCTTGGCACTGAGCGCGTCTTGTCTGTTCTCTCCTTCTCTCTGAATTTCCAGCCTTGTGTCCAAGACCATGAGCTCTCCAGCACAAAGGAGGCCAGTCCTCTCTTGTCATGTCTCCAGGTCCCCACGGCTTCACGTCTCCTCGTTCTCCTGGCAGCTTCCAGAAGCACTGACTGCCACCAGCTGTCTGGCTGACAGACAGACAGGCTGACAGACTGACAGGCTGAAGGGCTGACATCCATCCTGCCGGTCTCTGGCTCCCACTTGGGGCGATTGCTTTCTCTGCACACTTGCCTCATCTCTGAACGCCAGACTTATTCTGCACCATCTCCTGCTCATCCAAGTCCTTCAAAATCATGTTTTAAAGAAAGTCATACTCATTCGGTCTCCTCAGCTCCTCTTCACTGCCTGCCCCTACCCCCAACCTTCACCAAGTAAATCTCAGGGAAAATTGCAATATGTCTTACACAGGTAGCACAGCTTTATATACTCCTTGAAGGGGTGTCCCACTGAAAGAAGGCTCTTCCTGCTTGCACGGCCTCTCCTCCCCCCTCCCCCACTCCCACCTCTGGATGTCTTTTCTTAACTCTTTTGTGAAGGCTCACAGTCTTCAAGGTAGTTATGATATTGGAAACTCTATATTTGCTTGCTCCTTTTTCTGCCATAAATATGTAATTCCTAGGAAGTTAAGGACTGGGTGTGATTGCAGCAATGCTGGAGTAACATCCCCAAAGCACAGTGTACACACTCAGTAAGTAGCTGCTCTATGCAAAACACGGTTTGCAAATATATACAAACCACTAGTTTGTAGGACTAGTGTCGCCTGCACACAGCCTGTCAAAAAATCAAGCCCTAAGCACAGGCCCTCCGTTATAAGGCAACACTTATTTATTCGTAGTTGCTAGGCCTGAGGAAATGGTGGGGAAAGGGGAAAGTGTAAAAATACTAAAGAATTGGGGTACATTTTCTGAGTAGGAGATTGCACTTACTCAATCTCCTTTGTAATCTGCAGTCTTTGTATAATGCCAGTGGAGAACAGGGACAACTGAAAATAACAGTCACAGTCTAAGAACATTCCAGATAGGGGGTGGTGCCACACAAGGCTTACTTCAAGCTCTTAGTAGGTGCCTCTCAGCTCCGTGGGGACCTGATCCCATCTGTATTTTCAAATGATACTTGACCCTCCACATTACAGACCTCATATAAGTCTCAATATTATGCAAAACCTGCTCTCATTTGCAAACAGAATTATAATAAGGATACTTAAGGTTACTGGCCACATCCTCTATGTAAATGAGAGAGAAGAACTATGCAAATTCCTCTGTCCAAAGGAAGAAAACAGGAAGCAGAGGTTACAAGCTTTGGCAAAGGTATAGGAAGAGAGAGAGCGGGTGAGCAGCTTGTTGGACTGTGAAGACTGGGAAAGCAGAGCTTCTGACCATAGCTCACCTAGCAGGAAGGACATGCAGGAGGCATAAACGAGCTTTGCTGGAGTGTAGAGCCCCGAAGGCAGAAGACCAAGAACATGGGGCAGCGTGAAACACTCCCATCAAATACACATAAAACGATCGTGAAAAGTCACAAGAATCCCAGGTTCTCCAGGCTACAGTCCTGCTTTAACAAAGTGACCAGTTGATGAAGGAGAGGCATCTTCACCGAATGGTTTTACAGGCCCAAGGTCTGAGGCCACAGGAGGTAAGGGAGCGCACCAGTTCAGAAGCCTAGGGATAAATGTATAACTACAAGTGCCGAAAGTCGGAGCAGAGGCTCGGGAGTGTGTACCCACAATGCATCCGGTGTGGACAAGTCAGGGACATTATATGGAACAGAGGCCATTCTCTTTGGTCTTAGCATATAAAGAGGAATCAAACAAGGCGACCAGAGAGAACATACACCGAATCTGAGCGGGGAACCTCTGGACATCCTGGTATGTTCACCGGACAACTTCCTTGGAAGTACAGTTAGAATGTGCAACAAGGTCCATGTACAGAAAGCGAGTGCAGTTAGTCAGTGTCAACAAGGTTGATGAAGGTCCGTGCAGAACCCAGATGTGAGAGCTGCCACTGGAAAGCTCAATCACATGGAGTCTACCACTAGACAGCCAGGAGGCAGCCAAGGTTCACAAGAAGGAATAGCCACCCACTCAGAGCTGTGTTTTAGAAAGGAAATGGGACATAGCCCTATGGCAGTGTCCAACTCCAGCCTTGAGTCAGTTCTTGAACTATAATGGTACTGGTGAGGAGTCAGATATCTAATACATATGTAGTTAAAAAAAAAACCCTCTAGCATGTGTTGAAGGTAGGAGTTCTTGGGTAGGTTGGGTCTGATGCAGAGCCCAGGGTCTCTAGTGGACAAAGTCACTATGTGGTGTCTCCAGACCCTACATAAACTTACTCCAGCAATGCATTCCAACTCATCTGCACTTTGGATGGAACGCAACGGATTAATTAGGACCACATTTTGCTTTCCAGAACCTCTTATTGCTTGTAATGAGATTGCTATCAAGACCTAGTGGCATGCAAGCAGAATCCCACAGCATGAAGAGCAGACAGCTTCTACAACTGGACGGCAAAGCTTCCGCTGCACTGGGTTCTTTTCGTCAGGGTGACATCAGGCGTCATCATGAAGAAACAGAATGCCCTTTACACGGCAGTCCATGCTATTTGAAGTTTTTTTTTTCTTTCTCAGCAACGTTAGTTTTGTTTGATTTCTTTATCTAGGTGGATCAACCAATTTACATTTTTAAATGCTCCACTGGAGAGTGGAAATCTCAACTCCACTGACACAATTAAAAGGAACAACAACAAAATATTCTAAGCTGATCAAATGATAGAACACAGCCAGCAAGTATTTGGGATCCAAAAAAGCACAGAGATCACATCTCTGTACAGAACAGTGACTTGAAACCCCAGACAAGGAGAACATTGAGGCACATGTAGATTCTAGCAAAGTCAGCACAAGAATTAAGCCAAAGCAGACAGGGAAGAGAAGACACAATCATGGGGCTCACGAAGAACAAAAGGTCCATGTGTAGAAAGCACTTAGGATGCGGAGGGCACCAGTGCCAGCAAGCTACACACAGGACAGAAGTCAAAGGCGTGGCTAGTGAGTAGGTACAGGGAGAGCAGCAGTAACCAACACAGGAAGGAAATACATGAAAACGGAAGTGACTGGCCACACAAGCAAAGAGTAGTCATCACACAACTGGAACAAGTGGGTTTCCAAGGGGGTCGAAGGAAATGAGAAATCAATGAGGGGCTTCCAATGAAAGCAGAAGCCGCTGCTTTAGGCCAACTGCCTGGCCTCCATACCCCCAAATATTTCTGTGTCCACTGTCAATCCTCACTGATATTTCACAATACCACAAGATGAAAGCAACGCTACAGTCACATGCCAGTTGCAAACACTGAGAAGGAGGGGAGCTCCTGATAACCTAGAAAGGTTGATCCAAAGAGAGGGGCTTTGAGAAGAGATGGGAGCTATTCCCCAGGAACTGGTCTGTACACATCAACACATAAACAAACCTGCCTTTCCTTCCTGTTGGTATGAGAGAAATCCAGTATTGGAACAAAGGGGAAAACTGAGGCTAGAACCCTTCTTCTGCCAAATTAAAATACATATAAAATACACAGGTATGAAAATCTTAGAAAAAGTAATGCTAGAAAGGAAACACAAGAGAAACAGTTTTTTTTTTCAACTGAAACACAAAATCCAGAACATGGAAAGAATGGATGTCTAGTACATTTACCAGGTAGAGTTGAAATTTGTCTACATGTGAGACTGTCTAATCGACAGAATCTAACGTTGTCTATGAGATAAACCTATGGGCATGCCTGTAAGGAAGTTTCTATATTAGATTAATAAAGATGAGGAGACCCACCCTAAGTATAGAAGGCACCATCTCATGGCTGGGGTCCTAGACTAAGTAAAAAGGATATCATAAGCAGGTTACCCATATGTAACAGTCTCTACTTTTGGACCACAGATACAACATGGTTAGGTGCCACCTGTATATGCTGCCGTGCCTTTCCCATAATGATGGACCATCTTCTTCAACTGTAATCCATAGTAAATAGGTCCTTAAACTAATGCAACATCAAAAATTTCATAAATAAAATTTAAAGGCTCCATTGTGGCTTAGGAAGTGCTTTTGCAACGCAAAATGAAAGGAGCCCAATGATGATAAGCCAAGAGTAGAAAACAGAAAACATTCAACACAACACAAATAAGAGAAATGCAAGTCACAAATTCGCCGATGTACAACTACACAAGCAGAGATTTACTATCTCTTGACAAAGATATGAGAAACTAGGCTCTCACCAGTATATTGAAAATCAAAATTGATAGTCTTTATGGATCACACTTTAACAAAAACTCATCAACATTTAAAAAGTATAACCTTTTTTGAGACAGGATCTCACATAGCCCAAGATGGTCTCAAATTCACTATGTAGCTAAGGATGATCTTTAATTCAAAATCTTCCTGCCTCTACTTTCTGAAGTGCTGAGGCTATATCACTATTTTGATTTACTAAGTCCATTTTTAGGAATTATATTAGGATCATCTTTCAGATAATCACACATGTACAAAATGACATGTTCTAAGAAGTACCCCCCCACATAATATGTATTAGCAAAATGCTGAGGTGTATTAATATGGGTGGGTGGGCTGGTGGGAAACAGCATGAAGAGACAAACAGTATGGTGACCTGTTTAAAAGGATGTTTCTGCTCCAAGCACTGCTAGGGAATGCACACCAAGACAGGTTTATCAAGATCAAGGCAAGGCAAGGTAAGAGAAGGGTTGGATGCCATGTGAATATCTGTGTAAATGATCCAGAACGTCATTGACATTATATAGATGTATACTGGTCCCAGAAGTACACACACAGAATCACTAGGATTGTCCCTTCATAAGGACAGGAAGAAGTGCACTACCACTGTCCTTCCAAACTTAACATTTTATACAGCACGCATGGAGCATGCATAGAACATTCCATGAATGCAAAATAGCTTAATCTGTGTTATACTCTAGTAGTGCTACTCCTGGGTCATATACTCAAAAAAGTTAAATTCAGAATCTTAAAAATATACCTGCATGCTCATGCTCCTCCTAGCATCACTGACAACAGTCAACATATGTGCACGAGTCACATATTCATCAACAGAGGAGTGAATAAAGGGAATGCCAAATGAAAATGTAATGGGGAAACATTTACATTTAAAAACAAGAAAATAATGCTTATCTATAATTAGCATGAATGGAGTTTGTGCTGTTTAATAAATCATTCATAGAAAGACAACATGCAAAATACTACATGATTCTTTCACTATCTATCTATCTATCTATCTATCTATCTATCTATCTATCTATCTATCTATCATCTACCTACCTACCTACCTACCTACCTACCTGTTGTATAGTACTGGAGATTGAACCTATGGCTTCTCAAATAGTAGGCAAGCATTTTTATCACTGAGCTATATCCCCAAGCCTACATAATCCTTCTTATAGGAGATATCTAAAATGTCAAAGATGTAGATGAAGAATATATAGAACAAGAGTTAACAGGAGAGAGTGGAAAGGAAAGATGGTGAATTACTGTTAAATGTGTATACAGTGACAGCTATACAATAAGTGAGAGACATAATATAACAGCATGGTGCCTGTAACTAACGTGTTACTGCCTAGGAGAGAGGATCTAGTGCAAACTTTCTGATCATACACACCACAAAGTCTCACATACCATGTGCCTTAGTGTTCTTTTTCACTGCCTAAAGGGATGCTATTACCGGGCTTATCCTCTCCTAGGAAGAAGGAAAAACCTTTGCAGGGACAACTATATAAGCCAGGACATTCTGAGCATCCAAGGTTTCTGGACATTATTTTGGAAAGCAGGCAAGCAACTCCTGCCTACAGCAAGCAGTGACATTATCTCAAGTAGGAAGACAGAGTTGACGCTAATGGTATACAAGGTCCCTTGGTGTTTGTCAATATGTCCTGAGGAAGTTCCTCTAAAATCTGGCTCCAAGGTCCTCCTGTTAAACAGTTCTCTGGAGTCCTTTACTTTACCTAAGTAAACATTTAGTCTAAGCATAACTGTCTTGAGTTACCTTTAGCCCTTCGTGTAGACTCACCCAACTTGCTCAGTCTAACTGCTACCCAACAGACCCCTGCTACCATTTCTACAAAGACCCACGAGATGGAGACAGCACTGCATGGAGGGAATGAGAGTGTGCTCTGCCTCTCCCAGGACCCATGGCCCCAGACTTACTTGCATTGTGGTTGTTGTTTGTTTCCTTTGAAAACTTGAAATGAATGGTTCAAATATTCCTTTAATTCTGTTGTCTTTCAGAAAGAAAATATTTGGAACTTCTCTGCTCAGAAAGCACATTTTCCAAATTGAGGCATTTTTAAAAGCCTGATATCATTATATAATTCCATCTCATAGCCTTGGGGATATTTGTAAGCAGTTCCAGTTTTCTTGTTTTGTTTTGGCACAATCTAAATTACAATTTTATGAAAATTAGTGCTGTGCTCTCTGTTTCTAGAAAGTTGCTTTAAATGACACTCTCACAGAACTGGAGATGGATTTACCTTAATATCCTTCTATTGAATTAACTTTATAAAGTTTTTCTTCAGTATTTCCTTCCTAGATCAATACAACTGTGATGGCTAATCCTGGCTGTCAACTTGACTGGAATTAACATCTGGATTACATCTGCCTTACATCTGGAATTAACTAAAATGTAAGCATCTGGGCACACCTGTAAGAAGTTCTCTTGATTGGTTTGTTTGAGGTGGGAAGATAATGCACCCTAAATCCAGATCATCTTCAGCCAGAAGAACCACTCTAATTCTGAGCCACACCAGGTGGCAGTCAACATGAAAGGACATGGAAAAAGTAAGCTTTTGCTTTTGTCTGCTTAGCCTCACTCCTGCTGAAAAGTCCATCCATCCTGCTGCTGAGGCATTCCTTCGCTGGGATTAGAACCTACTTCTCTGGGATTCTGATGTAATCCGAAAACCATCTGAGACATCCAACCTCACAGACTGAACATTTACCAGATACCCGGTCTTCCAGTCAGGAGATAGCCATTGTCGGATTAACCAGATGATAGCCTACATATAGCCTATTCTCTCATAAAGCCCTTTTTAGCATATGAATTCATTCTATCAGTTTTGTTCCTCTAGAGAACCCTGAATAATACAATAGAATCCCAAGTTTTATTAACATCCAATACATTAACATGCCTAAGCAAGCCCGAGGAATAGAAAACTTTAAGCTTGTGGTAATGCCCACTTAGAAAGTGGTTCAAGGTAATTGATGGGGCATGGTCACTGGCCTGATTTTCCTAAGACTTTGAAAATTCAATCTCATTTCCAAATCAAGATTATGAGAATTCTAACATTCTAGACTTGAGCGGGACTCAGGCATTAATTTTACTAGTTTTGGGAGTGGTGATGATTGGTAGAAAAAGATGAGGGCTTTCTCCTTGCAAAACCATGCCTATAGTTCATAATATTTTAGTGTATTTCCTGAGCTTTTTCTTTTCCCTCTTAGTCTTATGTGGATATATAAAATCTCAGTAATAAATCTTACAAATTCTACTGAGTATGTATCTCAGTAAAAATAGTTATGTGCCTCAATGGAGCAAAAAAAAAATACTGAGAGATATGCAATTGTAAATAACATGCAAAGAACTCCACTTTCAAACAATAAATTGCATAAAATATCTATTATTGTGATTGTAGTCAATGAAATACTAAGACAACAGTGGGAAAATTTGACTTGTGGTCCAGTGTCCAATCATCCATTTAACTTCTGTCTATCTAGTTAGCTAGCATCTAGTTGCATTTATGTACCTATTATTTATCCACCTGACTATTATGCATCCATCTGCCCATCCAACTCTTCTTACATTTCTATCATCTACCTATTTCTACCTACCTATCTGCCTATCAGTTATCTTTTATTTAGCTATATCTAGATAGAACCCATCTGTCTTTCTATTTATCTATTTATCATCTAGTTTTCTAGCACATATTATTCTACTAATCCATCTTTCATCTCTCTTATCTGTCTATTTGTCTGTCTGTCTGTCTGTCTGTGTGTCTGTGTGTCTGTCTGTCTGTCTGTCTCTATCTATCTATCTATCTATCTATCTATCTATCTATCTATCTATCTATCTATTGTTACAGTCACAAAACAACAAGCTAGCAAGGATAGAGTAAGACCTATTCAGGCTCAATGGCTTCCTGAGACAATAAACATGCATGCTTGTCATTTCAAGCCAGCATCACACAATTTAAAAATCCTCACACAGTGGTGTCCAGAAAGGATATGCAGATATAAAGAAAGGAATAAGCTTTAGAAAACTATGTCACTAGCCAGTGGGCAGTAGCAAAGGTGACAATGTTCCTATGGTAAAAGTGTTCCATGAAAGAGATAGTGAGTCCTGCCACTGCTGTCCCCTAGTGACCATCTCTCAGTGTACAGGCTCTCTGGGAGTTTAACATGAGTGGTTGTTTCAAGCTGAGGCCTGTGGAGACCTCATTACCTAGAGTCTGCTCGATGTCTCCCTGAGTGGCACACAGATGTCTCACACCTTGTATGTTCCATCTTAAATTGCTTATGAAATTGCTATCTCTACTTTCTTTTCTTCTAGCATGTCTTAAATTTTGTTTCATATTGACAGACAAGGGCAGGGGATACTCAAATGAGTATTTTCAGAACCTGGAACCCAGACCTTCCAGCTTAGTCAGGACTGTGGGCTAGGGCTTCCAAAGTTTGGGAAGCAGGTCATCTAGGCCTCCCCTTTCAAGTTCTGGGAATAACATCTCTAAAGCCTGGGGCTCTGGGCCTATGGACCTCCTGCCCTTATAACTTTCCTACTTGGTAGAACTCCCTGCCCCAAACGGTACTTGACTAGTGAGTGTGTGATTCACTGGATCCTCCTCCAGCCAGTGTTTATCATAGTTCTACCATGGACAAGCCCAGGTACTGTAGCGGACACAATGGCAGAACCTACTTTAGTTCCAGAAGAACCTGTTTCTTAGCAAACATGAGATTTCTAATGCCAGTCAGATATACTCCAACATTCCTCACTGCATCCAAATCCTGCATCTGATATGACAAGGATCATCTCCATGGTAACCTCCCCAAGATTATATATAACATACCTAAACCTCTAGGGTAATATAACCTATGCTAAAAACACTGTCATCAACTGATTTCCCTATCAGCAACTCCTGACTGTCCCTAAACACCCCCAATTCAGGGTTACCCTTGGCTGAAATCTAAGAGTTTAGTATGGATTGATTAGTGTCATGTGCCAGGAGTATCTGACCCTAATTCTATGGGTTAAGAGAATACATACATTTATTCTTCATGACATTGTGACACAAAGTTCTCATCTACAAAGTTCATGCACAAGAACAGGAATTGAGTTACAACACACATACACACCTACTTAGATACACATACGTACACACATACATACACACACATACACACAAATACATACATATATATATACACTTCCTCACCCCACCTACCCCACACAAATACCTCTTAATCTGTTAAATAAGTTTACAATTTTCTGTTGGGATATAGTCATAGCTATCTTAGGCCATGAGGTGTGTACCCCTGAGAGCAAACTCCACTGGACACCTCTTCTTTCTGTAATTTTAAGAGTTTGTTTGATCCACATCCCAGCCAAGCCTCCTATGTGCAGTAAACACTTCCACATACACAAAAGAGAATCTGAATGTGGAGTCCTGATCTCATTTTTAAAAAAAATGGTAATTGAGGCAAGTGACTCACCAGTGTCTAGGTGTCACTCATGTCTAGGTGTCACTCGTGTCTAGGTGCCCAGTGAGGTACCACCATCCTTTCCCTGTCCTCTCTCCCCTGGCTGTAGACAGCCAGCTTCCTGCAACACTCTTGTGTGGTCAATTTCCTTCCCTCCCCAAAATCACCCTCTAAAGGGTGGGTGTAATCAGCATTTTACCCTCAGGGGATAAGTAGCTTCCCAGTGAGTGACTTGGAAATCTAAATCAATCTAAACCTTTTCTCTTCTCCTGTACCTTTGCCATTAAGGGTAACTGCTTTTAATTGTCCTAAAATTATAGGTCTTACCTTTCCCTTGTAAACACATCCTTGCGTAAGCACTGGCTTCCAGGAGTAATAATCAGAGAGTTTCTGGTGGTCTAGAGTGCTTGCCAAGTCAAATTCCTTCCATGCACCCATACAATTCTTCTCTCTTTTAGTAAGCCATAGACTAATTACCTAGCACCTCGGTGGGCCCACTTCCTTCTGATCTAGAGAGATTTAGCCATTCTAAGGTGAAAGGAAGTCTCTGAGACAAATTGCAGAGATAAATAACATCTAGAACCATCTTTAAAGGGTTACTCAAGACATATATCCCTACATATTTTAGAAGAAATATTTATAATTATTCTTTATTTTTATTTTTTATGTGTGTGAGTATTCTGTTTGTGTGCATATCTATGTACCATATACACACTTGGTACCCACAGAGGGCAGAAGAGGGTGTTGGATTCACTGGAACTGATGTGGTAGACAATTATGAACCACCGTGGTAGGTACTGGGAATCCAGTTCCTCTGGAAGAAAAGCCAGTGCTCTTAACAGGTGAGCCATCTCTCCACCACCAAATGAAATGTTTATGTTCTCTATGGAAAATATACAGGAGGTGGCATAATAATAAAAATTAAATATTATCTCAAATGAAATATCTGCTTAGTAAATGGTATGGTTGACAGAGAAACTGATCTTTTAAAGAAAAATTCTTTAGAATATGACTTTTACTTATACTTTTAATCATTGTTTTGTATGTATGTATGTATGTATGTACGTATGTATGTATTTATTTATCCATTTACTTACATTTTCTTCATTCCCCCAAACCCCCAAGGCAGAGTTTCTCTGGGTAGCCCCGGCTGTCTTGGAACTCAATCTGTAGACCAGACTGGCCTTAAACTTAGAGATCTGCCTTGCCTCTGCCTCCTGAGTGCTGGGATTAAAGGCGTGTGCCACCACCACCTGGTTATTTGTTTGAGATAGGGTTTCAATAGTCCAAATCTGGAGTTCAAGGTCATGTTTCAACCTACTGAGTGCGACCATACATGACCACAAGCGGTCTCCTCTGACCACTCTTAATATAACTGGTTTTTGCACTTGAGCCAAGGGAGATAACATCACGACATCACGCATCCAAGCTCACCTGGTGTCTTGTGGGGATGGTGCAGATGATGGGGACACACTAGGTCCAGGAGAGGGTCTGGAAGGCTGGAAAGAGTTGCTGCTGAAATTGCTGTATCTAAAAGGAACAGAGGTTGGGATTGGACACAGAAAATAGAGACAAAGTAAATAAATACAAGTAAGACTTAACAAACCGTCTATTTTTTTGCAGGAAAAATATTTCTGAAGATGCCACTACAAACAGTGATTATTATTGCCTTTTGATAAGTCTTCATTAAAGATGTTTTCCAAACTTCAAAACCCACCAGGTAGCAGGACTTCTAGCAAAGCGTTTCTGAGGAGACGCTACCTCTTCTATTATTTTATAAAAGTAATTAAAGTTAATTTTGACCATACGTCAAGAGCCCAAACTGTGATCACCCCAGCGATGAGGGTCTTCCTTGCTAATTGTGATGGCACATCATGAAGGCCATCAGAGACCTGCAGAAATAGCATCCACTTGGCTAAAGAAACATCTTCGCATTGAAAATTCTGCCACAGGTCATTTTGAATCCATCATGTTCCTTTCCCATAATACCTTGGAGTGTTTGTGTATCCCTAGGCCTTCTGGACTAGCCTACTGCCTAGAGATGAAGGAATCCACACTTTCATTTATCCATTTATCCTGAAACCTGAAGTAGTTAAACTAAAACGAATGTTGATCTTTTCCCAGCCATCTCTATTAAACAGATGTCAGGATTTGTAGCTTTCTGTTCTCAGGAAAGATGCCCTTCAGAAGTTTCTTCGATGCAGGTGCCACCACTCAGGGTAATGCCCAGGAAACAAGTCACAATCTGAACCCTTATATAGATCTGACGCTCGTGTAAGACAGTTTCGATTCCTACATGTCTTATCACAGGTGAGGATAACTCATTCCTTACACTGCTTAGGGATAGTGTATTAGGATGTGAGGGACCTCAAGGGCCACTCTACTGAACACACACACAGGTCTTCTTGGACATGAGAACCAGAGTCTGAATTCCCATTGACAGAGACAGACACTTCTGACAAGCGACTAGACTTTAAAGATGTCCCATGAGATGTCAGCACCAGAAAACCACTTTAACATTTCTAATGTTGACATGAGAAAATATCACATACGAAAATGCTCAGTAGTACATGATTTAGCTCGTGGTGACAAATTCAACCAGGTACAAGACAAAAATAACCAAGGAAGCATGGAGTCTTATTCATTGTTGAACTGTTCTGCAACCAGAAATGAGTGGCCCATTTTACAACTGGCATCATGGGAAATGCTGATCCACAAAAGGGCTGAATGGAAACAGCAAGACATAAAACAGTTTAGTCATATTGTGCAAAAAATATTCTCAAAAGTAAAAAAAAAAAAAAAAAAAAAAATCAGTGCTCGCCTCGGCAGTACATGTACTAAAACTGGAGTGATACAGAGAAGAAAAGTAAAACTCATTTTAAAAATTAGGTTCACGGGCTATCTACTTTTAAATTGTGGGGGATGGATACAAAATTTCAAACTTTAGCAATAAATTACTACCATAGAAAATATTCATATGACCTTGCTCTATTCTGTGCTTCTAACTCTGGTACCTTAGTCATTGTTTCTTCCATTTGTGTGCTATCATGTGTCAGGTGTATATTTAGAAACAGGCTCTTCCCATTGAGACTTAGGCCACAGGATTGGCCGGTGACCTTTTCTGTGAACATGCCACTTTCACAGTCCTTGGTTTCTGGGGACTGTTCCCCTTTCTCCTCCTCCTCTTCTTGCTCCCTCAAATCCATCTCAGGTTACACTGAGATCCAGCCTGGGGCTTTATGGATGGTAGGTAAATATTCCAACCCCAAGCTACATCCTTAGACCTTTTGTTCATTTCTGATTTTGAGACAAGCTCTTCCTAAGCTCCCCAGGCTGACCTTGAACCTGGGAATCTCGAGTAGCAGGGATTGCAGGATTTTCTCTTTCTTTAAAAAAGCCCTCAGTCTACATGTCTAGTATGCTAATTGCTTCTCAAGATCAGTGCTGGTTTGGTTTTTCCTGAATGATTCACAAATCACAGGCCTTGGAGAAGCCAGAAAAGCAAAGAAGGAAGCTGAGGCCAGGGCATCAAGTGTGGCCCTTCCCACAGGAAGGGAAGAAGGTAGGCAATGGGAAGAACAGAGCTGGCGAGGGCCGGATGCTGCCACCACATATGCTCCCACTCTGGCTGTCCACCAGCGGCCTGGACACTGGCTTCTTACCCTGGCCACTAACACTCACCCTCCAACTGTGTGCGGACATCCTGCTTAGTGTTTTCACAGGATCGTGTTGCTGAAATTATGTTTATATGACGTGATGGAAACAAACCATACACAACGTGTTTTTCCCTCCTTTGGTTTTCCTAATGGCCAAGTAATTAATTCAAAGGCCCCAGAGCCTGCCCAATTTGGCTTCTCAGTTTCAGCCGAACTGACTGGATCATAATTCACTACTCAGCATTTTTGTGTGTGAGGAGGGGAGGGTTCATTATAATGACTAATGGGTTGGTCGCTATTACCATCTCTTCAATTGCAGACAGCTATGGAGTAGCCAGATCTGTTACCACATGGATACACAAACACCGCAACTGGACATAAGAAAGCTCAATCCCCCACCATCTATACTGAGAAGCTTATCAAATGACTAGCTTTGCTTAAACTAAGGCAATGTTCATTCATAAGCATATATACGACTGTGCTATACAACACACAAAGACAAATTTACAGGTTTCTATTGTTCTCATCCCTGAGGACTATATGTACTAATGAAACTTGGAAGGACCAAGGACCGAGAGAAGAACCTCCAGGGACTAACATCATTCCCAGAAAGTACAGAATTGATTGCCATAACAGGCTGGGAAGGCTGAGGTTGCGGATATCTTCTTCCGGGGCAAGCTTTAGCTAGCTCTTAACTTGCCCACAGATAGTGTCTGGGAGCGTGGAAGACTCATGCTTGACTCACTGGGTAAAAATTGTGCAAGATCACAGTAATGTCAGGATTTGGGACTGGAGAGAGATCTACAGGGAGCCTAGAGTTCTAAGCAAAAACAACTAGGTCTTGGATGTGTTCTAACCCTGGCTTTCTTTAGCCGGTCCCAACCGAGCAAGCTCTGATGGGCTCTTCTCTGGCCTGCCTCTCTTCCCACATGGCCTCTCCTGTTAGAAAGGAGAAGAAACACCCTCCAATGGGCTGAATCCATGTGGGTCTAGCAAACGAACCTTCAAGGTGACAATGAATGGAATTATCTGGGAAGGCATCAGTCCAGAGGGATTAACTGAAGATACTGGAAAAAGAGAAGGAGGAGGAGGAGGAGGAGCTATATCTATTCAGAGACTACCTTGAGCAAGGCTTCATGCCTCACACCCCACACTCAAATCTCTTTGCACAACCCCTTCCTTACTGTCAGTGGGAACCTAGTGCTAGTGCCCATTTCTTAATGTGCTGTTTAAGAACCTGATTCTTAAGGGCTAAGTGATACTTCTAAGTACCAACTTCGTGGAAATTAGAAGTATTCTAAGTTAAACCTAAAGATCTAAAATTAATGTAAACACTTAGATAATAGACAAATTATATTCTCTTATAACTAGTTCAATTTATGCAAAAAAAACCAAACAAATTTAGACAAGTTACTTAAAACTTTGAGGGAAATTCCAAGATTCTTCTAGATTGTATGTAACCCAAAGAGGTTGCCAGTCACAGATGATCAGATGATTAACCCTTTGGTTATTAAGTGGGAGGTCTAAAGACACTGGAAGATGGGTCATTTCATGGTGGTCAAGGTTTATAAGGTTTCCTTTGAAACAAAGTTAAAATCCTTGCCAATCACTGAAGCTCGGAGGTCCCCATATCACAGGCTCTGGTGAATGCTTTACCCTTGTTGACAGGACTCTGTCTGAAGACTCCTGACAGGGACATTGCAAGCCCGGGAGGACAGCCATTGAGCTACAGAGGGACAACTTAAAGAGCAGAACCTAACTCTGGAACAGGCTGCCTTGGACTGAAACCACTTCTGCACGCACTGACAGACAGACTCAGGTCAAGTTTCTGGGTCTCTCTGAGCCTTAGGTTCTTTACCATAAATAGGGGCTAGAGATAGAACCTGTCTCTTAAGGACTAAGTGCTTCTTTGAAGTGGCAACTTCATGGACAATAGAGAGCCTGACTCATAATAAATGCCCAGCAAAGTCTGCTTTATCATTATTATTCTAAGAGGGAGAGCATTGTAATAATCAATGATTGTAGATACGGACTGCGGAAATCAAAGACTTCAGATACAGTGAGTTGAATGAGACATATTATTAGAATGGATTTACCTGTTTATTTTACCACTTAAAAGGCAATTATTAGAGGCTGACGAGATGATTCAATAGGTAAAGTCACTTGCTGCCAAGCCTGACAGCCCAAATTCAATCCCCAGGGCTCACAGAGAGTCTGACACAGCTCTGATCAAGGTGAGAACTAATGCCTACAAGCTTCCCTTTGACCGTAGACCCATTCTCCACCCAATTAAAAAAAATGTAATAAAAGAAAATTTTAAAATAGAATACAGCCATTGGAAAAATAAAAATATATACAAATATCCCCTACTCCCCACTCCAGCAGGCTACTCCTGAGTGGAGTGACAGTAAAGTTACCTATACGGCAGTCAAACATTGGCTACGCTTCCAATCTGCCACCAGGATGATTTCTTATTCCAATACCTGAGTGTTCATAATTAGATTCTGTGATCATCTTAAGGCTCCAGGAGTTGGTTCAAACTATAATTCTGAGATATTAATGAGCAGCCTTAGGAAACACAAAAACTTATAAGAGAAAACAAAGGAAGAAGCTACAGGAAAAATAAGGAAAGTACAGAGAGGATGCCCACTTATTAGAAAGAGAGATTAGATGTTAGGCTCCACAGCCGCTCAATGGGAAGGGTTGGGGGAAGTGTGAGAGGAGAGGACAGCACACTGGTCATGCTGCAGGCAGAGGGTCCCACACTCTCCTCACCTTGCAGGCCAGAAAGATCATTCTGGAGGATGGGGTGGACACACAGATCTCGAGGTAGTTCTAAAAACCATATTAGTAGTTACATTAGAACCAAAGATCTCCGTAGCTCGCACAGGAGACTCTTTTATACTCACTATTCCCTTGAAGTCAGTGCTCAGAGAGTTAGTTTAGCCATAGCGGCTCTATATCTGAGTGAGTCCTTGCAACACAGCAAAAGAAAAGCCATGGGACACAGGCAATCAATTGTGGCCTCCACCCTGGGTTAATAACACGCGGGCCTCACCGTAGGCCAGTCTACCTGTTTTCCGTCTGAGAGTCTCCTCCCTTGTCCTTGGTGAGGAGGGCTGAATCTTCAAAGTCATAGGAGAAGAGGTGGAAAGGGCTGTGGGGCACGTAGGGCAGCTTGTCTATGGTCGGAGACACCTTTGGTGCGGTGGAGGGCCGGGTAGCCAAGCCAGGGCTGGGAAGCGGCAAGCGAGTAGTGGGCCGGCTGGCCTCAGGCCCAGAGGTCCCACCAAGCACAGGGCTCCGTGCTGCTGTGCTGGGAGAAAGCCACCTTCCCTGTGAGGTGGGACTTGAGGTGGTATGGAGTGCAGAACTCTCTGGAGCAGCATCCTTCCCAGGGGAGCTCTGCCTGGAGACAGAGCTGGCCTTGCTGTTGGCCCAGGAAGGCCAAGTGGAGAGAGGAAAGAGAAACAGAGATTGGAGAGTGAGAGGGAGCAAAGGTTAGGAGAAAGAGAGAGACTCCTCATCAACCTGCACACTTTTCAGCCCTGTGTTTCTCGATACACAGCAAGGGTCCATAAACAGAAGCGTCTGTGAGCTTGGTCACGGCTGGCCACCTGAAAGGTTACATCTTCAGAAAGCAAAGAAGCATCTACCAGACAGAGGCTCTGGGAGGGACTGACCGTACCCCAGGGCTCTTCTGGACCCACTTTCTGCACCCTTCTTGTTTCCTCTTCAGGGCACCCTGAGATTTCACAATTTAAACTTCATCTCTATGTTTTAGTCACAAAGGTCTGTCCTTCTGCTGAAAAGCTCCTGCTTTAGTAGCAGCTTTCAGAGCCCCTTTCCATACAGATACAGATGTGAGAGAAGGGAGCCTGAGGGATGTACCACACCAAATGGTTTGACAAATGTTGACAGTCGACAACAAATGGAGGACAAACCCTGCCCATTTCTCTTATCCAGGGCCTAGTGCTAAATCTTCAACATCTGGACACCCGCCAATTAGGCCCATAGTTATGGTTATATGCCGCCATCCCCCAAACAGGGCCATCACAGGAAATGGTACACACACTTAGTAACTAGATTGTGGCGTGATGTGAGAGGGAGATATACAAAACTGTTAAATATGGTGTTTGTCAATGAAATAATTTTTAAATTAAAGGTGGGACTGTCAAACTTATCCTTTTCCCAGGTCTCCAACTGGCCCATCACTATCCACTAGTCTGGCACACCATGGGGCAGGGTTCTTTCTTGATGCTCCCCCTTTCTCATTTCGAAATGTGGCTAGCTCTCCACCCTCAGCTTAGCCCTGTCTTCTCTCTACGCTGACAGGCTTCTCCGGCAGGCCTTCCCAAAGGGGGAAGAGCAAAGAAACCACCATTTGTCAATTTACAGAGGATCCCATAGGACTTAGGAACAGGAGGGTGACCTAGTATTAAATGAAGACTTTTATGTGTATGGAGAACAAGACAGGTGCAATGTCTTGTTATGTATCCCCTGAACCCTGAAGTTGTATAAAAAACATTCTACTGTAAATTAATAACACCCCCCCACCGTAAAAACATTCATCTGTGGTGACAGTCAGTTCATGCAGAAAACTATTCAAGTCCAAACCCATTTTTGAATAGTTGAAAATGAAATGACTTATGGGCATTCTCGCTTTATAAACAAATCATTTGGGAGGAACACCTACACAATTTAAGGCATCTGTAAGGTGCCCCTGTCTGCTACTACTGAACAAGGACAGAATAGGGTTTATTGAGGTGAGCAGAGGACAGTAAGCTCTCTGAAAGGCTGTAGACCTATGTTAGGTATCCTGGGTATAAATATGAATACTGGGTAAGTTTCTATGTTGTAAAGAATAAAAATAGTTCCCTTCTACTTGTATGAAATCATATTTGAATGGTTACCAAGACAGTTACCCATATATATTAGTTAATATTGTACGAGCAAGATTAGGAAAGTGGAAGAGTGTAGAATTCTTACTGTGACCTTTCTGGAAAGTGTTTAACTCTCCTTAGAGGAAATGAGCTTTTCTAATCACTATTGATCTGGTTGAACAAATGCCCTGGTGATGGAAGGAAGGGTGTTCAGAAACTATGTGATTCCACACTCTTCCTTCTAGGCCTCAGATTAAAGTGTGTTCGATATTTCGACAAAAGTGGTCATTCAGCAGCTTGTGCACAGGAACATGAGGGCTGCCTTTGTGAGCTGGTGAGGACAAGTGGTCATGAACAAGGGACGGCAGCAAATGGTCCATGAGGATGGCACCCCTGGCTTTCAGTATGAGCCTAGTTGGGTCCAACCTTCAGTACCTGTCCTTGCCCTGACACTGGGCATCGTCCTCTCTCTCCTCCTCTGAATTGGGCTCCGTGATTGGCTGTTCTTCTTCTTCCTCCTCCTCCTCCTCATCCCTGAGACAGGACCAGGAAAAAAGAAACGCACAGAAACAAGATGGAGAAACAAGATAGACATCGCAACCAGACAACAAAGCACAGAGAAACCCAGAGGGATGATGACACGAGAAGGGGTCTCTCAGTCTGTTAGATGGGACAGCGCAGGTAGTTCTAAGAAAAGGAACCTTCAGGATGGGGAGAAGATGCTATAATCCAGAAGAGGACTTCTTGTCACCATGATTGAAGGTCATCGCTCTGAGCCCTCTACATATGATCCTCACAGAAGCTTCCTGCATTGGAAGGACCTTCTATGTGGCTTACTGCAACTCACTGAATCAACCAATAAATGTTCTTGGTGATGGCCACCTTCTGCTACAACCACAGAGTTGGTATGTCTTCATCACTGAGGGGCTGGCCAACAGGTGTTGACTAATTGACTAACCCTCATGGTGGCCCACAGGACTAGAAGGATACTCCCTCCATGTCAGTGGGTGTTTCCAGGAACCAGACTCATCCCCTGCCTCAAGGATGTGTTCAGTGTCATCTCTGGGGTTTCTGCAGGTACTCATGCACTATGGGGATATTAGGAGTCTGGAGCTGTCTGTAACTTCTATTCTCCCACCAAAAGGAATATCTATTTGCTGGTCATGGTGGCACATGCGTGTAATCCCAGCACTCAAGAGGCAAAGGCAAGTTCAAGGCTAACCTGGTCCATATAGTGAATTCCTTACTAGCTAGAGCTTATATTAAGACCCTGTCTCAAATAAAACAACCCCATCAAAACACAGAAGACAATTTTAACACCTGTGTCCCGCAGCTCTCACTGATGGAAGACGTTGCCAGTGCCAGTTCTGAGCTCTGGTTGCCCAGCTGATGTGCTGTTGGGGGAAGCAAGGCTTACTTAGTAGGTGGATCACTAAGGGCTAAGGAAACTGTAGAGCCCAGGCACCGGTTCTTGCTATACTTTCTGTCCTGATCTGCAGTGGTATGAAAAGCTCCCTTTTCTTATTCAAATTATGATTATTATTATAAGTTCCTCCAATATTTATGTCACGAGAATCCTCTCTTTCCTCTCTGCATTGTTTTTTCATTTACTTTGTGAGGTTTGATTTTATGAATAAAATTCTTAATAAGCTCCACTTTGTCAGTTAATGTTTTTTACATTATATATATATATAAGATATATATATATATAAAAGATATATATATACGTATATGTATATATATATGTCTTTTTCTTATATCCAGCCTTCATTCTGTCAAATAATTTTCATTCATTTGTTAAAATAATCATATGATTTTTTTCCTCTTTTTCTGAAAAAAAAAAGCAACAAACTGCAAGAACTAGTATTTTAAAACTGTTAAGCCAACTTTGTATTCCATAAATCTCACTCAGTTGTAATGTGTTTGGGACTCATCAGACATGGCAGGAAGAAAGACCAGAGAGCTGACACAGTCACATTCACGGGGACATGTCTCAGTGCCTGTGTCGGGTACCTTTGTCACAAAGACAGAGACCAATGGACATCAGGGCAGCAGCCTTCCTTAAGAGCCAAAGGCCCAGGCGAGCTCAGCCCATCGGCCCCGCCCCGGCACACTTACACAGCCTGTACTCACACACCGCATGTCGCCCGTGCTTCTTCTCTCCTTCCCTTTGCTCCCACAGCACCAAGCTCACTGTCCACAATCACTAGCGAGAGGTCATCAGCCCTCAGCTTGGTCAACAGTTTGCGAGAAATATGACTTGTGGTCTAGGCTGAATTCCATCTGTCTTGCCAACCAATAGGCTTCTTTGTAACAAAGCACTGAGCCTCTTCTCCCAAGTAACCAGATTCCTGGTACACTCAAGGGTAGAGGCAGGGAGGTTCTGAAGCGGGGCTGCCTACATTTACTCTCTATCCCGACCACTTCAGAGCAATGCAGCTGTGGGCCTCGCTTTCCTATGCAGTAACAGTAGCTGCCTCCTAAGAGAGTTGTGTTGTCGATGAAAAGGCATGGAAACAGGTTAGGACTATTATCCACCAATGCCATCATCACCCCTGGCCGCGGTCAACATCTTCATCATTATCTCCTCTTCCTTCTCCAACGCCTCTTTTGCCCTCTTCTTTCTAACACCAATACTCTTCAAACTGTTCCACAAAATAGAAACAGAAGGAACACTACCCAACTCGTTCTATGAAGCCACAATTACACTAATACCAAAAGCACACAAAGATCCGACAAAGAAAGAGAATCTCAGGCCAATCTCTCTTATGAATATCGATGCAAAAATACTCAATAAAATTCTTGCCAACCGAATCCAAGAACACATCAAAACGATCATTCACCACGATCAAGTAGGCTTCATCCCAGGGATGCAGGGATGGTTCAATATAAGGAAATCCATCAATGTAATCCACTACATAAACAATCTCAAAGAAAAAAACCACATGGTCATCTCATTAGATGCTGAGAAAGCATTTGACAAAATTCAGCATCCTTTCATGCTAAAGGTCTTGGAAAGATCAGGAATTCAAGGCCCATATCTAAACATAGTAAAAGCAATTTACAGCAAACCAGTAGCCAGCATCAATCTAAACGGAGAGAAACTTGAAGCAATCCCACTAAAATCAGGGACTAGACAAGGCTGCCCTCTCTCTCCATATCTTTTCAATATAGTACTTGAAGTTCTAGCTAGAGCAATTAGACAAGAAAAAGAGGTCAAAGGGATACAAATTGGAAAGGAAGAAGTCAAACTATCACTATTTGCAGACGATATGATAGTATACATAAGCGACCCAAAGAACTCCACCAGAGAACTCCTACAGCTGATAAACGACTTCAGCAAAGTGGCCGGATATAAAATCAACTCAAGCAAGTCAGAAGCCTTCCTATACTCAAAGGATAAGCAGGCTGAGAAAGAAGTAAGAGAAATAATACCCTTTACGATAGCCACAAACCATATTAAGTATCTTGGCGTGACGCTAACCAAACAAGTGAAAGATCTGTATGACAAGAACTTCAAGTCTCTGAAGAAAGAAATTGAAGAAGACCCTATAAGGAAAACTACGCCTCAAAGCACTTTTCCCTCCTACCAGCCTCAAACCCTCATCTGTGCTGGCTCTGTCCTTTGTTCCTTCTCTCCCTGACATTTGAAGATGACGACCCTGACATAAATGCCAAGCTGCATCCTTAAATCTCACAACCAATCATCACAGGGCACATGAGTGATGCACTCTTGCAATCACAGTGACAGGGCAGGACAAAAGGCAGGTAGCACACTGACACACCAGGAGGCTCACTTCTATGGAAGAATATGACCTTGTCCTGTAATGTCACATAGTGATGATGAATCATCTCTGCTGTGGCCTCAGACTACCTATGCTGATTTGATTTAGTTTCATTAAGCCTATGACAAAATAACCAAACCAAATGACTTCCATGCTAACAGTGTTAAAGGCTGAAGAAGTGACTCAGATCTCTTTGCTTTTTTTTTTTTTCAGGCTGGTATTTCTCATGGAAGCATGACTGTTCATGAGTGATCCTGTTTTACTGAGGAATTCTGGGTGTTTGGTCTCTAGCTCTCAAACACCGCTACTGGGATTTTTCTTCAGTTTTGTTTTAAAGCAAGACCAGTGTCAATCTCTATTCCTGGATGGTCTTGAATTCATGAAGCCTCCAGCGTCAGCTCTCCAGGTACTGGGATCATAAAAGGAAACCACCACACAGAGCTTGAATTTGCTTAGCTTCAACAGATGAGGAATTTCTCATAAGCACAAGCTTGCTATGAATTTATATGTATTTTCACTTATGAAAAAAAAATCCCAGATTTGTGCCTGCCTCACCCCCATTCATATTGGAGAAGCCAGAGACCTACAGCCTATTCAGGTCTACAGGGAATAATTTCCACCGAGGCCAATTTAACTTCCCCAGATTTGTATCTCAGGGTCATGGCATGTGTCTTAGATGCTGTCATGCAGTTCCAAAGGCACAGTGCAAGCTCTTAGAACAGAGCAGCGCAAACCCAAACTAACTCATTTGTGAAGATACGTACCAGGTATGCATAAACGGCATAAGGGGCCCTCTTACTTTGCATGTCAGCTAAAACAAAGATATATTAACTGTACACCTAAAGGGACAAGGTATACTGATACAAGTAAGCAAAATTCTGCCCCTCACCTGCTCTAGCACTCGGGAGAGTGGCCCTGCACTTCACATGGGCAACAGGTGAAGCTCGCCCAGTGGGGGCTGCAGGTGAGCCAGGCCCCAGGGCATCAGGGCCAGTAGGCCAGCTTCGATCCCTCTCAGGCCCAGATCTAGAGCTTTGACTTGGCCCACCCCAACATCTACCCCATTGATGAAGTGCTAGAGTACATGAAGGGGCCAGTCCTACAGATCCAAAACTATGGGATCTCCACAACACAGGGCAACAACAGGACATCTGAGAGAAGTCCCAGTGAGATCCCCGTATTGATAGAGTAGCAGAAGCCAGAAGCCTCGTACCAGACAAAGGACTCATCACAATGAACATTTACAAGCAAAGAAGTGTGAACAAAATGATATACCATGGGACACACTATGACACACTATGGCTTCCACAACAAGATATTTTTTTCTCTTTTGGAGAGAAGGTTACAAGGGCAAAAGGTGGGTACCAGGGGAGGTGTAGATAAGTGGGATTGGGGTGCATGATGTGGAATTCACAAAGAACTAATAAAAAGTTTTAATAAAAAATGTGGGCAAAATTGTCACAGCTGATAAACTCAAATGATTCCATTTTGAGCTCTAAGTTGGGAGGCTGTGTTAATACCACAGAGAGATAACATTTCACTTCTACCATGCAAAATTGTCTGAGAGTGCTACATGCTGAAAAGAGTGTAGTCTGTCTCCATCCTTCGAGTTTCAGACAGGAGGCTGTGAAGAGTTAAACACTTTAACACTGGAACTGGAACTATCCTGTAAACACATTTTATTTACAGGATATCAAGAGTCTACACTGCTGTACCCTGAGGGAGACATTCTGGACCAAGATGATCCCTCTCAACCCAAAGGACATGTCTCAATCTCTGGAGACATTTCTAGTTGTCCCATCTGTGTGGATAGCTAGATATTAGCATCTAGTGGGCAGAAGTAAAAGATGCCACAGTGCCCAGGACAGTCCCCAACAAGGAATGATTAGGTCCAAGATGTCCACAGTGCCAGACCCTTCCCTCAGGATCCTCAAATTCTTGAACGTGACGAAGAACCCGATAATGTTCTCAGCAGCACTGTTTGTAACTGTTCAGCTCTGGAAATAACCAAAATGTCCACCGAGAGGAAAAAGAATGAATGTACTACGGTAAATTCCATGTAGGGAAAACAGTAAATAGAGCTTCCCATGATAACAGAGTCCATCGGAAGCATGCTGTGCTCCGAGGAAAACAAGTTGAAAGAGTGTCACACAGCATGACATATTTTTACCTATTGAAAAAAGGTAAATTTGAATAATACATTGCATAGTTACACACGTTCGTTATAATTTGTCATAATTGTGGAAAACAGAACAACCCACAAGACAATGGCAAATGCATAGGTATGCCTTGTCACTCCAGACTCTAGGGCAAGGGGCACACAGATCAATGTCAGTTAGGAGTGTGTGGCAGCATCAGGTGAGTCCCATTGCAGCTGGCAGGCCAAGTGCATCCCGCAGAGACAGGTACGCAGCCCACCACATTCACAGATGGCAATGCCATGCCACAATGTCAGAAGGTTGGGCATTCCTCTGCCAGTTTGTCAGGTAGGTCACAGTCTTACCAATGTTCTTTATGTTAAGAAACTGTATACATATATATAATCAGGGATGACAACTATTCTAGTTCCACACAGTTGGGACATCTTATATCATAATTACATGAAAAACACTTCCAAGAAATACTTTGCTGAGCTTCAGACAAAGAAAGTGCTCGCTCAGGCTCGGTTCGCATGGTTTTGCATTAGCAAATGCTTAAACTATAGTTTCCACTTGGCCTCTCTGTGACTCACGCTTTCTGTTAATGTTAAGGTTGTTTCTAGGATACCCGGGGCCCGAGCCTGCAAATTTCCAATTAGTGTTCTTAATCAGTTATGACAAATATCTGACCAAGTGCAGTGGTGATGTCATTTGAAAATAGAGTTTTGCCATCTGCCAAATGAAATAAAAGTTCCCTCAAAAGATCAGTACCAGCCAAATGACTGAAAGACATCTGACAGAGTCCAGCTGCTGCGCCAGCGTTTCCATGGTGACAACCCAAAGTTAGCCGGGGAAAGTATTTATTGTCCCTGCAACATGCACCACTCAGAAAGAGCGTGGAGCCCAGCTCAGGAAGCCCAAATACACCCAAGAAACTGGCCGACTCGCTGGCACCTCAAGGCAAGAACCTTTATTTTGCTATTTTGAGTAGAGTCAAACACTAATATTTCCAGCACATTCCTGTTGGAAAAAAAAAGGGGGGGGGGTCTTGTAATCTGGCAAAATTCAACCTACAGACTATAAATATCAGCAGGAAGAAACACAGTTAGCAGTGGGGCTGCAGATTTGCTCAGGTGTAAAGAGATTATTCCAGAGACAGTAACAGGCCAGGAGCCTCCTTTCTCTCTTTCACATACACCTTGGCTTTATGTTAATAAAGGACATTTCTCTCTGCCACTGTTCCTAGTTCATTGTTTCAAATGTGCCTGAAAGTTCCAAGAAAATAGATTCTAAATAGTTCTAAGAAAGTAGATTGCAGTTTTCCAAGCATCTCTAGAAGGCAGCAAGCATGCTTCCAATCTCCTAGCCTCAGAGGACATGCACCAGATATGGCTTCAATCTATCTAAAACCTTCACTTGCCCAGGGCTTTCTCTCCTATTACAACTAAAAGAATGTGTTACAGTCAAATGGAAACCTCTATTTCTGACCCGTGCCACTGAGGGGATGAATGGCCATGATGCTTCCTTCTACCACTGACATAAACAGGCATGCGTTCACGTCACATGCCTTCTCTGGGCAAGATTCTTTTAAGGCAAACACAGGTGGAGCATCCTTCACCCAAAAGCTTAACCTCAGAAACCCACAAAGCCTTAAACTTTCTAAGCTCTGGCAACTCATTCTAAGTGAAAATTCCATACCCGACTCACATGATAGATTTGCATCAGAACACGACACTAAAATTGTCTTTAAGCAAGGTGTATGAGGTAGACATAAAACTAAAGTGAACTTCATGCTCAGGCTTGGGCCAGATGCCTACGGCAGCTCACCATGTAGTCTCAAAGCATTTTGGGTAAAGACAGGCAGCCTCTTTAATGGCACTCTCCTGTGTGTTCTACTGTCTCAATCCACCAATGGGGATTGTATTTAGGAGGCAAAACCTTATCGTGTCTCCTAGATACAAACAAGACATGGAATTGTGTGTTTAGAAGCCTAAGGAACCCAAGGTGCTTTCTACCTTCGGTATGGGGTGAGATCTGTTCAATTTGTGACCCCGTTTGATTCTACACTAATTGCCCTTTCACGTGCTTCTCAAATGCTGTGGATTTAACATTCCACAATCAACTTTTAATATGGTAATCATGTAGATTGGAGTGTAGAGATAAACCCCAAATCCTGCATTTCAGCTAGGCTTCTTCCCAGCAGAAATGAGGTTTCATTTCTGTTTTCTATTCTGTCTCCAGTCATGCCCACAAAATTGCCAGCAGTAACCACTGGGGTTGTGTAGCTCGCAGTTGCTTTCTCCATTACTGTCCATCTGCTGGTGCAAATACCCATGAGGAAGAATTGTCTATAAGGGAGGTAACAGGACCATTAAAAAAAAAAGAACGAAGAGCCCCGAACTGTCCACAAAGATCATCACCTATGAATTGAAGTTCCACGAGGGAGAGAGAGGTGGGGAGTGAAGTGGAGGGGGAGACAGAAATGGGGAGAAGGTACATAGAGCTACAGAGGGAAAGACAGAATCAGAAGCTACATCTGTGTTAAAGATGCTACAAGACCAAATAAGTGAACTTCAAAATGATGTAGAGGTGTAAAATGGGGCAAACCAGAGCCAAATTATCTTGAACTATTTTTACTCCCTTTAAAAGGTATTGTACTATTCACCCCTGTGGCTTACCTAACACCCAGTGGCCATCAAAATCTTACAATGTATTCTTAGTAGATCACTAAAATGTTACCACATCAAAGCTAATACTGTCACCAGATAGCATCTGAAGCCTATAGTAGAGTTTACCCTCTCCACCAATGCATTTGATAAGCATTTTGATTTATGAATTTCTCTATTGTATAACTAATAAAATCTCACGTGACCACTTTCATGGAGGAACACAGAATCAGAAGCTACAGTCACTCATATTTGGCTCTAAAATGAGTTCTTTTATTCTCATGTTGCTATGAGACATGTTTTTGTATTGACATAATCCAGGAACTCTTGATAATTAATCTTGATTTTCAGCTTCATTAGAATGAGAAATGCTTCAGAAATTGGTGAGTCCCACCTCTGGTTGTATGTGCTGAGAGTGTTTCCAGAGAGAATTAGCTGAATGAGGGAAGACCTACCCCAACTGTGGGTGGCACCATCCTCTAGGCTAGCCGTTCAGATGGGGTAAAACATTGGAAAAGAGGTAGCCCACCGATCCTCTGCCACAGTGCACCATATTCAAGTTGTACAGGAAGGTAGCTAACCACCCACCAGCGCTGAGAGAACAGTTAACACAGGTGAGACCTGCCCTGCAGCTCAGAGGATCCCATCTGGAAACCTCTGGTGGAAGCCCCTTAGTTTCTGTCTCTGGCTTGGGACCACCATCCTCTGCCACAGCTCATCATACCCAAGCGGAGCAGGGAGGTAGCTAACCAGCCTTCCTATACTCAAAGGAGTGGGGTGAGGCCTGACAACACAGATAGAATCACCCCCATAGTTCAAAGGATCCTGTACGGAATCCTCTGGCGGAAGCCCTCTGGTTTCTGTTTCTGGCTTGGGACCATCCTCTGCTAGAGCACACCATATCCAAGTGACACAGGAAGGTAGCTCACCACCCATCAGTGCAGAGAGGACAGACAGCACAGGTGAGACCTGCCTTGCTGCTCAGAGGAAGTAGCCAGAACCCTGAGGACACAAGAACCTAAGAGCAGGCTGGGACAGGAGTCTTCTGTTTTCTGACTGCACCCAGAAATGATTGGGGCCACAGAGTTACATACCCAAAAACAACCACAAGAGAGTGGGTCTCACAGGAGTACCTACATACCTGTGTACACAGAGAGAACTGATCTCCCAAGGGCACAGATACAGAGGCTTGCATGACAGACAAGCCACCATCAGAGACAGCAACACCAGCTAACACTAGAGATAACCAGATGGCAAAAGGCAAACACAAGAACATTACCAACAGAAACCAAGGCAACATGGCATCATCTGAACCAAGTTCTCCCACAACAAGTCTTGGATACTCCAAAGCATCAGAAAAGCAAGATCTGGATTTAAAATCACATTCCCTCTCATCAATGGACAGATCAGGAAAGCACAAACTAAACAGAGACACAGTGAAAAGAACAGAAATTTTGGACTAAATGGATTTTACAGATATCTATAGGACATTTCATCCTAAATCAAAAGAATATACCTTCTTCTCAGCACCTCATGGTACCTTCTCCAAAATTGACCATATAATTGGTTACAAAACAGACCTTAACAGATATAAGAAGATTGAACTAATCCCATGCCTCCTATCAGATCACTATGCAGTAAGGGTGGTCTTCAATAGCAACAAAAACAAGAGAAAGCCCACATACACATGGAAGCTAAACAATGCTCTACTCAAAGATACCTTGGTCAAGGAAGAAATAAGGAAAGAAATCAAAGACTTTTTAGAATTTAGTGAAAATGAAGGCACAACATACCCAAATTTATGGGACACAATGAAAGAAGTACTAAGAGGAAAAGTCATAAAACTCTGAGTGCCTCCAAAAAGAAGCTGGAGAGAGCATACACTAGCAGCTTAACAGCACACCTGAGAGCGCTAGAACAGAAAGTATCTAATACACCCAAGAGGAGTAGAAGGCAGGAAATCATCAAACTCAGGGCTGAAATCAACCAAGTAGAAACAAGAAGAACTATACAAAGAATCAACAAAACCAGGAGCTTGTTCTTTAAGAAAATCAACAGATAGATAAACCTCTAGCCAGACTAACCAAAGGGCACAGAGACAGTATCCAAATTAACAAAATCAGAAATGAAAAGGGAGATATAACAACAGATACTGAGGAAATTCAAAAAATCATCAGAACCTACAACAAAACCCTATACTCAACACAACTGGAAAATCTGGATGAAATGGACAAATTTCTGGACAGATACCAAATATCAAAGTTAAATCAGGATCAGATAAACCATCTAAACAGTCCCATAACCCCTAAAGAAATAGAAGCAGTCATTGACAGTCTCCCAACCAAAAATAGCACAGGACCAGATGGTTTTAGTGCAGAATTCTATCAGACATTCAGAGAAGACCTAACCCCAATACTCTTCAAGCTATTCCACAAAATAGAAACAGAAGGAACACTACCCAATTCCTTCTATGAAGCCACAATTACGCTGATACCAAAACCACACAAAGATCCAACAAAGAAAGAGAATTTCAGACCAATTTCCCTTATGAATATCGATGCAAAAATACTCAATAAAATTCTTGCCAACTGAATCCAAGAACACATCAAAACGATCATTCACCACGATCAAGTAGGCTTCATCCCAGGGATGCAGGGATGGTTCAATATAAGGAAATCCATCAATGTAATCCACTACATGAACAAACTCAAAGAAAAAAACCACATGGTCATTTCATTAGATGCTGAAAGAGCATTTGACAAAATTCAGCATCCTTTCATGTTAAAAGTCTTGGAAAGATCAGGAATTCAAGGCTCATACCTAAACATAGCAAAAGCAATATACAGCAAACCGGTAACCAACATCAAACTAAATGGAGAGAAACTTGAAGCAATCCCACTAAAGTCAGGGACTAGACAAGGCTGCCCTCTCTCTCCATATTTATTCAATATAGTACTTGAAGTTCTAGCTAGAGCAATTAGACAACAAAAGGAGGTCAAAGGGATACAAATTGGGAAGGAAGAAGTCAAACTATCACTATTTGCAGATGATATGATAGTATACTTAAGTGACCCAAAGAACTCCACCAGAGAACTCCTACTGCTGATAAACAACTTCAGCAATGTTGCCAGATATAAAATTAACTCAAACAAATTAGTAGCCTTCCTATACTCAAAGGATAAAGAGGCTGAGAAAGAAATTAGGGAAATGACACCCTTCACAATAGTCACAAGCAAGATAAAGTATCTTGGTGTGACTCTAACCAAACAAGTGAAAGATCCGTATGACAAGAACATTAAGTCTCTGAAGAAAGAAAGATCTCAGAAGATGGAAAGATCTCCCATGCTCATGGATTGGCAGGATTAATATAGTAAAAATGGCTATCTTGCCAAAAGCAATCTATAGATTCAATGCAATTCCCATCAAAATTCCAACTCAATTTTTCAGAGTTAGAAAAAGCAATGCTCAATTTCATCTGGAATAACAAAAAACCCAGGATAGCAAAAACTGTTCTCAACAGTAAAAGATCTTTTGGTAGAATCAGTATCCCGGACCTCAAGCAGTACTACAGAGCAATAGTGTTAAAAACAGCAAGGTATTGGTACAGTGACAGGCAGGAAGATCAATAGAATAGAATTGAAGACCCAGAAATGAACCCACACACCTATGGTCACTTGATTTTTGACAAAGGAGCTAAAACCATCCAGTGAAAAAATAAGACAGCCTTTTCAACAAATTGTGCTGGTTCAACTAGTGGTTAGCATGCAGAAGAATGCAAATTGATCCATTCTTATCTCCTTGTACTAAGCTCAAATCCAAGTGAATCAAGGACCTACACATAAAACCAGACACACTGAAACTAATAGAAAAAAACTGGGGAAGAACCTTGAGCACATAGGCACAGGGGAAAATTTCCTGAACAGAACACCAATAGCTTATGCTCTAAGATCAAGAATTGATGAATGGGACCTCATAACAGTACAAAGTTTCTGTAAGGCAAAAGACACTGTCAATAGGACAAAACAGCAACCAACAATCTGGGAAAAGATCTTTACCAACCCTCCATCCAACAGAGGGCTAATATTCAATATATACAAAGAACTCAAGAAGTTAGACTCCAGAGAACCAAATAACCCTATTAAAAAATGGAGTGCAGAGCTAAACAAAGAATTTTCACCTGAGGAATATCAAATGGCTGAGAAACACCTAAAGAAATGTTCAGCATCCTTAGTCATCAGGGAAATGCAAATCAAAACAACCCTGAGATTTCACCTCACACCAGTCAGAAAAACTAAGATCAAAAACTGAGGAGACAGCAGATGCTGGTGAGGATGTGGAGAAAGAGGAACACTCCTCCACTGCTGGTGAGAATGCAAGCTGGTATAACCACTCTGGAATTCAGTTTGGTGCTTCCTCAGAAAACTGGGCATATTACTGGTCCTTCCCGGAGAACCCTGTTATACCACTCCTGGGCATATACCCAGAGGATTCTCCAGCATTTAATAAGGATACAAGTTCCACTATGTTCATTGTAGCCCTATTATAATAGCCAGTAGCTAGAAAGAACCCAGATGTCCCTCAATGGAGGAATGGATACAGAAAATGTGGTATATTTACACAGTGGAATACTACTCAGTTATTAAAAACCATGAATTCATGAAATTGTTAGATAAATGGATGGGATTAGAAAATATCATCTTGAGTGAGGTAACCCAATCACAAAAGAACACACATGGCATGCACTCACTGATAAGTGGATATTAGCCCAAAAGTTTGGAATACCCAAGCCACAATTCACATATCAAATGATGCTCAAGAAGAAGGAAGAACAATGTATGGATACTCTGGTCCTTCTTAGAAGGGGGAACAAAATTCCCACAGAACGAGATACAGAGACAAAGTGTGGATTAGAGACTGAGGGAAAGCCCATCCAGAGAGTACCTCACCTAGTGATCCATCCCATATACAGTTACAAAACCCAGACACTATTATTGATGCCCACAAGTACTTGCTGACTGGAGCCAGATATAGCTGTCACCTGGGAGGCTTTGCTAGTACATGACAAATACAGAGGGAAACACTCTCAGCCAGCCATTGAACTGAGCACAGGGTCCCCAGTGGGGGAGCTAGAGAAAGGATCCAAGAAGCTAAAGGAGTTTGCATCACCACAGGAAGAACAACAATATGAGCCATCCAGAGCTCCCAGGGACAAAGCCATCAACCAGAGAGTACACATGGCTCCAGATACATAGGCAGTACAGATGACCTTGTTGGACATCAAAGGGAGGACAGGCCCTTGGTCCTGGAAAGACTCGATGCTGCAGTGTGGGGGAATACCAGGACAGGGAAGCGGGAGAGGGTTGATTGGAGAACAGGGGGAGGGGAGATGGCTTATGAGACTTTCGGAGTGGGGGGAGAACCAGGAAAGGGGACAACGTTTGAAATGTAAATGAAGAATATATCTAATAAAAAAAATAAAGTAACAAAAAAAAAGACAAAAAGAGAGAGAAAGTCCACCAAGGCAAGAATTTTCTCTTTGCTTCCTCATCATACACAGAACTTCCTCTTCTGTTCTGCCCTGTCATACTTCCAGGCCATGAAGGATAGATGCCTCTGAAACCGTGAACCTAAAGCTCTCCTCCCTTAAATGTTTTGGCTCAGATGTTTTGTCATAGATGAAAACCTAACACAGACCCTGCTGCATGGTGCTGAGTCTCACTGCATCTTTTCACACTTACAGTTCCCTCTGTGACTCAAACAGGACTAGGCTCATTCTAGTACTGAAGTGGCTAATTGGGAGATCAAGTGACAAGGCTACTGATTCTTTTTCCAAGGCATGCCTCAAATCCCCATGACTCTCCATGACCAATGGCCATCTCAGCCTAGTGGAGTCACACCCTTGAGAGATGTTTGAAAACACAGATGCTCGTCTTACTTTTCCTAATTGTGTCCTAAGGCTGGGACTGAGCATAGGATATTAAAGGGTTCCTAGATACTGCCCTAGGTCCAAACTACCACTGTTTTTCCAGTAGTTTTCCCTCAGTAATTTTCACCTGGGCTCTCATTTCTACATTTCTCCAACTGCAAACAGGTAGATGGGCATTGTTTCAAATATGCATGGCTAGTATGACTGAACTCACATGCCAAATAAATATCAGATTTCATGTTAGGAGTTCCAAAGCCTTGCATGGCCCAACCTGCTTACCATATGAGCTCATTCCATCTCCCACCACCTCTATCTTCCTCTGCGTTCCACAATCCTATCTCTCCAGCTACCTACAGGACACTCAGGCACACCAAAGACTCTACTCCATTTCCCACTGAACGAGGTGTTCCAAGGCCTGAAGAGCTCTTCTCATTCTTACTCATCAAGACCCATCCCTACTTATCATTTCTTGGTGCAGTCTTATCCACCGACTCTCTTTTCTAAAAGACTTTTTACATTAATATTTTTATAGGATTTGACAGGTTTTTTTTTGAGATAGTATACTATTAGTTACAAAAGTCTAATGCTTTTTTTTTTTATTTGAAATACTGTTGTGAATTTAGTGAATAAACTCCTGGACTAAAATAATTGAAGTTGGGTGTGGTGGCGCATATTTCTTGTTCCGGAAGGGTATTGGGAGGACGAGGTAGAAAAATTAATAGTCAAGAATCAAGACTCAAAGGCCAGCTTTGGCTACATGAGGCCTAGTTTCAAGCAAACAAAACCCAATGAAGCACAATCCACAAATGCTCTGCACCGGCAAGTGTGCCGGTCTTTCCAGTGTCATGCATTTCTCACAACTGGTAGCTACTCCCATCATGCAACACTTCTGTGTTTTACATAGGTAGCCATTCCTTATAATGGTGGCTCTTTGCTGTTACAAACGACACTGCAATGGCTGCCCCTGCACACTTCAAGTTCTCCCCAAGAGCCTGACCTTGTTTCTGCTTTGCCCTCTTCCACATAGATGACTGCTCCCCTCCCAAAGCCACCCACGTGTACTGTCGTCTCATCCACTTGCACATTGTCTTATGAAACTGTGATCTTTGTAATGGCCATAGTTTCAAATGCTAGAATATGTAGGCACATGAGAAAATTCGAGTACAGTAGTAAGCGCAAGTGATTTGGGACTGTTGATAAAAGGTGCTAACGTTCCTAGCACACCAAACTAGGTCAGTCACTAATAGCAAAACTCATGGGTCGGTATAAACTGTGTTACCACAAGGCCGCTCAGGAAAGGCAGACAGTTTGAGTTCCCTAGTGGAGATGCCTTGCTGTGACAAAAGGCGCCTTGGTGACAAAAGCTCTTAGGGCTGTGGACAAGTCCAGACACATAGACAACACTAGGTCAGAGGCAATTGATAGTTTTCTTCTTCTGATGTTACCACTTAAACTATTCTACCCTCAAATGAGAAGGTAAATTTGCAAAGCTGGTCATAAATTTAAGAATTGTAGGGTCAGAAAATGGCTATCTTGAGTATTGCAAGCATTTACTTCCCATACAGGAGGCCTGCCCATGGCATACAGCCATGACACACTGTCCCCTCCCCCTCTTTTCCCTGCCCTGTCCATGGGTCTGTAAGGGAGAAAGGCCAGCATGCAGCAGGCCTGGACTGGCCACTTCCTCCAGAGGGTTCATCTCTAGTCACCTTTTAATCTCATGTTTATAAAACCAAAACCACATGGCAGGAGTCAAGATTTCAGGAATGAAATTATGTCTCTGGGGCAATGTAGATTCTGTAACCAAGTCTTCCCAAAGTTCCTAGAATTGCCTCTGGCCCTTCTCTGAGTCACAGTGTCTTTGGGAAGCCTTTTTAGGATAATCAAAGGCATTCGCCATCCAAAAGGCACCCAGGACCACTAAACTGTAAAGGGCACGGCCCACAAGGTACAGCGGCGGGCAGCCCTGCACTGTGATTGGTTCTGTTCTCTGACCTCTGAAGTCACTGATTCTTTTTATTTAGCCAACATGCTGGCCGCTTTGTGTAAGATGGTTTACATAGCTCACCTCTTTCCTGATCGACCTCTGGAACAGATCTTCTGTTAGTGTCTTCATTCACAGAAGACCTGAGACACTGGGAGGTTAGGACAATCTCAGGGTGCCCTGGCATTAAACTGGGATTAAATCCAGGAAGCCTAACTTCAGCATCATGGGCCTAACCAGTTAGTCATGAGATGCTATCTGTTTAGAATAACCAGCTGGAGGAATGCCTCTTTAATAACTGGATGAAGCCATTTTTCCTTTTTTCCTTCCTTCCTTCCTTCCTTCCTTCCTTCCTTCCTCCCTCCCTCCCTCCATCCCTTCCTTCTCCCCACAGAATACTAGCAGCTCTTCTGCCTGTATTCACAGGCATTCAGAGCCTACCATCTCACCTTTCCTGCCTGTCACTCTCCATCTCCATCTCATTAACGTCCTGCTAACACCAGGAAGCAAAGAAGTGCGATGGATATCCATGACACCATGGGGTAGACCTATGTGTATGGGTATGGCCCATGACAATTCAATTCTGAGAAGTCTCTCATAATAATGACCTCATTTCAAGTTAAAAGGAAACCAAACCAAACCGCATGCTGACAAAAGGACAGTTGACAAATGTGACTACAGGAATCTGACAAACCTCTGTATAGGAAAGAACAGCATCATTTTTCAGAAAGAGGCACCACCCTGCTGAATGTACAAATATTCCTTACCAGCTATTTAACAGATGCTTAGTATCCAGAATATTCCTCTCAGCGTGAGTACAGTGTTTCTGTCATTGCCACTGTCTTTCTGATCACACAGAGTGACACTGTGGCCTAAGGCCAGGTCTGTTCTCTTAAGTCCTCCAAGGGCCTTTGCCCAACACTTTGTCAGCACTGTCTGTATTCAGTGACAACTTATCTTTTGTTCTCACATTTGGCCTCTAACTTGTATCTTCAGGGTTATCTGTCATTAGTCCAGAATTACCACTAGGCTCCCTCCATTTATCCCTTTTTCTCCTTTCCTTCTCTCCTCAGCCCCTCTCTTTATGGTGTCTTGAAATGTAGTCCCAACTGGCTGGCCCTAAACTCTGAGAACCTCTTGCCCCTGCTTCTGAAGTACTGGGAAAATAGGTATGTACCACCACACCTAGCCTAACTGTAGACTGGAGGGAGCAAAACTGATACTGCTCCACCCACAACTGGATCTAATCAATCAACAACTCTTGAAAAAGCCATGCTCTCCTCTCAATGACCTATCGGGAACCACATGCAAACATGTCTACACCATCATGGACCACCTCAGACATCCAAGCTCAGCAGTAAAGGTTGGTGAGCATGTGGATCCTGGACGGGAAGGCGTGTGTTATAGGAAACACAGGGTCTGTACGGGTCAAAGGGGAACAAACTCAGGCCTTCCCTTTAGCCAACATGTGAATGGTGTGGTCTCCTTGTGAAATCTCACGCCATCAGAGTCCACCCGCTCGAGAAGCGCTCACACTTGAGGACGAGCACTTTACAAGTCCCCTGACTGGGGAGTGGGTGGCAGTCTCACTGGTATCATTGCATATGATGATCCAGCGCTCTCTTCCTCACACTTTTATCTCTGTTTCTCTGCCTCTTAGTTTGCTTTTCAGCCTGGGCTTCACCTCTCAGCTGTACATATTTGGTTCCTACAGGTGCCTGTCCAAATGACTGGAGATTACTATCCCCCTAGGTCTTTCAAATGCACCATACCCAGAGGCTATTGCGTGAGCCAGCCCCGGATCTTGCACTACTGGATACTTGGGAACCAGCTCAAACTCTGAATGTGATTGAGACACTGTCCTGTAAACCACACTCTTCTGCATCTCAACACATCTCCCACTTTCTGTCCTCTGAGTGTTTCCACTTCCAGGTCTCATTCAAAGACCCACCCCAATGCATGCACACATACATACATACATACATACACACACACACACACACACACACTCTAGCTTTTCCATCTGAAATTAATTGCTGGCTCTGTGACATTTTCAGGATCAGTGTCTACCAATTTCCTCAGAATCTAGAAAGATCCCCATATATACCGTGGCATTGGCAAAGATCGAACTCGCAAGAAATTGGCAATCTAGTCATGGTTTTTCCACAAGTCAGAAACCTTACAATCTGACTTCTTCCTCCCAGCCCGAGAGGCTCCCTCTTTACTGCTACCCCAAGCTCCTTCTTCCTTGACCCAGTCTTTGTTTCCTCCAGCCCACCTTTTGCTAGACAGTGCTCCGGAAGGGCCTTGGACATCTCCACACCCCTGGCTGACATCCAGTAATACTTACTTCAGGAGGTCATGAGCCTTGTCAGTGTATCCCATTCATGACAGATCACTTACCATCAGATAAACCTTCCCAAGTAGCTACTTGCTGCTCATGGTACCAGTGGTTGTTAATCTGGTTGTTGTGAAATCCTCTAGCAAGTTTATGCTGGATAATAAAGTATTCTCTACAGTTCATGTCCATATTTATTGAACAATTACCTTCTATAAAAGAACACTATCTGGGAAAGCTTCGGGGGCGTGAAGTGGCTGACATAACTCTCACCCCACTAGGTGTACAGTTTTTGCTGTCTATCTTAACTGTACTACCACCCTCTTAAGGAGGTCCATGGCTGGCCTCAAGCCTGAGGATCAGACCTCTGCTCTTGACTACTGTATCTGTTCCTTACTGCACCTGGCCAAGCCTAGCTATAGGAGCCAGGACTTAATAGGTCACCTGAGGCAAAGATTTTATGTTGTTATGTCATGCCTACTTGCTTCATAGTACATTTTCCCCTTGTAAACAGATGGCTTATTGCCAACTTCTCCCAAGAGATGGGTCAACTTCATTTCTCTGCTGCAGACCCCACAGGTAACCACTGGATGAAACCTGTAACCCTAGCAACAGAGCCCTGTGGACAAGTCCTGTCCTAAAACTTAAGCAACCAAGTATGTCTCCTTCTTGTCAAAATATAGAAAGATGAGATCACTGGTCCACTGGGTTCTGTAATTAGGCTCTCCATTTGCCCACTGCTTCCTGTGGCTGGTGGAGTAATGCCAATGCGCTTCCCCACTTCATAAGAGCATAGGGAGTAGCTCCAGTCTCTCCCTTGTACTTCCGGCCCACAGGCTCGCCTCAAGGCCTGGCTCCCCTCATCCCACCACCCACTGGACCACTAATTCGTGCACTGACTGGTAGATGCTAAAACATTAGATCCTGCTCCTCCTCCACCTAGAATCACTGAGTGTCTCTGTTCACAGCACCTTCCTTTCTCTATCTCTGCCAGAATGGCTATTTACTCTATTCACTGGGAAGCTTTGTTCTAGAATTAGCATTTCTAGAAGTTCTTTTCAGAGGCCATATCACTGCCCATTCATGAGAAAAGCAAACCAAATGATAACCAATAACCAATCATAGCCAATACAGCTCTTCAAGACTACCAAGTCCAAGTACTCAGTACTCATTTGCTCTGAATGACATTTTCTTCCTTGAGGAACCTAATTAACCACCCACCCCCCCCACACCGAAATGAAAACATTGCCCCTCTTAAGCACATTTTAGCCCATCAGAGAGTCTTTCCAGTCTGTCATGTTCGACTGGGTACAAGCGCTAAGCCATGACTGGTCAGCAGTGCGATCTTGGCAAGTTCCTTGTCTATGAAATAAAAAGGACACTACAACTTTGTCCATGGAAATTACAACACATGAAAAACTGCCTAGCACCCCAGCAGCACACAGCAAGTGTAGTAGAAGTGGAGGTCAACCTTGTGAAGGAAATAATGGGATGGAAAGCAAGGTACCACAGGCTCCTGAGATGCCTTGAAGAGTCCTGATCTGCCGTACAAGGCATTAGATCAAAGATGGCTCCTGGAACACTAGTGAGACAACAAAAGGAACCAAAAAGGAACGGAGGCCAGGGTGAAGGCTGTTTCGCCTGTCTTCACCGAAGTCCTAACTGGTGATAATGCTCCCCTCCTCCTTCTGTGTAACCACATCAGGCAGAGCTTTTACTGGGGCAGAGTGACATTATGGTAAGATATGATTGGCTGATGACTTAGAGGCTTGGGATTGGCTCAAATACTGTATATAAGCTTATGTGCTGCACAATAAACTCAGATCTGCATCCTGATGCTGGTCTCCAGAGTCTGATTCCCAGGACTCATCAAAAGACTCCATTGCCCCTCATTCCCCATCCCCAGTCCTGTTCCTACAAGCGTGTGCTTCATGAGTGGTACCCTCTACTGTTATTCATCTTCCCATGGAGGAAACCTTGATCTTCCCAAGTCTACCACCATTTAGGTGGCATTCAGAATCTCTTTGGAGTTGAGCCTAAGACAAGCATAAGAGAAATGTTCAGAGCCTGGCTTTACTATCACAGTTTTATAGCAACTTATACATTGGCCATTGCTTTATAGTAGGGACCAGATAGCATTGCAGCAATAATGACAGCTGCAATGTTTGGAAAGCTTTATCGAGCGCATAACCATCCACCAGGCAACTGTCAGCTAGTGGATGCTGGGAGATCTTTTTCCTCAGTGGTGTAGCTGCCTGTAGGTTGCCCACACTCCTGTAAGTAACACCAGTTAAATTCACTGGCATTTGGAGTTGCACTTGGAGAATCATTTGTTTCTGTCATCACTGTCCAATCTGGGACAGCAGGATCAGCAAAAAACTCACACAATAGCCTATGTTTTTATCCTAATGACTTTTCAATTTCTTAAAATGAATACTTCTGCTTCAAATACAGCAAACATATCTTTATCATTCTTTTTCTTCTATGTACATGGAAAACCCAGAAATGCTTGCATTTAGCCTTTTTACTTCTGTGTCAACCATTGACAACATACAGCAACGGAAGGAAAACTGTGAATCCCAGCCACCTGCACATTTCTGGTTATACAAGCCTGCGCTCCTATCCCTGCACAGGGTCATGGGGCCTGGCCTCAGACTAGCACACCTCTGTTATGTAAGTACATGGCTGCCTTGCCAATTTGTTTCGTGAAGGTGTCACATTCCAAGATGTCATTTTTTTTGGAATGTGATAGACTCGAAGCTGATTAGAACTGGCTGTGTTTGGCTGCTGATTGATTCATTTGTTTTAGTCAAGCCTGTCCCTAACTGAGTTCAGTGTTACTTGCTGAGAATCTGAAGAGTGAATATTTGCTAAAACAAACACTAGAAAAAGGGTTCTGCCATAACTTACATAAGCCAGAGTGGCCAGGGTTAAAACATTCCACAACTTCATTCTTAGTATAAAAAAAAAAATGCTGTCTCTGTGATAGCTGTAAAATGCCAATGAAACCTTTATACCAGGAATATCATGTTCAGACCTGAATTTTTAACAGATTCATGATATTTTCTGAATCAAGTTAATTTTGCTCCAAGGTTTGGTATGTGAACATTTGAGGCAACACAGAGTCCCATATTGTTCTTTAAAAAATAAAATAAAATAAAACTACTTTGGCTACCTTGTCCAACAGCCATTTTCAATCCTGGAATCATCCCAAGAAGGAAGTGAAAACTCCAGCCAATTATACAAGCCTACTAAGGCATGGTTCCTGACATATCATTCACTCGCAGAAGAGCTAATTCTTCAATGAGAGGTGCCCTGTGCATAACAGGACAGCATTCCTGGATTCTTCCAACCATGGGTCCACAGGAACCCAGCACACCACTAGTGATAACCAAAAGCATGACCAGGTGTCCCTTGAATGATAAAGTCATTCCTGGTTGAGAACTACTTCCTTAGGGATCACTATAACTGAGCTTATCTTGCTGTGACCTCCCTAACTCCATCTCCACTGCATGCATCATTAGCCCCTTTCTTCCCACCAAACTCTATACAACCTACCCCAGTTTATCATCCACCTGTCTCCAACTTCACCTGTATCATAGGAATTTGTGATCAACAAGATCTTCTTAATCTCTTCATGGGATTTCCCTCCCAGGGTCTCATATACCTGAAGCTGTCCTCAAATTTGCTATGTAGCTCAGGGTGACTTTGAACTCTCAAATCTTCCTGTCTGCATTACCTGAGTGCCAGAGCTACCTGTGCGTGCCATCATATCTGGCTTATGTGGTGACAGGGATACAGCCCAGGGCCTGTGCCTGCTATGCAAGCAGCCCACCAACTGAAGCACTTCACAGCTTCTTTTACCCCAACTATAAGATTCCCCAGCCTCCCCATGTGGCATAGAGGTTTCCCTGTCCTTCCTCACATTTTCCTTATTGGAAATTTCAGCCCATTTCCCCTCAGGTTCTCTAAACTTAGCTGACTCCTGAGAACAATAGTTGATAATATAACTAGTGAACTCAATTTGGCCTAAAGCTTATTTTGGAAAGCCTGGACATTAGTATATATTTTGCATTTATAATGGTGGGAGGTAGAGGGGGGAAGCACGGGAGATTAGTATTTCCTGACACCTAAGATTGCATGACAGCCAGCTGTCACCATCCTTTGGTACACGTGACAGAAGTCTAGATCTTCCATTCCCCAGCCAGCTGTCACTGTGCACAACTTGCCAGGCACTCTTCCATGTTCTGAAAATACGCACACGATTGAGAACTAGATGGGGCTGTGCAAGCATTGGTTGACTTAGTGAGTTTCAAAATCACCTCTGGGGAGTGGAATGTTGGGTGCAACTCAACTGAATGGAAATCAAAGTTGCATACAAGGTCCTGTGCAGTGTTTCCTACCAGAACCACAGGAAGACAGAACAGAAGGAAACCTATTGTGTGTTAATAGCAAGCACATGGTTGGACAGGGGCATGTTTGGGTAGGTAAATTAAGGCCAGAGGCTCTGATAACAAGCAGGAAATATGTGAGTAGAATAGGGGCTCATGAAAGAAAGAGCCCAAGCCTGTACGTGCACTCCACTGGGTTCCAGCTTTAGGCTAGACAGACATCAAGAATGTTTTAGTCCTTTGGATGACTACATGGTAGCAATTTGAATGAGCTACACTGCCAGGGTTTGGGAATTTTGTTAATTTCTGCTAATTAGATGACCCCAAATAATTCTCTCAGTAGTAAATTAAAATTCTATGATCTTCCTACTTATAATCAAATCTGCAAAAATAAAATACAGAACTGAAAGTAATTATGGTATACATATTACATAAAAAAAAAGTCTCAGGTAACAGATGATCAATAAAGTCTACTGTATTTGGCCAATGGCCAGTGTAGAAGTCATGACATGGTAAAATGAGTTCAGGGTCACACTACCATTACTAAAATGATAGCAATAATCTGGTAGGCTTATGTCTGTAAGGAAGCTTGATGTTGTGTTCTTTTCAATTATTCTTGAATATTTATATTTACCTCAGTAAAGACATGCTCATATGAAGACCAATTAATTCTTTTCCTGAGAGTCTTAAGGGTAAGTCTTGTCCAATGCAAATGTTTAAGAGTGAGTAGATGGGAAGTAGCTCTGAACACTGATAGCCAAGAATTGAGTTTAACTCATAGTTCAGCCCATCCTCTACTCCTGCATCCACTGCAAAGCCCACCATACCTGCTGTCTGGTACTTGTCCGACCCTGTTCAAGAGGGTCTATATGAGAACTAAACTCAATTGATGTGAGCAGAGAGTCCCACACACATTTCCAACATCATGTATCTCCTCCTGACTTCACAGTTCTGTTTTTCCCAATGTGCTGGCATCATTTGTGTCACAGGAGGACAAAACCCAGCCTCCGAGCCCTCCTATGTGGCATCTACAGAACAAGATGGACAAGAATCTATGGACAAGAATCAAGTAGGTCCAGGCAGTCCACAACCTTGCTTCCCAGGCCTCCAGGGTGGCTTGACAAATAGGGCTGCTTGACTCTGAAGTCCTATTTTGAGTGCCCAGATGCTGAACAGGTACCACTGCTAAGCATAGGGAGAACACGTCCCACTTTCTTTCTCGCCATCCTTTCCTGAATTGGACCCTTGCTTTGAAGGGAATTGCAACATTGCCTACCACCCCAGATTCCTTCCAACAGGCTCTAAGGACAAAGTTCTTTCAAAATTACCAGACTATCCGATGTCTTCTCTTCTAAGGTTCATAGCTTTAATTTACATCCATTTTCTATTTTGCAGTATTAAGGATCAAACTCAGGGCCTCGCATGTGCCTTGCAAATACTCTACACTGAGTGACACCCCAGCTCTCTTTGATGTCCTCTAAACTCTACAAACTGGAAAGTACTTTGCCCAAAATGCTACTAAATTTATATTAAGTCAATAACATCAGCACAAGGAAATATGCATACTTCTTGGAAAGAACAAAACAAGCAATGTTCAGAGTAGTGTCTCTGTGTCCTTTCTCTACCCCAGATTCAATTCCTGCCAAGCCTAGAACCTGGAGACTATGAGCTGCTCCCAGGACAATCCCCTGCACTGATGTCATCCTTGCCAACTTACCAGAAGATTCGGTCACCCAAACACACAACATAAGAACATTTGGAAAGCAGAAGAGGAAGAACGAGGCCAGAAACAATCACGACATGAGTCAGAATGAAGAACCAGTGAGGCTGACAAGGCTAGCGCCTGTCTGCCTTCAGCATCTCCACTGGTTTAAATGGTTTTCAGCTACTGTGTACATTTTCCTCACCCTCCTCTGAGTCAATTTCCCAAAGTGCTAGCTAGAGTCAGTACTGGGTAAGTACTTCGGGTGCACTATGGTTCAGCTCTGTATGAGTTTCTTCAAGGTTCTGGGTCACATAATGCAACACTCATGGTAAATCTTCCTAACTTTCGCTAGAGTAGAGCTGGTCATACAAACTCAGAAACTAGACCTCTGGGGCCATGACATAGAAAGGGACCATGCTTGCTGCGCATGCCTCTCAAACCAGGTCCTCCTCTTGCTTTCTGATTAACAGGCAAAGAGATGGATGACCTGCTGCCTGCCCATGCAATTCCATGAGCACCACATTGCTCGAGCTGTATCTCCGTGACGGAGATGATGAGCTTGTCTCTCTGCAATGGGGGTTGGGAGGAACCCACTCATTCTTGATGACTTTCTAAAGGCTGTCCAATGTATTCTGAATTATTTTTTCCTTCACCAGGTAGACAGGTAAGCTAAATTCAACTCCCACACATATTTCTAGGATGAGAGAAAATGGCAGAGCCCTTGATACAGATATGAGCGTGCCTAGCATCTGACCTCAGCAGCAAATGAATAGGCTACCTCTGTGGCCCATTATTCCAGCGACTGGACAGCATCTGCTTGGGGCAGCTGTCTTGGGGTGAGAAGCCGGGCCACCCTTCTGTTGTTTTCCCCAGAATCATTCCAGGCTCCCACAGGTACCGTCAAGCTTCCTTTTTTGAACCCATAATAAATTCTCATAGGTCTATGGGTCTCTCTCTTTCTTTCTACCTACCTCATTCTCTTTCCCTTGGCTTAGATATGAGATTCATAAAGACAAAGCTCACAGATCTGTTATGTACGTGTATATGCATCTTTATACCTTTGAATGGTCCTGACCTATAATGGACATTCAATAAGCATGTTTACTGAGTAAATGCTGAAATGAGAATGTGCTGACTATATAAAGAGATGCCTTTAAATTTACATGTTTATTCTACATGTCCAAAACCAATCTGTGTATGGCTACATTACCTCAAGAGCCTCCAGCCTTGCATATCTATGTGGCATACACACAGATTTCTAGGCCATGGCTTCAGACTTGGATTTTGCTGTTTTGTAAAATACCAGACGAGTTTGGGAAGGTCAAGTCTGTGCTTGCCATCTGGAGCAGCTTAAATGGAAGCTCCCTGAGGGACATATGGTAGAGGAGAGGCAGGAAGCAAGGTCAGGAGGCCCTACCATCCAGTGGGGAGGGAAATCATGGTCAGTACATGTGACCTTTCTCCCTCTTGTCACCAGCAGGATTAGGCTTACTTTTCACAGAGATCTCGAACTTGGCTGGGTTTGAAGGCAGGAACGGATGGGGAGCAGGGGCTGGTGGGCGCTGACAGTGGGCTCTTGATATTCTGGATTGAGTGTCTACGGCTCCTTCTGCGGTCAAGGCCCTGTTGCTCACCCACAGTGCCACCAGAACACACGCTGGCCCTCCTCCGGTCCCGGTGCCCACTGGGGAGTGGTTCAGCTGTCTCATCGCCATCTTCATGCCTGAGTGCCACCTGGAAAAACAGAGTGTATCAGGCAAGTCGAACTTGATAGCTTTTCTCAGGCCTTGACTGTGACTGTACATCACCTCTAAGTAGGTTTAAAACTGCTTTTGTTTGTTTGTTTCCCTACATCGCAGGCCTCTGCTCCACCTCAAAATGACCCTCACATGTGTCCAGAAGTCAAGCTCAATCCGCGATTGCACAATGTCTGTCACGATGAAGTCTATGAACCAAATATGTGAAATTGTCAGAAATCTAAATGTTTTCATCAGATTTTCATCACTGTGACTACATCTCTGAGAAAGTTAACTTAAAATAGAAAGATTTGTTTGGGCTCATGGTATTAAATGGTTTGGCGTGTGTTTGGTTCTATAGAAAGACAGTGATATCATGGTGGAAGACCATGGTGGAAGAAAGCTGACCACACCCTAGTATCCAGGAAATCAGTGAACCAAATACCCACTACATGACATTTAGGAAACAGAGAGCCAAGCTGCTTACTCCATGGTAGCCAGGATGTAGATAGTGACACAGAGAAGACTTTTGTCTTAAAAGGCCTCCCCCAGGACCTACTTCTTTCACCTAGACTCTTCCTCCTTGTTACCACTTCTTAACACTACAACCAAATTATGTGTCCATCAGTGATTTAAATTGTCCCTTGTGTTAAAAACCAACCCAGCTCTTACTGACTGGATCCAACTGGATCTCTGGAAGACATTTTCTATGTAAATTATAGCACTAATAAGGACCTCACAGCCACACTTCCACTTGCCTGACTATCATTTCCTGTCCTGTCTTAGCACTTCTCCATTCCAGGAAACAGAGACTTTCATAAGGCCTCCTGGATTCCATATCTGATCATTCCTGAGCTGCCTTTCCTAAAGAGGGTACTCAGAGAGAAATAGAGGAGGTGAGAGCCCCGGGTTCCAGGAGAACAGGGATTGGCTTCCCTGCTAGTCTTCTGAAAGACTTTCTACAGCGGTATGTACTGTATGATTCCAGAAGCCTACTTGACAATAGCTATGCTCTGGGGCGACCTTCAGTGCCTGGGGTGGAGCTTGCACATACTGCAACAAAGACATGTGACAGAATGCTTTTTTAAAATATCCTCACCCAAGATACAGAGGCAGGTGGGTATCTGTGAGGTTGAGGTCAACCTGGTCTACATAGTTCTAGGAGAGTCATCGCTCAAAGGGAGACCTTGTCTCCAAACACACACACACATACAGAGAGAGAGAGAGAGAGAGAGAGAGAGAGAGAGAGAGAGAGACAGACAGACAGACAGACAGACAGACAGACAGACAGACAGAGAAACAGAGAGACAGAGAAACAGAGAAACACAGGAACAGAGAAACACAGGAACAGAGAGACAGGGAGACAGAGACAGAGAGACAGAGAGAGGTTGATTTTCTAGATGGCACTTGGCACTAAGCCAAAGAACTTGAGTTCAAATACCTTAGGAAGCCATATACAAAGCATCCTAAAATACTATTAAACAAAATTTTCCTCTTAAAAAGAGATATGTAATCCTTAGGTTTGGTCCCGGAGGATCCGGCTATACCACTCCTGGGCATATACCCAGAGGCTTTACCTGCATGCAATAAGGACACATGCTCCACTATGTTCATAGCAGCCTTACTTATAATAGCCAGAAGCTGGAAAAAACCCAGATGTCCCTCAACGGAGGAATGGATTCAGAAGATGTGGTATATCTACACAATGGAATACTACTCTGCAATTAAAAACAATGAATTCACGAAATTCCTAGGCAAATGGTCAGATCTTGAAAATATCATCCTTAGTGAGGTAACCCAATCACAAAAGAACACACATGGTATGCAGTCACTGATAAGGGGATATTGACCCAGAATCTCGGAATACCCTAGACACAATCCGCATATCAATAGATTTCTAAGAAGATGGAAGGAGAGACCCCTGGTCCTGGAAAGACTGGATGTAGGGGAACGCCAAGACAGAGTAACGAGAGGAGGTTGAATGGAGAAAAGAGGGAGGGAAGGGGGCTTATGGGACTTTCGGGGAGGGAGGAAACGGGAAAGGGGAAATGATTTGGAATGTAAATTAAAAAAAATAAAATAAAATAAAAAAAAAGAGATATGTATTTATATAGAGAACAGGCTCACACTTTTGCCACTTTGGATTTTATAGGCAAAGCCTGAGCCACTTGGTTCCATATACTTCTCTGACTTTTATCAAAGGCAGAAGGTATTTTATGAAGGTCTGTGTGACTCCTTCTACAGAGACCTTGCATATCCAGCTCTGATCGAGCTCCAGGCTAAATGATACTCGAAAGCAGTGGTTCTTAGCCTTTAATACAGTTCCTCGTGTTGTGCTGACCTCCAACCATAAAGTATTTTCAATTACTTCTTTATTACTGTAATCTTGCTACTGTTATGAATAATAATGTAAATGTCTGTGGTTTTTGATGGTCTTAGGCAACCCCCATGAAAGGGTCATTTGACCCCCAAGGGGTCATGAGCCACAGGTTGGAATCTGTTGCTCTAATGCTTTCCAGCTCCATTTGACTCTGCTGTGTATTACTTACCTCAGTTTACCCTGGCAGTAAGCTCAGCCCCTCAGTCTCTCTTCCTCTTCCCCACAATGGGCTTTGTATATCTGCATACCATATCATATTGTATTGTATCATATCACATGATATCATATATCATATCATCTCTAGTTTGGTTTTCATGTGTATTGCCTGTAAATCCAGACAGCAAAAAGAGCATTTCCCTTAAGTGTTGAACAGACTTATGTGTGCTCGGCTTTGCCACTAATAAACTAGATGTGACTAGCAACAAGTCACATACTCTCTGAGCCCTTGGTGAGAATAGCTGTGCTTGTGAGGATATCAAGGGCAGGGAGTGTCTCTGTGGATGGTACTCAAGCAGCGATGTCCTCCTCTGACCCAGGCACAGAGTAGCAGTCAGGAAGCTTCCATACTCTTCCATTACACAGAACCACGAGGTTAGGCAAACTGCAGCCCAACCGGACCAGGCTCAACTAAGCCCGGCAGCTTGTTAGGTCGATCTACTGTGGAGCACAGGGTCCCACATATGCCCAAATGTATAAATTTCCTTGTTTTGAAGATGTTTACAACTTGACCCTACCCAGTGAGAGGATGGAGGAATAAAGAGACGATAGAGAACTGGGAATGTCGTATGGTTTCAGTTCCTCAGGACAGGAAAGCGGACTTCTGCAAAAGCAATGAATGGCCTGACGTTTTCACACCTATGTTCCCCTGACAGGGTGACCCTGGCTAGGGTCAGCGGCTCAGCCTCTCCTGTCAAAGTCCAGAGAATTCTATCAGTACCGAAGACACAGCTGGTCATCTACCTTCGCCCTTCACCCTTCTCCCCATTTCTTTCAACCACAACTTCTAGGTAAGATGGACTTAGTGTGACCCTTCTAAGTGAAAGATATGTTTTATAATGAGAGCTCAGATATATGAAAGTGATTTGAAATCTTTATGTCATTTTATTGCCCTGCAATTCCTTCTCAGACACAGTGTTAAAAGGGCAAGACCTGATGAGTTCACTTAAGGCTCATCCTTGTAAAATCTCACTGGAAATTCCCATCTTAGGAATCCTGTCTGGAAGCACAAGCTTCAAAAATGAAGGTCAATGTGTGACAAGTCACAACTGTCATCTCAGCTTTAAAGTTCTAAGTGGCACTGAGGGCGAGCTTGAGAATGCCAGCCCCGTGTCAGTGGCTGTGTTTCTGAGTGTTTCTAGTCTATTTTCCCCCATTTCTGACAGAACACTCTTAGACCATCTGAACTCCCCCTGACCTAAATGTTCACTCTGTTTCTTATTAAGCTCACATTTGCAGCGATAGGAGAAGGTCTGAAGCACAGTTCAGATATTTCTAATTCTTCGTCTAACCTCAAAGGTCCAAAGCTCAAGTGACATTCCACTCACAGTGCCTTCCTGAGAAGCAGACTGTGCAGGAGTCACTTTCGTTGCCCCATGTCAAGGAAAGGGGAGATGAACAGAAAGTTCACATAGAGAGAAGAATCTGAGGGAGTTATCCAGGCGATGCTGTGACGTACAAGTCACTAGGGGAATTTCTTAAATTCAGATCCACACAAGACACTGGTCAAAGGAGGAAGGGAGCAGAAAGAAGGAGGAGCAGAAGGAGGAGGGATAATGGTAGTGAAGTGCTACCGTCAGGTGTGGTGGTACAGCCTATAATTCCAACAACTTGGGAGCCAAGGCAGGAGTATTCTGAGCACAAGGCTAGCCTGGACTATATAGAAGCCCCTGTTGAAAGTAGGGACAAGAAGAGGGGCTATAGTGAATTATGCACAATTGCTATAAGACCTCTGATACCTCTGATTCTAACTCTTTTTAGTAAGTACCCAGAGGAGGAAGGTTTCCATGCTAGTCTTGGCATAGTATTTTATACCTCCTTGACTGTGGAAATATCAGACAGACACAAGCGACCAGGATAAGTGCTAATGGTGTGACATGCAACCAACCACAGCAGCACACCAGTTGCCGATGCAGAGTCAATATTCCTCATTTACATCTCACTTTTGCCCTCAATCCCATGACCAATTTTTCAAAGAGATATCTAAGATTATATCATTATCATCTATGAATATTTTAATATATATATCCTTAAAAAGATTGCTAAAACCATAACCACTATATTATTGTCCCACTTAACATAACTTCTTAATATGATCAAATATTAATTTTGGGTGGAAGGCTCTAGGGAGAGAACACTGGGCCTGTGCACGCTAAACACATGTTCCACCCATGCACTACACTGATGGCTGTGTAGTATTAGGTCTCTAGTGACTCACACACTACACTGTGTCATCCCCTCCCACCTACACTTAGTTTTGTAACTTGCTTTGAGCTATTAAAACGTTTTTAATGGAGGTCAAAACCAGTACCATTTCTCTTGAGTTGTGATCATTATGTGGCTGTGACCCATGACAGGTAACGCATGCCTTAGTAACACACGTGACCTTTTTCAAACCAGCTGTCTCATACCTATACAATTCAGCTCAGCTGTCAGGTGAGGTGCATGTCAGTGCCACGTTGAGAGACTGTGTGATAGCAGGCTGTGGCCACAACACAGTGTCACAGACACTCACACCTTACTTCCTTATCTGCGTCATTCCCTGCACTGAGGCTAGGCTTGGTCACATGACTTGCTTTGCTCAATAGGCCATCAGTGAACATGGCACCAAGCCTGGAAGTATTTGGGCTAGCCTTGCTTTTCACAAATGCTGCTGTCCTGGGAAAAAGTGGGATCATGCCTGGCCTAGACAAATCAAGCCAGATGATCAAGGCTGAGTGGGACCTTCCAGGCACAGGAAGACCACCAGGTAGCTGAACCAAATGAAAATATCGTAGTTAAGCCAAGCCAAATTCCTGATTTATATATCATTTTGAATGGAAAGCTCTCAGGAAAGGAGAATCATTTGTTAACAAGTTCTAAAAATAACATCTATTTTCTCAGCCTGAAGTCTCCAGCCTTAAGATGTCTTTCTCCTTACAGAAAGAACAACTTTAGAACTAAAAGCTAACACATATGATCTGACAAAAGATTTTTTTATCTTGGCCATTTATTCATTTGAAGAAAATCACATGTGGCTATAAATTTTCAATAAATTTAATTAAACATGGATCAAATCACCTTTCTGAAATGGAATTAAATTACACAAAACTAGGCTTGTCCCAGAAAGCCTAAGACATGTGGTCACCAGACATCCTGCCCCAGTAGGAAGCACTCTAGAAGTCTACCCAAGATCTCTGCAGGCACTTGAGAAATTCAAAGTCTTTTTGAGGAAAGTATTGGCTCTGTACGTAGATTCTTCTTGCTTTCCTTGCACATATTTAAAGTTGGCCGCCTAGGACAGCAAATGTTTTCTAAAACTGCATTAACTTTCAGATAGGAATGAGGACCCAGACTCTGTCTGCTACCTAAAATATTTGGTTGTCACCCTGAGTTATAACTTGGGCATCAGAACAAACCATGCCCTTCCTGAGCCCCACCTCTGGCAACCCCATCATACACACGTGTGATGTCTGCAGGAGTCGGTCATCCAAGCACTTAAGGAACTTGGGGCATCTGTGCTGGGCCCTGGCTTTCGAAAGAGGCATGGAGCAAAGGATTTAGGGTTGCTCAAAGTGACAGACAGACAGGATCGTCACGAGAACTTCTAGACGGAGGCTTGGATACCAGAAACATTTGCTTTTGAACAGTGGGGGACTGGGAACAAGTAACAGAAGGCCCTTGCCAACAGGCTTCATGGAGATGACACTTCAGAGTTTTCCAGTGGGAGAATAGAGAAAAGGAAGGCTGAGAAAAGAGGAGAGGAAGGTAAAGATTCCTCAAGTGACCCTGTTCCCACATCCAAGAAACCGGAAGGTGAGTGCAGTTGAACCACAGAAGGTACTGATGGAGACTGGGGCCATGTGAAAGCGCACCACAGGCAGCTGTGAAATGGGGAGTCAGAGCCCTACCACTGAGCAATCCTGAGAGCTTTGCTTCCATGGGAACCACATCTGCAGATGGAACAGAGAAGGAACTCTCTCACATCCTTCCAACGGTGCTACCTTCCCATGTTAGCCAATCACTTATGCTGAATGATAACACAGAACAACAGGAACAGACAGATGAGAAGCCCAGTCTTCCTTTTACAACCATCCCTTTATAACTGACCAGAAAGCTGATTACGGAATGCTGGTAGAATGCATATGTATCCAGAAACAAAGCAAAACAAGGATTCGAACAGTGACTCCTCTGCCCTGATATGACTGACAATGCTTGTAAAAAAAACAGCAGCTTCCAAATATGAACCAAGAAATTTTGCCAACTCTTCCTACAATTTAAATACTGTCACATTTGTATTTTAAACACTATCACATAGTACAAAGATAACTAAGAGCGTTTAATGTTAAAGTTTGATATTTTTCCTTGTGATATACTATCATAAGCAGAAATGCACTGTAATAAGATGAGAGAATACACAGAAAGTGCAATGTTGTGAAACATCTCTAAAATACTGTTTTTTTTTTGTTGTAGGAATGGTGGCCTGCACCTATAATTCCAGCATGTGGGAGGTAGACCCAGGATGATTTGGTGTTGAAGGTCACCCTTGACTATATGTGGAATCTGAGGCTAGCCTGGGCTACATGAGACTCTGCCTTTAAAATGGGGAATGATTTTTTTCCCAAAAATACCCAGGAATTTCTACTTCATGGTACACATCCAGCTGTACTCTCTCCCTCTCCCTACTCCCACCTTTCCTCTCCCCTTATTACTCCCTCTCCCTCATCACCTACTTCTCCCTCTCCCCCTACTCCTGCCTTTCCCCTCCCCTTCCCCCTCCTTCCCTCTTCTCCACCCTGCTTCTCTACCTGATTTCTCCTTGAGTAAAGGTGCTGTCAACATAGTACATGCTCTTCAGTACAGAACAGCTCCTGGCTTCCTCTGTGTCCAAGGTTCTTAAGCCCAACCGTATATTGAGGTCTTCTGGAAGACTTATGGGGACAAGACTGCTAGTCCCATTCTTAAGAGTTTCCGATTCAGGGAATTTGGGTGGAACCCAAAATCTTACGTTTCTAGAAAATTTCCCCGTGGTTGGAAGCCCCTGTACCACACTTAGAACCCTAGTCTGGAGGACATGTGATTTTACCCTTTGACCTTTACTGATGCTATGGATGACTTAGAAATAGAACATTCTGTTACCTCATAGATATTAAACTGCTCGAGCAAGTCCAGGTCTGTGCCTTTCTTGTTCAAGTGCCTTTGGGACACAGCAGCGATGCCCAGCTCCTCTAGGCAGTCTACTACATCATAGAAGGTGTCTTGATCAGGCAGTCCTGCCAGTGTCTACAAGAGAAGAACCAGATGCAAACATATCTTAGAGGAATGCCACAAGGTAGTGAAGACATGTCTATGTGGTAGCTGGTGGCCTCAGTTATAAAAACCCACAATAGTACAAGGCGCAAGACAAATTCATTCAATGAGGAAATCTCCTGAGTGGGAGCATCGTGAACTCAGGACTCTTGCCCCTGAGGTACAGAGCTGTAGGAGCATTTGCAATTGAGTGGGGGCTGGGTACTCAAATGTTGGTGAGTTACTACACTCATGATTGGACTAGCTAGGTGAAAGGATTTTGCAGGTATCATCAAGGTTCCAAATCAGATAGTCTTCTGTAGTAAGTGGGTAGATCCTGTAAAAGAGGGCATAGGTCTCTCCTGAGCTCAAACTGGTTTGGAAGAAAGAGCAAGACACAAGGAGTTGAGGCACTGTATAGAAAAGGATTTAGCAGACATCTACAAAAGGCTGCCCAAGTCCATCCTGGTCAGCAGCCTTGTGAGCCTCTGAGCAGACAACCCAGTAAGGACTTGTCTGAACTCCTACCCCATGGGACCTGTGAGATGACAAATGTGCATTGCTCCAAGCAGCTAAGCTTGTGAGATCTATCATATACCAATGGAAATTTAATACACTTCTGGATTGGAAATGCCTGTTAGAATCAATATAAAAGTGAGAGCTTTAAGTTAATGATCCTCTTCCATTAAAGTTCAACAGAGCCTCTCCTTGGTGCCTGAAACTTTGTGAAACACAAGAAATCTCAAAGCAGCTACCAAAATCCAAGAAGACAAGTGAACTGGGATAGGGTAACCAGACTTTCTTCTGAGTTCTACGCCTCCTAAAGGGAGGATGTTATCTCAGTCATGCATGCCCTGCTCATCTTACATGTGAGGAAGATGAAGGCTCAGGGGTGGGAGAAATTTTACAGGTGACCAGAAATTACTGAATACTGGTGTGAAGGCCCACTCTGAGCCGCAGCTCAGTCTCCACACACTCCTGCATGCCACCCAGGGGACTCCCGCCTGGACTCCCAGACACCGCTCTGAGTCCCTATTTATCCCACTGCCTTTGTATTGCTAAGAAGACCACTTAGGTTTCAAATTTATTTTCAACATGTTAGCTTGCCATGATGTCATGGACCAACCCTTTCATAGGCATCATCTCACAACCCCAATTTCTCTGACAACTTAGAAAGAATGTCTTTATTTATATACGCTGATAGTGGCCTTTAACTTTCTCATGCTGATCAAATAGAACACAACTCATATGACTGAGGTCAGAGACATGATCATATCCATCACTCAGGAGACCCCTAAAGGACATCTTATAAGAGGTCATGACTTGGAAGCTACAAGAGGCATCTGCACATGTGGACAGATGTGGCAGCATACCCTGTGCCTGCCATAGTGGTAGTCAACTGGACTTTACCTGAGAACTACCAGTAACTAAGACACTGCCACCACTACCACCAGCACCATACCCTCCCTACACAGCATGCCCTCCCAGACTACACAACACCCCCTACCCGGCACACTCTCACAGACTATTACTACCAAAGTCTCACCCTTTGGGTTCCATAAAAGCTCTAACATTTAGTAAAGGTCAAAGAGGGGTTGGGAATGCTCGGCAGGAGCATGGAGGATAACTGGACACACTCAAAATGCCTACTGACTACGGAGGCAGCAACTTGAGGGAAGGCAGGCTAATTGAACTTAAAATCTCTTGCACAGAGGTGTGGGGTCCACCAGCGACTCAGTGATTCTCCAGTCTCCTTAACCCTGCCCTCTTCTTGTTCTCTCTCCTTCCTTCCTTCCTCACAAACTCCCACATCTAGAGTCAACAGTGAGTGAGTGAGTGTGTGTGTGTGTGTGTGTGTGTGTGTCTGTCTGTCTGTCTGTCTGTCTGTGTCCATGGAGGCCAGAGGATTTTTGGTCCAATGCTTTCCTCAATGTTTTCCAACTTAACCATTGAGATAGAGTCTTCACTGAGCCTACGGCTCACTAATTCAGCTAGGTTAGCTGGCCAATGAGCTCCACCTCTCTCGCCATCATCAACCTGGCTCTCCATGAGTGTTAGGGAGCCCACAAGTCCTCCTGCCCTTGTGGCAGGCACATTACTGATGGAGGCATCTCCCTAGCCCTACAGGTTCTTTTCCTCCCCCCCCCACATAAAACCCCAGGGGGGCTAAGCTAAACTCTATAGTTAATTCCCTTGTCTCCCAGGGTCAGTTGTTAAACAACCAAAGAGTCAACTCTCCACAATAAGCAGACTGGAAGACCTTTGCCAAGTAACAGGCCCCAAGCTGAAGTTTCGAGTAGCCATTTTTAGTTCCATTGTGAACAACTTGAGTTTGAGTTGAACCTGTGGCCCTCCAGGATTCATTCATGCAGGCTGCAGTAGGACTGTGGCATTTCCTCCTGGGCAGAAAGGTTCCACATCCCAGACACATAGTCACCTTTTCCAGGCTGTTGCTCTAATATGCTCAGCTACCTCCACCTCATCCCCACCTGGGCGTCTCCCAGTTCCACTGCTGTGCTCATTGCTAAGACACCTACAGCTGGCACAGACCACAGCCTTGCCAGAAGGTCCCGTCAGCAAGAGTTTCCTGAGGCCGTAGACGCCACACAGCTGCCTTACATCTGGCGTTCCTCAGCTCTGTTTTCTTTCAGACTTTGTCTTGCCAGGAACAATTCTTTACTGGCATTCATCGGAGACCGAACTCTGTCTTCAAGGAAATTCGTCTCCCCTTAGGTTTTCAGAGATAACCTGAGGGTAAAACCATCCTGCGGGATAAAACCAGTGTGGTAAAGCCCATGTTCCCCATGTCACCTGCCCCCAGTGTCAGCTGTGGAAGTCAAGAGCCATGACCCTCAACTCTTTCCATCGGCAAATGGATAAGTCGGAGATCCCTAGTCTCCCTCACAAGATATATGAGTAACTCTATTGGGTGGTGCATGTGCAGTACAGTCATATACACCCCCAAAAGGTGGTGAGTTATTAACATACAAAGCAACACACTTGAGTCTCACAAGTCTTTCAGAGAAGAAAGTCAGCCTCAAAAGGTCGCATACTACAAGATTCCATTTGACCCCATAAAGACAAAATTGTAGTAATATATAGAAAATCAGTGCTTGGGCTAGAGAGATGGCTCAGCCGTTAAAGGCTAGCCTCACAACCAAAAATATAAGAAAATCAGTGCTTGTCAAGGGTTTTGGATAAGGGGTTATGATGTTTATAAAAGAATGTGCTACACGGCCGAAGGGAAAGATTTTAATGAATAAAGCAATAAGATCAAATGTTTATAAAACAGTCATCTACTTAGCCTGAATCCCATGTGATTAGCTATACCAAGGCCCTAGGCCCTAATGAAGCAGTATCTCTTCCAAGAGATCCCTGGAGTCCTACCCTAATCCTCCCCGCCCACCTCATCTCATTCTGAGGTGACCAGTGCATGGGACCCCATTCTAAGCAAGGGGAAATTTCAATATGACAGAGGAGTCTCACTTTAGCATCTTCCTTCCCTCAATTCTTTCTAAGACACGGGTAGGAATGTGGAAAAGTAGAGGGTTTGCTTGATGTCTCTGTTTAAAAAAAAAAAAGTCACACTGGTCTCGAACCCAAGGCAGGCTATGGTTTGCTGCCTTTGTTTTTAATCAAGGAAATATCAGTTTTTAAATTCTATGTTATTATACCACCATTTATTTTGTTGAAATAGATTCTGGTTAGAAACCACCCAACTTGCAATAGAATTTCTCAGACTTCAAAATATGTATTTTCCCCCCAGACTCACATTAACATTTCAGTTTGCTACTCTGTTTGGTAGCTTGGTGCGTCTGACTCATTGGGGCCATAAATGTGACTGTAATTCAATAAAGCAAAATGAACTCTGCGTGGCAGTGGTTTGTGGGTTTTTCCAGGAACAGTTGTATCTGGAATGACCTCTCCCAGGGCCTTCTTGTTTGTAAAGAACTGTCCTAGTTTGCTTTTCTGATGCTGTGATAAAATACTGACCAAAAGGAACTTAGGGGCTAAATGGGCCTATGTGACTAACACTTCCAGGTCATAGTAAATCACTAGGTAAATCTGGGACAGGAACCCAAGCAGAAAATGGAGCAGAAACCACAGACAAATTCTGTTTTCTAGGCTGTTCTCTGACTCTGTTCAGCTTTTTTCAGGTCCATAGCCTAAGTCCAATTGGCTAGGGACAGTGCAGCCCACAGTGGGCTGGGTCCTCCCATATCAATGACCTATCAAGACTATTCCCTCACAGACATGGTCACAGGTCACTTTGATCAAGGGCATTTTCATTTGAGGTTTCCTATTTGCAGGTAACTCTAAAGTGTGTCAAATTGACAGTAAAACCTTGTCATGATAGACATGGGTAAGGTCTGTTAAGAGTTCCCCGGTGGGGGGCAGCTGTGCCTGCATGAACTGATGGGCTTATTAGAACTGTAGTGATCTGGAGGGTTGAAATGTTACCAGTCAAGAGGCTGATTACCCTGAGCTATCTTTAGCCCCCTCTCCAAATATCCATTCCTTGCCCACCTTTATCTCAGAACTAATAGACTAATAGACAATATTTTTCAATCTATTAATTTAACACACCCCTAACTTCCACCAATTCAAAAGCTAAGAGTGTGTTCAGATAACATCTGAGGCCTTTAGAAACCCTTCCCCCATCTTGCCGTAACTATCTCGCTGATATGTAACCACCGCCCTGATATCCCTACCAATTTACTGTAAAGTTGCCTTGTTTGATGACTTTGTTTTGAAAAACTATAAAATTTCATGAAGCTGCTTCCACCTTGGAACATGTAATATGAATTAACCTAAATCTGTGTTTATGTTAATCATGGTCACTCAAATTTGGCTCTAGAATAAAGTCTTATGCCTTTTAAGGTGAGAGCTATCCTTTTGTAGACAGCAGGATGGCCAGAAAAGAAGGAGCAAGAGAGGAGACTCTGGTCTGCGCCACACCATGTCCAGCACAGGGTAAGCCTTGCCAGTGACTGGCCACAGAATACCCATGTGCTGCTGTTACCACTGCTGCGGTGTGGAAGGTGGCCACAGTCTCTGCCAATGAAACTGAGTCACAGCATACAACAATGGGCAAGATGGAATGCTCATTTTCTGTCCGACAGAGCAAGGTCTGACTGAAAAGGACATCAGAGAGATGAGTTTCATTTAAAAAAAAAAAACCAACAAAAACATGCTTCAAATCACATGGCAAAGTAAACTGATGAACCAACTTAAAAATAAAGCAGGGTACTTATGATCATTTACCCAAAACATGACAGTTTCCTTCATGACTAACAGTTATCTCTGCACTCAGCAGCCACTACTTAAGAAGTAAATACCAGGGTTGGAGAGATGTGACACAGTTAAGAGCACTGTCTGCTCAACTAGAACACCTGGGTTCAGCTCTCAGTACCCACGTTGGCAGCTCACAGACATCCGTAACTCTGGGGCCAGAGGACAACCTTTCTAGTTTCCATGGGCAACAGGGACACACATGCTGAACAGGCAGACATACATGCAGACAGAACTCCCATGAAATAAAAATAAATCTTAAGGAGAAAGAAACAAATGCAAGCGTGTGGGAGATTGTTCAGCTGCTCTTCCAGAGGACCCAAGTTCGGGTCTCAGCACCCACATCAGGTTGCTTACAACTGCCTATATCCAGCTGCTGGGGGATCTGGTGCCCCCTTCTGGCCTAGGAGGGTACCTGCTCACAAGTGTGCATGCATACATACACAGACACATCAAGAATAGATAAATCTAAAGGAGGAGAAGGAGGGGTGGGAACAGAAAATATAACAAGCAGGTGTTGGGGCTCACACCTGTCATCTTAACACTCAGGAAGCAGAGGCAGGAGCATCACTGTGAGTTCAAGGACAGCCTGCTCTACACATGAACTTCTAGCCAGGACTACATAGAAGAGACACTGTTCGGTTGATACGAATATGTCTTCAGTTCATTAGGAGAAGCAAGTCTCCAGTTATATTCCAGCAAAGGATTCTGGAACCTTCCAAGGCCTTTCTCCCCATCACTGTAGTTGCTCCTGTAGATTCGCAGTGAACAGTCTGAAGATAATCCTCAGGGTGGGTGACAATGATGCTTGGGATGTAGGGTGTGACAATCTGAAGTACATTAGGACCAAGACATCCTGTTCAAGGTCACCATGGGGACCAATGCCCCCACTTCTGAGGACAATGTCAAAGGACTGTGACTGTCCTACGAGATGATGACCAGACAGGGATGTGATAGAAGAATGGAGAGCAGAGATGTGAGGCCCTGACAACATAAAGGAGGTGGGCTCTGCCTCCAGGGACCGCACCTCTGCCCAGGACTCAGAATTCAACAAGCAAGAAACCTGTGTCTTCCAGACCTGTGAATCATCTCTCCCAAGTCAAGGTGCATTATGGGCGAGTCTTGGTATGAAATGCCCTCCTATTCTGGCTGTTGCCTTCCAGTCACCAAGCCGGGACCACTTGGTGTGACTCACGAGGGACAATTTACATTTTCACCTGGAATCAGTTTCCACGGCTGCTGTAACTAGCTACCAAGAGCTAGGTGTCTTAACAAGTCAGAACTTTACCATCTGAAATTAAGGTGTCAGCATGGCTATGTTCTTTGTACCAGCTTCACAGAGGGATCCTTCGCTGGCTAGTTGGCTGTTAGCCAACTTTGGTCCTCGCTGGCCCACAGATGCACCATTTTAACCTCTACCTCTGTCTTTGTTGTAGGTGTCTTCCCTGACTGTGTTCGCACTGTCTTTTTATCCCCTCTTTTTCTCTTGTGATAGCATCAGTCATATCTGATTAGGGTTTGTCCTAATGACCCTCTTCTTATGGGCTGGGGTTTAAGGCTTTAACCCCCATTTTTTGACAGTGAGGGCACAATCTAGAACATACATTAACCAACCTTGTTCACTAGAGTCATGGCATAAACCAATAGCTCTGTGTCAACTCCATCTTTTTCCTCCAAGATTTCCATGATGTTAGACCAGGGTTTGACACCTACAAGTAAAACAAAGATCATTAGGAACAGTAATTCAATGACATACATTATTCCAGTCACACTGAAGTTTCACCAAAGATTCCTGCCCCGGGGATGGAGATTGTCTTGAAGTCCTTGCATGTATAAGTGTGGACACATCTATAAGCTGATCTTGTGCCATCCTCCAATCAATATACTATCCTGTCTCGTGTCCATTATTAGCATCCATAGCCATTTGCTTGAGAAGTCTCCTTTCTATTAAACATATAACTTTTAAGTCTGTTCATGTGTACAGTTTTGGGAGGCAGACGTCACTGACTGGAAAAACCTTTGATAAGTACTTGCTGAAAGTTCACCTTTCACTGAACAAGGTATAGAGATCTGTATTTACTCTGTTAGTTCCAAGCAACAGTAGTGGCACAGCGTTCTAGCAAACATCCAGAACAGAAGAACACTGTCTCTAATCCATCAGGGTACAGGTACAGAGACTGGTAGATAACTCCCCTCAATGGGTTTAGAATCTAATGGAGTAGCTAGATGAAAGCTCAAATACAGACCCTAACAGAGAGTCAGCATCTGAGTAGTGGGAATATTTACAGCTAAGGCTATCATGACAGCAAGAGGAATGCGTTGAGGACTGCTGTGGAAGGCTTGGGACTAAAGGCTCCTCTCCACATGAGCCCAGCCACTGAAGGTTCATGAGCTGGTCTCTCAAGACTCTCGGAGAGAGCTAGAAAACATCTCATATTTAAGACCACCAAGTCAAGTGGAAGATCACAGAGGAGGAAACAATCTTTGGCACAGTTCCGTGCCTGAGATAAATATTAGTAGTGATGGAAGCACTAGCTTGCCCTTGGGTTGGTGGGCTGGAATGTGAACCTTTTTCTGTGTGAGTCCTCTATAAATTATCTCGAAAGGATATTACTTATTTTTTGCTTGATGAAGTAAATTTGCAAAGAACCTAAACAAGGCAGTTCCCAAATGCTGGTCCTTGGATGTGACAGAATTGATCTTGGCCTTGAGATAAACATTTCCCAAAGGCAGAGTCGGTATCATCCATGTTCATCTCTGCACTTGGAGCACAATGCCTACACTCTAGCACGGGGTCAATAAAGTGCCTGAGAACAGTAATGATTTCTGAGAGAGCATTTAGTATTCGAAGATGGCACGGCTTTACAAGAGTGAGAGGGAAGATGAATATGATGAGAAAAGAAAGAGGTCAGAAAAACTGAAGAGTAGGCTTCCTATAAGACATGACAGAGATTAATCCCACTCACATAAATGGCATCTCTCCCATAGTGAAACTGGTCTCATCCTCAGTTGAGTTATCCAGCCAGTTAGAACCAAGTGATCTCCTGCCTGTCTTTTTAAACTCTGAACACACAGGCATGCTCTCCCTCCTACTACCTACTGAATTGTCTCCTGGTATTTATCATCAAACTCCTTTGCAGTTAGCACCAGGGTATAGTTGTTCTTCAAGCAACCAACAAAGACAGCTAGCCAGTAGATCCTGGATCTCACTGTCCCAAGGAGTTCCAGGAAGTATCTGCATGTGTTTCTAATGGGGCACCAATCTCAAGGACTATAGAGTTCCCAGCAGGTATCTAAAAAAAGAACCATGCTAGGGAGAATTCACTGAAGCATTGTGTCTGGGAGAAAACACTGCAGCCAATAGCTTCTAATTTTTCTGGTGCTTCTGGACACAGAACTACTTCCTCATTGTTTACTTTGAATCCAACATGACTTGTGAGGCCTGAGGAAGGCAAAGCCAAGCAACAGTCAGGTAGTCCAGAGAGAAGGAAAGAACCTCACTCTTACATACATGAGTGCGTGCACATGCATGTGCGCGGCACACAAACACACACACACATACACACATACACACACACACACACAACTTTTTTATTCTAGCCCCCAAAGTAAAAGTATAGCAGACTAGAACAAATGAGGCATTTAAAATGTTTACATATTCATATTCATAAATATTAACTACTACCTACGATGCACTTTTTGTTTGTATGTTTTGCAGTAATGAGGACTGAACTCAGGGCCTCTGCATACCAGTCAGCCAGTCTGCCACTGAGCTACACCACTGGGCCCTGATGATAGACTTTGCTTTCTTTCTAGGCTCTTAGAGTGACCCACCCTAGGCCCATGTCACAAAATGAGCCCTTCTGGTTAACTCATAGGTGGCCATGCATGCTTTAGAAACAAGGGAACCTGCTCTTGAACTGCTTTAGGTAAGTGGTAATGATTTTTTTGAGGGCTTTTAGTTTATTGTGTTAGTTTTATTTGCTGATTCCTCAATTCTGAGGTTTTCCTATTTAAACAAAAAATAGAAAGACAACTGTCCCCACTTTCTCATGCCTGTTGTTCCTGCCAAGGAATGAGTCTGAAGCTTCCCTGTGGAGCAGAATTTATGGATTCTCTGCACGTGTGCCCAAGTGGACACGCTCAGCTCCCCTTCAGTCATCCCTGGCACATAGGCTGTGCTCCGGTCCAGTTGAGAGGAAGCTGGAGACTGCTCTAAAACCTGCCGCTGGAAACACCTGGAAATCATGTTGCTCTCTGCATAACTCTATGACACATTTGTATGTTTAATTCCATCACAGAATCCTAGGACAACTTTACTAGCAGTAAACCAAGATGACGTTATATGTATGCATTACAAAAATCACAGCCAAGACCACACATGTCCGTGAAGGAGCATGCTTCTTCCACACAGGATGAGGTTTCTCTGAGCTTTTCATTAGTGATATGCCTTTGTTTGCAGCTCTTCGTGTTTAGTGGCAGGCAGATGACAGCACTTGCCAAAGGTTGAAGAAATTTTATAGGCAAGATTTACCAAGCTGAGAAAACAATCTATGGGGATTTTTTTTTTTTACTAATTGAGAAAAGATGGCCATCATTTTGTCTTGTTGGACAGACTTAGGATAGCAGAGGCCTCAGGCTGGAACTGTGGAATGAGACTTGGATGTGGGAAACGAAGCCCTAGGTTCATCTAAGGGTTATTCCCACTCCACAACATGCCCTGGATGCAGTAGGAACTCCAGAGATAGATGCTGGAAGACCCTACTCAACAAGGTCAAAAGCAAACCTTAAAGCCATGAGAAGGATATCCCTGTATCACAGTCCCATGATAAGTGCCCTAGAGTTACCCAACATTTAAGAGAGGCTAACAAAAAGTCTACCCATTGTCCTAGAGTAACTCCAGAGCTGGGGGATGGAACACACATCCAGCAAGGGATAAATCAAGGGAATCACCATGCTCCTAAATACCCACCATTTGCTTCAGGTTCTAACTACCTGGTTCCGAGGAAGCTAAACATAGTTTCTTAGCCACTGGTTGTCCTTATTTGGGACTGTTAGCTGGCCCTGTAATCTGTTTACAGTTCCTATCTGGTAGTGGATGGAATTGGGTGTGGTCTGGGACCTCTGATCCTGCCTGAGGCTCTGCAATCTTTATGAACTCCTTCAGAGAGACCAGGACTTGCTTCTAGTCTGGACTGACCATGCCAGGCCTGGCATCTGCCTATATGTTCAGAGCAAAAGTGTAGGAGTCCAGTTCATAGTCCTGGGTGGCTGTTGTTAATTCAGTTTTCCTTCAAAGAAACCAGGAAGCTACTGTTTTTCACATTCTGAGTGGGCATCAGAAGGGAGTCTTAAGCAATGTTGAGTCAGACATAACCAGTTGGAATGAAGAGTGAAACCTAGGCCTCTCTTTACCCTAACAGCCATACCTAGGTTGCTTTGTCTGAAAGTGCACATGAGTTGGGAGGGAATACACCAATGTGTTGTGTAGTGTACCTGCCTATTGTTAGCAAAAGTCATTTGGGATCATCTGTAGACTGGGTTTTCAAACTATTACAGTCATGAAAAGAAAAAATATTATTCAAAATTTTCTTACTTATTTTAGTCTTTCTTGAGATGGTAGTGAAGGCAACCAGGTCCTCTTGGGCGGGAGGGGGAATTAGCAAGCAATGAACCGGGCGCCCCAGCATTTCAGCTAAAGGCTTCACACCACCATAGACCACAGCATGGTTCACACTAATGCAGCTACAGCCCCTACTTTCTTCTTTTTTTTCTTTTCAAGAGAGGCTCTTTCTAGGTACCTGTGATGGTTTGTATTTGGTCAGCCCAGGGAGGGGCACTATTAGAAGGTGTGGCCCTGTTGGAGTAGGTGTGGCCTTATTGGAATAGGTATGTCACTGTGTGTGTAGGCTTTAAGACCCTCATCCTAGCTGCCTAGAAGCCAATATTCTCCTAGCAGCCTTCAGATGAAGATATAGAACTCTCAGCTCCTCCTGCACCATGCCTGCCTGGATGCTGCCATGTTCCCACCTTGATGATAATGGACTGAATCTCTGAACCTGTAAGTCAACCCCAATTAAACATTGTCCTTATAAGAGTTGCCTTGGTCATGGCATCTGTTCGCAGCAGTAAAACCTTAAGACAGTAGCCTAGGCTAACTTCAAACTCATGGTGGTCCTGCTTCAGACTCCCCAGTGCTGAGATTATGTGTGGTGCAGGCCACTCCACTCTTTCCTACCTGTGTGTAGCGTGTCTATCTGAGCACTGGAAAAGTAAGACGGAGACAGAGCCTATGAATGGGACATACTCAAGTCAACAGATGAGCGAAAGCAGAAAGAAAGGAAGGGGTGTTACAGAGCAGGAGGGGCCTGGCATGGTAGGTGGTCCCTTACTCAGAAAAGCTCAGATGTTTTCATGCTGTAGGCACCAGGGACCTGCTGACAGGGTTAGATGGAGTGATGAAGAATTGTACTTCAGGGAGGTGGGTGACAGCAGGTCAAGAAATGCTGAGACCCCTGAGTAAGCCACTGCATGGGCAGAGGGAAGGATGACAGAATGCTCGAGGAATATCTATGGGTACGTGTGACACAGGGCAAAGAAGAGGAGATGGAACACGAAGTGACCTGAACTGCATCAGGAGAATAGGTGCTCTGGTTTCAGTGGTGGAGGCAAAAGACGATGGTCTGACATGTCCTGGCTAAGTCCACGCATGCATGTTCCTCGTTGTCATGTCCTATGCCAGCCATAATCTCTATAGCTACCACTCTAGATCCTTCATGGAGATGTCTCCACACAGAGGATGTTCCCAATATCTCACCAGAAAACAGGAAGCCTCCCTATCTAAGACACCAGGTCCTTGGTTCCCCCAGAGCAGGGACTGCTCACCTCTTTTGGTATCAACAGCAGAAACAGCCTGAATGAGAAGTGGTGCATTGGACTCAGAATACTCCACGAAGACCAGCAGAAGCTTCAGGGCCGTCTTCACCACCAGGCGGAACTGGAAAAGAGACAAAATGACACACAGAAGCATGGGTAACCCCGCCCACCTGAATGCATTATCCCCTTCACCCATTGCCAGCACCCGGTGATCCCGCAAACCTGGAGCTCCTCACCCAGATCCCTTCACTAGCTCCTCATTTACCCTTTATTAGATACTTCAGCAGACGTCGTTAGTGTTCCTCAACTGGGACGATCAGGAATCCGAGGCAGAGCATACTGACCACAATCACACAGATAGTGATCGGTGGAAACAAAAATTCAAAGCCAAGGTATTCGAGCCCAGAGTTCATATTCAGCTTGCAGCAAAGTAAGGCAGGACATGCTGAGCTGGGGACTCCATTTGAGCCTGATGACAACAGTCACAGTTTTCATTTTTCCAGTGAGGAAGCCGGCACAACATGTCAAATGACTTGCTCTAGGCCGCAAGTGCTAGCAAGCTTGGATAAGCAAGAAGCTGAACCAACTCCCCAGTACTTAAAACCAGGCACAGCGGCAGGCTGCCTGGGGCTTTGGAACTCACAGATCCTGGACCCACAGCTCAGCATTTGTGAGAACTGCAGCCAGCTCAGAATCTTTCTTTCCCACAGAGAAGCCATGAGCAACTCACTCGATGGAAGCCAGCATGCCTTCCTAACTCCAGCCCCTTCAGTCCTGAGGGGTGCTGGGTCCAGTTTCCTGACCTCCCAGTTGCTGCTACAATCTCTCCTTCAAAACCTCCATGCCTTTATCTCATTTTCTTCCTCAAGAAACACACACACACACACACACACACACACACACACACACACACACACACTTTCCTACTCAGAACACCAAGCCAACCTCAGGCTATCTATCTCTTCGACTCGATTGAATGTTTTTCTCCAAAGTCAAGAAATACCTTTGAACCACTGCTAGCTGGGTTGATCTATCAGTCAATGTCAGGTTAAACAATGTGCCATTTCTCCCACCAGGTATAAAGAAACTATTTGTAGCTCCAACTCTGGTCAGTACAGACCATGGTGGTCCTACCTGCCATACTTTGGATTGTATTAAGGCAGGAGTCAAAACCAATCCTCCTTTCCCTAAACTACCCCTGTGGGATAATTACTTTGTCATAGCAAAAGGAAAGAGCCAGCTCAAGTGGGGGCATTTTAAAACACCACTGACTCCAAGTCCTTTCTCCAAGGTCATTTCATGCCTCTGCCCCCAAGCTCTTTCTCAGACATCACCTGTCTTGTCCTTGGTCGCACTCATCACAGAGAAAAAAAACTCTCCCACGACTTACTATAGCCCATGACTCCATTTCTTCACTTCAACGACTCCGTGTGATCATTAATCCAGATGTCACTTTCACAGGACATAGAATCTCTACTAAGACAAACTTCCCAGCCCATCTGTGAAGGATTTTCCAGACTGGGTCACTTCCCTGCCATGATGGACAATATCTTAAAAGTATGAACCAAAAGAAACCCTTCCTCCCCAAGTTCATTCTATCCAAGTATTTTGTTCCACCAACTAAGCAAGCAACTATTGCACACTCCAACATAGCTTGATGGGAACTTGACGTTATCTTCACTTTCAACTCAGTTATCCAGGTCTATGGTGGCCTGTGTGCCATCAAATCTAATGGCCACTTCATGGATTTCACTCAACCCTCAATAGCATATGACAGACAATTGTTCTCTCTCAGAACAGGGTGGCTAGTCTCCTACCTAAGTGATAATCCCCTCACTTGCACCTTTCAGGGTACTAAGTATGGTTTTGTGAAGACCTAAGACCTTCTGCCTGGGCATTTATCCTTTCTCTTTCCATAAACCCTCTAGACAAATTTATCCTATCCTTGGGTTTTAAAATTCATCTAAGATTGAATGTTAAATGTCTGTTGTTTTCCAGGTCCTGACTCGACTCCTGGGCCAGGCTACCTACCCCCTTAGGTATTCCAAATGCCACTACCAGTCAGGGCTGTTCCTGACATGGTTCCCACACTGTGACAGCCCTACTCAGTTAGTGGAATGACCTTTACTTGTCTCACTGCTCTAGAATCCATGTGAGGTAGCGCTTTCAAGAGATGCCCATCTCCCTGTCCATTCGGAGTCATCACGATAGCATCCAAGGTTGCACCCCTGACATGCACTCTGTAACTTACTGCCGACATGGAAACTTCTCTCCAGCCCTTTCACTCCCTGGGACCAGCACTACAGGCCTGGGCTTCCCCCTTTTGTAAGCCTGAGAAATGTCACTTGTGAAAACCAGCTTCATGAGAAGGAGCCCCTTGTCAACGACCACATCACACAGAGCCTCTTTGCATCCTGCTCATGACTGAGCTAACTTTGGAGGCACCTCCCCAGCCATGGGCGATTGGAGCCCATGAATGAGTGACAGGAAACCGTGAAGCATTTATACATATCCATAACCATTCTCCCCACAATCGAGTACCAGGAGTCACTATTAGATCCTTTTCAGCACCACTGAGTGCAAATGCTGAAGGACCAACTTGTTTTCCGGCATCAGCTGGAAACAGTGACAAAGAAGAACCTCTGCATGCTCAGCAGAGACACCATGTAAAGCAGAATCTTTGAGTCATGATTTGTAGGCTTTTCTACAAGGCTCCTACAGACATAGAGACTGGACGCACATTTGGCTACTGTGCCTAAGAACACAGGTTACCCCTACACAATCCCTCGGACACAGGGGAAGCCACGGAGCCAGTTGTACATGTGAAGGTGGCACATCTTCACTGAGCCTTCTCCTTCCAGCCCATCAGAGTGGCAAGGAACAAGTCCCAGTCCCAAGTCAAGCTGGCCAGACAGAGGTCATACAGGGGTTAAGAAGCCCCCAGGTCACCCCCTTCCCTCCAGACACTTTAGAGTTCTTAACTTCTAATTCTAATCTACTAGCTAGTCCTACTATCTCCTCCTCCTTCCCTGACTATGGAAGAGGTTAAATTCCACAGCATTTTCTCAACAAGTTCAAGGTTTTGTGGGGGGTGGCAGTCTAGAAGAATGAACTGTGTTTTGTATGTTTAAAGCTGGAGAAATGCCTTCAAGTAAATACAAACCCAGCAAGTCCAGGCTTGGTGGCTTCCTCTGGAGGTAGAATATCATTATGTGGTTCCTGGGAACGAACCTGGCAGCTGCCCAGTACGTGCTCCCACGAGGCTGGTTCTAACAGGGTCTACTTTGTCAGTCCCATAAAATCCTTCTGAGCCTCTGTGCGGCCATAGTCCTTGACTTTCATGGTAACCTGGAACCCAGAATCCCTAAGCAATGCCCCCTCCTGATGGAGATTCCTCTTTCCTAGAGAAGTAAGTCTTCCTTTGCATGATGTCCTCTCCTGTGCTGGAAAGCCTCTGTTTGGAGTTCTTCGGGCACCATAATTTTGTTTTTGTTTTTGTTTTTTAAATTCCTCACCATGGTTTCTATGTTTAGGAGCTCTGTGAGTTCAGCTTCCACTGAGTTTATGTTTGCTGCTTCGGGAGGCTTTACTATGCCAGTGAATAGCAAGCACATTAGATAATTAAAGTGATTTAGCGGCGAGAGCACTGGAGCGTTAATTTGGGGCAAATTCCTGATACTAATTGAAAGCATGTCACGACTCATCCTCAGATGCATCCAGGGCTCCTACTCAGAAGTTCCACATTAGCAGTATTGTGAAGACTTAAAAGTGGGGAGGGGACACTACTTCTAAATAACTCCATAGTAGCCTTCGCCTACCTAATCGTTACTCTGTGAGTGAAGCAGCCTGCACAGGGGTCTCTAAGTCCAGCATACTGCCTTTTCCAGAGCTCTTGAAACCCCAGTCTTGCTGCTGAGAGGTTAGCTCAGCGTTTTCATAGCATGCACGGGATGTTTGGTTTGATTCCTAAATTCACAAAACCCAACCTCATCTTAGAGGTTTTGCGTAGGAACTGCAGTTAAAAGTCCTAGCATACTGGGGCCAGGTAAACCAGGCAGGGAGGGGTGAGAGGAAGGAGTATCCCAGGCAGGGAGGGGTGAGAGGAAGGAGTATCCCAGGAAGGGAGGGGTGAGAGGAAGCTGCAAGAATGCCTGAGCATACACCACTGCATAGCTCAGGCACTGATGGCTTCTCAGACACACCACACCCTCAAGGCATCCTTCCATCCTCAAATGTCTGACTTTCAGCTCAGACTGAAGCCCCTTCCTATCCTAACACAAATGGTTTCCCTATAATACATCAAGCACCCAGCAACCTGTCTAGCCCTGAGAGAAGAATCGGGAAGTGCTCATGAAGCAAGTATGTGACACCGCGGGATGGTTGGCTCAGCAGGCAGGGGATATAGCAGCAAGGAGTGACCTTCAGTGGTTCAAAATCAAATGGGCTGAGGACAGGCACTGCACTGCAGGAGGTCTTGCTGCCTGGGGCAAGACCTTTAGAGAAACAACTATGAACCTGAATGGGGTGGACTGGCTGGCCATGTTTGAGTCCCCTCTCAATCCACAAGACTTTTCTTTCACTTCCAAAAGTGTCGAGAGCCCCTTTGGGTGCCCAGAACCCTTTGAGACTCTGAGGGTATAACGCAGGCCTGGTCATACTTCAAGGACATGGCCCACTGTCTACTAAGAAGGAACTCATACCACCTCTCTCCACACAGAGAGCATCACCTGAAGAAGAGACAATGAGTGTTCTCGGAGGGCAGCTCTAGCACTGTGATGACAGTCAGGAAGTTCAGAGCTGGTCCCAGCTAGCACAACCCCTCTTGTCCCCAGTGGAGAGCAGATCTGTGGAAAGGTTGAGATGTCCCTGTCCACATCAACACTGCCACTGGACAAAGCACCAGGCTCCAGGCACTGCCTCTGGGCTTTGTTACCTATGTTTTATTTACATTTTAAGTATTCTAGTTGAACTCTGTCCACTGGAACAAAGAACATTATGAGGGCTTTTGCTGCCTCTGTAAATAGCATCTTACACATCCTGGGCTGGCCTCAAATCCCCTATAGAGTTAAGGACCAGTGTTGAACCTCCAACCGTCCTGCTCCCACCTGCTGGGATCATAGGTGTGCATCACCTCACTTGGATTTTTTTTATAACAGTTATTTTTAAAATTAAAATGTAATTTTAAAGGTTTCTCTCTTCTTCCTTTTCCTCCCTCCAATCCCTCCATGTGCCCCCACTTTTCTCTTTCTCAAATCCATGACCTCGTTTACATTAATTGTTGTCACATGGTTGTGTGTGCATGTGCATGTGTGTGCATGTATGTGTGGGGGGGGCATGTGTGTGTATGCTTGTGCATGTGTGTGGATGTGTGTACATGTGTATACATGTGTGTTGAATTCCAAACATACACATATATGAATAAAACCTTCCCCATCCATATAATGTTACTTGTATGAAGATGATTTCAGGACTGACAACCAGCATTGGATTACCAGTTAGTGGGTTCTTCCCTGGGGAAGATTTCTGTCTGCTTTCAACATTCTTCAGTAGCTTGCAGTTCTTTGTGAAGGGTTGAGGCTCCATGAGATTTCCCCTTCCATATTAGCATGCCTTTTAGCGTTCAGGTCTTGCTTAGGCAACCATGTACCAGAGGAATAGGGAGTTTATTATCAGATTTTGTCTCCTAAAAAATGTCAGAGACACTACACCCGAAAAAAGTTTTATGTGGTGCTGGGGCTCGAACTCGGAGCTTTACAGGTACTACAGGTTCTAGGCAAACACTATCAACTGAGCTACAATTCCTAGCCCTGAAAATGATGTTAATACTGTTTATGTTATTCTAAAATATCTGTCTAAGCAGGACTCCGTGATAGTCCCTTTGCGTGAGAAGCGTGCAGAGGCTGGGACCATGAGGCCGCCATACTTCATGACTACTGAGCACATTTGCAGCATGGCTGGACAGAGCGCTACTCCAGCACACTCGCTAGTTTGCACTCTGTGTTCCTAGTCAGCATAAAATAGAGTCTGATGAGCCTTCCTGAAAGCCAGCATGCCCGTTAAATAACTGAGGACGGAGCCTCCACATCCCACACACACGCCGGACACCAATATTTGTTTCAGAGAGGATCGAGATGGGTTAGCAGTGGATAACCCAGAGAGGACAGAGATTGGGTTAGGGGTGGCAGATTGGTGTCACCATTGCGCTTTGCTAGGCTTTAGTGAGCTTGCAGGGGTCTCTAGGTTTTAGGTAGAGTGCAGCTACCAGAAGCCTGAAAGGCAAACAAGGCAGTCTCTTAAGATGTTTAAACTGAAACTTCGTGCGAGAGTTTCCATGGACTTAAGGAAGTATAAACAATGCAGTGGGCAGGTTAAATATGCCGCTCAGTAAGTACAAATCCAAGTATCCCAAAAGCTGTCAAATTGCCAAGACTTCTCTTAAAAACTCAACAAACATAAAGAGAAAACAAGTACCCAAGCTTAGGACTTAAGTTGCAGAAAGGCTTAGGAAAACACACGTGATTTTATTTCATTTCCCATAAAAGTCGTATAGGCATGTGCTATAAAAATCGGTGTTCATCTTTTAAACTGGATTAGAAACTGTAAGACAGCCTGATCTATACAGCTTTACCATATTGTTTATATACATTTACCTATACTTCAGAACAGACTAGGTACCTGAAAAAAAATTCAAACCAAGCATGCCAGTTCATGCTTGTAATATCACCACCAGAGGCCGAGGCAGGAGGATCTCTGCTCAGTTTGAGGCCAGCCTGGGCTATAAAATCAGATCCAGATCAACCTAGTTTGTAGAGTGAGACCTTGTTTCCTATTCCACAGAAAATTCCAGTCATCTTTAAGACTCCTTATTTCACATTTTGTTCAAATGCCACACACTCAAGTTGAGATTTTTGAAGTAAGCAGTTCAAATTAAGGCCTAAGGGCCTCCATAATTATTAAATGGTTCAACAAAAAAAAAAAAAAACTTGGCCTCCAAAATCTTTTTCTTGACCTCTGATGGACTGTCTGCAACATGATCTGTGTAATTATCAGAAATAAAGCACAGACCCAAACATGTACCTCAAGCACAGAATTCTGGGCCCTGGCCCACAAGAATTCACAGGGAATGAAAAGATCAGGGTTGGCACATGAGCTAGGACAGGAAGTCACCTGTACCAAGTTGCTGTGCTATGGCCTCAAAGACTGACAGCGGCCTGCTTCTGACAGCGCAGTCTGCAAAAAGGAAGCCAACTCTGTGAACGGTGAATCCCAGGGGTTGGGGGTGGGGAACTGGAAGGCCTTAAGGAACTAATCAGTAAATAAGAAATTTTGCACAGTACAAAACAGAGCAAACTCTCCAGGAATGAAGATAAAAACAAAAGGAAGAGGTACGCATCTTCATGATTAATGCAAGTGTTTACCTGGAGGTTTGTTTGTGCAAGCAGCAGCCACTTTGCTAAATTTTCCAGAAGACATTTAACATCATTACAAAAAGTCACTTGAAGGCCGGAGAGATGGCTCAGCTACCCAACATGATGACCTGGGTTTGACCCCCCTGGGACCCACATGATGGAAGGAAAGAACTGACAAGTGCAAGGTGCCCTCTGACCTGTGCACTTGAACATGTGTGAGGCACGCACATGTCCACATGCTCACACACATTCGTGCAAAATAAATAAAATGTGAAACAATGAAAAGGATCAATTAATAAAATAACATGAACTGGCTCCTTTACTGATGAGAAAGGGATTCCTAAATGTGGCAGGAACATGCCAGTTAAGGGGCACCTTGTTACTGCTTGCAGAATGGAATACTGGTTGTAGGAAATTAGCAAGTTTGAGTGGTTTCACAGGAAGCAGCATGCCCAGTTTGGGGTACAAGACCCCACATTCTAGGAGGCTAAAATAACTGGTTACCTGGCCAATTTCTAAATGAGACCAAAGGAAACTGGTCAACCTGATTTTTGTCCTTTCCTACTGGCTCAAAACAGAAGCTTTGTGGAAATATGACAGATAATATTTCCCAAGGCAAAGAACTTTTCTTCTACAAACACGTAGTCCTGGATGCATGCCAGCAGACAGCAGGTAAGCCTGGCACAGTGAGCGCTGTCGGGAGATCTTGGTTGCTAGGAGTCTCCCTGATGTGGGTGCACATGCCAGGCAGAGACAAAGTCCCAGGGGAAGGCAGCTAACAGCATTGACAAAGGGAATCCAGTCTGCAGGCCTCCTGGGATGGCTCCCAGAACTCCCTGCCTCTACTGCCTTGCAGACCCTCCACCATCCTAGAAGATGGAAACAGTATTTTCATCGGGGAAAGGATACACTGGCTACTTGACTTTCTGCGTTCTTTCAAATGTGTTCCCAGGTTCGAATCACCAGTGGTGACTCTTCCACTAGCAGCTGGGGCATGGCTGCGTTCTCTGATTACAGGAGCAGAAGCATCAAGGTTCCAGTCCTGCTTTTATTCCTTGATTTTATAGGAAAAAATACATTTGCGAATGGGCAAGCAGCAAGGCTAGTGTATAGCGAGGCATTTTTGAGAGCGGAGGGAACCTAAATAATGCTCCCTGAAGCCACACACTGGACGAAAGGAGTGACACTTCTCCAGTGAAGCCTCTTGCTGGCTGTCCCTCCAAGGCCTGGCCTTATCCTCCACACTCACTCTGATATCTCCCAAAAGCAAGGACTTGTGAACTCAAACATGGAATGGGGCTGGGGGAGGGGCTCAGGTGGTAAAGTACTTGCAGTACAGGCGTAAGGACCTGAGCTCAATCCCAAAATGCATGAAATAAAAGGGAGGGTGTTTGTGTGTAGGGGGGTGACTTGCTCGTAATCCTAGGAGGCAAGAGGATCCATCCCCCCATTCCATGGTGAGAGACCCTGTCTAAAAAACACAAAGTGTCTGAGGTAGAACATCAGAGGTTGACCTCTGACCTCCAAACACCAGCACACGCATGTGCATGCACACGGAAAAGAAATTACATACACTGGACTTAGTACTCTGGGTGTGCACAGGCAGAGGAGCCAGGGCTGCACTCTACAGGTCTTCTGTAACCACAGGGTCATCCTACCAATAGCACATGAATACACCAGGGTAACCCAGGGAGCTTTAGAAATCCTACCTACCTAATGGAATGTTGATAAATACAAAGTTCAAACGCAACTTCACCCACCCAAATAGGTTTTAATGATATTAAGATAGCTTTAGATATAGCATCCAATTAGAAGCCACTTGATTGACAACATGAGAAACATGAAATAAACTTCCATGAATCACCACTAAGCCATGCAAGAGACCATTATATGGGCATTAAATGATACTTTAAATATTACAGTGACACAGAAAATGTTTAGAATATATTTAGGGCTTACTATTATATGAAAAAACCTTAAAAATAAATAGAAAGAAAGGTTTCAAAGTGAATCACCATGATTAACTATGGTAGGATTTCTGAGTAGTATTTTTGCTAATTTTTACTTTTTAAAATTTCTACAGTTTAATACAAAGAGAATATTTTGCTCTTATAATCACCAAAATACTTTAAATGTTAGTTTTTATAATAATATCAAGAAGTTGAGGACATCTATAAGCTTGTATTTTTTATTTAATCTGTTGTCATTAACTTCACTATGGAAATTAATAGCCCAACTTCTATTAATGAAGCATTTATTAATTCAAGTCATTTTAAAGTCAATAGAAAAAAATACAAGTACCAAATCTAGTACTAATGTAAGACAATAGGTACAGTTCAAGGAATTGACTGGTATTCTGAGAATTTCTTTGGCAAGGCCATGAAGAATTCAACAATTGAGCAGATTTCATGGTGTTAAATATGTTTATAATCTGTTTTTAAATATAACATTTCTAATCGGATATTTTCCTACTTAGCTGCAGAGAGTTATCATTCTTAAATTGGCAGCAAGAAAATCTCCAAACTGAAGGCTGGGGAGATGGCTCAGCAGGCTTTTACGTTTGCCATGTAAGCATGAAAAGTAGACTTTGGAGCCTCACACCTATGTAAAGGCCAAGTGAGCATGGTGGTCCATCTGGAATCCCAGCAGGAGGCAGACACCAGATATCCCCAAAGCAAGCTGGCTAGCTAGACTAGACAAGTTGATGGGTTCTGGGTTCAGGCGAGAGATCTCAATAATACAATGAAGAAAGCAATCAAAGAAGACACCCCAAAACATCCTCTCACCCCCCACCTGCTATGCCCACACATATATGTGCACACCCATGTGAACAAGAATATGCACAGATACATGCAAAAAAGAAAAAGGCATGTGATCATTAAACTTGTCACTGATATTGAGCCTGTCATGGAACTGGGGGTGGGGAAGAAAAGTGGCTTGAACCACAGAGGGGAGAACAATTTCCTCTACAGAGAGGAAAAGGTATTTGCAATGGCCTAGCTAAAGGTAGAGGTGTGGAGTCGCCTTACCAAGCAGCCAAACATGTTCAGGTGTGATGGTTTTCACGAGTTTTTGAAAGCCAAATGTAGCCACCACCACAGCATGCAAGCCCTAGAAGCTATAGGTACAAAGACCAGCTGTAGGAGACTTTCTAGGAATCTTCTGTGGGCTCCAGGGGCAGGTCAAGAGCAGAACTAGACCCAACAGAGGTCTCTCACAGTATACAACCAGACATCAGCAACTACCAAAAAAGAGATTGGTGCATGTGAACTCTGAAAAAAGACATCCTGTAGCTTTCTGAACTCACCACCTATCCCTCACAAAATGTCTCAGGAAATTTTTAGATGGATGCCTAAATCTTTAGACAGAAGACAACACCAGGCCCAGCAGTCTCGACTGAGTGCATCTCTAGACTAAGATGTTGAGTGAACTTCTCAGAAAAAGAGCTATTAACAAATGGTGCTGGACACGGGGCCAGGAACGATGCTCAGAATTTTGCGTATTTGTATCTGCTCAGCTCACAGTCTATTTCCATATTATAGACGAAAGGTGACCTGCGTGAGGGCTGTGCTGGTCCCCAAAGCCCTAGCATGTTCTGGGATATGCAGTATATCTTGATTTTTGAAAGGCCTGTGAAGACCTTAGGAACAATGGGTTAACAGTCAGCGAGGCAGCTCCCCACTCACTTCACAGTGACCCTAAAGCACCCCAGTCATCAATGTTGTCACAGAGTCTGAGCTGGTTGGTCCACATTCTCTCCCCCCGCCCCCAGCATTCTGGTCTATAATAAAGAGGCATAGCTTATTAAATTTATGTTATATAAAACTGGCACTAACCATTAAGATGATAAATGGCCAAGACAGAATTCACAATTATCTTGAGGCTGGAACTGTGGTCTGATCAACGAGGAAAAATTGCAATGGCTTGCATTTAGATACACAACCATCAGTCACAGTCACGGACATGCAGAAAGAAGAACTGGCAGGCATGGTGTACATACAAGTAAAAGCCAGGGAAACTTAGTGGACTGCCAGGCCAACTTCAGCCATCACCCAGGGCTGCTGCTAGAAGGCCCACCAGAGCAGGGATGGAATTTGTGGAAGAGAATGTTATATCCCAAGGAGGCTGCTATATACCTTCTACCAGCTGCAAAAAGAAGCCGGTGACCAGTAGAATGAGGGACTAGTTATCCGGTCCCAGTAATATCTAGAACAAAACATACACTGTAGCTCTGACAGACTTATAGAACAGCCATCTTTACAGTTTTAATTTCAAAAGGTGCATGTGTGTGCATAGTCGCGTGTGTATGAGCGCATGTGGAGTCAAGAGGACAACCTCACCTCTCACTGCTCAGGAGGCATGCACCTTTATTTTTTTTCCTTTATTTTGCAAGAAGGTCTCTTATTGGCCTAAAACTGACCAAGTAGCCTAGGGTAGCTGTCCAGCAAGCCTAAAGAATCGCCCTAGCTCTGTCTCCCCAGTGCAGGAATTATAAGCACATCACCATACCTACCATGGTTTTTTGTTGGTTGTTGGTGGTGGTGTTTAATGTGGGTCCTGGAAACCAACCTCAGGTCCTTGTGTTTACATATAAGTTCATTGATGATTGTATGTGTATGTATGTGTGTGTGTGTATGTGTATGTGTATGTGTATCTGTATCTGTATCTGTATGTGTGTGTATGTGTATGTCAGTCCTGGACAACTACCTTTGAATGCTCAGAGCACCTCCACAGGGAATTCAGAATGCCTGACAAACAGTATACCCAGAGTTTGGTAATGGTGTAGGTGAAGATGCCTCCCCTGTAAGAGTAGCTTCCTAGCAACTCCAGTATCCATGAGGGTTGAGCCACATGGAAGGGACCACTTCCTTTCCTTTTCTAGAATTAGGAACGTGACTCATGATGTCATGACCGTCTTAAACATAGCTCAGCATTTGCCACAGCTAGGTTTCTGTAACTGTATGTAACTAAGGCCATTCTTCATGTCTAAGCCTCCATGTGGGTCCCTGGAGTGATCACATATCATGACACAATACTTGTGACTGCAGGACCAAAGAGCCACTCACTCTCCTCTCCTTGGGAACCAGCACTGTGTCCTGACCCAGGGAGGGAGCACTGGGACCTGGGAATCATGCTCTCAGTTCTCCTTTCCAAGCATTAATACCAGCTTCCATGTTCCTGCCAGGGGCCTGAGCCCACTCCAAACTGTGACTCACTTTTTATTCCTGTTCAAGTTTTCTAAATCCAGAAATCTAGGCCTCAGTAGCTGCTCTTTAAGATGTCTCCGCATTGCCCTCTTTCTCGTTTTTAACTGCAACCCTTTCTCAGACCCCATCACTTCATGGTGACTGTCGCCATCCCGGCCATCTTCCCCCTCCTCTATCCCCACTCTCCACATGCCATGGAAGCTGCTGTCCAAATGAGGCTTCATGGGGAGAACATGAATATGAATGTGTGTGAGAGAAGGTGGTCTGGCTCTTTTCATCCCTCCCCAAACTAGTAGCAGGGGTTAGATGAGAGCAGTGTGCACATCTTCACATGGATGCAAAGGAAGTCCCTGCTGTCTGATCAGCAGCCTGGCACACGGCTGGAAGAATGAGATGCAGTGGGGCTGGCAGAAAGACAGGGCAGGGTGAGCAAAGGTGGATGGGAATACAGAAAGGGTGGTTTCCATGGCAACATCATGAGCATCTCTGATGAGGAGATGAGAGTCTCCTCCAGGGCCAGAATGGAAAATGAGAAGGTTTCTATATGAGGGTGATAAATGGCCTAACTATAGAAACAGGATTATCCTATCTCAATTAATTAGAATTTCAGGTGTATAAAACTACCTACCCTTAACAAGTCATTGTGGGGGCACCTTACCTCCTCTGACTGAGGAGTTTAGAGATGGGCTCATGTAAACAGAAAGACTTTATTGAAAACATTTTGTGCTTTCTCTTTTAAAAGTCATTATTTGGCTGCAAATACATCATTTTCTTCTCTGGAGTTTCAAGTAACTACAAATGGGCATTGCATAACGACCCTCTGGCAGCGGGGAAAGTCTCATCGTGTTGCCTTTCATGGGAGGAAAGTCAAGCATTAGGAAAACAGAACAACGGGGTTCTTTTTTTAACGAGCACTTCCTTTATCAATGCTGTGCCTGTATAAGGCAAAGCCAGCAGGCTGTCAAGGCAGACCTTTCAGGTTTAAAAGCCATGAACCTGGCAAGAGAAAAGACTCAAACATAGCTTACTTTGCTTTCTTCACCTGAGCTGGGAAAACCTAGGTGGCTGTATTGTTTAATCTGTGTGCTAAGGGAAGAACTGAGGCTTCATTCTCCAAACCTAAAGGTCCTGGTTGAGGCACCTATTCTTCTCCCAGATCCTTCACTACCCAGTTGAAAGAGTGGGGCAAGGTATCAGCAAGTTCAAGTTTTGTAGAGAAAAGGTCATCTTAGGAGAACTGTGCTGGAAAACAAAACAAAACAAAACAAAAAAACCAACCAACCTTGCCAGTGGCTGTTTTTTGCATTCAGCTGCTGACCTGGAACTGAGAATACCCAGTAGGGTGATTCAAGATCTTGTCTGACACCACAGTGAATGAGTCACAAGCTTCAGGTGTCATCAGTAGTCACCCTTCAACCCCCACGTTTTGTTTTGTTTTTTAAGCAGGACCATAGGCACCAAGGCACGAGCTCACTAGACTCTATTTGTCCAGCCTCACAATGCCTAGAAGTCAGCAAGTGCTGAAGATTGGCTCTTGGGAAAAATGAACAGTGTAGAGGAAAATGCACATGTTCTACAGAGTCTAGCACTAATGATGTCAGTGGGTGGGGAAGAGACAACTGGTCAACCCAGGACAGAGCCTGAGGAGGGACCACAGAGCATGCAAGGACTCTGAGGACCAGCCAGCCAGGGAAAGTATGGTTCCTCTGCTGATTTCTGATTTTACACTTTTCTTTTCCCTTTGGGGTTTTGAGCCAGAATCTCACACTACAGCCTAGGCTGGCCTTGAACCTGTGGTAATCCTTTGTCTCATCCTCCCAGGCACTGGAATTTTAGATATGAGCTACCATATCTTTTTAGCCCCTCCCCTATTGTTTCTAATTCTTTCTAACCCTTCCTGTTCTCTAGGATCTTCCGTTAATTTTGCTATCCCAAAAATACCAAAACTAGTTCGTTTGTTTGTTTGTTTTAGAAGAGAATAGAACTATAATTCTGCATATGTTGACAAACAGGGACACATGTTAAGATCTTCATAGCACAAGCAAGAGAGAGTCAGTCTCTCCACTTCCAAGATGGCAACTGGAGGCTGCAGATACAGAAGGGACATAGGACTTGTCCTGACCTAAGAGAAAAGCAGAGAACAAGCCTATTCTCTCAGGCCATTGCTACAACAGCAGCAAACTAGGAAGTCCTCATTGCCTTCCTCACACAAGGCCCCACCTTCTCCACTGTGCTGTATGAGCCCCTAGCATATAGGTCCAGGAGACACACTCAGACCATGACATCCCCTTCTACACATGCTCATCTGTGCTCTTCCCTGCCCCCATGCCACCACATCAGTCTTGCCAGGATCACAAAAGAGCCACGAAGATTTCTTAATCCAGTTGTAACATGTATTTAAAAGTCCCTTTTTATTTCAAAGACATCTCCACCATCTCTCCAGAGTTTAAGGTCATAGACATTAGTCATAGAGCTATGGAGAGACCTGCTTCCAGACAGACATGCTGGCCAGGGAGGCCTCCAAGCAAATATAAGGAAGACAGAAAACGCCAACACAGGAGGCCAGATACAAATCTCCCTCTAGCCTAGCTAAGCCAACCTCATAGACCCAGCATTCCACTCCATTTCTAAGGCCACTTGCCCTAGCTTCAAAATAGAGTTGCTCCTATTTTCCATGAAAAACAAAGCCAAAAGATATGGGAAAAAACATTTTCAGTTGCCCAAGGAAAAATAGTTTCTGTACTATGAAATGGGGGAAAGTTTTCCTCATCACAACACTGGAAGAGGAAATCTGAGGGCCAAGAATGGCACTGGGCTCTCCTGCCTATTATTTATGACCTGTACCAGTGGCATCCTACCACTTGAGGTCACAAAATATAAGCAGCACATAGGTACTTCTTCCATAGCATAGTATTTTAGTTAAACATTAGAAATCAAAAGTGCCAAAAGCATTTGATTACAGCTTAAAAGAATAAAATTTTGTAAGCTATCTGTAATTAAACTGAGCTTTAAAAAAAAAAAGCGTCTACAAAGGATGAGTCATCCTTTATACCAAGACAGGACTTGAGCGAAGCTGAATAGGATTGCTCTTTGCAAAAACATTTCAAGGAAGATTTTAACAAAGAACCAATGATTTGCAAACTGAGCAAGGTGTCCCAAAAAGAAAGAAAAACAAAAACAAAAACGAAAAACGAAAAAACAAAACCTTAGTCTTACCTTTGACCCAACAAGCGTGTAAAGCCACTGGATGGTCTCGCTGTGGTTGATGACGCCATTCATCCCATCCACATACAGCATAATCTGACCCAATGCTGCAGAGAGGGAAAAGAAACGAGGAGATATTATTGGTTTATGTGTAAGTGCAGCCTTCAATGATCATGAGGTCAACTGAGATTTTCATCACATTAAGGGCACTGTCTATTGAGAAGGGCACCAACTCTGAAGTTAGGTGTGAAGCTCTGAAGTCTCATTTCAGAACTAAAAGCACAGGAAGCTATTCCTGGCATCTGGAGGATCTAACCACAGCACTGATATCAGTCATCGCTGGGTTTGTGCATCTTGATGTAGAAATGCATGAGTCTCTATCCTGATGTGTAGGTTGTCCAAGAGAGGGCCAAGCTGAACTTGAGATGGTATCTGGAACCAAGAGGGAACATGACGGTTCCCAAAACAACCAGGGTCCCAGGCTGCAATTAGAACGTCCCGTGTCTTGTAGAAACATCCAGAGGGAATGCAATTTTAGTTTTTTAGAGAAAGGACAGCCCTGCATTTAAGTGTTGCTTTGAATTTTCATAAATTCAAAAGTTTTATGATGGAAAATGTCAGACTTAAAAACAAGTCTCCTGGCTAAGCATCGTGGCACCGACTTGTGATGCCAGCTACTCTGGAAGGCAGGGTAGGAAGACTATAAGTTCAAGGCCAGTGTACCCAACTTAGTGAGATGAAGTCTCAAAATTTTAAAAATGCAAAGAGAGCTGAGGTTGTAGCTCATTGACAGAGCACTTGCCTAGTGTGCACATATATGGCCCTGGGGAACCCCCAAAATAACCTGCCACACTCCAGAGCCTAAGTTCTTAGCTTAACAAAACATTATCGCTCTTCTAGTAACATTCTTCAAGAAGTGCAATGTATTATTTTGAAACAGCTTCATTAACATCAAAATAATTTTGACTGTAGACACTGCACAGAGATAGTCAAGATCCAAATTAAGCAGATTTCCTTGAATCATGTCTACTGTCCTAACCACCTTCACATCTCAATCGGAAAACCGGAAATTATAGAGGAGTAAATCAAATGATCCCTCCTCCCTCAGTTTAAGGATAATCATCTGAATGGACTGATAGGTTTTAGGAAATAATCTACATGAAATGGCACTGATTGAAAAAACAAATGCAACACAAAATAGGTTCTGTTCTGAGCTCTAGGGAGAAAAACGTATGGTGACACTATAAACCTCATCATTCCTCACCAAACAAAGGAGCAAACAGTCAAACACAGACATTCTAAGGAAAACTGCATCTGAATACATAAAGCTAAAAATAAAGAGAGAGAGAAGTATCTTGGGTACATACTCAACACATAACATAACATCACATAACACATTCTAGCTCATAACCAAACACTGGAGACATTCTTATTAAAAGCAGGATTTTTTTTTTCATCTATGGATGTCTGGGAATGCAGGTGTACACATGCTATGGCATCAGGGGGAAACCTAGGGGAAATTTTCAAGAACTGGTTCTCCTCTTCCACTACGTGGATTCTAGGGATTGAACTCTGGTCATCAAACTTGGCAGCAGGTATTTTCACCTGCTGAGCCATCTCAGTAGCCCTGGCAATATTTTCAAAATGATACTTTTACAATCACTCTATGATGCCATAGAATTTTAGGCAATTTTAATATGACATGAAAACCAAAGAGAGGTAAAGGGTTATATAATACTATTACTTTGTATAATGTATAATGCTGTTACTTTATATAATGTATAATACTGTTACTTTGTATAATGTATAATACTGTTACTTTGTATACTGTATTATATTGTTACTTTGTATAATGTATAATATTGTTGCTTCTCCATACTATATTATAAACTCATAACACTTAGAACAAAGGATAAAATTATAACAGCATGAAGATTGTTCTCCCTATAATAAAACAAATGCAAATTAAACACTAGGGATGTAGCATTATCCCTTCAATCAGCAAGGGTGTTTTAAACATCACTCAGTGGTCAAATACAAAGCAGGTTAAAAAAGTGACTTCACATGTCACTGAGTCACAACACAGCAGTTTGGAAGAAACCCTGTAGTAAGACCATTCCGTGCTGCAAATGTTTTAAAAATTGTTATTAAACAGCAACCAACAGATTAGAAAAAGATCTTTACCAATCCTACATCTGATAGAGGAATAATATCCAATATATACAAAGAACACAAGAAGTTAGACTTCAGAGAACCAAATAACCCTATTAAAAAATGGGGTACAGAGCTAAACAAAGAATTCTCAACTAAGAAATAATGAATGGCTAAGAAGCACCTAAAGAAATATTCAACATCCTTAGTCATCAGGAAAATGCAAATCAAAACAACCTTGAGATTCCATCACTCCCCAGTCAGAATGGCTAAGATCAAAAACTCAGCTGACAGAAGATGCTAGTGAGGATGTGGAGAAAGAGGAACACTCCTCTATTGCTGGTGGGTTTGCAAGCTGGTACAACCACTCTGGAAATCAGTATGGTGGTTCCTCAGAAAATTGGACATAGTACTATCTGAGGACCTAGCTATACCACTCCTGAGCATATACCCAGAAGATGCTCCAACATGTAATAAGGACACAAGCTCCACTATGTTCATAGCAGCCTTATTTATAATATCCAGAAGCTGGAAAGAACCCAGATGTCCCTCAACACAGGAAAGGATAAAGAAAATGTGGTACATTTATACAATGGAGTACTAACCAGCTATTAAAAACAATGAATTCATTAAATTCTTAGGCAAATGGGTGGAAATAGAAAATATCATCCTGAGTGAGGTACCCCAATCACAAAAGAACACACATGGTATGCACTTACTAATAAGTGGATATTAGTCCAGAAGCTAGGAATATCCAAGATATAATTCACAGACCACATGAAACTCAAAAAGAAGGAAGACCAAAGTGTGGATACTTCGGTTCTTCTTAGAAGAGGGAATAAAATACCCATGGGAGGAGATACAGAGACAAAGTGTGGAGCAGAGACTGAAGGGAAGGCCATCCAGAGACTTCCCTACCTGGGGATCCATCCCATATTCAGTTACCAAACCCAGACGCTATTGTGGATGCCAACAAGTGCTTGCTGACAGGAGCCTGATATAGCTGTCTTCTGAGAGGCTCTACCAGTGCCTGACAAATACAGAGGTGGGTGCTCTCAGCCAACCATTGGACTGAGCACAGGGTCCTCAATGGAGGAGCTAGAGAAAGGACCCAGAGAGCTGAAAGGGTTTGCAGCCCCATAGGAAGAACAACAATAGACACCAAGCAGTACCTCCAGAGCTCCCAGGGACTAAACCACCAAACAAAGAATACACATGGAAGGACTCATGACTCCAGCCACATATGTAGCAGAGGATGGCCTTGTTGGACATCAATGATAGGAGAGGCCCTTGGTCCTGTGAAGGCTCATTGCCCCAATGCCAGGACAGGGAAGCTGGAGTGGGTGGGTTAGTGAGCAGGGGGAGGAGGGATGGGATAGGGGGTTTTTGGAGGGGGAAACAAGGACAGGGGATAACATTTGAAATGTAAATAAAGAAAATATCTAATAAAAAATTACTATCATTCATTTCAACCTTACAGGAACAGACTCAGGACTGACTTGTTTGTTATCTATATGACAGGCCCATAAGGCAGCTATTGCTCTACCTGATAGGCACATAAACAGGTACTGAGAACTGAAGGACTGAGCCCCAAACTCCTCCTACCAAGTGGCAGAGGCCATCTCTGCAGTTGGGACTGCTGACTTTCCAGGTTCCTGCACAAAGAGACTTGGTTCTCTCTACATGTCTTTTTGTGTAACTTGGAGAGCCTGTCTTAATAAGGGGTCTCTACATTAAAAAACAAAACCAAACAAAAACCATAAATAAGGAAGTAAAGATATTTCCCAAACTGCTGTTTCCACAAGTAAAACCTTACACCTGCCACAATCTGGCACACACAGCAAGCCAAATCCACATCCTACTCTGTAAAATGTTTCTGTGCAAAGAATTACAAGGCAAGCATAAAAGTTTAAGCCTTGCTTAACTCAACAAAACACTCCAATCAGCATTTATAAAAGATGGGTTTACTGTGAGTGGCCTGTGGCTCAGTGGGAGGGGCCTCGTTTAGTCTGAGCTCTTTGGCACTGCAGAAGGGGAGGAAGAGGAGGGGCTGACACAGGAAGCATTAGGACTGGGTGCCTGTTCTCTTCTCTTTCTATATTTTCCCACCGTGCACATCACATCATGTTACTTCCGCAGTAGAAAAGCAATCAATAAAGGTCCAAAACAAGGCAAATGAAATGTGTGATGGTTTTCATGGTTTATGAATGTTATACTAATCCATCACTTCCTCCCTCAGAGAGGCCAGTTCCCTTCTGCAAAGCTCTGAGAATGAGAACTCGAGTCTCCTGTCTTTCCGTTTCCTCCCCTTCCCTTTCCCTGTCCTCAATCTCTCTTCGCGTGTCTGCTAAGTCAGCCTAGGGGCGCAAGGATGTTAGCTGGACCCCATGGCCCCCTGAGAAGCCTGCTCTGTGAGGCTCACCCTCTCCTCACAAGAGCCAGAATGCTGGAATGTTGGTTTCTACCCAAACGGCTCAGAGGCCACTGTTAATAAGACAATAGATGTGTGAAGCTGGGTCACTGCTAGAAAGAGGGACGAGTGAAGAAGTTGACTGTGTCAGCTTCTCAGATTGGAGGTGGAGATTTGTGTGTAATGCCTTTGCCAAACACCTGGATAATCCAAAACCAAATAGATCTTTGTATCCCAGGCTTTCTTCCCGCAAAACACACTCTAGACACAAGGTGGCGCTAAAGAGACTTGACTGAACTGATTCTGCAAAAGGAATCAATAGTAAAGATCCACCAAGCAGAAAGTGGACCTGAGAATAAAATCACAGAAGTAAAAAGTAGGTGCCGTGGTAATACACCTGTGTCCGGGTCACAGGGAGCCATGAAATGTGTTGATCTGTGTTTTCAAATATACAACAGGCAGAAGAGGGTGGTGGTGGCGCCCTAGTCCCAGAAAAGAGAGCCCTTGGGAACCTTCCTTGTAGGCCACAGATGAAACCTACTGATTTTTTCTGTTTCTATGTATCTAGAAGGTGAGACAGTAGCAATGCTCTGCCCACTTCGCAGAGGCACTGGTAGGGACTGAGTTAGAATGGTGCCCGGGCATCGGTGCCCCTCAGTGTGTTCCCACATCAATCACACGCCCAGCTCTCAAAGGCCCGAAGCCCTAACTGCTCCGCCCCTCTCAGATGCAGGGCACAAGATCTTAAAGGGCCACTCCTCCCAAACACAAGAGTCTCCAAGACTTTCCCTTAACACAACCGCTGGTTTACTTTTTATATTTAGCTATATGACCCATTTTGAGATAAATCATACTAAGTTTAACGTTCTGTTTTGTCATTTAACTATCCACTTGACTTAAGGCCATTTGTTAGAGACTTTCTCTGTTTATTTTAATGCTTTTTCAAATTAGAAAAAATCTACAGCCTGTGTTCGTGTGGGTCAGTCTCTGTCCTTTGATCTATTTGCCAATATCACATCACCTCCATCAAAACTTCCTGCTAAGTCTTTCCATTTGTGTGTTCCAGTTCCTCCTATGTCATTTTTCTCCCTCGATATTATTTTGGCTATTTATGTTCCTTTTCAGATAAGTTTGTATAAAGTTTGGAAGCACTTTGTCAACATCACTTTCATGGCTAAACTGTTTGTCACAGAAACCCGAGGGCTGGGTTTAGAGCAGTGGTTCCCAACCTTCCTAATGCTGTGACTCCTCTTCAGTACAGTTCCTCATGCTGTGGTGACCCCCAACCATAAAGTTATTTTGTTGCTACTTCATAACTGTAATTTGCTACTGTCATAAACTGTAATGTAAATATCCGATACCCAGATGGTCTTAGGTGACCACTGTGAAAGGGTCATTTGACCCCTCCATGGGGTTGAGACACACAGGTTGAGGACCAGTGGCTTAGATCCCCCCCTCACCCCACCACAATGATCTCACAGAAGTGCCTGGAAATCCACCTGCAATTCCAGTCCAGGAAAGAGCAAACGGGCTAGCCAGACTCGCCATACAGGTAAGCTCTGGGTTTGATTGAACAATCCTGCCTAGATGAATGAAGAGTAATCTAGGGTGATCCCTGTCACCAACCTCCAGCATGCACATGGGCATACACATGCTCACACAAACACACGTATGTACAGACAGACAGACAGACAGACAGACAGACAGACAGACACACACACACACACACACACACACACACACACACACACACGGAAAAGGGAAAACTCTGGAATGTTACAGTTTATGGATAAATTTTGAGACATCACCTTTTTTAGCATCTAATTCATAAATCCACTAAGCCAAGTAAGGTGGATTTCCTTGGATTGCATTCTTCTGTGTTTAGTTTTCAGCTATAGAGCTGGCATATGTTTTAAGGTTTTTGTTTCCTAACTTTACAAGTAGTTCCCATCCTTTGGAGCTATTATAGCTAGCTTTTTTTTGTTTTCCGTTTTTCCATTTTCCATTGCTTATTAGTAATAGGAGCAATGGCTTTCCTATTGTTCTTGAATCCTATACTGTGTTAAATGTATTCATTACCGAAAGTTATGAGTTTTTCTTTGTTTCTGTAGGTTTACTAGCATTGCCTACACAGGTTAATAATGTTATCTGTGAAAAAGCAAAACAGAAGAACCGATTTTGTTTCCTCCTTACAAAACTGTAACTGGGCCTTTCTTCCTATGCTAGTTAAGATGTTGCCTTAATAGTCAACAGGAATGGAAAATGTGGAGCCCATGTCCTCTTCCCAATACCAAGAGGAAGTACGATTAGATCTTTACCATTAATTATAATGCTGGAAGTAGCTTTTTGTGAGTTTTTGGAATGTGATCATAAACAGATGACATGTGCCAGGTGCCTTTTGACATTAACCGACATGATTATCATTGACATGAATGTGGCTTTTTCACAGAGTTGCTATGATGGTCTACACTACCGGAAGCTCAGGCAGCAAATGAACCTTGTGTCCCATGTGGCCATGGTGCACTATTCTTGTTATTTATTGCTGGATTTGATTTGCTAACATCTTATTAAGGAGTTTCACCTCTTTGTCCGGGATACAGATTGGTCTGTACCATCTGTCTGTCTGCTTTTCACATCATGGGGACTCTGGCTTCATGACATGAGCTGGGAAGTGTTTCTCTGTCTTTTTTTTTTTTCTTTTTCTGGATGAGATTTTATAACATCGGTTTTGTTTTGTCTTGAAATGTTTGGTAGAACTTGCCAGGAAGCCATCTGGGCCTAGAGATTCCTTTTATCGAAGTTGACGGCAAGCTATTTTCTTTAGAAATTATCATCATCATTAGTTCTACTACATCAGTTTGCCTCCATCTAGGTTTTGGTGGTTTGTGCTCAGTAAGGAACGGGCCCATTTTCCTAAGCTGATAATTTTTGAACTTAGAGTTATTAGTGACCTGACTCTACTGGTCACCTAGAAACTGCAGGTCTTGTTTTTCTTTCCTAGTGTTGACAACAGCTATCTTCTCCTACATCCACATTATTCTTGATAGTTTTTCTTAGTTTTTTTTTAATAACCAGCATTTTTTATCTTTGACTTTTCTTATTTTTCAATTTCTATACTTTTCCATTACTATTTCCTTCTTTTACCTTTCAGATTATTTTTATTTTTAGTCTTTTTTTTTAAGTTAGGTATTTACATGATTTTCTTCTTTTCTAGTCTAAGCCTGTGGTGTTGTAATTTTCCCTCTGTGTATCACATTCCACAAAATTTAATACATTGTCTTTTCATTTGGTTCAAACTATTTTCTAATTTCCTCTGAGAATTTCCCCTTGACACGTGGGTGATTCTGAAGTGTGTTAATTCCAAGTATCTGGACATATTCCTATTATCTTTCTGTTACTGATTTAGCTTAATTCCATCACAACCAGAAAGCACATCATCTGATTCCAATTCTTTAAAATTTGTTATGGTTTATTTCACGACTGGGGATATGGCCTGTCCTGGGGACTATTCTGCCTCTGTGTGAAAATGTGTATGTTCTGCTGTAGTTGGGCAGAATGCTCTGGAAGTGTCTGTTAGGGCTACCTGGCTGGCGGCATTGTTCAGATGCTCCACAGCCTTGCTGACTTTCATTCTATCAGGTCTGTTGATCATACAGAGACGAAAGTGAAGTCTCCAGATTAAATGGGACTTTTCTATTTCTTACCAATTCTTTCCACCTGGGCTCCTCATATGTCAAAGCTCTGGTCATCTGAAAGAACGAGTCCTTAGCCATGGTGATAAGTTCACTGGTCTTCGCTCTCAACTCTACTTTCTTGTAATGATGTTGCTATATTTTGTTTTCTTTTGCTTAGTATTTGCACTTCGCTCTATATCGCTTTGCTCCTGAACGATGTAGACTAAGATACCTTGTAGCATTTAGTTGGGTCATCTTTTGTGTTCCTCTTCTGATAAGCCTTGCCTTTACTTGCTGTGATGAGGTTAGTTACATATCACAAAATTATTGGTGTGTTCCAATTTAATCTTTCTTCCAATAAGAATATCTTGCGAAGTTCCTAATTCTATTTATTCTATGCTTCATCACTAATTCTTTTGATCTATTACTTTGGCTGACTTTGTATATTTCTATTTATTTTCTATCTGAAATACTTTTATAAAACTATTTTAAGCCTTTCACAAACCCAATGTCGGGATCACCTTGGCGCTGGGATCTACTGGTTTTCCCTTTCCCAACAAGATGAAACTTTCTGAGCTTATTGCTTGACAAGTAACTCTGGCTTAGAGCCTGGATAATTTGAAAATGATGTCGAGAAACGTTGGCTTTTGTTTAAGTGTCACAGAAAACATCACTGTTTAAGCAGGCAGCCACCTGACTCAGTTTGAGCCCTGAGTTCTGACCTTCCTATCAAAGGGGTTGTAGACCCAGAACCAGCAGTTTTGGGGGCCTTTGCTGTCTGTGTATTTGGACTGGTCCTGCCACAGTGGCCAGTATGAGACCCGGGCTTGGTGTATTTTGTTTGGCTAAGTCTGGTCTTGTTCGAGGAGCACATAATGGCCAGTGGCAGCCTGAACTCTCTTTAACCTTGCTTGGATTTCTAAGTCTCAAGTGCATTCTCTAAGACATACATTCACTTATAGTTTTTGATGAGCACACACTCAGGCACCCATGCATGCACGCATACGCAAACACACACACACACACACACACACACACACACACACACACACCTTCTCCAGTATCCTTGATATCTCAAGGTCATCCGAGGTTCCCCTTCTGGTTTTCCAGTCAAAGAGCTGAGCATATTTAGCCTGCTCTGCCTTTTGCTTTCTGCAATAGTTTGCACAGCAGACATCACTGGTCCTATCCTCTTGAGACCACTGTCTCTTCTAAACACACTACTAGGCATCCGCAGGGTCCTGCTTTCTCCAAGTATCCCCATAGCTAGTCTCACCTAGGTATGACTTGGGGACAGTGGGATGGCAATACAGAGATAAGAGCACAGGCCTGGAGTGTTTGAGAAACACACCATCTCTTTGATGCCATTTCATATTCAAGACTTCATCCCCAGTTTGCTGTTAGTATTTATTCTTGAGCCTTCAAATATTTGCTCCGTGTCTCTTCCCTCGGCTTAGTAATTGCCTTCAGCCAAGAGCTGGCTGTGTTTATGGCATCTCCCCTATGCCCAGACCAACTCCTGTTCTGCTCTTAGAGGAAGCACCCCAGAAGCACCCTGGGAGCTGGGGCAGTAAGCGAGCCCTCAGCTGGGCCCATTCGGAATCGTGCCGCATTGTCTAAGCCCATGATTTACCATCCCTCTCCTCTCCTTCCTTCCCCTCATTTCCTCTATCTCCCCTTCCCTTCCCTTTTCCTTTCTGGAGCTTTCAGCCCTCTCTTCTGAGGTAAAAGCAAGCTTGGCCCAGACCGTGGTCAGTCCTCAGGGCTTTGCTGGAAGCAGTGCTCAGAGGCTCTGATGGTCCTCCACCTTTTCTACACACTCCTCACCCTGCCTCCCTCTGGAGTCCTCCGGGGCCCTGTTCTAGCATGCAGTCCTCAACCACCCAGGCTCCAGCTGGAGCCCGTTCTCTGCTTGTGATTTTAGACAGTACTAATGGGTTGTGAAATCGATTTTGTGAGTGAGTTTTCAGTAAATAGAATGGGGGGAAATAGATGGCCTTGTGCTTAGGGAGGTGAGCGTTGTTTTCCTTTTTTCATTCTCTTTTACATGCATGTGTTTACCCAGCAGGTCTTCAGCTGATAGCGCTTGGAGTCGACTGTGCCAGACTCCTGCTCCTTCCTCACCTTCCACCTCTGCTGAGTCTCTCCATTCCCTCCTCGATGTTTCTTCTAGCAGGTCGTGAAGTCACTTTTTCTTCCTTCAAACACTGCCCATTGTCTAGCTTTCACCCTAGCTACAGAAATCCAACCTCTAGGCTCTGCTACAGGTATGGCCATCTATAAAACCCTCTGCATAATTGAGATACACACACACACACACACACACATATACACACACACATCTCATGAGGTTTAAGGTTTAAAGCAAGTCTCTGATTTTGTGTTGGACCACACTCATCATTATCCCAGGGCACATGTAGTCCACATGTCATGGTTAGATACACTTTGTATGAAAAAGAACTGCTGGTCCTTGCTAGTCTCCTAATTCTGGCTTGCCACCCCCTTCCCAATACACACTAGGTGCTTGCTGTGTTACATATGTTAGCTGAAACTGACAAAGTTCCATCTCCCTCTGGTCTAGGGACAGAGTCCCAGGCTCCACATAGCCTTTCACCCCACAACCCTGCTGGCTTTCCTTGCATCTTGATCAACCCATCTGGATTCCTGACTCTGAGCCTTGATCTGACATCCTAGCATTTTAATTCCAAGCCTGCTAATACACTCAGCTAGGTATATATGCCTTATGCTTATGCTAAGTACTTAGAAAATACACATTCACTCAACAAACCAGAGATAGATCTGATTTTTATTAATTTTTCTTTGTGCATCTGTATATATGTACACAGACACAAACACCTATGCACAATTAGAGGCCAGCAGGAAATGTCAGGGCATCTGCAATCATGTTCTACATTATTTTATGAGACAGTCTTTCACTAGACCTGGATCTCAACAATTAGGCTAGACTAGCTGGCCAGTCTAGACATCCTCCTGACACTCCCCCTTCTTCTGCCTACCCAACACCTAAATTATAGGCATGCACCTAGATTTTTACAGAGATCCTTGGGGAAATTGAATTCCAGTTCTTATGCTTTTAGTAGCAAGCACTCTGCCCACTGAGTCATTTCCCCAGCCTGTGGTTTCCTCTCTAAATTTATAAACTTTTGCAAGAGTAGGTATCAACACAAGGGCCTTGCACATGTTAACAAGTGCTCTCCCACTGAGCTATAGTCTCAATCCTGATTCTTTCTTTAAAAAAAGAAATTTTTATTTAACGCATTGGACACACTGATGAATGCAATCCTAAATTAGCTGCTTGCCTGCTTGTTCATGTCTTTTACTTTAGCCAAAGATACCAAAAATGCCACGGCCCAGTGAGGAGGAAATCCCTTCTTGGCAGAGGTACCTCACAGTCTCTACAAAGAGCTCTTCGTGCATATTGCTGCCTGCGATCATTTGTAACTAACCTTTCCTCCATTCTTCTGCTTTTTGTAAAAAAAAAAAAAATTTTTTTTCCTTTTTCTTTTTTAATTTTGTATATCTGTGGGTATCTGTGTGCATGTGAATGCAGGTGCCTACGGAATCCAGAAGGGGGCATTAGATTCCCTGGAGACTGGGAGAGGTAGCCATGAGCCATCCGACAGGGATGATGGGAAGCACACTCAGGTTTGTTCTGTGAATGCTGAACCATCTCTCCAGCTCCTCCTTGGTTCTTTTTGGCACAGACCTAACAACAGCGGTTGTCTTGTGCTTTTCAGGAACTCGGAGGCTAACTTTTACAGATTTCAAACTGGCTGCTGCCCTTCACTGACCCTTCACTTGGACCTGTGCAGGTGTCCTCTGGGTAACCTTTTGACATCAGGAGGACAAAGCTCTATCAGCATGGGCATTTTTTTTGAAGAGCTGTCCCATAACCTTTGATTACACACATGTAGTGCACTCACTGACTTGTGTCCCTTTGCCTGACCCCAGTCATTTCCCATACACCACATCATCGTCTTTCTGCATCTGAAAAAGCTTTAGCCCCATCCTAGGAGGAGGATAGAGACCTGGAAATTCCTCACACCTGGCCATCTTACCAATAAATTCAGTTTCTGGCATAAGGCACAAAACTGGCCTACAGAATAATTTAGAACTACCCTATAAGACATTTCACCACTTGATAATTAGCTTGAATAACTTCTGTTTATTTCTACCAAAATTCCAAAACCAAAAGCAAATTCTATGAAAAAAGTTAAAATTCCCCTCCCACAAATGATATTCAACTACCTGGTAAATGTGGGTGGGACACCATGTGACTTGCCCACTAGAAATGGAGATGGGGAGCTGTCATGGGACCAGACGCAGACATGATGGAAAGGCAGACAGTGTAACCATGAAGACTGGCCGTGTTTTCTTCAACTAGAATAGAATAGGAGTCTGACCACCAGCAATGACTTTTCAAATTCAAGTTAGCTTCAGAGATAAATGAGTGTGTAAAAGTGCATGGATACAACCCCCCACACACACACACACTCACACGTACACACACGCACACCATGACTAGTACTCGATCCTGATTTCTGGGAAGGGTTTCTAACTTAAAGATGGGCTGCCAACTTACTTAAATCAGACCATTCAAATTCCCTTGGAACTCTGAAGTAGATTTGGTCATATCTAATTTCCATTATTCTCCAGCCCCCCCACCCGCACCCCTACAAATATTGAAAAAGGAGGCTGGTAATGTAGCCATTGTCAGAGTGAAATGGAGACCTACAGTTCACATTATTATTATTTTCTTCCACTTGATTGTCTAGCCTAAATAACAAGCCTCACCCGGTTTTCCCTGAGGGCAACTGTCAAAGAAATATTCTTTCAACACCGATTACTCCATGAAGATTAAGTAGAATAAGCTGCCAATTCTGGCCTAGAGACAGCAAGTTAATCAGCACAAAAAGCTGCGATGAGGAGTCACAGTTCTGAATTCCCTGCTTGCACTGGACAGAATTTACAATGCAAATTTTCTAATTTTAGTAAATAGTACCAACCTCTCCCCATCCTGGAATGTTTATGTCTTAAAAAAAAAAAACACCAAGATAAAACTGAAGTTACAAAAGAACAGGCTGAGGATCTTCTCAGAACACTTACAAGCTGATAAGTACTGTACAAAGAGTCCTTCAAGATCACGTACATGGGTCTCTCTGGTCTGCCTTCCTTTCCTCAGGATGTCATGGCATCAAGTGTTCAGCCTCTTATATCATTTAATGGTACGCAGAGAGGACTGAATGTGTTCGTGTTCACACACCTTCCCACCAGTAGCACTTTAAATCCTGTTCTCACCCTTATGGTTGGTTTCAAAGACCCTTGGCAGCCACCAGCACAGGAATAGCCTCATAACACCAAGTGGTGATGCTCTGGATAGCATCTATGTGCCCAGCCTCTTTCAATCTTTCCTAGTCTATAGTCATAGTCATATATGACTATAGTCATAGTGTTAGATAAGGAAAATCCACAAATGGCAAGACATGTAATAGATTAGTAGACCTTTTGCCATATTCCTTGATCGTCTATGGAAAATAATTCTCTGCTTTGTAATCATTACCAAGAACTTACAGAGGCAACCTGCACACTCCCCAAAGCTCCCAGGCTTCAAAGTTTACCATTTCCCTTCTAATGTTACTCAAGGTGCTTGTGGGACTGTTATATGATGTTTGGGGCACTAGAGGGCGCACTTTTATTAGGCATTTCCACCTTTTGGCGTTTCAGAAATCACAAATCTGCCTTATTAATAAGCAACTCTAGATAGAGCACCTCAAAATGAAATCTGGGGCACACTTTTGTGAGTTTAAAAAGAAACAAAAACTTTTCCAAATATGTTGGTTCTGTATTTGTACTTAGAATTCTAACCACTGAATTTTAACTTTCTTAAAACCTAACACATGTACCAACTTACAGAAATTCCACTGATTTCTGTGAACCTTTATCCCAAGTCCCATTCCACAGTGGGGACTTGCTGCGTATCTGAGAAGCCCACAGAACCTGTGTCCCGTGATTACTTTACGGCTAGCATCCCAGACAGTGACGAGGCACCGGCCAGGTTCCTAGGCTAGTCACAGAGAACAGTCACTGCTCTGGAAGCCGTGAACCACCACTCTCCCATCCCCCCTGGGGCCTAGCCTCCACCACCTGAGTTATCTAGATGTGGGTGGGAGGCTGGTTTGGGTGGCTGTGATGCTCCATGACCAACTCTCCAAGACCTGCATTTGGCAGGAACCTTCCCGAACCGGGCTCTTCCCAGACGAGCTCATCACTGGCTTCCAGCCAAAACCAAAGAAGGAGAAGCTCGGGGGAAAGCCAGAGTTCTGGCATCCTGAGGACTGTCCTTCACATTCTCCAAGAGAGATGGACAGGGACAGGAACAGGGTAGACGGGAACATACCTCCATCTATGCTCCAAATTGCTAGAACTAGTTTTCCCACACCACCAGTACATGGCTAGCTACACACAGACGCATGTCTCACGGACAGTTCCAAAAATGCAATTCAAACATTCTGCTACCATCCCCACTTCACGCATCACATAAAAGCAAACCCAGGACAAGACCTTTGTTTCTTCTTAGCGTATTGTCTGTACTAAAGACCTCCAAACAAGAGACCTTCTAAAAGTTCAGATCCAGTGTGGTCATCATCGGCTCAACCCCCTAGTTAAATCTATACTCTTTGTAATTGTTATGCTTGCTTAATGTACTGTGAAGATGTTATTTGATGAGACAGGACAGTGCTTCTCAACCTTCCTAATGCTGTGACCCTTTCACACAGTCCGGCACATTGCGGTGACCTCCAACCATAAATTTATTTTTGTTGCTACTTCAAGAACTGTAATTTTGCTACTGTTATGAATCATAATGTAAATATCTGATCTACAGGGTGTCTGATATGAGGCTCCTAAAGGGGGGGTGTCATGATCCGTAGGTTGAGAACCGATTATCTAGAGCAATGCCAACACATGCCAAAATAGTCAGAACCAGAAACCTTCTTCTTGGGACCATAATCCCCAGTTAACCAAAATTGTTGACTTACAAAGAAGGAACATGAGAAAAAAAACTAACATTCCTGTTAAAAGATGAAAAAGAAACACAGTAATTTAACCTCTAGTGATTATATAAATACAGTGTATGATCTGGCTCTCCAAACTGAAATACACATGCATTATTAATAGGTATGGATGCACTGTGCTGTCAGCTACATGCCATAACATGGACAGTTCTTGAAAAGAGACATTCTGACCAGTGGAGTAAGCCAGGCACCACAGGGCGCCCACGGAAATGACCTATGTGAAATGGCTGAATAAACCAGCCACATTCAGAGAGACCAGGAGGGGCTGAGGGAGGGCCACTGGAGGCTTTGTCCAGTGAATGCAGAATTTGCTTAGGGTGACGAGGATGCAGAAATGGTAGCAGTCATGATGGCATGTCTTAGTGCTAACAAATGCCCCTAGATGACACAGCCTGCGAGGACAAAGATGGTTTTATAATACACACACACAAGCTTTAAATACCATCCCGGCACAAATGACAAAACCGAGAAACATCCCATCAGTGCTACCTGCCTGCAGATGAAGGTCTAATAGGAGAAAACCTTAGCAGTGAGTAAGACGGTTACGGTCTCAGGGACCCTGGCCTTCTGACCTGATCTTGGCCCTCCCGGAGCTGGCAGCGCTCCCATGTGCATGAATGTGGACGAACCTCACGGTCCTTGCAGGGCGAGCAAGGCAGCAGGCAAGTGTGCACCCCCACCCATCCTGCCGTCTTGGCCTGCATAGTAGATTCCATCTATTTAATAGCTATTTCCTGGCAGCTGTAATTACACGCTCATTAGCTGAGAATTGTTTTGCCATCCGAAGAGTCAGGACTGGCTGCCCATGATTAGTATTTTGTTTTCATTTCTATAAATACGCATGCATTTCACATGTCGTCGCTACCGAAACTGAAGAAATACTTCAGACCACAAATTCTCTCCAAGATAATGAGGAATAAGAAAGTTGGTCTTGGGGAGCAGGGGTGGCTTACAGACCACAATGGCTTGTGATCCTTCGCAGGAACAGGGGCATCAGAAGGTGTCCAGAACATCTGTGACACACGAATTTCATACAGTATAGAGGCAAGTATAGAGGTGATTAAGAAAAAATGCATTCAAAGGCTCCTTAGGGGGATGAGCATAAAAAAAGAAGTTGATGAACATTCCTTTAAAACCCGACAGCTAAATGTGTTCCTTAAAGTCAAACATAAAGCCCTAGCTGTTTACACACACACACACACAGACACACACACACACAGACACACACACACACACCTTTGAGTAGAAAGTTGTGGAAGTGGAACTCCAGCCTTCTCTTGGGCCTCTCGGTCTTTTCAGTGCAGTCAGAGCTGTCTGTGAGGGGAATGGCGCTCCATTTTGCCCAAACTTGTAGCTTTACTGAGGACTGGCATGCCCACCCACTCACAAGAGGAGTCCCAGTTCTTGCTGAGCACCAGGGTCTCTGCTAGGCCCACTGGGCAGCACCACTGTGGCCAGATGGACAGAGCACCAATTGGACCCCTTGCCTTAAGAAAGCGCAGAAGGCAAGTTAGGGAAGGGGTCCAAGCCTGGTCTCTCAAGACAATAAGCCTGGTCCTGCTTCTTCCTGATTGAGCATCTGAGCACCGACCCCTGCTGTCTCAATTCCTCTTCTGTGAGAAAAACAAAGAGACACTATGGCGTGGCCACAGTGAAATCACACGAAAGAAGGGCACACACTTTAGTCTCTTGAAATCTCAACACCTGCAGTGAAGCCACAGGGGTGTAAACATCTCCCTGTCTGCCTACTTTCCATCAGTGGATACAGTATGCATCCACTCTTAGTATTCTAGAGCCTGCACTTAGAGCTTTTGGGGGATCAAAGTTTGGTCCCAAAGTAAACTTTGGGCTCTTACAGTTCGGCTAGCCTGTAAGACAGGAGCGGCAGCGAGCAGAGTTTGTGAGTGGAGAGAACAGTGCGAGCAGGCATGGCCTCTATTTTAATGCTAACTCAGCTAGGCAACATGATATGACATACAGTCTGGGTGACTGGGATAGGCCATGTCCCAAAATGCAGACTTGGTGAAGAAGTTGGCTGTGCGGAGTATGATTCCAGGGGTCAAGAAAAAAACAGGCTGTACAGAGCTCCTTGCCATAAGGAGAGGTTGAGGCTCAGCTGTGCCCGAGTAGGTCATTAATATGCTGTAGGTCAGGCTGTGGGACAGCGTAGTACAAAGCTAACCCCTCCAAGTCACTCCCTTCCACAGGCCTCTTCCTAGACCCAGCAATGGGCCCCAGCCGAGTACTAACAGTCCTCTACTGTGTCGACGGAAGGCTAGGCTGTGGCCTCAAGCCCTGCTACTCCACAACTCAGGAGCACAGAGCAGCCTCTGCAGTGACAGTCAAACTGCGTTTGTGTTCTAAAAGGTATGGAATAGAAGGACCCAGGGGAGGTGTAAGGATCAGCAGAGCAGCAGATGAATGATATCCAATCAGCAAATGATAATCATACACCAGAGGTAGAGGTGAGGACAGAGTCAGCAGTCAGCGGGGCTAAGTTCAACAGGTAGGGAGGAAGGACTGATGTGGCCAGGACATTGCTCTTCTTCCTCCTCCTTTAAGCCAGGAGACTCTTTCTCTGAATGATAAACGGCACTGCTGGGGCATAGGCTGGGAGGTGGCCTTATGAGCTCCTCAGAGGCTGGAAGGATTTGAAACCAGGTGACCCTGTGACATTACTCTTCCTGAAAATATGCACAAGCCCCAGAAAAATCTCACTTGGAGAAACCATCAAGGACCAGTTGCCAGCAAGGACTGGCAGGATCTGGTGAAGCCAGGAAGCCAAGACTGTACTTTACAATCAGGTGAAGGCAACGACAAAGGTGACTGAACTGGGGACAGCCATTATGCCGAAACATGGTGACAACAGACAGCCTGCCAGAGAAGGCGAGTGTGGGAGTGAACAGAGCACAGGCAGAAAGCCACACCACACAGCAGGGATGTTGCTGAGGACTTCAGACAAAGGTGGACCCAACAGGCAAATTTCAAGACATTAGACAGTGCGATACACAAGAAATGTCCAGATTGACATCAAACCCCAAAGAGAAGTCCCGAGTACTAGGTAACTACAGCATCGCTGTGGAGATAAATCAGGAAGATTCCAGATTCTCATTTAAGTGTCACAAGAACATCTGAAAAAAAATCACACAGTTCATGGTGCTTTTTAAATAATCCTATGGGGACATTTTGAAAGTGAACCTGAAAGAATTTCTTACAGAGAATGGTAAAAAACCAGACATTACAAACTCTAATTCTGTAAAATGTAAGAACTGACCCTACAACCTCAGGATTTTCTCATACACAGTCACTTAAAGAAGTGCATGTGTGCATGCATGCACACACACACAGAGGAGATAGGTGTAGCATCCCTGCAACACTAAAAGATAAGGCAATGTAACTCTCCATCAGGAGAATGGATGATGGTACTGGGTGCACCCAGAGATGCCACTTAAAGCAAAACACAGAGTGTGCCTGTCAAATACGATGCTGAGTGACACCACTGAACCAAAGAAAGACACTTTCATTACAAGTTTGGAGACAGATAAAGTATGGTATAGGATTCAAAGACTATACATAGTATACATATATACTATGTAAATAGCAGTTACAACAGTTTGTTATGTCTTGGGAAAGAACCCTGCAACAGCAGAATGCTGTGCTGGGAATCTTCAACTCTATGGTTACTTCTGACCTCTTAAGAGCAACAATGTATCCACAGGTCTGTATTATTCTCTATACTTCTTTACATACCTGTAGTGTTTTGTAACAGATTAGAATGAGCGATTGTTAAAGTATCTTAGAACTGATAAGATTCTAAAGCAATGATGAATCTAGTCTTCAATTTTATTTATTTTGTATGTCTGTGTGTGGCCAAGCACATGCCACAGCATGTAAGCACAGGTCAGAGGAAAACTGTGGGAGTCATCAGGTCTGTTTCTACCGTGTGAGTCTAAGGCAAGGAACTCAGATTAGCAGGCTTGGTGTGAAGCATCTTTATCCTGAGCCATCTTGACAGCCTGATGAATACATTGTTAGACGCATGATAGAAGTATTCAATTCTACTTCCCTGTGGCCCTTTGCAGTGAGAAGAGGATGCTTGATTTGGCTTCTACATCATTTGTGGAAAGTCATCTTTCAGTATTGTCAGAGATCCATCCTAGGAACTCCATAAGACACCAAGTCCTTCATACAAAAAAAAGGGCACAGCATTTGAATGTAAATATAGATACATCTTCCCATATACTTCAAATCCTCCCCATGACTTATAATAGCTTCTAAGTGAGATGGTTCAAAAAAACAGTGGCAAGAGAGAAGCTCCTACATGCTTGGCAAGGTGACAATTCACTTATTAACCTTTTTTCTCTACAGTCGGTTGCATCCATAGGCACGGAACCCATGGTAGTGGAGAAAGCACCATTTAATTAAGTCTTTGTCCCTGGGAATGTTTGTTGTTATGATGCTGTAATTATGATATATTGTGAAATCATGAAAGTGTCTTTAATGACCTTAATGTCAAATACTAAGCTTTTTGGATATTAAAAATCTTAGAAATTATCCTATAAGTATATGATATCTAGCTGGATATATAGGTCTTGATTTATTACTACTGTCCTATTGTGAAACAAATTTTTCCTAATTCCCAGATACAAATAATGCCATATAGATTTTTTGGGGGGGGGCTTAGTTAGTTAGTTAGTTAGGGGACTGTTGGTTTTCTATTTGTTTTTGCATGTAGCATTTTTTTCTTTTTAGAATCATTCTAGATACCTCCCCAGAAATAGAATTATTTGTTAGTCCAAACAGTTTAATCATCTTTTGTGAGTCACTGCATGCTGTCAGTCTATTTAACTACAGTGTTTGCAAACCTTCTACTTCTGGACACGAGAGAACCAGGATCAAATTTCCCCTTCTGCCAGAGACATTCAAAATCTAGACTAAATATAACAGCTCTTTTGAAGACTTTGGGCCTCAAGCAACAGCAGATGCTGCTCCAGAAAGATGAGAAACAAAGGCAGTGAGCCTTCAAGTAGCCCGGGTTTCTGTCTCCCATGCCATGGCACAGGGAGGGCAGACCCTGCCAGACTCACTAGACTGCCCAAGTTGAGACCTGGCATAAACAAGCAGAGGATTCATTAAACATAAATAATAGGAGAGAGCTACCCCAAGAAATAACTCAGAAAACTGGAAGACCCTTCTTTTCAGGTGAGCGGCCGTTGGTGTAGGATACACCCGTGGCCAGCAAAGGTACTATCCAAATGGAAAGGAAAGAAAATGACCAGGCACTCATCTGCACACACGAAAGACCAACGTGTCAACCAACCCAGTGTAAACGTTTACACTTATTGAAATGGTAAGAAGAGGGACTCTCATGTCCATGCATGCGTGCATGTGGTGGTCAGAAGACAATTGTAGGAGTCGGGTCCTTTCTTCTATTAAGTGGGTCCCAGAGATGCACTCGGGTCATCAGGCTTAGTGGCATACACCTTTATCTGTTGAGCCATCTCAACAGCCCATCAGCCCCAATTTTTATACCCAGTAGGGATTCATTTGAAAAGAAAAAGTAAAACGAGGACTTTTTTTAGACAAACAAGGTAAACTTCAAGGTAAAATTCATCATATGTGGGCCAATACTCAAAAAAAAATGTTTAAATTAGTATTTAAACATTGCTCAAAAGTAACAGACTCCTTAAACATATAAATAACAATGTTGTGTGCAGTACAAAGTATGACATCAGGCACAGAAATAAGAATGGAATAAAATGTCTTACACTGTACAAGAAGTGGTATAAAATCACTCAGTCTGTGATAAGTTAAAGAATGATTCACTCTAGAAACCAGTAACCAGCCCCCAAATGCAACCGGTAAAAAAGCATTACGGACAACAAGAGCTCAAACAAAATTCTGATCATTCACACTGTAGACAAAAAAGGAAGGGGAAACAGGAAGTACAGGGGAGACAGGAAGTACAGATGGGACACAGGACAGCAAAGTGATGCCCTTGGTCTGACTGCTTCACTAGATACAGGAAAGCCCAACAACCCAAAGGTGCCAACTTAAAGTCAGTCTGGACCTAAATCTTGAGGTTCTGTGAACCGCCTATGAAAGAAGACTTTCATATAAGAGGAGAGCAAAAGTTAAAAGGATGAAAAAGAAGAAATTCCTTTCTAAAGTGTAAAACGTTGTTTATTTGTGTGGGGGGATGCCACGGTGCATATGGAAGGCAGAGGACCATTTGTGGGAGTTGCTTCTCTTCTCCCCAGATGGGTTCCAGGAACTGATATTGTCAGGCTCTATGGCAAGAGGCTTTACCTGCTGAGCCATCTCACCAGGCCTAGCCTTGTAGAAGAGGGAAAGTATGTACAACAATAACAAACATAGAACCAGAAGAGAAATAGAGACTCTCCCAATTATCAACACTGCTTTCAGAGTAATTATAGAACACATATGGACAGACAACGAGCAAGTAGTTAGAGGTACCTGCCACCCCGACCTAACTGACATTTTACACTGTCATGCAGCAGAACATGCAAAGAACTGTTCAAGTACTCAAAAACAGATCAGATTCTGACCCACAGGAAATATTCTCAATACATTTAAAGGATGAGAGGCAGCATGGAAACAGGATGTCCCTGTACTGTAGGCTGGGCTTCACAAATAAAGGCATCGAATTCCTGACTAATGCTCTCTTTTAGGAGAACTCAGGTGGGGCTGGAGAGATGGCTCAGTGGTTTAAAAGCACTGGCTGCTCTTCCAGAGGACCCAGGTGTGATTCCCAGCACCCATGAGACGGCCACAACCATCTATAACTCCAGTTCCCCGGAATCTGATGCTCTCTTCTGGCTTCTGCAGCATGACGTGCATGTGGGCAAAACCACACAAAGAAGATACATACATATAAATACAAAATAAAAATAATTTTTAAAAAATCTAGGAGAAGAAAAGCAAGTCTAGAGCAGTGGTTCTCAACCTTTGGGTTGTAGCCTCCTTTGGGGGTCACATATCAGATATCCTGCATATCAGATATTTACATTACAATTCATAAAATTACAGTTATGAAGTAGCAATGAAATTAATTTTATGAATGGGGGGGTCACCACAACATGAGGAACTGTATTAACAGCTCATAGCATTAGGAAGGTTGAGAACCACTAATCTAGAGTAAACAGAAAAAGAATGATTAAAAAAGGAAAATGTAAAGAAAATCTGATTATTTGGCAAAGTCAATAAAACAATACATCTCTAGTCATACCCAGGAAAAGAGAGATAAGACACCAGTGTAACTGTCAGAAATGGATGGATGAGACTCCTGATGGAGCAGGCTCAGAAACAGAAGAAAATATCCACTCAGTGACATTTCCAGTCTACGTACTGAACGTCTCAGACACAACCCACAAATTCCTCAGGAAGACGTAAAGTGATAAATCCTCCCTCCAACCTACACAGAGAGCCCGGAAGGGCAATATTCATTAAAGAAACAAAACATATAGCTAAGTGTTTTCAAGGAAATGAAAGCCAAACCTAGCAGAGTGTCTGTACTGGTAAATTCCATCAAATATTGAAGGATGAAAAATAAAAATATGAATTCTATTCAAACTCTCCTAGGCAACTGACAGGGACATAACATTTTTCTCTACTCACCCAATAGGACAAGGATGACCACAATCAAATAAAAAATATGCAAAGAGTAAAGAGGAAGCACTGAGTGGTACCTCTGGGGAACACAGACGCAATCAATTTAAGGGGTGGGTGACAAGTGCAGGGCTACTCTTCCTTCCTCCCTTCCTCCCTCCTCCCTTTCTCCCTTCCTTCCTCCCTTCTTCCCTTCCTCCCTTCCTTCCTTCCTCCCTTACTTCCTCCCTTCTTCCCTTCCTCCCTTCCTTCCTCCCTTCCTTCCTTCCTCCCTTCTTCCCTTCCTCCCTTCCTTCTTCCCTTCCTCCCTTCCTCCCTTCCTTCCTTCCTCCCTTCCTTCCTCCCTTCCTCCCCTCCTCCCTTCCTTCCTCCCTTTCTTCCCTCCCTTCCTTCGTCCCTCCCTCCCTCCCTTCCTTCCTTTCTTCCTTCCTCCCTTTCTTCCCTTCCTTCTCTCTTCTTTTCCTCCCTCCCTCAAGTTATATGAATGAAAGAAGGAACTAGCACAAACTCTCAAAACTCAACAAGAACAATAATGATGCAAAAAAATCCTGAAAGAAACACACATTTCATCTTTAAAAGTGGCTAAGTAAGTAAGTATATGAGCAAACATAAGGCAGATAAAGACATCAAGGGTGGTTCAAGCTCACTCATCGTCGGGCAAACATAACCTTAAGTCTAAAGATGCTCCATTGGTCTTCTGGCGGAATGGCTAAAATTAGACTGACCACCCTATATGGTGGAAGGGTGTTACAGAGACGTCACTGTGGAGCTACAACTACTGTGGGAATAAACAAAGCAAAACAAAACGCAGGGATGGCAGACGGTGCCGCAGGTAAGGGCTCTGCTGGGCAAGCCTCGTGACCTGAGTTCAATGCCGAGCACCTGTGTGGAGGGAGAGACCCAACTCCACCGAGCTGCTCTGACCTCCGCATGCAGGATATGATGCAGAACATCTGCCCACGCCCAGGAGCCTGAGCGCACACACATAATAATAATAAACATAAATAAACAAATAAAGATTTAAAATAATTACCCCCCTAATTCATGATCCAACCTTTCCCTCTTAGATATTTCCCACGGGGAAATTTGTGTCCATACAAATATTTGTACAAAAGGCCCCCAAATAGCTTAATAAATATTAAGAATTATTTATTCGGTTTTTTAAAAGATTTATTTATTTATTATGTATACAATGCTCTCCCTACATGTATGCCTGCACATTAGAAGGGGAGATCAGATCTCATTATGTATGGTTGTGAGCCACCGTGTGGGTGATGTTGTTGCTGGAAATTGAACTCAGGACCTCTGGAAGAACAACCAGTGAGTGCTCTTAACTTCTGAGCCATCTCTCCAACCCCAAGACTGATGTATTCTTAATAACATAAAAACTGAAGACACCAAGACATTCCATCAAGATGTGAGTAGATAAACTATGGTATGTCTGTGTGATGGAATCTGTTCTCCTGTTACTCAATTTTTCAGTACTTTCACAAAATATCTGATAAAGATACGTTTTTGGCTCAGGGTGTCAGTATTTATTTAGCCTTGCTACTTTGGGCCTATGGCAGCATCGTGGATTGTGGTGTCAGGGTACTGTTCAGAAAGGGGCTGTGATTCCAATATTCCCTTTGGGGCTCATACCCCAGTGGCCTAACTTCTTTCTCCTAGGCCCCACCTCCTAAAGACTGCACCATTCCTTAATGTACCACAGGCATTGGTCATGTGCTTGACACATTGGTGTTTGGGGAGAGTCTAGAGCCTATGCAGCACCATTATCAAAAAAGAATGAACAATAGCTCACAATGGTAATGAAGTGTTTTTAAAGGTCTCCTGAAAAAAAAAAAAAACGTCAGACAGGAAAATATATCCTATCTGATTGGTTTACACTACACTTCTACAAATACAAGCTAACCTGTGGTGACAGAAGTTGTATGGTGCCTAGGGAAGGAGTGGGTGATACTGGGGACGAACTTGACTATGAGGGAGCACCAGGAAATGTTTTGGGGGTCTGATGGGAGCCTTCCCTAATCTTAACTGTAGTGATGGTTTTGCCTGTGTCTGCTCAAGCCATCATTTTAACAGTTAAGTTTGCAAATAATTACCACCCATGCTTCAAAACATCAAGTCACACTTGACAGAAGGAATACGCCACAAAACCACCCACCATAACAAATATCTTCTCCCTGGCGAATCAGTTCAAGGGTTTTTTTTCCCAGCAGAAGAAGAGTACCCAAGAAATCAATTTACATTGATGTTTGCTGAGTCGGTGAACAAACTTGTTTTGTTTTAAACTCTCACCAAAGCAAATTGCGCTCCTCCACCTAATTCTCTCCCTGACCCTACGGAGGCCCAGCTCAGACTGCTGGCTTCAGGGAGGCACCAGTCAAACTCCTGCCAGAACCGACAAAATGACTGGGTAATGCCATAGAATGCCGGAAAATCAGTCTGCCACCAGCACCCTAGAATCTGCTGCTTGGCTTCTCAAATCTCCCTGAGGATTCCTCCTTCCTTTGTTCCTCTTCTCTTTGCCTTGGGATTTGAGGAAATAAATACTTAAACTCTTCGTGCTAGGTTCAAAATGAGATGTTTTAAATTGGTGGCTAATATACCTCTCAAAAAGAGAAACAAAGTCCGATTTTGTAAGGAATCTGTCAATCACAGCTGTTGGAAGATGTTTGAAACAATGGTGGTGGGGTGGGGTGGGAGGTTGGGGTTCAGGCTTTCTAGCCTCATAAAGCCTTAGGCTTTATCTATAAACAGCCCAGTCTGGCTACTGCCAAGGCTTTGGTCTCTTCTTACCCAGGGCCCACTCTATCCTGTGTTTCCATGGAATGTCACCCCCCGCCCGTGTTGTTGACATCAGCTACTAACCTGCTCCTGCAGGTAGGAGAACAGAGAGGGAGTCACTTCATCACACTCAGCTCCAAGGGGCAGAAAGAACACAGGTACTTTATGCAGAGTTCACATTGCTAAAGCTATGGGGACAGTACAGTCATTTCTCCCTTTGGGTTCTACACCAACTTCCCCGGCCACCATAAAAGACTCGGGGAGAAGTAAGAAGCTCATTCCAGATGGTATGTTTTGTCGTAATATTTTGGGCCCACGCATCGCACCTGATAAGTACTGTACAAAAATGCATTGTGTACAGAGTGGGAACACTGATACGCAAGCAAACGTCACATCCACCTATATGGACCTGTGATCCCAAAGTCCAAGTCTGGACCATCATCATACCTCCTCTTGCAGCAGACATTCTTGAATCATCCTTAATGGCCATTCCACCCTGCCACCAGATTCCTGGGATCAGATGCAGAACAGAATGAACTTCCCAGATCATTTCAAGAATGCCATTGTCTAGGGAGAAAACAATAGTCCAACATCTGCAAAACCACTGTGCTCCTGGGTTGCCCCGCCTCGCAGAGCCTCAGAGCCAGAAGTGGCCCACCTCCACAGATGTGTTCAAAGCCCGCCATAACTTCAGTCTCATAGACGAAATATCAAAACTGAGTTGCAAATGTCAGGGACTATTATCATGGACCAGAAGATTAAGAGTGAATCCAGACATGCGGAGACTGTAACCAAAGTGTCACGGCCGCCACAGCGTGCCTGTGTGGCAAGTGCCTCCCAGACACTGATAGGCCAGCGCTGAAGACAGGGTCAGCAGAAACATCTGAGGTGAGCAGCAACCTCGAGTTCCCTCTGTAGCTTTACCCCTCCCTGAGGAAGCCTCCCAACATACTCACAGATTCAGAAGGATTTCCCACTAATTGTGTCTAAAAGATAGCCATGTGTTTCACATGGAGGAGGTCATCTCCAGAAAGGGGGTTTTCACAGACATCCTCCCCCTGCCCCTGCTGCTGCTTATAAGAGGTCAGCTCGGACCCAGCTTATCTTTAACCGAGTACTTTCAAAAACCGACATGTGAGATGCTTGCCCAGCTCCATAGGTCAAAGACGTGAAGATTCAACCCTCCATGCTCACTAAGACCTACAGCAAACACTCATATCCGCCTGCACTCTGTCTTCTTTGCCAACTAAACAGGGCAGAGCCGTGCTTTCAGTGGTCAAAAAACGAAGTTTGGTCCAGGAGAAGGGACTCTCCCAGCATACATCAGAAACATATATGTACACCCAGGGATGAAGACAGAATTTCCAAATGTTGGAAGGGGATAGTTTGTGAAGAGAAAGAAAAGAAGAGTAGAAAAGGGGGGGTGGGTCAGTAGGGAGCTAATGAGGCATTAAATATAGGCAAGGTATGAAAAATTACAGGTCCAGAGACTAATTAAAATACCATCTGATAGCCATCTCTGAGCTAATATGTTATCACAGTCTCCTCAGAGCTGAGGATGAGGGGGGCTGCTTCCGGCCCCCTAGCCCAGCCTTTCCCACATTTGGGATGGATCTGCAGTTCCAGCCCCCTCCCTCCCTTTGGTAGACGGCCATTTCCCAGAGTGGTCGCCCCACAGGAAACAGCTCCTGCCTAGCTCACCGCCTCCATCCCACACAGTGCACAGATTTTCTGCACAGCGGTTACACCACCCACCATTATCCCTTCTAGCCTTTGTCAGCTCCTCATCGGTCGCCTTGGCCCGGGTGGAAAGTTCCATGAAGCAGGGGCATGCCTGGCTTATTTGTTCCCGAATGCCCAAGTCGTGGCTCACTGGACACAAAATGAACTTTTGTTGGCCAAATGTTAAAGCCTAGGGGTTTAGGGGGAGCAGGGGAAAGAGCAAAGAGGAGTGGAGAGAGGAGAGGAGACAGGAAGAACATATGTAAACTGTAAAAGCGGAGGCCTGAACTCAGAACACAAGTATCATCGTCTACTGACTGCGGTGTGATAAGCTGTGAGCACTGTCCCACCACGTCCTAACCAACCGCCAGGACAGAGTACTAGAAACCAAGTCTCAGAAATGAGAAAGTGGCCTTAGAGCTTTAACAACGTACCTAAGATTTTAATCTAAGTAATCCCAGCTTCTGAAAGCGAGCTGTCCTTTGTTCGCATTTTTTAAAGTACAGTCACTTTTGAAAACTCTCTGCTTAAAAATATCAAGGTGGCTAGAAGCCATTTGCCTGCTCAGGCAAAATACTGGGAAGATACTGAGAGAGGAGGAGGCGGGCCTGAGAGACTCCATGAGGCAGGGAGCCCGGCTCTTGGCAGCCAAGCCCCGGTTTGCTCACCCACACTCACCTGCCTTTCAGGTTTCCTCCAAAACACGCTGCCTGGTCTACCGCCCTTCTCGGTTCTCTTCAGCTCTTTCCAGTCTGTGCCCACCCTTTCCAGCGCACCCAAACTCCTGCCAAGTCCAGAGGTACTAGGGAGCTGGTGGCTGTGTGCGTCTGCCACTCCTGGACTGGCCAGTGACTCAGGGACCAGGCACCTCACACCGAAAGCCACCTGGAGAGACGCAGCCTGATTCATCAGGTCCAGAGAATGCCTGGGCTTTGGCCCCAACTAATAAAGCATTACCCACAGAGCAGAGGCAATTAACCAGGGAACAAACAAGAAGTAAAAAAAGGAAAGTTGACAGGTACTGAGCAGGGAGCATCTGGGCCCCTTGTTAACAGCCAGTGGGTGGAGGAAGGCGGCTCAGCTATGAGAGGCGCTGGCTGGTACCTTGCCTGGCTTCTAACATGGTCTCTCCACCAGCATCCTTAGTGTCGCCTGTCTTCAGCCTCACCTGCCTCTGTACCTGCTCCTGCACCTGCTCTCTAGGTATAGAGGCTGCTACTGAGCTGCCGAAGGATCTAGTTTCTGTAGGGCCGTGTTTAACAAACACCTACTGTGTGCCAGAAAGCCTATAAAAGACTGTAAAACCATTTTATGTGTTTTGTTTGAAGACTCAACTTGCTGCAGTGGTCTCCCATTTCCCTCCCCACCCCACTCTAGGTTTTAGACATGCCATCCCCAGCTTCCTTCACAGAAGAGAGACGTGAGGAAGCAGCATCTTTCCCCGTAAACACTTTCTAAGACGTGGAGCTATTTCAAATGCTCAAAGAGTGAAGTGGACTCGCTTGAGGGATGTCAGGTCTGTCGCCACACTGGGTGTCTTGCCTGGTACTCATAGGGACCTCAGCTTGAGCCAACACACTGCCTTCTGGGACCCTCCAACACAGTCAGTCCCCTGCGGACCAGGCTACCCAGGCTTCGAAACCTGTGTAGCATATGAAAAGTTTAATTTTCTTTATGGAAATCTCTCCATGCTGATTCCCACGGCCTCAGCAACAGCGAATAAGGGTTTCTCTTTCCCATATGCTTGCCAGCCTTTGCTGCCCTTTGGCCTCCTGATGACAGCCATTTGACTGAGGTGAGATGGAATCTCAGTGTAGTTTTAATTTGCCTGGTGGCTAAGAATGTTAGACACCTTAAATATCTAAAAATAGAAGTGCTTTATGACCTAGCTATACTAGACTTTTTTTTTCTTTTTTGCCTCTTGAGAACAGGTCTCACTATGAAGCCTTGACTGGCCTGAAACTCACAAAGATTCACCTACCTCAGCCTCCCAAGGGGCTGGGACTGAAGTTGTGCAGCCGCCATGCGCAGTGACAAGCTACGTCGCAGAGAGGTAATCCTATCGCAGAGACACCTGCACAGCCGTGTTAATTGCTACTCTAGTCACAGCCTCCAAGCACATCCACTGATGTACAGATATTAAAGATGGGGTACGCAAGCAAATCTTATTCTGGAAAGTATATCAAGGCAAAAGGAACAGATGAATGTTTCATGTTTTCTCTGGGATGCAGATCCTAGCTTCTAGTTTTTAGTTTTGCATACATGATGTGTGGGCAAGGGTCAAGAAATCAGAAAGTAGACCATGGTGGGGGTGGGGGAAGAGGCTTAAGAAAGAGGACAGATAGGGTTAAAGAGCACAGGAGTCATGAGAGATGGAAAGGAGAGATGGAGGGGGAGGAGGAGGAAGAGAGGCCAGGGAGGTGAGAAGAGGAACAGAAGAAGCAAACCAACGTCCGCATGAAAAGGCCCTCAAGAAACTGGTCGCTTGGTATGGTAATCTAAAAATAAAAATCCCGTGCACACACCTAACCTAAAAGAAACTTTTTGGTTTATTCTAGGCAGAATAAAGTTTCTTCTGAGCTATAGGTTCCAGTCAGGTTGGAAGGAAGACACCACACAATTTAATTTCTTGGTCAGAGAGATAAAAGGAAGTCTGTTGATCATGGTATCCTTGAAGGCTGAACCAACAGGGAGGATGTGTGAAGTGCATAGATAACCGATATAAAGTATGTGTAAAGTATATGTATAAATTAAGGGATTGGCTCACACACACAATTACAGAGGTTCTTGTGGCTACCATCTGAAGGGTAAGCAAGTAGGTTGATGACCCTGGAAAGAGCTGATATAGAAAACCAGAACTGGGGCTCGAGAGATGGCTCAGTGGTTAAGAGCACTGACTGCTCTTCCAGAGGTCCTGAGTTCAATTCCCAGCAACCACACGGTGGCTCACAACCATCTGTAATGAGATGTGATGCCCTCTTCTGGTGTGTCTGAAGAGAGCAATGGTGTACTCATATATATAGAATAAATAAATAAATCTTTAAAAAGGAAAAGAAAGAAGAAAAAAAGAAAAACAGGGCCAATGACTTTTGTGTTAAGAGACTCAGAAAAAAAAATCCAACATACTTCACCTCAGGGCTGGCTGTTCATTGCAAAACTACTACTTACATTGGAGAAATCAGCCTCACCCACCAGAGAGGGCAATCTGTTTACTGACAGTCCGCCCTGGGAGAGTTAATCTCATCAAAACAGCAACTTCATGGTAGCACTCAGAGAACTGCTGAACCTTAAATCTGAAGACAGCGGTCCAAGCAAGCTGACATGGAAAATTAGCCATCATATGACACGCACACACTCCCTCTTACATTTGAGCTTCCACATTTGCTAGATGTGTTTTAAATATAATATTCTGATAGGCCTCATCTTGTTTTGACACGGGTGCCCTCTTATAATCCAGAAACTTATAAAACCAGCTGAAACTTTACATCTTCAGCCCTTTTACAAAGGAAAATGTACAAATCTTAAGTTTTAAGAATTTGTGCTCTAGGAGCTAGAGAGATGGCACCATGGGTCAAGTGCCCGCTGTGCGCACAGGATGATGATGTGATCTCAGATCTCCGGCATCCGTGTGAAAGCTGGACATGGGAGCATGTGTCTGTAACCCATCAACGAGGGGAAGAGACAGGCAGGTTCTAGGGACTCACGGGCCGGCGAGAGCAGTCAAATCAGAAAGCTCAGGTTTACTAAACCCAGGTCTCAAAAGCAGAAGGGGAGAATGATAGAGGAAGACAGCCAGAGTCAACTCCTGCATGTCCACGTCAACTCCTGCATGTCCACACATCCACGTGCACATGCATAAACCCACACATATGTGCGTGCACGCACTCTGTGTTTAACTATACGTCTCTTTTTTTCTTTAGAGGTTTCAGTGTCTAGCTTTCGAAAGTAGAAAAAATAAAATAACATGCCTCCTTTTCAGCAAGTTGATTTGAAAGCAATATAAAAAGTGAGTATATATATCAGAAAGCAGTATATATGCATATGTATGCATATGATATATACACATAAATAATGTGAATATATGTGTAAAATATGATATTTAAAATATTCTAAGCTGTGTATTACATGTATTTTTAAGAGAGTGTATGTATGTATGTATGTATGTGAATGTGTGTGTATGTGAACATGTGAATATGTATGTGAGTATGTGTATTGTGTGTATATGAATGTGTATATGTCTATGTGTATGTGAATGTGTATGTGTGTGAATGTGTGTATGTGAATGTATATGTATATATGTGTGTATGTGAATGTATGTGTGTCCAGCAAATAAAAGACTAAAACTATACAACCTGACCCAGACACTCAGTGAAACAGATTCCCATTATTTTTTTTGTATTTTTAGAAATCAATAGCATTTCAAGGTTATCGTTTTTCTAGAAAATTACTAGAAGTAATGCTACTTTCTTCATTCTCGACATAAATAGTGAGAATCCGAGTTTGCCAGAGACAGAGAGGCATCTCTAACCTCCCCTGGCACTGGGCAGAGAAGGGCACCGAACCACGGAAACCCTGGTGCACTCTGCTTCCCATCTGGTTCCAGTTCAGACCCAGCCCATTTCCACAGGACATACCTCTGGGAAAGACGAGGACAGAACTCACTACAAAGACGTGTGGGAAAGCCATTAAAGCCACCCTCATTATAAATAGCCCTACCAAGGTATGCTGGCCTTTTAATTCCAGTGTTACCCGATGGGATCCAAATTCCCATCTGCGAATGAGCTTTGATGTGGGGACGGACCGGACTGGCAAGGGTGAATGCTTGCACAGAGCCTTCAGACGCTGGCCCAGCCCTCCTACCTCTCCCTCAGGATAGGACACGAGCAGAGGGCTCTTCTCAGGAGTGGACCATCATCACCAGAAGATCCTTTAGGAAAGGGCATTAGCGTCTCAGGATTCTAACAAGGATTAACCTAGAGACCAAGTGCAGTTCAGTTCTAGAGTTCAATTCCAAGGCTGCCCCCATGAAATGGCTGCAGGATTTAATTCCAACTTTTAAAAAGGTTGGATTTTAAAAGGCTTTAGGAAACCATAGGGCCAACAGTGGAACAACTCCCCATCATCCTGTGTCTTATGGACACAGCCCACAACTGACGGGCCACCCCGTTCACTTCCCACTTTATTGGGAATAAGTAAAGACACACGGTTATATTTTGTCTCTGATTTTTGTAACAAGACTTTCAAGTTCCCTCAATGATTCTTCATTTACAGGAACAGAAGAAGAGCAGGATCTAATGTACTCCCTGTTGCTGAGAAGTCAGCCTGGGGAGGAAAGTAGAGGCCTGCTGGGTATAAATGGATGGATGTGCTAGGAGACCTGGACTGATGGGTGTGCTAAGAGAGAGACCTGGAATGGGGGTGTCAGGCAGGACAGCTACGTGGTTGCCTCCTTACAGCTCCTTCCTTGAAATGTGCTTGCCAGCTCCTTTCCTTGCTTTCCCGGCTCCCTTTTCTCCCCCTATATTTTCCATGCACTGTTCCCTGTGCCTGCTTCAGCCATTGGCATTACTGAGGAGGAATAGTGACTCATGAGCAGGCGGACAGCAGCAGAGTCAAATGACCACGCACGCGCGCACGCACACAAACACACACACACACACACACACACACACACACACATACACACCACCTTCCCTCCACCAGCAAGTCCCACACAGCTGAACTCCGATGTGCACTTCATACCCCAACCCCCCTTCTCCCCAGGTACATCTCTAAACTGTCTATGAGAGCTCCAGTTCCAGTTGCCCCGCCTTCCAGCCACGATGATGCCCATTGTAGAAGCACCTAGCCTTTGTCCCTACGGCATTTATTCTACAAGTTAGCCTATGCTCTCAACTCATTCCAAAAACTGGGGAAAGCGGCTGCACCAGGCTGTTCTGAATCCCGACAGGCAAGCCGACGTGGGAATATCCCGGGAAGGCCCTGCAAACCTGCCGAATGCTTCCTGCCCACGCCACCCCACGCCCACAGGCTTGACATGCGTCATTAAGGAATCTGCTTTGATCTGCAGAAAGCACATTTGCTGGAACAACATAATGAAAGGGGTTATGATTTAAACACAGGCAACCTGAAGCCAGGGGTGGCCGGGGACCCACTGGATCCTCCAGGTCTCTCCCAGATGTTCAAGGCTTCATCCTTATGGCCACATCAGAGCCCAGCCTCTCCCAGGAGTCACCCACTATGATCCAACACCGCTTCCCATCCTGAGAGACCTCACTAAAACCCACCACCCTCAAATCCCCATGGCTTACTTAATCCCCTGGAATGTACGTGCTCTGATGCAAGTCATCTTGTTCAGTTTAATTTTCTTAAAGTTAAATAGAAAAATGATATAATAGAAAACTGGCTCATTTTAAGTTATTTAAAAGTCAATTAAGTTATTTGTTAGGTCTGATCTACCTGGCGCTAGGTTTTCTTCATGTTGTCCTAACCATCATTTCTGTTGTCCATCATGGAAAGGTTCCCTAGAGGCCCCCACTGGAGCCACTCAGCTACCTCCCAACTCCAAAACCCAGACAAGTATCACATGTCTCCACTCACCACTCCAGGTCCACATGAACCAAAGAAAAGTCAGGCCTGTTTCTGATCTGGACAGTGACAGGCCTTCCCGCATGTGAAGTCAGGATTGTTGGTGTCAGTCTGGATACTTTCTACCCACAAGCCCTGGTTTTGACCTCTGAACCTCTATAGAGAATCATTGTGTCTTCCGTCACGACACAGATTTCTCACCATGTCCTGTCCCACCTTCCTTGGGTGCTCACCACAGTCTGGATTTCACTCAGCTCTGACTCTAAAGCACACGACGGTGCCATGAGTGCGGAACTCACTAGACGCCAGCAGACTGTGGCGTGCCAGCATTTCACACAACAGATGTTTAATGCAGTTCCCACTGATTGTGGGCACAGAGTAACTAGAGTGTTTTATGGAAGTGTGGTGGTAGCCGGTGTCTACTGATCGTAGAAACACGGAGACCGTGACAAAGCATTGTGATGTGATGGAGCAGGAGAGATGGCTCATCTGTTGAGAGCCCTGGCTGCTACTCTAGAGGACCAGGACTCCTCCCAGCACCCACATGGCAGCTCACAACCATCTGAAAATCTAATTCTAGGGGATCTGATGCCGTCTTCTGGCACCCACAGCCACCAGGCATGGTTAAGAACATACATCACATTTACAGAGGACCAGGGCTGGGCTTCCAGCACCCACATTAAATGGCCCACTTGTCCTCTAGCACCATGAGATCGGACACCCTCTTCTGGACTCCAGGGGTACCTGCACTCATGCACAAACCCACACTTAGGCACGTACATGAGTACATAATTAAAAATCAAAATATTATTTTAGTCAGGTGTGGCTGTGCATAGCTTTAAATCTCACACTTGGGAAGCAGAAACAGATCTCTGAGGTGGAGGTTTATACGGGTGGGACTGGAAGGAGAGGAAGGAAGGGGGATCTGTTTTATGGATTCACCAAGCCCTTGTTTACATAGACCAGCATGGAAAACCATCAAAAGGTGGCCAAGTGTGGCAACAGAGAGACCCAGAGCAACAGCGACATGTAGCTGTCAAGAAACCATGGGAACTGGGGTCCTTGCTCAACAGTAAATGTGAATTAGGGGAGATTCTGTCAACAGCATGAGAAGTAGCATTTTTACAGGACATTTGCGCCCAGAAGTAAAGATGCAGTGGGGAGGCAGAGGTGTCTCCTTTGAAGGAAAGACAGGAGATCCTAGAAGCTGTATCCCGGATGCTCTACCCGAAACCCTGAGCACTCTGTAGCCAGGCAGGGAGAACAGACACCAAGGTTGTAAGCCACAGGAGGGTGAGCAGTCCGCTTGGGGGAGCCCGCAGCTGCCTCAGGTTAAGTCAGATTTCAACATTCTCATCAAGCTTTACACTGGAGCCCTCTCAGTTTGCTTTTTTTTTTCCCACTTTGTTTTTCTTTCCTTTTTATTGTTATTTCTAGAAAAAGTTCCACTTGAAAAATCATGGTGTTTCAGCTGAACTAAGGGGAAAGGGGAATATTTATTGGGCATTTGTACTAGGGCCAGGATTGCCAGCCTAGGAAGTTGTCCCAACTGCCTGTGTTCTTGCCTTGCAGAACCTCTGATCGCTCCTCAGACACTGCTAGCTATGAAGTGAAAGAACAGATGGGCTTTCCTTCAGCCTTCCTCTTTGGTCCTAAAGAGGACAATACACAGGCTCCTAGGCCACCACCAGGAACTTTCTGACCTCAGGGAGCTTGTGACAGAGGCAGGGCAGAGACCTGAAGCCCAAAGCATGGAAATGATAGGAGGAGGTAGAGTAGGACCTACCAGTATCATCCTCCACAGCTGTGGCTACTGAGACACCGCGGGTCTTGACTATTTTTGTTAATTTTGCCCAAAAGACAAGAAGCCTCTCTGGCCATCAAGACTTTCTTCAGGATTACACAAACACACAGAGCAAATGATATAAAGCCAACGGTTACAAAGTTCACACCTAACGGTGGTTGATTTAGATGAAACCATACTTGCCTATGATCACTACTGGTAAAGACCGGAGAAGAACTTTCCTAGCCAATGACATATAAACTGGGGGTTGGCAAAGCAGAGCCCAGGTGCCAAACCTGGTTTACCACCTTAGCTGACAAGAAAAGAACAGTTTCCACAGAGGAAGCTCTGCAGTCAACTCGAGGACAGGAAACAATTAATTTCAAATAAGCAAAATGTTATCGTCTCCAACTCAAATGCATTCGTGTCATGGCTAGACCTGAGCTATAACAACACAGTACTCAGAAACCAGTAACCCCGGGGTAGTCACCCAGCAAGGGCTGAGCTTCCAAGCCTCACTTAGAAGTCCCAACCCGGGATTAGTTTAATTGAGTCCCTTCTGCTCCTTGTCACTCACAGAGCCATGACTAAATTCCGCTTTGGAGACACGTGTTTGCGGAGGGAAGCTACTCTGGCTATGTGCCCTGTGAAGAGCATTCACTCGGCGAGCACCCAAGGCAAGCAGACTGGCATCCTCGAGCTGGCCAGAGCCTCCTCCGTCCTCGCCCGTCCCGTCTCTCCCGTTATGCCAGTAGCAAGCACCTTCAGAGATCTCACTGTGTGTTGACAAAACCACACACATCACACATGCTCCTGCCATTTAATCCCACCCTAGCCTAGGAAAGAGATGCTTCCTAGTCCCTGGTTTACCTACGAGCAAATTGCATTGAGAATGTTTAGCTCCTGGTACTAAACTCAAGCTGTTAGTCTCTAAATGGTATCACTGAGAGTTGGGGTGTGTGTGTGTGTGTGTGTGTGTGTGTGTGTGTGTGTGCGTGCGTGCACACACATATGTATTCTAGTTTCATTTCTGTTGTTGTGATAAACTATCTTGGTAAAAAGCAAGAATTTAAGAGTTTAAAGTGTTTATTTGGCTTACAATTCTGGGTTACAGGCCAGGGAAGACAAGGCAGGAATTTAAAGCACCACATCCACAATCAAGAGCAGAGAGAAAAGAAATGCATGGACCCCTGCTTGCTCTCATCCAGCTTCTTTTTCACGTACTCGTGACCCCTGGCCTAGGGAATGGCGCCACCCACAGTAGGCTGGGCCTTCCTATAAGAGTTAACAATCAAAACAACTCCTACCCTCCTATATATGCCCAGAGACCACCAAATCTAGATAATTCCTCTTTAAGATTCTTTTTCCTGGTGATTATAGGTTGTATCAAGTTGACAGTTAAAACAGCACAGTTCAAATGTGCATTTTTATGTGTACATGTGTACAATACATGTAAAGGCCAGAGAACAACCTCAGGTGGGTCACGTAATACATCACAGGCGTTTTATATTTTTTTTAATTTGTAAAAGACTTATTTTAGAAACAAGATGGCAGGCCCATGGATCACAGCAGCAGCGGTAAAATGGGTGATAGCAAACAGAACTATCTGGAAGCACCGAGTTCCACCCCGAAATAGAACCTTATCTACAGTGTGTCACAAGTCTACATAGTCTTCTTTTCCAGATGACTACATCTGCAAAGTAGAGCTCACGTTGACATCTGATGGCAGGACATTAGTGTGCTGCCGCCCTTCTGAGGGCATCCCATACAAACGCATCAAACTATCCCTCAACCAGATCCTTTGCGTAATAATGAAGAAATACAAGAATAAGTGCTGAACACCAAGGTCAAAGAAGAGAGTAAACAACTTAAGTCAAGACTCATGATAGAACAACCTGGCAAGGTGCTCTTCACTACAAAGCTTTGTTGCCACCTGCACAGACACTAACACAGATGTCGTAAGGAACTGAATCCTCTAAAAGACAGATGACTGCTCTTGAGTCTCTGAGTATCAAGGAAATTTTGCTTTGTGTCTTATTTACCAGCTGAGAAAAAGCAAATGGTATATACATTAAGATGTTATATAGGAAAATAATAAAAAAATACCCTTTCATATAAAAAATATTTAAAATTTTTGTGTATACATGTGTGTGAGAGAGAGAGAGAAAGAGAGAGAGAGAGAGAGAGAGAGAGAGAGAGAGAGAGAGAGAGAGAGAGGAGAGAGAAGAGTGCCAGTGCTCTTAGAGGCCAGAGATGTTGAATCCTTTTGCAACTAGAGTTATAGGAAGCTATGAACCATCATGTAGATACCAAGAACCAAATCAGTGTCCTCTGCAAAGAATAGCAAGTGCTCTCCATCACTAAGCCATCTCTCTAGCCTTAACCCAACCTTTTTGAAAACAGGGTCTCTTACTAACCTGGAATTCACCAATTACGCTAGGCTATCCCAAAGATCTGCCTGCCTCTGCCTTTGCAGTTCCAGATTGCAGGAAGCTACCACGCCCAGCTTGCCCTTTATTCTAACATGCATTCTGGAGATTACATTCATGTTCTCTCAGTTGCAAGGCAAGCACTAAATGAGTTATTCCCTGGCTTTGCACTCAGACTCTAATGACCAGTAGTCTCCACTTCCACTGAGGCGATGTCCTTCGAGCTGCTGCCCTGGTACTTGGGATAAGCCTGGGATTTGTGCTTCAGGTGCTACTCACTCTTTTGTGAATCCAGATGACACTGCACCTCCCACCACTCCTGGCTTCTCTCTGGCATCTGCCTGTGCCCCTTGTGTGTTAGGGTAACCAGACTGCCCCCTTGAACCCAACTCTACTGTAGAGCTCCACACATAGTTTCTGACTGTTCCTCGCTCCAGCGATGGCTTCACTGACCCTGTGCCAAAGTGGCCACATCCCTGTCCTTGAATACTTGAGATTCAAGAGAGGCAATGGTCTACCCAAACCCACAGCCTAGACCAATTCAGACCCAGAGTGACTCTCAAGGCTAACTAGATGACACTGTGCCTCTAGCTAACACTGATGCTGCCCAAACCTGGGGGGTAAGTTATAGTATCTCAACCCCAGGCCCCCTCAGAAATCCAAGCCCCAACAATTCCCTTTAACATCCCAGGAGCAACTCCTACTCTACAACATGCCTCAAAGGATACTGCCCATGTGTCTACTTAACTGACAGTACCTCAAGTTTCTTCACCCCTTTGGAAATATCAACTGAGGCCAGTCCTCTCAGGCCTCATGATATAGAGACTAGACAGAGACTTCTGACAATCACTGCTCCTCTCACCTGCTCGGGCCTCACATCCTTCCTTTGCTCGACTGTCTCCTCAGCCCTAGAGTTACCTCACTACACTGAGTCTGGGCCAGTCCTCTCCCACCTGATCCCTCTCAGTACTCAGTCCTCACTTCCCAAGTGTTCAGTGAAGAAACCCTGAGGCATCCTTGCAAGCTGGCCCAGTTACCCAAAACCTTGCCTAGAATAAGTACACTACACAGTTCCTTTAAGCCAGAAACTCCCCTTTGTACATCCTACTGACTATGGAAATTATGTCCACCTTGTATTCCAGGGAATATCTGTTTCACCTGAGCGACATAGCCTTTCTGACCCAAGTGACCATGGGGAACCCTAGCAGCAAATTAGCCCCTTGAATTCTCTCTATAAGGAACAACACAAAGGATGAAGCCTACACTGGGCTTTGAAGAACAATGTTCTCACTCTTACCACCTCACCTTCTTTCTCTTCCCCTGAGGCCCCGTGCTTCTTCAGCACGTCAGCATGAGAGCATGAAGTCTAAGCATGCAGGGCTCCTCGGAAGCCATTCATAGAGAAACCTATGTCACAGAAGGCACCCGTCATTCACCATCTAGCCTCTTGAAGGACTCCTCTGAGCAAGTGGGCAGGATAGGTGTAATAGAGTTAAGGGCAGTGGCTGATTCAGAACCTTGTCCTAAATGCATGGGATGCGTGCAGGGTCCATAGTCTGTCATTAGGGCAGGAGACATGATATTGTTTATAGAACCAACATCTCACTGTCTCACATGGGCTTGCTAAGCCTCAGTGGGCAGACGAGCAAGCTGGTATCAGTTAGGGAGGGACCAGTGAGATGTTCCAGCAAGGTGAGGATCACAGTATGGAGAGCTTTGAACACCAGGATGAAATGAAACTCTTTCCCAGATAACCATTTGGCTTTAGTAACCAACTCTTTCACAAAAGAATGCCATTGTTGCTTGAACCATTCAAATGAGCTCTGCAAATGTAAGCCTGAAATGTCATGGGTGAAAATGCAAGACCTTTGACTGAGGGGGGCCATTCCTGCTTCAGAGGAATCCCAGGAGGAATAACACACAGAAAACTAACCCATTACTCCACTCATGCCCCCAACCCAGTTCTTAATCTAAAGAGAGAGCAGGGCAGGGGCTAGGGGTTGTCAGTAAAGAAAAAAAAATCACACCAGGAAAATGCTGTTTATCAATATATATAAATAATAAACTATTTCAAAGTCCAAGATATTTAAAATAGATTTATTGAACATACTTGGTGAGAGATACATAATTTTAAATTTTTTTATTTATGTGCATTTGTGTGTACTTGCTTGCCTATAAGTGCAATACATTTGTGTACAGATGCCCAGGAGACACCCGAGTGACATGGCCAGAAGAGTGTGTCAGATGTCCTGAAACTTGAGTTGCAGGCAGTGTTAAGTACCTGATGTGGATACTGAGAACTGACCTAGGACCCCTGCAGGAGGAATTTGTGCTTTTAACCACTAACCCATCTCTTTAGCCCCATAAGGGACATTATTAACAGATGAGAGTATAGACGTCTTCCACCTTAAAGACAGCCCGATGCTCTTGATGCCATGTATCACCAGCCCAACATGACTGAATCTCCCCACTCGGCAAGGTCAGTCTCGCTCAAGAGGAAGAAGTTCTCAAGGTCAAAAGTGATGTTCCTGGAAGCCAGCAGACCCTCATGGAGCAGAGTCCAGTGCTCCAGAGCCCAGTGCTCCAGAACCCAGTGGGAAGCCCAGCCTGAGATCTGGATCCACATGCTGATGACCAACATTCTATGCCACTTGATGCATCTCTTTCCTCCCTGAAGCCACCTCAGCCTCTTTGTATTTTTTAAAACATAGATATGACGTGAGGAAAAATGTCCCTCGAGCCTCTTGTCTTTTTAGTTTTTCAATGAAAAAAAAAAAACTAAGGAAAAACATGACTTTTTCCTCAGACCTTTCTGTTACAGGTGTAAGTCATATAAAACAGATTGCTCCCAAATCTTAATGTCGAGAACACTCAAAGAATCCCAGCTCCTCACCACACATGGCGGTATGGTATACGCAGGCCGCTTAGCAAGGAGCACCAGACAAAATCAATGTCAGATTTTACTGATCTGATAAGGAAGTTCTGCTCAAACCCACCCATATTGAATGTTACCATATATCTAGAACCACCACCAAAGCTTGTGTTAATGGGACATCACAATTAGACACGCTGCTTAGCTAGGTGCAGAATCAGCACATGCCTTGCCAACAGATTCTTATAAAACCCAAAGGCAGGAAGAGACCACTTGCCCTCTAGACACCCTCTTTATAGCAAAAGTTAGTAAGGTTTGTCTGAGGTCCTCCCTGGGACCCTGAGCTATTAGACACCACGTATTCCATTCTGTCTAGCTAAGAGAAATCCATCATCAGGGTGTTTGGGTTAAGACGTGAGATGAGCCAGAAGTCTGCAGAACACACTGACAGAGAGCGGGCTGCAGGGATGTGTGGAATACCAAGCTCCTGCCAGCTGTCTAAAGTGAACAGAAGTTGGACAGTGATGTCAACCTTTTCAGCACTCAAAACCATCCAAGGGTAATCTGATAAAAGCGTCAAAATAAGAAGTTTAATTGACAGAAAGCTCATAGAATTTAATGGTGCATATGACGCTGGCTTTGGATAACCCCCGAGCAAATGAGATCACTCATTGCCCAGAGGACCACGCGGGAGATCTTCCAATGCTATCTGAGGCTGAAAGGGCAAGGGGAGAAGTGAGGCAGGATACCAGTGCTGCGCCACCAGGTGAGGGATGTGCAGCAAGAGGGAGTGAACATGTTCTGCACTCGGTCTTTGTGAAGGAAAGAAGAAAGTGACCAACAGGAAGGCTGACGCTATTCCCAAGAAACTTGGGGCCTTATGATCAGAAACACAGAGCACGGTTTCCAGCAGCCCGTTTCAAAACACCCAATTATTTCAGTCTCCCGTTTCGCAGTCTGGAAGGGACAAGCCAAGAACAGTAGGGATGCCACAGGCCTCTTCGCCCATAAACGTGGTGCTGCCTATGACATGCTCTCTCATGGGAGTCTCTGATTTTTAAGACTTCTCTGCCTTAGCATTGTACAGAGAGGGTCTGTTCTCTTGCAGACATTCCTGGACCACAGTTGCCGGGAGATTCCTGCATAGTGGAGTCTACCATGAGCCAGGTACTATATGAAGTTCTGCTCAGAGTTGGACATGGAGGGTCTGGGTGCAAATAAGAGAAGGGTGCAGTCCTCACAGAGGGTGGCAACGTGACAGGGAGACAAATGCCCCTCTTCATTCTGTTTTTGGTTTTGTTTTTTTTTAGACAGGCATGACAAATACAGATACTCTATAAAATGGGGAAATCACTCAGCACAAGAACAACACAAACAGAGAAATATACTATAGTGAGCTAAGGCAGTAGAAGAGTCAGTACACAGAGAATGACACATACACAGACTGAGTATATGGAAGATTCTAGAAAGTCCATGTAGCTCAGCTTCATACACAACACGTACAGAACCAGGGGGATGTCCTCCCGCAAGGGTGATATAAGTATCTTCTCACTTCCTCCACCATCGACAGGGCCCACACACATGTAATATGAATGTAACATGAAGGTCTGCATGTTATAGACAATTTTTGCTCATGGTGGGAACCCTTAGCAAGTGCACTCTAGTATTTGACCCAGTGAGGGGACAGCACGGTAACATGAAGGGGACAGAACAATGGCTCAGGAAGCTCTTCTGTGGCCACCACTCTTGTCAGTCAATGCAAGACTGAGTAAGAAACAGCAGCCAGTGCAAGGCTGACTCTGGATCGCCAAGCTGCAAAACCAAAAGCAACCCTGACCCTGACCCTGAAAGAACAAGACCCAGTTATTTCAGTCAAGAAACCCATTGGGTTACATGACAGAGTGCAAGGATACATTCTCATATCCCTCTGCACACAGGACAGTCACAGGCTCCGGGGTAACCTTTGGACTCAATCCCTTTTTATAAGAAAGCATGATTTGTCAGAAATCTAACCTAGGCTACATGACTCAGACCAGTGCTTCTTAAGTAGTTCTACTGAGGATCCCCAAAGTTTTTGTGGTTAATGTTGATTTTCAACTTGACAGGATCTAGACTCGATGAAGAGATCGCGTCAGACATGTCAGCCAAGGTTACTCGAGGTGGGAAGACCCATCCTAAATGTGGAGATGACATAGTTTTAAGGGTTCGGATTCTAAACAGAATAAAAAAGGCAGAATTCAGTAGCACGGGGCCTGGGGGCAGGGAGTGGTAGAGACAACCCTTGCCTTGTGCCAAGCAGGCCCAGATGGGCAGACCATGCCCAAGACGACCCCTGCCTGGTGTCACATGGCATGGTTGGGACATAGCACTCCTGAGACTACTCCTGAGGTGACCCCAGACACCCAGGGGGCCCTGGAACTACTCAGATGATCAAGTAAGTAGTGGAGAGATGGAGGAAAAGGAGAAGGATGTGTGCACAATGTAGAGGGGGAACTGAAGACTCCAGGGTGGTTAGGAACAGCCTGATGTGAGTAGCCAATGAGGTCACCTAAGGCCATAGTGAGATCCTGGCCTGTGCTACCACTGTGGGCCATGTCTGGGTGTGGGGGCCTGCAGCAGTGGGGGATCAGTGGGGTGTGGGGTGGGAGTCCACCACAAAAGGCAGGTGGACATGCCTAGTTGGGGCTGCTACCTAGTGCCAAGCTGATGTCTGAGGGTTGTGCAGAGCTGCCTTCACCCCTCATCTGGGCATCACAGGAGCTGGCCCCAAAAGCATGAGAGCAGGGAAGCAGGCAGGCACTGCACCTCACCTAGCCCTGGTTGTTAGAGCTGTAGATGAGCCAGCCTCAAGGGTGTGATGATGGGAGAGCTGGGCCTGCCACTTGTCTTCCGTGTGGTGGCATGGATGGAAGGGAGATGCTCCCCACACCCCCACCCCTCCCACCACCTGGGCAGATGGGAGAGCTGGCCCTGCCCCTCTTTGGCTACAGCACCCAGGAGAGTAGGTCTTGCTTTCGTGGACAGGGGCTAGGGGATTGGGGAGTGTGAGGTGGCTCTGAGGGTGTGAGCATTGGAGAGTTGGCCACACAACTTATTTGATATATGGTGGCTTGGGTGAGGGAGAGATATCCTCTCCTTTCCCTTCAACTTGTGGCCATCAGGAGAGCTGGTCTCCAGGGTCATGAGAGCAGGAGAGCTGTCCTTGACCTTCACTGACTGCAGCACTCTGGGGAGCAGGCCCTGCACCTTGCCTGGGCAGCACAGTAGAGCTGGTCCTACGGGTGAGGGTTCAAGTGAGCCAGTCCCAAGGGCGTGAGAGTAGAACTGATCCCGCCCCTTGCCAGCTGCTGTGCTGCACTGAATGAGCTAGCCAGGGCAATCCTGGAGAGCCTGCTCTGGCGGTGTGGATGTGGGAGAGGACTCAGTGGTCTGAGCAGCTGAGGCCAAGATCTAGGGCTGAGTTGGCCCGCTCCACCATCTACCCCATGGATGAACTGCTGGAGCACATGAGGGGCCCATTCTACAGTCCAAAGCTGCAAGATCTTCATGGCACAGGGCAACAACAGGAGATCTGAGAGGATCACAGTGAGGAGCCAATACTGATGGTGTAGTAGAAGCCAGAGGTCTCAAATCATAGTGAGGATCCAATACTGATGGCTTAGTAGAAGAAGCCAGAGGTCTCAAATCAGACTAATGACTCGTTTCAGTGAACATCTGCAAGTAAAGAAGTGTGAACTAAAGGGTGTGCTGTGGGGCACACTGACACACTACAGCTTCCACAACAAGATTTTTTTCTTTTCTTTTGGAGGAAAGGTTGCAAGGGGAGAGGGTGAGTACAAAGGGACAGGGAGATGAGTGAGATTGGGATGCATGATGGGAAACTCACAAAGAATGAACAAAAAGTTAAATAGATAGATGGATGGATGGATGGATGGATAGATAGATAGATAGATAGACAGACAGACAGACAGACAGACAGACAGACAGAGAAAGTGTGCTGAACACTACTCTATTATAATAAGTAATAAGTGAGCTGTATTCCCTAGAACTATAAGCCTTCCTTCCTTCAGACACGTTGGTCAGGTCATCAGGTAAACAGGTATGTAAAACAGGTACACAACCCTATTTTCCAAGATAATAAATGTCAAAAATAATTAAAACAATTCTTTGGTATACACGTTACTTTGACATTTATTGATGACTAAAGCAACAATCTGAATACCAATGAGATGGGGTGTGCTTATTTATTTTTATATAAGAATTAAACCTTGGCTGAATATTTCAGAAGAACTTCAGCATATAGTGTCCTTTCAATATTTTTCAGAATTGATCAATGGTTTAATTTCATAACTGTCAGTGTTGAAACACTGCTTCATGTAAATACATAGTATAAAATAGCAGAAGTATTTAGGACCATTTCATAAAGTTGGAGATTCTGTCCTGATTCCAAGACAACATTTATTTAATGGTCTTAATTTTATGAAACTCAAGGACAGCAATTATTAAAATCAAATACTCTAACATAATACAATCCAAAGATAACTAATCTGATACTTCTGTTCTAAGGAATAATAGTAGAAAAATACTTAAGGCCTTTGCTTTCTATAATCAAATCATTATGTTTCTATAAGAGTAGGCATGCTTCTTTGAATTATGTTTATTGTATGTATGTGTGTGTAAGAAGTGTGTAAGAGGGTGAGTGAACATGAGCAGAGGAGCGTGAATGCATGTGTACTCTCGTCAGGGCCCATGTATGTAAGTCTGAGGACAACTTTGGACGTCGATTGTCTCTTTCTACTGTGGGATCCAGGAACCAAACTCAGGATGGCATAATAGTACTTTTGTCCACTGAGTCATCTCATTAGCCCAAGAGTAGAAAACTTTCTGTGAACAGCAAAGAACAATGTAATTCATAAACAGCAACAGTCTCAAACTGAGCTGATGGATGTCAGTGTCCACGACCTAGTGGCACCTGTGTGCTCAGAACCAAGGCTACAGTGAAGTCACGTGATGCAACACAGGCACACGTCATCAGAAATACCTCAGATTCATGACATATCTAGTGTTGAGTTAAATTTTGGTTATCACAAGTTCAGAAACCATTCATTGTTGACAATTTTTCATAACTTTTACAAGCAATTATGCCACCCCACATGGGGTCCTGGCCACGGTTTCAAAAAGCTAGGTCTCCCCTTTGGCCTACTGCATGTGACTGGGGTGACCTTGCTCACAAGACAACACTCAGTCCAACCACATGTCTAGAGGGACTGGGGGATGGAGGACACTCCCACAGCTCACCACCAGGTACTGGACGAGCAGTCCACTGTCTGCAGAGAACCAGCTTCCAATCCCACACATCTGCTTTCCAGCACAGTACGGAGGAGCAGAGTTTCAGCATAGCTAGGCAAGGGTAACAGAGGGGTACAATGTACAATAAGGTCTAATCATTTGTGTCCCCCAAGCACCTTTTACATCCGTACATCAACTGATGCGAGTCAACTTTTTCATCTACATGGAACATGAAAGTCTCTATTTCCTGTTTCCTAGCCTGAATATCACTAGAAACCTGTGTGCTATCACTTGCCCACACAACAATGAGTATTTGGCTTGAGCACATTTCACATTTTATGAAATTCCCAAGAAATGTGATACACTAAGCTGATTCCTTTTTAAAGGAAATAAAAAATTAATTCTGAAAAAGAAACATCTCGAACAACCATGCAAAGAATAACCCAAAAAGCTAGTTCCCGGTCTTTGAAATGGATGATGTAGGATTGAACTATTTAAAATTTATTGACTACCTTTGGAAGCATAATAATGCTGATATTGGAGAAATTAAATGGGGAAAGCGGCAGTCAGGATTTTCATCCAAACCCTAATTTTTTTTTTTTTTGGTCTATCCATTCTTACTAGAAGGCTATCTTAAACCTCTGCCAAGTTCTTTGTGGTAAGAGGCCTCAACCAGAGGCCTCCTGTCTCCACTCCAGCTATATACATTGGCTTACACTGGGTAAGGGAAAGAGCTGAATGAAGACACACAGGAACAAAGTAAGATCATGTCTTGAAAAGAGCCCTGTTTGTCTTCACAAGAGTGCCCTAAGATGAATGTGCACGTGTGTGTGTGTGTGTGTGTGTGTGTGTGTGTGTGTGTGTGTATGCGGGCACACACACATTCAAGCACTTAAATCTAGACTCTTCACATATGAGTATGTACTATGTTTTAACAGTAGCTAAGTTGTGGAATCGATCTAGATGTCCACCAACAGAAGAACGAATGGAGGAAATGTGGTCCCTAGACACATAGAACTTTCCTCACCTGTACAGAAGAATGAGATGCTGCCATTTGCAGGAAAATGGATGGAGCTGGAGGTCATTATGTTAAATGATGGTCCTTTGTTTGAACAAAGATGGACATGAGCAAGAGTCAGTAACTCTGATGAGCCTGTCTCTTGTGGCAGAGGACTGCCAAGGCATGTGAGAGACACAGGCCAGCAGTGGTGTGGACTTCAGCTTCAGTGGTGGTTCTCCAGTTGCCCTAAAAGCCCAGCACGTAAATCCAAGTTGCTGTCCTTGTGGAACCACCTCCTCCCCCTCACCAAGACCGCTGGCTCTTCTGAGGCTGTAAGTGCTCTGTGCCAATTGTAGGAGCCACAGATAGCTTCGGATTGTGAGCCTTCTCGTGGGGTCGCATCTGCCTTCTAATTCTGTATAACAAATGGGCACACATTCAGCAGCTTAGAACAACATGTATCTATCATCTCACAGTTCCTATGGTGCCCAGTCTGACTAATCCTTCTTCTCAGGGTCTCTCTGGGCTGTAATCAAGCCTATGGGACTGTGGTCTCAGCCGAGGCTTGGGGTCCTCTTCCAGATGTATGTGGTTGTTGGCAGATTTCATTTCCTTGCAGCTTGGAACTCATGGTGACTTGCTTCTTCAAGGTCATAGAGGGATTTCTAGATGTTACTTTAAGAGTTTCATCTGTTTGGATCCATCCTAACCCAGATCATCTTCCCTTTGAGAATCAGCAAGTCAAGAAGCTTAACTACATCTGCAAACTCTGTTCACCTGGACCTGCTAACATAACCTCATCATGGCTGTAGGACATTCACAACCCCAGCACTCTCACAGGTCTGGCCTGCATTTAAGAGGAGAGGATTTTACAGGTTGTATATCGGGAGAGGCAGTCTTCTGGGCCATCAGAATTCTGCTACAAATTCTCCCCTACTGCCTTCTAAATATACAGTCCTTAGCACCTGGATTAATTACTTTTCTCATAGTTGTAACTAGATATCTGATAAGCCCAACTTAAGGGAAGATGGGTTTATTTTGGCTTTCTTTCTGAGGGTACAGTCTATCATGGCCAAGAAGGATTGTTGGGAGGAACAGGATGCAGCTCATTACACTAGACCACAGCCAGGAAGCAGAGAAAAATGAATGATGGTGTTCAGGCTGCTGCTTCCTCTTCATTCAGTGTAGGACCCCAGCCCATGGGATGGTGCCAGCTACAGTCTCTCCTCAGTTAAAGCCTCTGGCAACACCCCCATAGCTATGCCAGAGCAATGCTTTCACGGGGATTCTGGTGGTTAAGTTGACAGTGGAGACTAGCCACCGTGGCACGTTACTCTTGAGCTTGGTGGTACATCTTCATATTTCATAGTGTGCTGTGGTTTCTTCTTCCTTTATTCCACTTCAAAGTGACTGAATCTTACAAAGCAATTAATTGTCTTAGTTTGGGTTTTACTGCTGTGAACAGACACCATGATCAAGGCAACTCTTATAAAAACAATGTTTAATTGGGGCTGGCTTACAGGTTCAGAGGTTCAGTCCATTATCATCAAGGCAGGAGCATGGTAGTGTACAGGCAGGCATTGTGGAGCAGGACCTCAGAGTTAAATATCTTCATCCAAAGGCAAACAGAAAAGACTAGCTTCCAGGCAACTAGGAAAAGGGTCTTAAAGCCCAAGCCTACAGTGACACACCTATGCCAAGGCTACACCTCCAAATAGTGCCATTCCCTGGGCCAAACATTTTCAAACTACTACAGCAATCAAGTAAAATCCACTATTGAGTGAATGGCTCCATCAGCCTGTCTTTAACTATTTAGGGTTTTAATCATAGAAGAATTGGGGAGAGTGCAAATCAACAAAAATAATCAATGAAACGCAGAATGTTGAAGTCAATGTTAATGAAACCTTCTACTTAAGATCTGGAGGAGCTGAAGAAAGAAAGAAAATCTACCAAGGCAGGTGAGGGTCAGTGTAATGGCTGCTCTTAGAAGAATAGTGGATTTAACTAGGAGAAGTGGATTTAACTGCCCTTAATGGACACAGTACCTTGAAATGCATTGACTGTCTGAATGAAAGGAGTTGACTAGAGGCAGCTGTCTTTGCTGAGCAACTGATTATACCTGCCCTTGCTGCTGCCCACTGACTGCAGACTCTGGCTGCTCTGGTCTGTCAACATGAACTCGAATAGCCAACAACCCTCTAGAAAAACCTCAGGCTCTTAGTGCTAATTATGACGACAGAGGAGCCGTACTCACTGACTGGACTGGGCACTGTTAGAGGATTACCCAGTAGCCACTGTAAGCCTCTCTCCTCCCCACCCCTTATAACGGTATATCAGCTGTGTCCCTGTAAAGTCTCCTTCTTATTAGAGCCAGTAAGACATTCGCTGGATGGAAACTTTATGGGAAATGGTGGGAATGTGACTGGATACAAGTAAAGATAGGGAAGCCCCACCCTAGCCCCAAACATAGTCTTGGCTGCAGCTCTTTCCCCATGGGTACCAACTATGTCTCTAGTCTGGCCTTGGCTTAACCAATAAACCCAAACCCTGTGGTGTTTCTGAGCATATCCCTGAATCTCAGCCCTTGGGTTCTGGAAGACAGGAATCCTACTCTTGGACCTTTGCCTCATCATGTATGTATTTCCAGAATAGAAATTACATGTAACTTAACTGTCAAATTTTTGACTCCTTTATAAAGATTCTGAACAGACAATGGTTTTGATGACAAAGAGCAGCAGGTCCTCCCCCTCACCAGTGGCACAGATGGACTCTACATGACTCGAGCGCAGCTGCCTCTGCTGGGAACTGAAGCAGGATAGCACTTGCTTGGAGACGGTCTGGGATCGAACAGCAGTGGAGACGTAGCCCAAAGAGCAGGACGCAGTTATGCTTCCCTCCTTTCAACCGTTCATATTTTACTTAGAACCTTAGAGATAGAAGGGATTTACAAAGGTCAGCCAACAACAGCTGACCCCAAGCTTAGTGGACCTGACAGGTCACCTGGTCACAGCCGGAGTGTTTCCATAGCGAGTTCTATGACTAGGACATTTTAATGGCTGCATACCTGTTTGAAATCAACTCCACAACCTTTCTTGAACTGCCTCCTAGCCTCTCATCTCCAAATACGCAGAGCTCCTTCCTGTGCCCTCTCTGCTGAGTGGCTGACAGACATCACTAATCAGCTGTGGCACTCTTTCCTGCTGATGCTGGATGTGGCTTCAGAATCCTCAAAGACTGTTCCAGAATAGTACCACGGATCAGTTTGTGTTGGCAGGAGAAAGAAACTAATTTTCCAACTCTTGGAGCTTGTCTGCCGTCAAAAATTGACTTTCCTGCAACTTCTACTTACTGCTTCTAATCCATCTTTAAAAGCAAAAAAGAAAAAGAAAAAAAAAATGGAAATTGGTCCCTTCTTCCAAAAACAACCACTTACTTAGCTAACTACATTTAAACTCATCCACTGATTAAATCCTAGTAGGCTCAAGGCCAGGCCCATGGATGTGGTTACCTAGGAGGGAAAGGGGCAAGCGTGTACATCATTGCAGAAGACTTCAGGGGTCGTAGAAGTGACAGAAATGACTGTGCAGCTGAGAAGCAAGAGAGCCCTATGCTCCCTTTGTGAACTGTTCCCAGAAGAAAGTGAGCATGACCCTTGACAAAGTCTCATTGTAAGACGATAGGGAAAGAGGTGGTAGAGAAGGAAGGCAAGAGATAAAGAAAGAATGCTGAAAACTAACTCAAATAAAATCCCTCCAAAACACACTGGCCCTTCAGCATGCACACAATGCTCCAACTTCACACCTTCTGGCTGTGTGTGTGATGCTATTAGCATAAGGTTTACCCTCAGTCAAAGCCCATCACTGAACAGTGGACAAAACAAGATAGACCGTGCATAAGGCTCATTCATTCAATGTCTTTACCAACAACTACCTGCCTATGTAAGTCTATGGGATACTTACAAAGATGCCAGTGCTGCAGCTACAAGAGCTGGTGTACATCATTCTGTCACCAAAGAACCTGTTCCCTGTTTCAGAAGCAGGAAAACAACTGTCTGTCATATAAAACAGACTATGCAGTATAGCTACATCTGTGCATCCCATCTGGCGAAAACATGACACACAAAATCAAGGTATATACCATCCTAAACTACTGATCCATCAAACTTATCAGCAGGGGCTTTTAATCATTTGGCACACTCTAGGGACTGTGATCTACCAGATGTTGTCAGTGATGCAAGTGTCAAGACCAAGTTATATGCAGAACACCAAAATACTAGAGTCCAAGACAGTCTTCTTGAGATTATAATACCTGATCCCCACCTTGAAGGATAAACAAAATGCAGATACTAATGTATGAACCCATAAAGGAGATAAACAATCAGCTCACAAGCTGAAACAGAGAACAGAATCTTCCTTGGGGCAGCAGATGTTCATTCGTGACGGCCTAGACAGGCACACTAGGGTATTGTTCTGGTGGGCTCGTCCCACATGGAAACCCAGGACTTTGTGGATGTCAAGGAAGAGGGGACCTGAGAAGAGTAGATCAACAATGCAGGGAGTTAAGCCTTGACATTGGGCATGAAAGGTACCAAAGATGGATAGGACTGAAAAACACTGAGACTCATTAGGAAGTGGGAGAAGGTGGGAAAATGGGTCAAGAAGGGAAAAATGTTGGTCGGCAGTCAAAACCTCAACTGTGAATGAATATACAGAATGATTTGAAATGAGAAGCAGACCAGCCTAGATTTGATGGCTCACTGTTACAGGTATGTGGGGAGTAGGTTTAGGAAGTCCTTGGGTCACCACCTTAAGCATAATGAATAGGGGTGTTCTGGTGGAAATGGCATGCAGAGACGTTGGGGAGGGATCACTGAGTAGGATGATGTTGGGACCAAGTTAGAGATGTGGTGTTCTGGGACTAGAGAGACCCAGCACATGGTTGTCTCATAGATCAGAGGTGTCAGAAAATATCCTGAAAATATCTATTACAGGCAAAGACTCAATGTCAAGAACACTGTGACACTGGGAAGCAGCCCTGTGTCCATTGAGCCCTGCAAACTCCAAGGGGAAAGCATTTATGAACATACCAATTGCCTTTCTAGCAAATCCTAGTCAAGAAAATAGATTAAAGTTTGCCTCAGACATGCTGTTTAACCATAATCCTGGATGTATAATTCAAAGCTGTATAAAAAGAAGACCATATGCAAGGTCAAATAATAAACAGCCAAGAGGGCAATACCTGTGCTCCGAGACAACCTAGACAATACCTCCTGCAGGAAAGCCCTGACTGAGGAAAGACAGGGTGCTGCGACACTACTTTGGTTTGAGTACAAAGGAAAATTCCTCGTGGATGTATCGTAATGAGATTTGTCTAGGTATTATGCCATAGTTTGTATGGGAGGAGCCAGACATTCATGTTTCTCTTTCTTCCATTTTGCAGCAGATAAAAGGATGACAGCAGTATCTTTTACCAGCCTTCCTTCAAGTAAAATATGATGGGCTTGATGACATAGGGTTGCAAGAAGTTTCATTTTATTTTTATGTATTCTTGTCTGAAAGACATCTTGAATTTCTGGAGAGATGATTCTACATAGAATGCATTGGGGATGCTATCAATAACCTACTTGGGAGGGTGAGGTGCAACCCAATGGTGGAGCAACTGGCCCAGCATATACCAAGCCAAGGTTTGGTCCCCAGCACACACTCAAAGGGGCATGTGATGGGCACAGTTAGGATTTAACTATAACTACATATGTTAATCACTTTCCTGTTGCTTTGATAAAACACCATACCCAAAAGCAGGTTTTAAAAAGCTATAGTTTATTTTGGCTTATAAGTTAATCCTGCTGGGCCAGAGGGATGGCAGAAGCTGAGAGATCATGAATCAGGGAGCGCTAACTGGAAGGAAGGGCAGGCTATTTAATCTCAAAGTCCACCAGTGGCTTACTTCTTCCAGCAAGGCTGCACCACATAAAGCTCCCCCCAAACATTACTGCCAACTGAGAGTCAGGTGCTCACGTACCTGAGCCTATGGAAGATGTTCTCATTCAAACATTCATATGAGTTATGCATACAACTTCACCATTTCCACAGTTTTAAAAGGGTCCATGTTAGCAAGTTCACATGAGTATGCCTAATGATAACTGCAAGTTGGATGTAATGTTTGTCAGGCACACCCAGCTGTGTATTTCTCTGTAGACTCTTCTATATAAAGTACCTGCTACCATTTATTAATGCTTGCTGCTTCCACACAGTGTTTTTTTACTTAAAAATCTAAAATTTAGACTTCGGCCTTCGGTGATTACAGGATAAATACCACTTAAGATGGCAGTGGGGGGGGGGGAGCAAAGCCACCCTTAAAGATGAGAACAACCTAGAGTCAGAAAGAGAGTAGCCATACCACACTCACTCACGGATACAAGGCGCTAATGGGCTGGGGCTACCCTCCCTACTAAGTATTCTAGCAGGCTCTCTGACCTCAGAGCAGAAAAAGCAGAAAAGGCATTTTGTTGCATCAAAGACATGGGTCTGTCACTGCCCTTTTTTCCCCCCTCTGGTGGGAGATGGTTAGAGCACAGTCCACAAGCTATGCTGAGTCCAATAACTCAGAACTTCCAAAATAAACAAAATCAATCAAACAAAAACCCAGCAGCCTCCAAACCACCTCCTCTTAAGTTCCCCCAGATGTCCCAGGACAAGCACAAGTGGGAAGGGCTCAGAAGCCAAACACCTGAAATGTGACAGCTACTTCCACTCCAGCAGGCCCACCCAGACACACCAGGGACTGCCACTGCCTCTGGAAGACACTGGGTAGCAGGTGGCTTTCTGTTCTGGAAACAGAATCCTGCAGATATTGGGGCAGCAGAGTCTGGTGAGGGTACAAGTGCGATTCAGTCCGGAGAAAGCAGGAGAGAGACTGAACCATTCTAACTTGAATCCATATTTTGCCCATTCCTGAAGATTGACAGAAGAAAGACACAGGAGGGGGTCTGGCCAGTCTCTGAGCCAGTTTCCTAAAGAAGTGCAGATCCCATCAGGGAGAGGGGAGGGGCCACAGACCAAACATTCTGAAGACTTGTCAGGAAACCTTTCTGTCACCTTGGAAACCCAGCAACCACCAGAGGGACTTCACATCTCTCTGTCCCCAGAAAGGGCAAACTGTGGCTCTCTTGACAAAACCCAAACCTCTCAGCAGGTAGCTGATTACACCTGGAGGTCACATTGACCAACAGGTACTAAGCCCCAAGGATGAGGAGAAAAGGACATCACAGCTACCATGCTAAGTTTTCACTGGGAGATAAAACATTTGCTGGCCTCAAAGACAGCACCGACCACAGAGCAAACTCAAGTGTAGCTTGGTGAACTATTAAGGTATCGATTTCCTTGCAGAGCTAACTAAAAGTTTTCTTATAAGAGCATGGCTGACCCCAAAGTAGCCACATCATCAAAAAAAAAAAAACAAAAAAACAAAAAACCCCAAACCAGCATGAACAGCCTCCCCATGTCTGCTATCTTAGTTTGCTTTTTATTGCTGTGATAAAACACTCACCAGTTGAGTCCACCCAGGACCATGTAGCGCCCAGGAGGTAGCAAACTCCCTTAGTAAGCTGGGCCCTCCCACATCAATCAAGAAAATGCCCTAAACTCTTGCAACCTAATAGAGGCCTTTTCTCAATTGAGGTTTCTCTTCCCAAATAACTCTAGCTTGCGGCAGCTCGATTAAAACACAACCTCAACAGAGGAATGGATTCAGAAGATGTGGTATATTTACACAATGGAATACTACTCTGCAATTAAAAGCAATGAACTCACGAAATTCCTAGGCAAATGGTCAGAACCTGAAAATATCATCCTTAGTGAGGTAACCCAATCACAAAAGAACACACATGGTATGCTGTCACTGATAAGGGGATATTAACCCAGAATCTTGGAATACCCTAGACACAATCCGCATATCAATAGATTTCCAAGAAGATGGAAGGAGAGACCCCTGGTCCTGGAAAGACTGGATGTAGGGGAACGCCAGGACAGAGTAACGAGAGGGGGTTGAATGGGGAACAGAGGGAGGGAAGGGGGCTTATGGGACTTTCAGGGAGGGAGGAAACAGAAAGGGGAAATGATTTGGAATGTAAATAAAAAAACTTAGAAAATAAAAAAAAATTAAAAATTGAATAAGAAAAAAAACCACAACCTCAGCAGCAGCAACAACAACAATATCAACAACGCTACACAGGAGAGTTGCTTAGGTGGAATCTCTCCTCACTCACCCTTACACACTCTACATATTGTATCCACTCCAGAGTCCCTGGAACCATACACAGCTGGAACAGAATTATTCACAGCTAGGAGAAAGATATAAGGAGGAGTAGCTGGAATCTCCCCCTCCCTCTTCTTCTGTACAGGAGCATAAGAAGGCCCCATCTTGAGGGTCACTTGCCATGGCCACTCTGATTAAGAAGATAATGACCCCTATGGTTACAACATAGTATCCCACAACAGCACATAAAAGTTACATGGTCAACACGTGATTGAAAATCCCAAGAAACAGCAGTCTATGGAGACAAAACTTAAATCCTTCAGGAAATAATGTAAAATCCTTACAAATCAAGTTGACATTATTCAATGCAAGACCACCAAAATTTTAAAATCATTGTTAATGATTGTAAAATTCATTGGTAAGAAAAAATTATACCGAATTTACCAGGACTGACGAAACCATTAGGCCTCTAATAATTCATTCAGTCTAAAACAATATGGAAATGTACATGCCTTCTAGTCTAACAACTCCATCCCTGGGACTTCAACATTGGAAACTACCTAAATGACTTCCTGAGGTTTCTATATAAAAATTGGCACATTAGCACAGGTTTCTATATTATTATCACAGACTGGGAACTTGAAGCAAAAACAAAACAAAAACAAACAAACAAACAAAAACCCCTCATCTCCAAGGAGACTTGTGCACAGGAAGTTCAAGATGGAGACATCCAGGTTCATCTGAGCTGGTTTCTTCTGAGCTCTCTTCTCCTTGTCTTGTAGAAGGTAGTCTTCCTTCTACATGGGTTTGTGGCTTTAGTTCCTCTTAGTATAAGAATCATAACTGCAGTGGGTTGGTATCCACTCTAGCTGCCTCGTTAAAGTCCCAGTTTCTAAGTGGAGACCCACCCCGAGGTGTGGCCGGCTACAGTCTCAGCATATGAACCTCAATGGATGCATCAGCCCAGATCATCTGATCACTGTATGATGACATCACTGACTAGCTCTGACAATTACGGGTAGAACCACCATCAAGTCCTTCAGAGAAGCTTTTCATGTGCCCATTAGTTGCTCTAACACACAAGGAAGCTAAGGTTTAAAGAAACAATTGTGCAAAGATCTAAGAGATGTCACACCATTACAACTGGTATCCCAGGGCCACATTTTTAAGCCACACCCTTCCAGGGACATGGCTGGCTGACAACATAACAACACATCAATTTTTATCAAAGTCACACATGATGCAAGCACAGGGTGTAGAGACAGCCCCTGTTTGACCTTTGTGTGACAGTTGTAGTTCCAAATATTTAATTTCACAATGTATTCAGTAAAACAAAAAGGCCTTAAGTTACTTGCATTTTTAAGAAAAACATCTATATCATTCCATATTTATGTAGCTGTCTTTTATTATTTTTATAGGCAGTTTTTAAAAGTTTTTATTTATTATTGTTGTATGTTATGGGTGTTTTGCCTGCATGTGTATGTGTATCATATGTGTGCAGTGCCTACAGAGGCCAGAAGAGGGTGTTGTATCCCTGGCCTGGAGCTACAGGCAGATGTGAGTCACCATGTGGGTGCTGGGAACAGAACTCCTGTCCCCTGGGAAAGCAGCCAATGCTCTTACATCTGAGCCATCTCTCCAGCCCTGTGCTATCTGTTGAGTTGTGTTCGTCTCGAGACAGCTTTGTGCCACACGCTTCTCTATGAACATCTCATTTTAGATGGGACCTGGTCAACAGGACAGACTTGTATGTGAGGTACAAGGCTTAGAACAGAGATGAAAGCCCGTCATCCAACTCAGGTTCAGCTAATGTAGAGAGTTTCCAACCAGGACTTCTATCCTCACATCCCAGTCCTTCCTCCCTGCCTGTTTCCCATGCTGCACTATTCTGACTGTAAGTTACTGTTGTTTTTGAGTGACAGCATTTTGCCTTTACAAATTCATGGCATGTCTTGGTGGGTCAGAATGCTGAGCTTTGAACAATTTGTAAAATGGCTAAAGAAAAAATTTAGAAAATAAAGTCGTAGTTTGTACTTGACCATCCAGTGCAAGAAGCAGTGATGACTTCATAGCTTCTGGAATAGAGACAGGCTCTTCTGCTGTGGACGACTGTAATTCTCGCTTCACGGACTATGATGTCAGAGGTCTCAAGCGTAAATGCATAGGGAGCAAAGGGGCAGCAGAATGAAGTGGAAATGCTCCAGGCAACGCATTAGGAGAGGTAGATCACAGAGAAGACAGAGCCCTGTGCATGAACTCCAGTTTTCCTTCTTCCTTTAAAGTAAATTTCCTAACACAAAGTAAGGAGTTTCATCGTGGCAATTTTCATGGATTATAAGCTGCACTTTGCTCATACTTACCACCCTATTGCCCTTCCCCAACTCTTCCCCCTCCCAGAACTACTCCTCCCATCCTCCATCCCCTATTCCCCGCCCCCCAGGCTCCTCCCTCAAGCCAAACAGTCCTCATTATGTTTGCACACATACAATTACATCTAGATTCTGCAATATATTGTCTTTCTTTATTTCTTTCTCTCATCTCCTCTTAGAACTTTCCGAGTCTCCCATTCCATGTTACAGACATGAATACATACACACACACACACATCTAGACGCTTTACATGAGAAAAAAACACATGACATTTGTCTGTGTCTGCTTTATTTGCATATAACAGATTGGAATATTCTTCAATTCCATCAACTCTACTACAAATGACACCATTTTGTGTTTCTTTATGGCTGAACCAAACTCCATCACGTATATAAGTTACATTTTTAAAATTCAGTCATTGAATTCTAGACTTTTAAACGTCAAATCCGCGTTCTGAAATGCTAACAGTATTTACAACATTTTCTTTTAAAATACAAAAGGGGTAAAAAAAAAATCTATTTTTCTTGTACAATTAAAGGACTGAGCTACACGAGTTTTATAACATAGCTCTGATAATAACTACAGTGTTCGTGACTGAGCTTTGCTTTCAGAAAAATGATCAAATCAAATTTCCTCACACGAGCCAGGCGTGGTATTGCATTTCTTTGGTCCCAGCACTCATGAAGCAAAACCTCGTGAGACTCTGTGCCTTCGAGGTCACCCTTGTGCACACGGTGTGTTCCAGACCCGCCAGAGCCACATAGCGAGACCTGCCTTGAAAAAAATTTTCTTTGCATGAAACCTGTCAATCAAAGGAAGCTTCTCTTGGGGTTCTGCCAACATATACTGATGGCCTTAGGACTTTTCCATATCATTCTCTTTCCCTCCAAAGTCTAGTACGCATGTGCAATTGGTATACTGTATCTAAACTGTGCCGGGCTTCTGTTTTAGAGCAGGGTTCAATCCTGGTTTCATCATCTCAGCCTCAGGGCCTGATGTGGCACGTGGCCCACAGCAAAGGCTTGGTAATGTTTGTGGAAAGTTTAAGTTCCCAAGAATATACCACTCTAGGTCCTCCTTCCATACGCATAATTGTGAGGTATAAAATTCCGTGGTACATTTATATTAAATGCTGGCTATCCTGAAAAACTGTAGATCATTAGCTATAACCATCCAAGAATAATAACTCAGATAAATATTATTTCTCCATGTTGTGCAGCTAAGACCTCTTCCCAGCAGATTGCTCACCCTTGTGGAGAGCACTTGGCTGTCCTGTAACTCAAACCTGTCTTTACCTCTCAGCCAATAGACACTCAATGGAACAGAACCAATGCCTGGACCTCTATATTAAAAACAAAACAAAACAACCTCAGGCATGGGGCTAGAGAGATGGCTCAGTGGTTAAGAGCAATGGCTGTTCTTCCGGAGGACCCAGGATCAATTCCCAGCAACGACACAGTGGCTCCTGGTCATCTATCTATAACTCCAGTCTCAGGAGATCCAACAGCTTCTTCTGGCCTCTGAGGGCACCAGGTACACATGTGGTATACAGATATATATGCAGACAAAAAATAAAAGCTTAACACACGCACACACACACCACTGCCACCGCCGCCACCGCCACCACCACCACCACCAGCTAACAGGACTAAATAGAAAATGATCACATCAAATTTCTTCACAGATAATTAGAGTCTTCTAAATGGAGATACAGATGACAGCTGACTTATCCACATGCTGCTCCTTAGGTCTGAGGGGACCACGGATGGTCACATCAAGCCGAGCTCTTAAGTGACCCCACAAGTATCTTCCCAGAGGACAGGCTGGAGCCACCTTATCATCTGCAGTGTTGTTTCCTAAATGCTGCTTGGCTCAGTTTTGAAGCCAGTCAGTTCCTCTTCCTAGGTAGCCCATCACCTTCAACCACTTCTGTATTAGTGTCCCATACCCAAAGTCACCATGCACAAGCCCTGATCACTCAAGGGACACTCAGTGGGCCTCAGAGCCTGCTGAACGAATTGTAAGCAGCCAGCTCCAGTGTTCTCACTGCTGAAACGCCTCACAAAAGCATCTTAGGGAAGAAAGGGTTTATCATGGCTCCCAGTGTGAGAGCATTGTCCTTTGTAGCAGGCACAGTGGATGAGAAGTGGATCTCTAGGTATTGCCACAGGAGTGGGAGGTTCCTGGACATCCCTGCACCAGTCAAGAAGCAGAAAGAATTGCTGGCGGTCAACCTGCTTTCTTCTTTTTACTTCATCTAGGACCCCAGCCCATAGGGCAATGCCACCCACATTCAGAGAGGCTTTTCTCCCCTTGGGGAAGCCTTCAGAAGCATGTTAACTATGTGGTTCTAAACCCATTCATGGCTACGGTGAAGATTAACCATTACACCTACAGGTCTATTTATTTTACTCCAACTACTCCTTCCCTTAGTAACTACAATGAAGGTTCATGACCACAGTCACCATTCCCACTGTTGCTGGACAGGTCCCTGGTGTGCTCTGACTGGCCCTGTGTGTCTTGCTGTACTCTCACACAAAGCCAATATCATAACTGGAAAACCTTTGCAGACCTCCTCCTCCTCCTCCTGATCTCCACCTGCCCCTCCTCTATTTCTACTCCAGTGTAATATGATCAAAACATGGCCTGGGCAAATAGAAGCAGGCTGAAGGTTAGTCTTGGCTGTGAATGTCTGGTGACTGCTGGCAACTGTAACAGTGCTCGCAAGAACTCTGTTGAAGACATGGAGGAGGGACTCAACACGTGGGTTAGAAAAAATGATAGTTTCCTTGTATAAAAACAAAAAAGTCACACCTCCAAGAAATACATCATTCATACACTCCCAGAAGATACGTTTCTTGGCACAGGTTTCAGCAAGACACATCGCAGTGTGCTGTTGAGTGAACACAGTGCCCTGGTTGGGGAGAATCTCTGGAGACTTAGTAGATTCAGGGCAGATGAAAGAAGATACTCCTTTCCTTGGAAAATGGCATGCTGGGAAGTGACTTGAGTGGTGTGAGCAACTCTTCACATTCCCAGGACTGCAGGCAAGCCTTCTTGTCTCTAATATGTGGGCGCTATTAGAAAGAAAAGTGGGAAGGCCAGACCCTGGGGGTGGGATGAAGCATTACACCTTCTCACACCTCTGCTGCCCAGAGAGGGTCTTAACTGCTGACATTTTTTATGGGGCTGGGGGTCGGCAGGTGCTTTCCAGGATCTCTCTGGGCCATGAGTGGGCATTCTCACTTGTTAACATTCAGCATATTGCTCTTAGCATCTTTTTGGTCCAGTCCAGAACATCATAAATTAATCAAACACTGTGAGCTTCAGGATAAATGCTCAGTATGGCAGAGAGCCTAAATGGCGCTCATGATGTCAACCCTGTCTACAGTTGAGAGAGAGCAGAATTCATAACACTCTACGCCAGGGCCTTGTGCAAGGAGTAACCTCCACTTGCATTCTATACAAAGATTCTCTGGGCAGCACCAAGGCTAGCTATGAGGTGGTACTCACTACTCCTTCCTAGAGGGGCTCTTCCAAGCCACACCAAGTGTTTTCTTCTATGTGGACTTGTTCCTTCTAACACAGAGACAGCTGCCACCTTTGGATACAATAGAGCTCAAAGGCTTGAGGTCTGTGTGTCTTTACACACCATCACAATTTCCAAGTTAATGATTAAATGACATGGAAGGGCAGAAACCATGAATCTCAACGGTCTAGCATCCTTCCTGAAAACTGATTCAAATCTGTAACAAGCCCAAGGAAAAATGGAAGGTAACAAAAGGAGTCAACCTGCCATCTCACAGACATAGTCATAGATACACCTCAGAGCAAAGGAAGAAAATAAAGAAGGTGCCCTCTCCTACACATATGGCATTTATCAAGGCAAACCCAAAGAGAGCACTGCCTTGAGAGTATGCTGGGTGACCCCAGGGAGCTTTCCGTTGTGCCTTCTGCTGTGTGGGTTTTCAGCAGGCCGTGCAGGGAAGGGAAGTTTGTCTAACATGAGCTATGTAACAACACAGGACTTAAGAAGCATTCTCAGGGCAAGTGACCCCACTGCTACCTCAGTCAACTCTAATCATGGCCATCCGATACTAAATCACACAGCTTGTGTACTTTCCCTTCACCCAAAGGGAAAAGGAAAAGATGTCTGTGGGTTTTTTTCTTTTTTATGAAAATCAACTTGCAGTTTGCAGAGTCACAGTTATTCATACTGAAGGGTCAGGAAAACCCAGGAGCATCCTAGCCTGGCCTAGTGCTCAGGCCAGGCCCAGGGTAAGTGACAGCCTTGGGCACCAGCACTGACTTCTTTGAGTCTCGTTTTCAACCATAAAATGGGAGTAATGTTGGTTTATATGAAATCTCTCCTTTTTTTGTAGTTCAAAACTATTGTTTCTGGCCCACGTGTGCATGGTTTTGGGTTATTATTTACGGGAATAAAAGATTACTTAGTAGAAGACCCGAATCACCGCCATCATAAGAGACAATTAGCTCTGAATGGCAACAGGAGTTGGCGGCAAAGCCACCCGTACACTAATTTGCACATTAAATTATAAGGCAGCAATTGGAATCGAGTCTTACAGTGCTAGTTCCCAGGCCCACCTGAGACGTATGTATCAGAAACAGGAAGGCATGGTGAGGAATGTGCATTCTGATGACAATCCTCCAGGGGGACAACTCAAATTTAAAAACTATTTTTTTTTCCTCCTAGAAATACATCAGGGTTTTAGTTTTGAGTAGCTTTAAGCTAAACTGAAGAGTCTACCTGAGCCCAATTAGTATGTGCCCCTCCTTATTAAATAAAGGGGTTTATTTAAAAAGTGAGTCATTGTTCTTGGCTCTTAGCGACCTACATGGAACTAAGTCGGTCCTGATACCAGTTAGCTACTAGGAGCTGAGGAACTGATAAAAAGTGCTACTGAGTCGCCACAGGGAATCCTAATAATAATTCCTCCATTATCCCAGATTTCTTACAAAGCTCCCAGCACATGAGCTCCTGCGGGAGAGAGACCTTGGCCTCCGCACAGAGGGGCTGCCTTGACTCACCCCTCAGGATGTAGTTCTGATAGTTCTGATCCGCCTCGGCTCCCACTTTGATCAAACAGGTCAGACCTTCAGCTATGACAAATTCGTGCACCAAATCCTTGTCATCCTGGTAGGAAGGAAAGAAACGAAATAAAAATTTTTTTAAAAAAAAATTTTTAAGTGTTCAAATAGGTCCCTGTCTACCTGATATCCAAGCTGCATTGTTCAAACTATGCAGAAATATTTGACATAAAATGATCCCCATAGGAGATTCTGCTCTGTTCAGACAGAGTAACTCTTTTTAAATATTTTAATTTAACTTCTTTCAGACAATATATTTTGATTACGCTTCGTCCCTTCCCCCAACTCCTCCCAGATCATCCTCACCTCTAATTTTTGTTTTCTTTTGAATTTTAAGATTTTTTGAGAGAGAGAGAGAGAGAGAGAGAGAGAGAGAGAGAGAGAAGAGAGAGAGAGAGAGAGAGAGAGAGAGAGAGAGAGAGAGGAGAGAGAGAGAGAGAGAGAGAGAGAGAGAGAGAGAGAGAGAGAGAGAACACACACATGAGCGAGCGTCTAACTCTTGCCAAAGAAATTTTACAAGTCTTCACACTGTCATTTGCCAAAGACCAATTATTGCCTTCTGGGCAATCTAATAAAGATGAAGCAAACGAATCCCTTGCCTGTCCGGAAGCTCTACAGTGCTCTGCTTCTCATTCTTCAAGATCCTCAGGGCCCACACCCCACAGGACCCAATGTGCTGGCCGTGCGAAACTTCCATGTGTAGCTTTTAACTACAGCAGCAGCCAGTGACCGTGCCACCTGTCACGGAAAGCATGCCCCTGTCCCAACAGATAGCCTAGAGACAGCAGTTTCAACCAGAGGCTTGTGAACACTCTCTGGCTCTCTGTCAACCTAAAGAAGCCTCTTCTCTCATCTCTTCCCCTTGCATAGCTGGCAGCACCAGGAAGGGAGCTGGGTACAGGAGCTGCTGTTCACCTGCCACACTTCAAGACAGCTGCCATCGTGAGCTGGAGACAGGACAGAGAAAAGCTCGGTAAACCACTAAGCTAATGCTTCTCAAAGAGAGCTCTCCTCATAGACTGGGCAAGGGACTGTTGGAAGTCCATTTGAGAGCCTCAGGGGGAGGGGGAGGACTCTCACACATGCAAATTGCCTAGCCACCCCCATACCTGAGGATGAGAAAGCTTCAGTGGATACAGCACCAGCTCGGGATTGCTGACCTGAGACCCAGGCTCGGCTGCTCAATTTCCAAATGGGCAGGAGAGAAACACTGTCTCATACAGCGACTCTCTCTTTACAGATAGTCTGAGACTCAAGAGGGCAGGAAAACAAACAAAACACACACACTTGCCCAGGACCAACGTGGGCAGTTTCGGTAAAAGCAAATTCCAGGGAGCCCTGTGAAACAGACGTTTCCATTGCTGTCAACTTCCTAGAATATATAGCACCTTGCCTCTATCACAGGGAAGATACAGCCGGATCATCCATACTTTGTCATAACCGATAACAGAGCTGGAATTCACAAGCAATCCCCAGCAATGGGAATACAGAAAGCCAAAGGAGTGACAGAGGACTGGTATAGTAACAGCAACCGTAGATTCTCACTAAGAGAAAATAGATGACCTGGCACAATTCTCCTGTCTCGACATGCAATCAGCCCCTTTCTTTATTATATGACATTTTTCAATTATATGGATGGGAGCCTTAAGTTAAATGTGGGCAGACATAGTACAGGTCCCTGGAAGTGATGTAGCCAGGCAGGGTCAGCGCCAGTTAGGGGGCAGGGGCGGAGCAAGACTGAAAATAATGAAAGACAGCTGTGTGAACTCAGACTTTGAGATAATCATGGCTGAGGAAGAAAGAGAAAGCGGGACAGTATCGTGAGTCTTTGGAAAATTACTTTACACTGGTAGGTATAAAGGAAATAAAAAATACTTCTCCCTTGCTCTGTCCCCCTTTCCGGCAGCTATGTGAACTGGACATGCAGATGAGCTCACGTCTAGTCAGGAGGGTTTTCTAAGCATGTAACAAATGTTTATTGCTTTAACTAAAACTAGATTCACACATGACTTCATGGTGAAAAAGTGCGAACAAGCTCTCAAGAAACCAGTCAAGCTAATCACTAATATTAATATACCAGAGAACTGAGTGTCTGGCAAAGGCACTTGGAACAAAGCACTGGACAGGCCAGACGGTGTCCATGAGAATAACTCAGACCCTTCGCTAAAAATGCATGGGCCCGTGTAGATAAGGCACCAGGGAAGGAGAGATTTGTGGATAATAAATGTGGAGAAAGTCTTCCAAATTGGCAATGTCCTAGATTTTAAATACGTACCCTGGAAATATATAGGCATTGACACATGATTCTTAAGACACTGGCTTCAGATAGATTATGAAATTGAAAACGTTCTCACCAGCTGATAAGGGATTGCTGCCACATTCCAGAATTTTCTGTAGGAGCTATTCGTTGGCTTGTGATTTTTTTTTTACATTTACTCTGTGTGTGTGTGTGTGTGTGTGTGTGTGTGTGTGTGTGTGTGTGCGTGTGTGTGTGTGTGTGTAAACACGCACATGTGTTGGGACACATGGCAGTACAGGCAGATGGAGATGAGCAGCAGCTTGTGGAAGCTGAACCTTTGGTATCTAATTCAGGGTTTCAAACTTGACAGCAAGTGCCCTTATCCCAGAGCCATCATCCTTGCTTTGTTTGTTTGTTTGTTTGGTTGGTTGGTTGCTTGGTTTTTGGTTTTTGATTTTGGTTTTGTCTTAGACCATGTTGTTACTGTTAATAACTGACTCAATCCAAATGACCAATGTCTTTATTTTTTAAGCTCCTAAAATAAGAGTCTCTAAAACTACCTCCATGCCTAGAGAACATGAGAGCTGATGAAGATGCAGACCCAGACATATAGAAGGCACCAGCCTAAGCCTTACCCAACATGCTGCCTGTCAGGTCCAGTTCACCTCCAGCATAGCTGGTCTGGAGTGTGGTTTTGTCCCCACTCCTGGTAGCAAATACCTTCCTTCATGCTTGTCTACATAGTACTACCATAGTTGTTCAAGAACCATTTCATAAAACAACAGGAGAAACTCAAGGGACACACACCAAGGAGTAGATTGGTTCAAATACTATATAACAAGTCTGAACAAGTTGGTTTGGTTTTCTTTCTAAGTTTTCAATTTGGGAAAATCTCACTGTGTGTAAAAACAAATAGTCCTACGAACACAGGTGGAAATGAACTCACAACAGTCTTGTTTTATCCTTCTATCTTCCTCCTGCTATGGAACTTGAAGCAATTCTCAGAGCAAACATATAGTTTCCAACTATAGAAACCTTGTAAAAATAGGTATTTATGAGCAACATTTCATGTTTTTAAAAAATGATCAAACATCAATCAGTGTCCATATTTATGACTTTTGCATCACTGTTTATGAAGGATGTCAATTTAACACAACTTAAGTGTTACATGGGAAGAAGAACCTCATTGAAGAAATACCCAGATCAGATTGACCTGTGGTCATATCTGTGCGAGACGGTCTTGATCGATGATCGATCTATGAAGGCAGCAGCAACCTTAGGAAGGTATGTTTCAGCTGTATAAGAAAGGTCGATAACCATGAGCCAGAGATCAAGCTAGGAAACAGTTTGGTTCAGGCATCCAGGCTCCTGCCTAAAGTTCCTGCCCTGACTTCCTTCATCAATGGACTGTGACCTGGGAACTGTAAGCTGAAATAAACCCTTTCCTTACCTAAATTTCCTTGCCTTTTGATCAGAGTGTTTTATTACAGTCTCAGAGCTCAGGCCAAGAAAAGATCCAAGTAAGATCCACATACAGCAATTCATTTATATGAGTCTAAAACTCAGAAACACCTATTAACTAATTAATGGAAGATAATGCCCCTACCCTCGATAATATGTATTGAAGAAAGTCAATCATTCTTTAGAGCAGCCCACCGTCTGAATTTGGCAGCTCATTTCCCTGAAGTGATGTCTAGCATGTGCTTCTGTCTTTAGTTATTTGCAATTGTATTCATGTCTAAACCCAGGGTTGATTTGTTGGCTTGACTATATCATACTTTATATTTCCTTTAGGAGATACCTAATATCTAGTAGTACCTTGTTTCTGGCATGTTAGCAACTTTTGTTTTGTTATTAATTCCTTGATGGATTCATTAAGAGCCAAAAAATCACAGGCTTTCTATTTTTTTTATTACCTACAAAGGCTTTCATTTTTAAAAGAGATATCCTTATACCTTAAAATTCAACATGAAAAAGCAAGATGAACGTGAGATTCTAAATGTTTGCCCTTTTCAAAATAGCTAGCCCACCAGCACCCAACTGTCTATTCATCTTATCTATCACTGCTAGTTTTTAGTATCGTTGTGAATGTGTCCATCAGTGTGTCTATTGTTAGTGTGTCTCGATCCATAGCAATTATCATCCTGATAGCTGTGTATTGTTACATCTCTGGACAACCCCTAGGCAACCCTTCAGCTTGCTTCCGAGAGGGAGAATACCTTAGCGTTATCTGATAGCTCCCTGCTCTCCATGTGATAAAAGGATAAACATGTTTCTTATAACGTGACAGAGAAACCATGCCCCCAGCAACAGACTTGGAGTGTAGGACAAAAAGAGGTCATGTCTTTAGAAATTTCAAGCAGAAAATAGGTCTCATCTTGGAAAGAAGAAACAGTACGACTGAACAAGTTTAAAGAAGAAGGTAAGAATATGTGGGCGAGTTAGAGAGTTATTTGTTGTTTTTTTATTTGGTTGGTTTACCCAGACTTTTTGCCTAGTCCTTCTTAACAGGAAGAAACTCCCTCTAGCTAAAATTATCAACAAAGAAAATCTTTTAAAGACATGGATAAGACAAGAATTAGAGGAAAGTAGATTGTATACATGAGTATAAAATTAAAATGGAAAAAATATTGAACCTACACAGTCATCCTCCATGCAAAGGTCACCTTCACAACTTCACAGCCTTCCTCTGCCCATTGCTGTCTCATGGGTATCTGGAGCCTGACCTAGCTCTTCACTAAGGGCTTCTCTCAGTATAGGGATGAAGGAAAGGCTTGATGCGTATGGAGTGTTAACATGAAACTAGTGGTGAGGGACTTGTGCGCGCATGAGGGAACATATCTACAGTAGCAGGATTTAAAATAACAAAACTGGGGTTAAGTAAACCATCTACCCAAAGAAGAATGAGCAGAACAGCTCGAACTCACTGCATATAATACAACCCTAGCCAGAGCTAGCCACACCCATTCCCATTCACTCTCCAGGAATAACCCGAAATAGGATGAATGCAGCATGAAAAACGTGCACGAAGTTAATCCCAAAGATTGCCGCACACTGTATCTACCACTAGAATGGAAACATGAATATTCACAGCACTAAATGCAACTATTGATAGAGAGGAGACATGGGGGTGGAAGAAGGTAGTGATTGGGGGTGGGGCAACAGAACACAGGTCTTTGATTGTAGTCTTTAACTACAATCAAATTGGTTTCCTTTTTTAAAAAAAAACTGGAATACAGAATAAAATATTATTTAAGTTGTCCTTACTTTTTATACTTGAAATATTTGACATAAAATATTCCCTTCTAGAATTCTATCCTAATTTTCCTATATGTGTATGATATGTATATATGCATGTGGATACATGTGGGAGGGTTGCAGGCACATGTGTGCAAGCACATGCGGAGGCCAAGTTGCCATCAGTGGTTTTTCCCAATTGCTCCCTATCTTCCCCTGACTCCAGAGATCACCAGCTCAGCTAGGGCAGTTATTCAGATCGCCCTAGATTCCTACTTGAACCTCTCGAGCATGGAATCCCAGCAGGCCATCGGGCCCACTCAGCATTTACCTGGGTGCTGGGGATCCAAATTGGTTCTACCCTTTGCTCCCCAAGCCCATGGCTCAGTCTGCCATCTCCTCAACCCCCTTCCCTAACTTGTAATGTCCTCAAAACACACTTTCCTATTTGTAATAGGCACACGTGTAAGCTTTTATATATCTAACTCTAGCAAAGTGAAACCAGAACTGTAGTGTTTTGGCTTTTGTTTTTCTTTTTTATTTATTTATTAGATATATTCTTTATTTACATTTCAAATGATTTCCCCTTTCCTGAACCCCCCCCCCCGAAAGTCCCATAAGCCATCTCCCCTCCCCCTGTTCCCCAATCAACCCCCTCCCACTTCCCTGCCCTGGTATTCCCCCACACTACTACATCTAGACTTTCCAGGACCAGGGGCCTCTCCTCCCTTTGATGTCCAACAATGTCATCCTCTGCTGCCTGTGCATCTGGAGCCATGTGTACTATCTGCTTGATGGTTTTGTCCTTGGGAGCTCTGGGAGTACTGGGTGGCTCATATCATTGTTCCTCCTATGGCACTGCAAACCCCTTTAGCTCCTTGGGTCCTTTCTCTAGCTCCCCCATTGGGGACCCTGTGCTTAGTTCAATGGCTGGCTGAGAGTGTCCCCCTCTATATTTGTCATGCACTAGCAGAGCCTCCCAGGTGACAGCTACATCCGGCTCCAGTCAACAAGTATTTGTGGGCATCAATAATAGAGTCTGGGTTTTGTAACTGTATATGGGATGGATCACTAGGTGGGGTAGTCTCTGGATGGGCTTTCCCTCAGTCTCTGCTCCACACTTTATCTCTGTATCTCCTTCTATGGGTATTTTGCTTCCCCTTCTAAGAAGGACAGAGTATCCATTCTTTGTTCTTCCTTCTTCTCAAGTTGAACTGGATCAAGGACCTCCACATAAAACCAGACACACTGAAACTAATAGAAAAGAAACTGGGGAAGAGCCTTGAGCACATGGGCACAGGGGAAAATTTCCTGAACAGAACATCAATAGCTTATGTTCTAAGATCAAGAATTGACAAATGGGACCTCATAAAATTACAAAGTTTCTGTAAGGCAAAGGACACTGTCAAAAGGACAAAATGGCAACCAACAAATTGGGAAAAGATCTTTACCAACCCTACATCCGACAGAGGGCTAATATTCAATATATACAAAGAACTCAAGAAGTTAGACTCCAGAGAGCCAAATAACCCTATTAAAAAATGGGGTACAGAGCTACACAAAGAATTTTCACCTGAGGAATGTCGAATGGCTAAGAAGCACCTAAAGAAATGTTCAACATCCTTAGTCTTCAGGGAAATACAAATCAAAACAACCCTGAGATTTCACCTCACACCAGTCAGAATGGCTAAGATCAAAAACTCAGGAGACAGCAAGTGCTGGCAAGGATGTGGAGAAAGAGGAACACTCCTCCACTGCTGGTGGAATTGCAAGCTGGTACAACCACTCTGGAAATCAGTCTGGTGGCTCCTCAGAAAACTGGGCATGATACTACCTGAGGACCCTGCTATACCACTCCTGGGCATATACCCACCAGATTTCCCAGCATGTAATAAGGACACATGCTCCACTATGTTCATAGCAGCCCTATTTATAAAAGCCAGAAGTTGAAAGGAAGCCAGATGTCCCTCAATGGAGGAATGGATACAGAAAATGTGGTATAGTTACACAAAGGAGTACTACTCAGCTATTAAAAACAATGAATTCATGAAATTCTTAGGCAAATGGGTGGAAATGGAAAATATCATCCTAAGTGAGGTAATCCAATCACAAAAGAACACACATGGTATGCAGTCACTGATAAGCGGATATTAGCCCAGAAGCTTGTTTTTCTTTTTACCTGAAATATCTGCTTCAGTGAGAAAAGGGCCCTTCTTAGATCTCGACCACTGGAGTTGTACAGCTTTTCTGGAATAAAGAATACAACAATTAATTTAGTTGACTCAATGAATGATACAAACATGAGAAGTTATGAAGAATGACACCTTTTACTAGCGACAATGTAGCCAACTCAAGTCACCTCAGACACTGGCCAGAAAGAGACTCTCACCCCATCTTCCTCTTCAATACAAGTGTTTAACAGACTGTGTTCTGGTTTGTAGATACTTCTACTTGGAGGCCAAATACACAGAGAAAACCAATGCTGTCCAAATGCAATAAATTTCAAGGAAATAGTTTATGTTAAATTGGGAATTTCTGTGATAAAGTAGGACATGGAATTGTTGAACCCTGCATGGTCATGTGCAAGGGATAGGGTGACGTGGTTCCTGCCCCTAGAACAGAGCCAGCAGTAAGTGTGTCCCCATGAGTGTTGATGGTTGCTGTGGCCATAAGGCTTGCTTATATAATGAAGTACACATTTTCATGTTCCTCCTTCGAGGAATATTCTCCCTGCCAAGGTTAATGACTCCTTGATAATTAGAAGCAGCATGAGTCCAGAAGGTAAGAGCATGTCTGTGTCTTAGTAAAGTGATAGATGCTGAGAACTTCAGGACAGCCCTCAAGGCTATAGGAACAAACTCTGAGAGCTTGAGCTCAAAAACTATACTTTCTCAACTATACAAAATATAAAGATGAAATATGAATTACGTAAGGGACTTCACGAACCTAAAAGAGTAGAAGCAGCTGCACTAGGAACCAGCTTGTCAGAAAGATACAAAGGCAGGCACATTCCTGAGTTCAAGGTCAGCCTGGGACAGAACTTAGGTGGTGGGAATGGTGATGTCACATCGAGATCCCACCCAGCTAGCTTATTGTCTGTGCTTACAAAGGCAGGCAGCTCTCTGAATTCATCTGCAATGTTAAAAAGAAAATGTGCTTGCTGTCTAAGAATCAAGGCTGGGGTCATGGGACACTGATTCATGAGCTATCAAAAGGGCACCTGGAGTGACTGGAGAGATGGCTCAATGGTTAAGAGCACTGACTGCTCTTCTGAAGGTTCTGAGTTCAATTCCCAGCAACCACACAATGGCTTACAACCTTCTGTACAGCTACAGTGTACTCATATACCTAAAATAAATTAATTTAAAAAAAGGGCACCTGGAGTAATGGCTGCACTGATGTGTAAATAAAAGACTAGGCCTTTGATGTGCAAGAGATGAGTCACCCAGAAAGTGTTTAGAATTGCAAGAGAGAGAGCTGTCTCCAGAAAGAGAGATATCTAGAAATCTGTCTCGAGCAGGACATAGCCCGTCAACTTGTACCCATGATTTGACTTAGAGTTATTTCTTTCACTGCTCCCAGACACCCCTTCCTCAGAACCCCTCTCCAAGTCAAGGCTGGTCCTTAGCATAGAATCACTTAGAAATCAGGAATGTATGTGACTGAGTAGAACATTACATCTCTTAAACTATGGCTTACAACCCCTCATGGTCAGGTAACTGAATCACTCACACACACACACACACACACACACACACACACACACACACACACACGCACACACACACGCACGCCATCAGTAAAAGGTTTCTGAATGCCCAATTCGCAAAACTTGATTCATAAACAGGTAACTATCTCTGCTATGTCCCCTGACTTCACTGCAGCCTGGATTCTGAACATGTAACATGTTCTGTTTGCACTATGGATAGGGTCATGTCACGTAACACCAGCAAGGGCCCTTTAAGACAATTGTGTGTTATGAATTCTAGTGTTTATAGTGAAACGTCTCTACTCTTAGAGAAATATAGTGAATTAATTGGTAATTAGAATTGTAGTCATGAGCAGGATGCACCTGCTATACATGCTAACTCTGAAAGTGGCAGGCCCTGAGAGAGACTTGGAAGCAAGCAGGGTTAGTAAGCTATAGCATTGCATAGAGGTAGTAACTTAATTTACTCAATTCCAATAATAAAGGGCTATGCAGATATACAGGCCCTTGAATGAACTCTGGTAACTGATATCTTTTAAGGGAGTATCTAATCCATACAAATTGTTGTAACCTTATGGACAGGGAGTTACTTGCAATATTTCTGGTCCCCTTGTATTGACTACCCATTTCTCTTAGCGTTGATACTGATCATTTGACTTATCAGCTTAAATAGAGTCCTGGCAATTCATGTCAGTCTTTTCAAAAGTCACCCAAGGGCTTTGCTGGCTTTCTTACTGTTTCTGGGGTGTTAGTTCATTGAATATTCTCTTCCTTTCATTTCCTTTGGATCTCAACTGCTGGGTTTTTTTCCTAGTTTCTAATTTTTTAAAAAAATTGTTGCAAAATAGCTTACTGGAACTTTTCATTTTTGCTGTACTAGGATTTGAGCCCAGGGCCTCTGCCATGCTAGATAAGCACTCTACGGCTGTGTCCAGAGCTCATTTTTAAAGTTTCTTAAAATAGGACCTTCACTAACTAATTTGATGGTTTTATTTTTGAAAATCATCAATCATTCCCAATTTCTTCTAAGCAACACTGTACTTTCCTACGCATTCTGACATGTTTCCTTTCATTCAAATTTCATTCACAGTGAATATTTCATTAAAGTCAATGTGAAGGGGTAAAGTGAGGGTTCAGTGGTTACAAGCACACACTGCTCTTCCATAGGACCCAAGTTCAGTTCCCAGGCTCATGTCAGGCGACTCACAGCCACCTGTAACTCCGGCTCCACGAGTCTTCTGAGCTAAATTGTCACCCACGTACACACATACACACACATTTAAAAATACAAAAGCTTTAAAAATCCAAGTAGAAATAACCTAATCCTATGACTGGTTTATTAGAAATACCACTAATTTATAAATGTTTAGGATTTTTCAGATAACTTGTTAAAAAAAATATGATTTCATGGTGTCAGTTCTTTTAGATTTATTAAGGTGAATTTTATGAACAGAGTATCTTGATGAATCGCCCCTGTATTGAAAATGGCACGCATTCTGTCATAATTAGGAGTACTGGTCTATAACTATCCACTGAATCTGGTTAAGTGATAGTGTTGATCAACTCATGCACACTTACATAGAGAAAGATGGGGTCTCACTATGTAGCCTTGGCTGGCCTGAACTTACTATGTAGACCAAGCTGGCTTTAAGATCATCCATATCCACCTGCCTCTTGGTCCCACATGCTGGGATTAAAGCCATGTGAGACCATGCCTGGCTTCTGTAAGTTCCATTTGTTTATTTTATAGACGGATGTGAAAGGATTGCTGAGCTGTTCAGCTAACGGGCTGCATTTCTGCATGTCTGCTTTCAGCCCCCATGAAGCTTTGTGTTTGCTGCTTTCTAGTTCTGTCGTTAGGTTATGTTCACACTTGAAGATGTGATGACCTCTTGGCTCACTGACATTTTATCGTCATATAATGCCTGTCTTAATCCTTGATAGTATTCCTTATTCCTTATTTCAAATGCTTTTCTGGTATTGACGTAGCCGCTTAGGTTTAACATTTCTGTATCTTTCCTATCCTCCCATTTTAAGTTCCCTACATAAAGTTTCTAGTGGACATTGGTGCATTTTACTCTTTATACAGCCTGATAGTGCTTTTCCACACTGCTGAGAACCGAATCTGAAGCTTTCTATGTATTGGCCAGCACTGCATCACTGAGCTACATCCCAGCTCTCTGCTTTGAATGAGTGCAATACTCGTGCTGTATCCTAACCGCTAGGGCATCCTAGGCAACTCCACAGTGCACAAGGATGGAGATCTCAGAAATGTTCCAAGGCTGATTCTCACCTTTAAGTAAGAAATATCCTCTAGAAAAGCCAAAGACATCTTTGAAATATCTCTAAAACTCCTTGCTTCACTTTTTTTCCCCCAAATGCCACTGAATTTAAACAAATTAAAATTCCTTTAGACAGAACATTTTCTAGTCCAACATCTTTAATTTTGACCACTGTTTGTTTAAATATTCCCCATTCCAAACAAAACCACACAATCAAATAGCATCCTTCCATAAGAATGACTTTCCTTATGCAAGGAAATTCTCACTTGAAAGAAGAGTCTAATTTTTTAAAGATTTATTTTTGTTCTATGTACATAGGCGTTTTGCTGCACGTATGTTTGTATATCACATGTCTGCAGTACCCACAGAAACCAGAAGAGTGCATCAGATCCCCTGGAACTGGAGCTACAGACATTTGTTAGCTACCATGTGCATGCCAGGAATCGAATCCAAGTCCTCTGTGAGAGCAACACAAGCTCTTAAATGCCCAGTACTCTCTCCAGCACACAGAGTCACAAAATTTTAATGTAGATTTTTTTTTATCAAATATCAAAAGAACAACAAAAATCCATATGCTGTATGACAGGTAGTTATTTCATGTTTAGTGGCCAGGTACCCTCACCTCAAGTCTCCAAAGCTGTTAATGGTCTGCTACAATCACAATGTGAAAAAGCGTCATACACTGGCCCCTCTGTCACAGAAGAGTCATGGTGGAGCCATCTCCAGTACAGGAAAAATGGAAGTCATATCTATCAGTTACTTTCCTGGTGGTTGTGACAAGTTGCCTGGCAGATGCAACTTCAGGATTGAAGAGGTCATTTAAGTACCTGGTCTGGAGGTGGGGAGTGCAGGGAATCATGGAGAAGTCAGGCAGTTCAGAAATCAGAGAACTCGGGCAAGATGCAGATCATAACCCTCAAAGCCCACCACAAGTGGCCCAAGTCCTCTAACCAGACCCCATTCCCCAACTTTCCATAACCTCTCAGAACAGCATCATCACCTCTCAGGACCAAGTGTTCAAACACATAAGCCTGTGAGGTACAATTCAGTCATTGTCATTGGAAAGGCAACAATAGCTCATAAGACAAAACAAGCCACGGGCTCTTAAGTGCAGCACTGGAGTCAAAGTCATCATTGAAAGCCCCTCTGCCTAACCTGACTGCTCTGTTGATCTCAGCACATATATCAGGAAGTGCCTTCCAGCTACAGGTCCAGGAGAGAAGACAAAAGAAGGATTTGCGAATAACACATCATTGGTCCTTTACAGAGGGTGTAATGCATGCTGGTGGGCCAGCATCCAGCAGACATCTTGCTATGTCAGATATCTTACCCAGCAACAGATAAGAGTGCCGCTCAACAGAGATGTGACTCCAGAGAACCTACAGATCAAAGCAGAAATATTCCTTCCCATAACCCAGATCCTGGTTCTCTTGCTCCCTGGCTAACTACCTCCAGTTAGTGGCAAGTGTGGCATGAGGGAAAATAAGTTCAAGAAGCAATGTATTCTGTCTGTGTCAAGTCCAGATCTCCCTATGCAGAAACTGAGACTTACAGTGTTTGAGTCATTTTAACGTGGAAAGGTCCATCTAGTTCCCTGTCAACTCCCAAAGGGTACGGTTGCTACCATTCTTGGGTCCATTCTTACAGAACTCCAACAGCCACAGGGTTCTCTTCTTCTGCAGTCTAGATCTACCCTCTGAAGACTGTGTCCTGGGTCTCACATGTCTGATTTGGGGCAGCAAGTTCCACATGCACATATAACTTCAGCCCACAATTAGTTTTGCTGTCAATATGGCAAGGAAGACAACTTTGATGTTTAGAGAAAGCAAGACCAGAACTCTAATGGCTAAAAACAGTGAGAAAGCAATTAGCTACTATGCATGTAACATGTGGAGACTGGGGCTATCAATGGACATGAAGATAGTCATAGCCATTGAATGATTTGACAATCTGTGGAGGAGACAAACACACCTCCAGGTCATGATAATGTCACTCAAAAACACCACAGAAATGCTCAGGAGTCCTAGAGGAAGGACTGTCCAAGTCTATGGTCCTGATGTTGGGATGAGCAGGTGATCCTGAATAAAGTCAGCCCTGGCAACAGGCTGTGTGTAAGAGGGAGAGAAAGCAGCAGGCACACAGCCAAGCAGAAATGAAGCCATGCGATCAAAGAGAACAATTACTTGACACAGCTGCCACATGGGCAAACTGTTACCATCCAGGCCAGTAAAGAGACACAGGGAGAGTCAACCCACGGAGGGCTTCGTGGGCTGGGCTGTGTGATTCCATCTGTGTGGTTCTTAGGGGATCATAGAGGGCTCCAGAGGAGTGAAAGCAGGAGGGGATGGAAGATCAAGTTCATTTGCCAACATGGCTGACCAGCACAGAAGAATGGAAGAGGCAGGTAGACAAAAGCCAGAAACCAGCAAAAAGGCCTCGGGAATTGGAGAATTGGGGAAACATGGGCTGTGGCCACGAAACAGACTTTGCTTGAGATAGTGAAAGGCTCTCCAGAAGCCAATCTAGGGTCAGAAGCAACCTCACTTCCCAGAGTTAATGACCCAAAATGAAGTTCACTTTATTTGTCCCCATTGGAGGTCCATGGATCAGTTTCATAGGACTAGGCATGTTCTGGGTAGGCAGAGAGAGGGTACCAACAACAGTTAGTGCCCCAGGCACTCCTAGATGCTTCCCTATAGCCCTAGATAGATAATTCTGATTCCTCTGTCTTTCTTTCCTTCAGTCACTGGCCACTTTATGACAAGAGTCATGACAAACAAAGGAATGAAGAGACCATCAGGGTACTACAGAAAAGGCTCAGTGATCAGAGTGCTCACCATATAACCATAAGGATCTGAGTTCAAATCTCCATAACTCGTGGGAAGCCAGGCTTGCTAGTACGCATCTACAATTCCACTCCTATGGTGAGGTAGGAGGCAGATACAGGAGAATCCCTGGAAGCCCACAGACCAGCTAGCCTGGTGGCTGTGGTAAAGCTTGAGATAACAGAGACCATCTCAAACAAGGTAGAAAGTGAGGACCAACAGCCAAGTTTGTCCTCCAATCTCCACATTGTGTACACATGTCTGCGCACACACACATTCCCCAAGTAACCAGGGCATGTATGACTAAATTCTCAGGAAGATAACCTGAGCTCAGTATTGCCCATATCAGGCCTCTGGGAGATGCCAGAGGCAAACAGTATGGAAGAAGTTTTTGGTAGAGGGGCTGCTGATAGTGTCAAGTTCTGCAGTGATGTATACAGCTGATGATTCGCCATAGCTAGTTACTGGGCCCCATCCAGGGGGGTCATCCTTCTGGTGGTTACCTAAGAAACCTCTTCCCCATCCTCATCTTCAGGAAGAAAGCAGCCCAGGAAAAGTTCTTCATACAGCTATACTCAATCAGCGTAAGAAGACTGTCCTTCAGGATTTAAGCGAGTGAGTTGGCCTTGGGACCCCAGTGAAATACACTTTCAAATGTTCTCTCTTTCTTCTGGAACCACCCATGCTCAGAGACAAAGGCAGAAACAGCTAGAGTAGGATCAAAGAATGGTAGAGAGAAGATGGTCGTCAGAGAACCTTAATCCTTCTATATCTCTTTGCAATCCAAGGAGAACACCACATATGTGTCCACAGTGGTCAGATGCTCACATTGTCCCCCAACAGACTGCTGGCCAATGGCATTATTTTATGTCATCTTGAGTGGCAACCCAGTGATGAGACCGAGTTGGGTGGTCTTGGCTTCGGACTCTGTCTGTCTCTAGTTCTCTTCCTCAGTTCTGCACCTTGTTAGCTGTCCTACCCCTTCCTCCTTCTCACACTTCATTCCTCTCCTTACCATCAGTCACCATCTGGAGACCTTCAAATATTTACTTCATCATCAGCTTTCATACTGCCTTTATCAAGTTATAAAAGTTGAAATATTTCAATGTTCCATATTTCTTTTTCTACTTCATTCCTTCCTTGGAACCCTGCCTTGTGCGTGTGTGTGTGTGTGTGTGTGTGTGTGTGTGTGTGTGTGTGTGTGTGTGTAAATGATGTTGGGTCTCTTCTTCTTCTAAGTATGTCTTGAGAACTAAATGATGTAAGAAGGCCCAGCCCACTGTGGTCAGTACCATTCCTCAGGCAGGTGGTCGTGGACTATATGAAAAAGCTGGCTAGTCATGCACTAGTGAGCAAAACAGAGAGTGAACCCCTCCATAGATTTTGCCCTAGTTCTCTGCTTTGAGTTCCTGACCTGACTTCTTCCCTGCGTGATGAATTGTGACCTGGAAGTATAAGATTCAATAAATCATTTCTTTCTCAAGATGTTTTTTGTCAACTTTTTTAAAAATTATAGCATCAGGATAAAATAGGAACATGGCACCTCCAGAAATAGACCCAAGGTTCCGTGTACCACACATGGTCACCCTTTCTCAGGCACTGTGCTCAAGGTTTACCATCTTTACCATCTGTCTGGCTCCCTGTATGACAAGAAGATTGGCTCAGCTCAGAGCCTTCTGGCCCTTGTGGTCGCTCAGCAAGGGACCATCCATGCCTGGGAGACAGAGCCTTTGTTTCTTGGGGTCAATAGCTCTTGACATGGAAGGGCTCTCCTTCCCTGCTCCGGAGAGTTTAAGAGAAAGAAGTGGCTGTTGTGTCTTGGAGAGAAGATAAGGATCATTAGCGGGGGTCAAGAGGGAACAATCTGACATCAATCATGTCACCTAGCAGAGATCGTGAGGCTCCGGCGTGCACCTGCCCCACGCTGGGGTGCCAGGGCTCCCCACTTTCAGTGCCATTCATCCACCCAAAGCAAGTATTGTATCATGCAAACAAAATGGAGCCAGAGAAAAGACCCAGTTTTAAAAGCACGGCTCTAAGGAGCATTTATTCACTAGCCAATGGGGGAGGGAAGAACTAAAGAACCACAGGAAAAGAATATACTGCTGTGTTTCTACAATGACATACAGCAAAGCTAAATGGTCCATTGTCCTGCAACAAAGTCACACCTAACCGCAGATTGAGATATCTAAAAATAATGAGCTTTATATGTGTGGAGCCCAAGTTTGGGCTATTCCCTTTCTGGGTTTATTTCCAGCTGTGGGTTCAGCATAGCCACAGTGAGCAGAGACAACATGGGGGGCCCAAGCTCTCATCTTTCCTAACAGCTGCATGAGCCCAACATACTTGCAAACTTCACAGGGACACAACTTGGGTACAGTTTCAAAATCTGACTGGCTTCTACCCAAAATTTGTTTTACCTACAAGATGTGCAGGTACAAAGATGGAGCGGAGACAGAGGGAATGGTCAACCAATGACTGCCCAACTTGAGACCCATCCCATGGGCAAGAACCAACCCTTAACGCTATTAATGATACACTGCTATGCTTACAGATAAGAGCCTAGCATAACTGTTTTCTGAGAGGCATCATCCAGCAGCTGATGGAAACAAATGCAGAGACCGACAGCCAAACATTAGGTGGAACTTTAGGGAGCCTTGTGGAAGAGTTGGGGGAAGGATTGAGGGAGCTGGAGTAGTTAAGGACACCACAAGAAGACCTATAGAAGACCTGGGTTCATCGGGGCTCACAGAAACTAAATCACCAACCAAAGACCATGCATGGACTAGATCTAGGCCTCCTACATATTTGTAGCAGCTTTGTCTTTATGTGGGACCCTTAAAATTGGAGGGGAGGCTTTCTCTGACTCTGTTGCCTGCCTTTGGATCCCTATTCCATAGCTGGGCTGCCTTGTCTAGCCTCAATGGAAGAGGATGTTCATAGTCCTGATGTTACTTGATGCACCAGGGTGGTTTGGTACCCATGGGTGGGTGGGGGGTGGCTTTTCCTTCTCTGAGGAGCAGGGAGGGTATAGTGGGAAAAGGGGAGTGTGAGAGTGGGACTGGGAAGAGAAGAGGGAGGAGGCTGCAATCAGGATATAAAGTGAGTGAATGAATTAATGATTGAATGGGAAAAAAACTGGTTGACTTCAATTACAGAAAAGACAAAAGAGAGCCTAGAGTTAGACTCAGTGTATCTTACCCTGTCCAAACTCCCTGATGGCATATAACCACTAAGAATCGGAAGTATAGGGTGCACTATAAAAAGATGTCAGGATGCAACAGTGAGCCATGTGCTAGGGGTTCCTTGCAGGAGAAGCTTTGCATTTTGTTCTAAGGGTACCAGAGTGACTCTAGGATCACCTAGAGTCTAAAGCATCTATGATGTCTTTGTATCAAGCAAGATAAGTTAGTTTCAAAGCAGCAGAAGGACAGCATGTAAGCACCAGTCTTGCTCTCAAGAGCATGGCCTTTCCATGATCACAGCCTGAACCCATTGCTGCTTTTAGAAAACCTCTGAGTCTCCAGTTTCACATTTCCAAGTAGTTGTATTGGCACACTCTACTTTTAGAATGCCTGATAGTAAAAAGTCGGGCCCTATTGGCATATCCAGACTACAGAGCACATGGGCCCCTTGCTCTGCTCATGGGATGTGACATGGAGCCACTGCATTGGGAAGCACTTCGATAGTTTCTGACAGGCAGAAATAGACACCTACCCTTGGGCCAGGCAGTTCCACTCCTTGGCTGTTCCAAGGGAAAAATGAAAACGTACACACATAAAACTGTTTCACGCAGATTCACAGTTGCATTACTCACAATAGCTAAAGTCTCCTGGAAATCATCCAGCATCTGTCAGTTGGTGAGCAGGTAAACAAGCAGTGGGACATTCATACAAGCAGAGTTAATTGGCAACACAAACACTCAGACACATGCCACAACCTGGAAGAGTTTCAAGTCACACTCAGTGAAGGAAGCCAGCCGGCAGGAGTATGGATTGTACAACTGCGTTTATACAAAGTTTTGGAAAAGACAAATATGATCTTTAGGGAAAGAAAGAAGATCAGTGCTTGTTTGGACTTGGGAGAGGGGAGGTTGCAAAGATGACGACGCATGAAAGAACTTGATGGGAAATGGTTTTTGTCTTGCTTGTCAAGGTGCATGCAGTTGTCAAAAGCCATCCAACTGTGCGTTTAAAATGTGTCAGTCTTCTTGCATGTAAATTATTCTTCGGAAAAGTTAATGAGGGAAGAGAAGGTTGATCCTAGAGTCTATAATTCAGCTCAAGTCCTAATTCTTCAGAGACTCGTTTACTTTAAGTAACCGCTTCTAAACCACACCAGACATAAAGGGTTGTGAGAGTCTACAGAGTGGTCGCTACAAACTTCCACAGACATAAAACTGCATGTGCATCACTACTGTGAAAATATTGAGGAAAGGAGCAGGAGACACGGCCTAGACGGAGAGGCAGGACTGCACATGCAGGCCTCACGCTGGATGTCAGGGAGGAAGATCTATATGGAGTACCTTCCGGGGGAGCACCTTCCGGGGGGAGCCAGGACCACTCTGTCAACAGCTGAGAACTGTCACTGAGAAAATGAAGAAAGGGTGGTGGTACTGGTTTTTTTTTGCTCACTGCCAAGTGCTAGGCATGCAAAGATGAACCCACCGTAGTCCTCGTGAAGAGGTGAGTCTAACAAGACAGCCCAGAGAGATACACAGTGGATTCCAGAAAATGCTGACCCACCCTCAGCCAGGGGCTTCCAGGGGCCCTTCTAGGAGCAGAAGAGCCCCAGGCAGATGTGGAGAAGTGAGTCTGTGTCTGGAGTCAGTGGAGGCGGGTGTGGCTCTCCTACTGCTCACTAGAGAGAGCGAGCCTGGGGTGGCTGGCAGCAGTGACTCCTCTGGATCAGCCCCAGATGCCTCCTGGAAGTCATCAGTCATGTGCATGGCAGGTCAGCAGAGTTATGCTTCCTGATACTCAATCAACCACCATGAAGTCCATTAGGTGCCCTGCCCTGTATGAGGGCCCAGGGTCACCGAGTGTGACTGGTGCCCTTTCCCAGAGATGCCATTGGTCAGCAGGTTGAAGAATTCCCACAGCTCTCTCCCCAGCTCCTCAGCTGGCTTCGAGGACCCAGCTGAGGGTCTTCCTTCCCCCACCAGGGTTTGCATCTCAGGAGTACCAGCTCCATGCTGGCATCTGATTCATCCAAGCGGGAATCAAGGGGAACCCCTGAGGGCAGCAGCCAGGAGGACTTTCAAGGAATAGTAGAGAGCCAAGGTTAACTGTTAAAAGGCTGTCAAGGCTGCTGAGAGATCGTAATGGATTAAAGTATCTGCCTTGCAAGTATGTGAACCTACATTTGGTTCACAGAACCCATGAAGGGCAGGTATGATGATACGTTCTTCTAACCCCAGTGCTGGGGTAGGAGGAGATTGGTGGATGGGGAGGGGGGGAGGTGCTTTCTGGCCAGCTAGCCTAATCTACTTAGTGAACTTTATCCCAAAGACTGACTGACTGACTGTCTGTCTCTGTCTCTGTCTCTGTCTCTGTCTCTCTCTCTCTCTCTCTCTCTCTCTCTCTCTCTCTCTCTCTCTCTCACACACACACACACACACACACACACACAATCTGGCCCTTTGGGAAGCATTCAGCTTGCTTTCAGATTCTCTGCCCCTCAGCTCCTTCTCAGTGGCTTCACCATCAACACACATGGGTTGTGAGAGGAGAGTGAACATCTGAAAGACAGTTTGTAACCACAGCCCCTAATAGAATTAGACAGGCATAAGGATCCATGTTCGGTGACACAATACGGCCCCCAAATCACTGTGAATGGGGCCAGCTGATCTCTGGTTGAATTGTTCCAGGTAAGGAAGCAGGTGGGTGAGAAAAGGAAACTTTAAACACATTTGAGAGAGATGAAATTCTCACTGGCCAGATCACCCACGCCCAGCATTTTCCATTACTTCCAAGATCAGAAGGATCATGAGAGTAGAAACGAAATGCAGGCCTATGCTACCTAGATGTGGGACTCTGCTCCTTGTCAACCATCATCTCAGACACAAAACTGGGAGGATGGACAGGGCACACATTCAGTCCAGAAAAGTGAGCTACAGAGAAGGTGCCCACTGTTGCTCCCGGGGGGGGGGGGGCTTCCTTTCAATTTTCCTTCTTCTGTGGACCAGAGCCGTGAGCATGGAAAATTCCCTTGGCAATCTTTGTGGTTGAAGACAGAGCCCAGATGTCACCACACCCCCTAGGGGTGCTGGTGCTCTTTCCTGTGTCTCCAAATGGCCCCAGGAAGAGACATGAATACCTGTCATTATACCACACTTAAGAAGCTGCCTCAAACACCAACTGCAGATAAAGGTACCATTAGGCCAAATTCAGGCACCCAAACCGTTGCTTCGCTTTGCAAGAAAGCTGAGATCTGTTTTGCTTCTCTTAGTCTGAAAATTACAACAAACTTCAGTCTCATGGTCTCATCAAGATCTAAGATGACTAGGTATTTAGCCTCCTTGCACTAGTTGATGTTTCTAGAGGATATTTAAGCATAGTCAGCCATAAATCACCTTCCACGTGCATGAATTAAAATAGAACTCTAAGGGTGATTCTTCTTTTGGCCAGCCTAACACGTAGCGAGAGGGTCATAGGAGGGACAAGCATATCCCACTTCAAAATCCTGAATACACACACTGTAACAGTTTAGTTCCCGTGTGTTTTAGGACACATGTTACAGGAACTCGATGCATGGACAGCCAAATGCTAAAGGAACTCAGCAACAAAAGCTGGAGTTGGGGGTAATGAGATGCAGGGATGGGTGGCTTCCTGGCAAGAGCCCCTACGGGGGTGGGCAGACCACACCAGGATGGTGACAGGGCACTTGCCTTACGCTCCCTTTAGCTTTCCCACACTTGAATGTGTACGGGAAAGCCTCAGGGGGTCTGTCAAGTGTAGATTTGGGTCTAGTAGACTTCAGAGGGGTTTACACTTCTATTGAACTTACAGGTGGTGGCCCCGGGGCTAGTGCATGGCCTACGGACAAGAGTCAGAAAACGACTGGCCTTAGGGTACTGATGAACGTGATTGGAAGAGACCTACTAGGCAGTGAGAGGTAGAAGTCCATACCAAGGGTGGCTCTCACAAGTGCCTTGAATCTTGCCATCTTTGTCTGCTCCAAGGAGCTCATTACACATCATCAGAGACAAGTAAACACTGCTTCAAAGATGACATACATGGAATGTAAGTTGGTTAGCCAGAAAGACTAGAAAGGTACCACCATGCTTGTGCCAAAATTGTTCTTCATTAGTTTTAACTCTAGGAGTCAGGAAATCTGCTACCCTGTCAGTGATATATTTTAGCACCATTCATCCTGATCTTTTCAGGCAGGAGTAAGACCCAGCCAATGGGAGTGGCCTCTTATGACATGCAGTGCACTTAAAACACAGATTAACCTACAGAAAACACAAGTGATGGCCGGCTAGAAAGAATAGTCAGCAGACGTCTTCCCATTCCCGACAGCCTCCTCAGATCAGACAGGAGCACCTGGCTGGCTCTATGGTACCCGAGAGTTTTGTGGTTCACCCTATCTTCCAAACTACACTTACCTCTTCATAAGCCAGGATGGTTTGCTGACTTCCTGAATTCAGGACACACTGTCTACCGTGGGTCATTTTCAGATTATACTACAATCTTCAGAGTGACTTGCCTCCCAACACGGGGTTTCCAATATGAATCTTCCCATACTACCATACTAAGACATAGCTCTACCAATCTGAAGGAATGTAGAGGACCTGTATTTCATGGGAAGAAAGACTCCATCTCTCTTCCTGTGTCTGAGCCCATGCATCTGTTTCTAGGATGTGAGTGGGTCTAATTGGCTCAGAGAAGACTCCATGGTGGCCTTTGGCTACCATTTTTACTTCAGATGAATCATGCACTGGCAATTGGCCAGGCATTCTACAGTGTTCTATGAATCTGAAGTGCTGATTTTGGAACAGAATCCACTCCATTCAAGCCAACAGACTATGTTAAATACTCTAAGATGAAAAAGATAAAAGAGAAAACCTTGCTCCCTGAGAGTTTACATATGAGTATGAACAGCCTTGCAGAGCACACAGCACGCCCTAGTCCTAGGGTTTAGTAACCACAGAAGGACAACAGGGTCTGAATCAGATGCCAGGGCAGAATCCATGGCCAGCTTCTCCTCATTCTCTTCTCTATCCCTAGTCTCATCAGTCAAGGAACCCCACATCCAGCCCTTTGCTGCCACTGACTGTTCCACACCTCTGCTTTATCATTTCCCCATCACAATGTTCTCCTCCCAGGTCACTCAGCTTCTTTTCTTGTCCCTATAAGGCTCAGTGTCTTCAGGTCCTTTCCAAATACCTCCCTCTCTAACAGCCCTGTTTCAAATCTCAGATATTCTCCCCTTAGAAGCGCTTGCTCATTCGATCTGCTCATAATGGTCACCACTCTTCTACCATATATCTCATTTCTTTACTGTACACACACACACACACACACACACACACTAGTGGGGCTTTTGTCTACTCAGTGCACAGCTCTGTTCCCAGGGCCATAACCAGTGACTGACATATAATAGGTATGAATTAACTGCTGAGGTGGGAGAAAAAATTACCCCTCCCCCTTCCCTTATCTTATCAATGGGGTTTTGAATCTGCCTCCATTCCCTTCTTTTTATAATTTCTGGGGACTGGAAGTAATTTCTAGGATCTTTAAGGCAGATCAAGTGTCTGGCAACTCTACCTGATTAATTACACAAAACTTCAAAGCAGATTCTGACATAGAAACTATTCTTTGGCACCACTGTCAGGAATTAAGGGAAGGCTAATGGGTTCATTCTCTCACCCTCAACTAAATTAACTCACCTTAGTTAATTTAGTTAACTTAGTTAATTTAGACAGCCTCTGATTCCATAATGGAGTTAAGGTAGGACTTGTTCCAGTGGATAGGGGACAAATAGCTTTAAGATGTCAGTCATCACATAAAATACCTACGTCTTTGTCACTTTGTATAAAAATTGTGTTTAACCTATTTCCAACATGAATATTCACATTTAATTAGATGGAGAAGTGACCATCAAACTTTCATCAAGTGTATCCTACATTAATTTTGCCTTAAGGTGCTCTTGCAAATGAGCCAGGGTTAGAAATGGTAGTCTGGCATCTGTCCATGGTACCAATGGAACCCTACCCCAATCCCCTTCCTATCCCTACATTCAGATCCTTGTGAAAGCCCCGTGTTAAATCTTATTCTGGTTGAGAGGAGGAACTAAAGGAAGAGTGGGGAAAAGAAAGGAGATGGTGCGTCATCAGGAAGAAAGAGAATAAGGAAAGACAAGCAGAGCCCTGTCTCTTCACACCCATTGCTTCCGCCTGGAGAACACTTCCCACTCCCCACTCCATCTAGAAGAATCCATACTGAGTTGCTCCCTTTCTTTGCCTTGCCGTCCCCATCCTGCTATTCCAGTGAGTTCTGGTTCTCCAGAAGAGCTGGACCCCGAGGAAGCCTTCCAGGGCATAGATTACAGCTGACTGCTGAAATTCCCGAGGCAATTTACTGAGAAAAAACGGGACCAGAGAACAGCCAGGGCTTTCCACTGTTCCCCCTTCTGGGTTGCTTTTCTCCTCTGTGAAAGGAGAAATGCTGAGGGAATTTTAGGTGCATTTCCAACATGAGCTAGAACTTCTTTAAAAGATTTAAAGAGTGTGGGTGTGTGCAGGTGGGGGTGCTCTACAAACACACACAAGAATGCCCTGCACACCCAGCCTGGCCCATAGCCAGCTGAATGGACCGACTTGAGATTCTGTCTAAAGGAGTATGAACAGTAGCTGGATACAGGGCAGAGAAAGATGGAAAGCCTTACCTAGAGACAAATGCAGGAGAAATAGGGACTAACCTTGTTAGGGTGAGGAACTTTAATTTTAGAGCAATTGCTTGTTTCTGCTTCCTCATGCACAGTGCTCATTATCTGTCACCAACGAGGACTATCTGTCCTCATGTGCCCATTTGCCACAAGATAGGAATCAAGAGTCAAATACTTTTTACTGGCTACAGTTTGTTGAACTCAGAATATCAGGTCAACTAGCAAACTGACTAAAGCTGTCAGTTTATGCTTCCAGAGTCTGATAAAAAACTGTAAACCCCCAGAATAAAGCTGGGAATTGCAATTCAGGGACAGCAAGATGGCTGTATTGGTCAAGCGTGCTCCATGCAAGCATCAGGACCTGAGTTCAATCCCCAGAACTCACAGGAAAGAGTCAGGTATGGGGACCTACATTCACAGACTTAAAACTTCATTGCCGGAGAGACAGAAATACGTTGCTAGGGCGTGTTAGCCAACTAACACGGCCGGATCAGTGAGTTCCATTCAGTGAGAGACTGTATCAAAGAACAAAGCAGGCATTGCTAGAGAATGACAAAAAAGGTTGCCATTCGGCCTCCACACACATATACACATATGAATCCCACACTCGCATGAATATTCTCACATATCTGCATATACACACAAATAAAATTTTAAAACTGAAAATACATGTAAAAGATCCTTTGATGATCTACAATCCATTGTTGGTACTTCACGACTATAATTTTGCTACTGTTATGAATCATAATGTAAATCTGTGTTTTTCAATGGTCTTACACCTAAGACCCCTGTGAAAGGGTCATTACACCTCAAAGGGGTCTTGACCCACAGGCTGAGAACATCGGCAACAGTGTTGTAGCGGCAGTATCCCTAGGCAGAGGAACTGTCACTAAGCACCCATTCCTTCTTCCAGGTAGACATCTAAGCTACTCCCCCTTTTACTTCGGAACCCATTGACAGACACAAAGCATGGGCTATCTCCCTGAATGCGTGTAAATTTTCCATTACAGAATCGAATCAATTTTTGTCCTAAGTCCTAACATGCCAGTGACCAGCTGCTTAGACACAGCAACTGAGAATCAGCTCTCAGCCCGCAGTCAGCACGAGACAGCCTCAGGGTACCAGGGAGCAGAGCTAAGCAAGCAGGAGGCAGTCTGCTGAGCCCCAGAGACAAGCCATCTCCCTCCAGAGCCTTTGTGGTGCCCTGAGTGGGAAACCGGTCAAGAAGCAGAAAGCACATTTGTTTAAACCCACTTTACAGAAAGAACCTGTTTCTCTTCACTGGCTACAAGGCCTTTGTAGTGTGGATGGACGGGATGGTTTCATCAGCTCGCTCTGTCCAGCTCTGGATAACCAGGTTTTAGGAATGGCTAATTTGCTCCAGGCCCGGCCCCCTGCAGCTACAACTGGGAAAGAGTTGTACTGGAAGTGAAGCTTGAGAAGAGAAAGCCTCAGCTGGGGGAAAGCACAGGAGGTTGGAACTCCAGCACCAGCCTTCCCTGGCAGGAACTTGGAGGAGAAGGCACAATGGGAGGCAGCGGCCCATCTTTTATACATATAATCACTTTTCGAAATTAAATATAATTACATCATTCCCCTCTTCCCTTTCTCCCTTCCAATCTCTGAACTCTCACTCTTAAATTTATGGCCTTGTTTTCTTTCATTGTTGTTGCCTCTGTGTGTGTGTGTGTGTGTGTGTGTGTGTGTGCGTGTGTGTGTGCGTGTGTGTGTGTATGTGTGTGTGTGCATGTGTGTGTGTGCATGTGTGTGTGCATGTGTGTGTGCATGTGTGTGCATGTGTTTGTATACATGTGTGTGTGCATATGTGTGTGCATGTGTGTGTGCATGTGTGTTTGTGTGCATGTGTGTGCATGTGTTTGTATACATGTGTGCGTGCATGTGTTTGTATACATGTGTGTGTATGTGTGTGTGTGTGTGTATACATAAATGCACCCAGTTTATAGAGAGTCATCACATACACATGATCTCAGGGATGACCATTTGGTATTGGATAATTAACTGGAGGTGAGGGGGTGGCAATCCATTTTACACACTAGCATGTCTGTTCCTCTGATCATAGACATTGCCCCCTGACAGAGAAACCTTCAACAAGAACTGTAGATAACATGCACACTAAGCATAGTACAGTTCCCAATTTTATATATTTGTAAGGCTTCTGACAATTTAATGACAGCATTAGATATAGTTCTGAGTGTGAAAATCTATATCTAGAATCACAATGGTCAAAGGTGAGGTAGGAGAGCTAACTCAAATTTGAACTGGCCTGAGGTTCAAACATAGGTGTGAGGATCATGAATTGATATCCATTAAATATATTTCAAAAATGATACACTTCCCAAATGGCTTTTGATGACCACTGTACATCCCCTAGCATGCTATAAATATAAACGCAAACCTACATGTGCCCAGAGTCCCCAAAACCTGGAAGTTCATGACATCACCTAAATAAATAGCTATAAATTTCAATACTAGGGAAGCCAGTTGGACAAACTGATGCCCTGACAGAAGGCCAGAGTCGCAGCTCAACCCAGAGACTGAGGTTTATAGTTGTGAGGTATAAATGGCTATGATATTCAATGTCCTCAGACAAAACTGTTGCAGAAATTTTTAATCCCAATTCAGGGTTTCTAACCCCCGCCCCTTGTCCATTCAGTTCCTGAAAAAAGACACACACAGCCATTATATTTACAATAAGTCTTAAACAGCACACGAGCTGCGCAGATATCTACCCTCTATGCTATTAGAGTCTACTTTCCTATTGATAACCCCGAGTTAGTACTATGCTTCCTCTGGGCTTAACTCCAATTGCCCAGCCCTCAGGGCCATGCTCTTTTGAACTCACCTAACCCATGATGGTTTCTCCCTCTTCCTCCTTTCCTCCCTCTTCCCCTCATGGTTCACCTCCAACCCTCAAGCCTAGGAACTCTAAGCCCCCACCCTACATCTCATCTACCCAGCTATTGACTGTCAGCATATTTATTCACCAATCAAGAATAATTTGGGCGCAAAGTATCACTTGGATCTACATGCAGACTCCAGGTCTTGGGGGCCTGCATTTAGCCTTATAATACACAGCAAGACCAAACCTCAACAATTCACCTTTTTAGTCCAATAAAAGAAGCCAACATTGGTTAGGTGAGCCATAAGAATAGAGCCCTGAGGGCTGGCCAATTGGAGTTAAGAACAGCCTAGATAAAACATAGTAATAATTCGGAGTCATTGATTAAAAAAGTAGATTCTAATAGAATAGAAGGCAGATACCTGCCCAACTCTATTGCTGATTAAGGCTTTTTGTAAATATGTGTGTGTCTTTTATCTGGGAATGAATGATCAGTGGCTGGGTAGAAACCATGGGTCAGGAAAGTCAAGGTAGTACTGAGTGTTTTTGAAAGTGAGACTATTTACGCAGCTCATTCTTGTCTCTGAAAATATAGCCCATATCACAATATCAAGACGTACAGAACAGCCACTGGATAGAACACTATAGGAAAAGAGGACCGTGGACAAGGGATGCCACAGGGGTGGGAGAGTACAAAAGAATTCAGGTGCTGATTACTAAGCCTGAACTTCCCAACTGAAGGTGATAAAAGCCTCTACTCTGGTCTTGTACATGTAGTTCAGCTATATTTAGAATCCCCTCTTTGAGAGGTGGAACCAGAGAGCTCAAGGGCTCTTCTAGGGAGCCAGAATCACTGAGAGGCCTCAACAGTTTGATAGTGAATGGGGCGCTGGTTGGGAGGATGGGCATCGAGAATGGGAGTCAAGAATAACTGAACAGTCCAGACACTGCAGAGAGCCCGTCTTCAAGTTCACTGCCTCGCCCGCGCACTCCCACCGTGACACCAGCCCCCAGCATGGTTCTAGGGTCACACTGCCAGGCTCTGTTCATTTCCACTGCCCCACCGGCCCACAGCATGTTTCTAAGCTGAGTGTGTATTTCAGATTGTCATTCTTACTCAGTTCTCTCTGATAACTTCTCCTTTCTTTAACGACTCCCTCTCTTTTTCTTCATTTAAGATAAATTGTGCCCACTTGGTTGAGTAAAAAGAGTAACAGACTGAAAATGATAAAGTAGATTTGTGAATTCAGTAAAGTTTTGAAAACTGAGGCAAAAATCCCCACCCATATTGAAACCTTTAATTTCTCTTAATGTAAACTGCAGGAAATTTTATAGTTAGCAAAAGTGGGTTACAGAGCAGATGTTACTGGAGCACTCTACAATAAAACTACAACCTAACCCAAGTCTCTCAAAACATACGTGTTAAATGGCCTCAGAAAACTATCAGGATATGTATGGGGTTGTGGTTATCATGCAATGCACTTATGCGTTAAACACTTTAGTTTTAAAACCGGGAGGGAGAAAGGGAAGGACAGAAAGAGGGAGAGAGAAAGGGAAAGAGAAGGGGAGGGGAGGAAGGAAAAGAAGAGGAAAGCAAAGAACCTAGCAATTAAGTAGAGAAGCCATAGCAAAGTCTGTGTACTGTCGGGGGCAATCCCTCCATCTCCACTCAGCACGGAGAACTGAGGTGCTTGGAAAACACACTCGGGAAAATGAGGAACAACAGCAGGACTGAGAGACAGGCCGACAAAGACATCAACACCAGCTCTAACTCCCTTCCGGAACTGTCCACTCCAGCAGAGTGGCCCCTGACCCTACACACTGCCTCTCACTAGAGCAAATGTTGGAGTCTGCCCCCTGGAGCCTCTGAGGGTCCGCTGTTCCTTCAGAACGTGTGTCAGGCCCCAAGAAGTGAGCACAGGGAACCATTGCATCTCAGAGGTCCTTCTGGCTCCCTGTCACTGTCGTCTTCCTGGATGTTCAGGAATGTATACTGTCACTTCCTGGGCTGAGACCCGAAACCTGCCACTGAGTGCTACATCTTGGAATGTCACTTCTGTATAAGCACAAAGACATGAGTTCAAATCCCCAGCATCCATGTAAAAACTGGGCACGGCCACACATGTACACACACACACACACACACACACACACACACACACACACCACCTATAACACTAGGTGTATTTGAAGCACTGTGCCAGGCTGAGAAAGGAAGCACAGAGATGTCATGTTGTTATCTCTTATTTGAATTGCAAGCACAATGCTCTTACCCATCGGCTATCTCTCAAGCCCAGGCATCTACTACTTTATACTTTGTCACTAACTCTGTTTCCTGACTCTTCAAGTTCACGAGCCTATGCCCAGCTTTAAGGAACCACATACAGTGGAGGCTCTCCATCCTTCCGTCTGCATCCATCCGCACCCCTAGGGACCACCTCATGTATACCCTACACTTCATTAACCTTCCTCCCCTTTCCTGGACTACCAGCCCTCCTCCCCAGCTTACCAAACTAAGCCCACCACTTATGACCTGCGCCAAGGTCCAAGCTTAGCTGACACCTCCCACTACAGCCAACCTTTCTCCTTCCCCAAGTCTCACAGCCCATGACCCCATCTCACCTACTTCACCATAGAACCACCACGATGTGCTACAACAGCCCTGCTGTGCGCCATTGTGTGTGTGTGTGTGTGTGTGTGTGTGTGTGTGTGTGTGTGTGTGTATTCCTACACATGCAGGTACCTGGGCTCTAGGGAATGGACTCAGAAGTACTTTATGCCCCCAGGACCCTCTGTGTGCAATTCTTTCTTAATGTATGGTAGGCGCTTTTAGGATGAAAGCCCCCATCACATCCAGCCAGAACACTGCATGGTAAAGGAACGGATCAAGGAGACTTCTGGTGTAGCCCAACTCCCACCCCCACCCTCACACTGAGCTGACTCCATCATTTCAATCTTCACACTAAGGAACAGATCTTAGAAGGGGGGAAAAAAAAGGTCAAGAGATTGTTTGCCTTTGATGTATAATTCAATTTGCTTCCTGATTCCTAATTTTCCCCGTGGCGTGCTTTGAAGTGGCTAATTGACATGAAATTACTGCCTTTGATCCTGAGCTGGGCGACTCACACTGGGTGAGAGTGCGCTGGGACATAATGAGCGCCATGCATCCTACAGCCCCTTCCCTGAGACAGGGGGCCTGGAGACAAAGAACTTGGCACACGCGGGTTGCAGGAATGTGGGAAGAGATCCATGAGGGGCGGCTGACCCTCGCCTCCCACCTCACCCCGATAAGATGGCCTGCCATCAGCAGATTTAGCTAGGACAGGAAAATCTGGTCTGGTGCAGCCCTCCTGGCCTCTGAGGAAGGCCAACAGGATTATTGTCGAATAGAACTGGAGATCACATACTGTCTGCTTCATGGTCTGACTTCTCCCAGGGGTGTGGAAGGCAATGCCTCGCAAGGCCCTTGATGGTCTATGAGGCATTTCACCAACGGTCTCCATGGGGACTGACTTGTTCCAGTAATCCTAAATGTGTCAGGGAGGCCAGGGGAGTCCAGTGTTCTCGGGACCTTTTGTGACTACCAAGTAGCAAGATTACGATAGTCCAAGACTAATGGGTTGATGTTAGGAAGAAATGAATGAATAAGTAGCCTTCATCAACTGAAAATCACAATATTAGTAAAATGTTGGTGCTGGGCTCCGTTGGAAAAGTCATTGTCTAGCATGCCTGAAGCCCCGGGTTCCATCCTGTTCAGCACTGTATCAAGTAGGTATGGTGGTATATGCCTATAATCTCAGCACTGAGGAGGTGGGGGGCGGGAAGATCAGTGTTTGAGGTCATCTAAAGCCAGAGAGCAAATTTTCTGCTAGCCTGGGCTACATGAGACTGTCTTAAAGGAAAAATGTAGCAAAATACTTTGATAAGTATTCTCCAGACCAAATTTTGGATCACGTTTTCTCTGACATATTTAGTATCTTGTGAATGGCACACTCTAGCCTCCTCACTCCTCCAGGGCCAAGGATGTTTTAAATTACGTAATATTTTTATCAATCAGAATAACATGTTTCTTTAAGATAGTTTCCTGCGTGTATATCACTTGCTGTGCTCACGCCCCCACTCCCGCCCCCACCCCTTAAAGCCTTTACCCAGCATTCCCTAGGATACAGTTATCTTCTTACTGTATACTTATTTAAACTATAAAACTAATACATCCCACTGAAAAAATATGCAGGATCTTACATTAAAAAAAAAAAATCACAAAATCCCAGAGTTATATTTCTCACCAAGAAAAAGCCTCCTGTGACCCCCCACCCTGCAGAGGTGAAACCCTCTCCACTTGCTCAAAAGAGACAATGGTCTCACAAACACTAAGAGCGTGGACCAAGGCTTCTGCACCAAGTGCTGCATAGAATACTCTCCAAAGTTCCCTGACTGCGCTTCCCTTTGACAGCAGGAGAATTCTCAATCCTGTGTCCCTCCACTCCCCTCTGAGCTCCAGGCTGCCTGGCCTACCTCTTTAGAGACAGATCATGAGAGGGAACAGTCTTGGCCCTTAACTTCCTATGGTTGGGGACTATTCAAGGGCCCCCAAATGGCTGACAATGCCAGTCACCTAAGAAACCCAGTCCCTGAAGGACACCATGTCTGGGTACAGCTCAGCCCTAGATAGACTTAGAAAGGCCACGGGACACTTGTGTGTGCCTCCCGGCACCAGCTACAGCAAAACCTGGGCTGAGCCTCTGCTGAAGGAGTGGGGAGGGCACTGGAGTGAAACACCAACTACACCCCTGCCCCCTACCCCACCCCTGCAAACCAAAGCACTTTCTGCACTAAACAAGTAAAGAAACAGCCCATGTAAAAACCACAAACTTTGGAAGAATTTTTGTTGGTTCTAATGAGGTGTTTTTCACATACCGTAACATTTATGCTTCAAACTATATAATTATTTAGTTTTAGTATATTCAGAACGTTAGGCAACCTCTGCTTCTAACTGTGAACATTTTTATCACCCTAACAAAGAAACCCCACACCCATTTCCAGTCTTCCAACCAATCCCCCTGCCCAGGCCCCACTTGACTATTTTTTATCTTACAGATTTGTCTATTCTAGGCAAATCATTTAAGAATGTGTTTGGTTTCCTTCACTTAATTAATACACTGTTTTCAATGCTAGGCCATGTATTTTCCGTGTCATTTCAAGGCTGTTGTTCTTCTACATGGACACAAGATGCCACATGTTATCATCCATTCAGCAGCCAATGGGCATTTGAGGCTGGTTCTACATTTTAGCTCACGTAAATGATGTGACTATTCATATGTAAACCTCCATGGAGGAAGTAAGTGTGTCTTAAGTTCTCTTTCAGTAGGACTGGCATGACATTCATATAACCCTAGTTTGTTGGGACGTTTTTTTTTCTCTGACATGTATTTCCAGCTACCTCTTGCCACACATATTTTTCATTATCTGTGTTTGGGAACATTAAGACTCCAGCATTTCACAAAATAGAAAGGCCCTGAGATGCTCAGGGTCCCCAGCCCCACAAATGATCTGCTGCCAGCTAGACTCTGGGAACCTTCAAAAGACGATGAACACACATTTGAGTTCCCAACTACCTAGAAATGACCTGAGCCCTGGGCTGCTTAACCTCAGTCTCCAAGGAAAACGACCACATTCTCCGAGTCCAGAGAGGCCACCCTGCTGGTAGCCCCATACCCCCAGGAAGGTAAGCAAGGTCAAAGCTACAAGTCAAAAAGGCCCCCTACTGCTGAGTCCTGGCAGTAGTAGCCCAGTGGGTGGGGTCCTAAAGTAACAGGGTCAAACCTCACCTGCCAGTGTTCTGCCTGGGGTTGTCCCCCACTGCCAAACTCTCCAGACCAGTAGTCATCACCTGTGGGTCATGACCCCTCTGGTGGTTACATTTCAGATATCCTGCATATCAGATATTTACATTAAAATTCATAACAGCAGCAACATTACAGTTATGACATAACAAAATAATTTTATAGTTAGGGGGTCACTGTAACATGAGGAACTATATTACAGGGTCGCAGCATTAGGAAGGTTAAGAAATGCTGCTCCAAACACTGTTTCCAGACCTTTGCCTGCTGAAAGCTTCCTGTAGCACCATGCATCAGGCCCTGCATCTCCTGCTGCAGAATTGTCCTTGGTTAGCAACTTGCTTCTTACTCTAAAACCTCGGCCTCCACTGGCAAGAACACAGCCTAGGCCAGCCCGACTGTGATCTTCACCTTGTCTCCCTCGGCTGCACATTCCACCACAATTAGCGTCTTTCTCCTATGGGGACATGTTCCTGTGAACGTGGTAGAGATGGCAGCGAAGAGACAGGCAAGGATTTGTGAAGACAGTAAGTCCTGTTTCACAAGACTGCCCCAAACCAAGATGGCTCTTAGGATCTCTAAGTCTTTTGCAAGGTCTTTATGCTGCTCTGAGATGGCAGATATTAGAAGAAATATTGTTTTCTAGATCCTAACTTTAACCACTGAGGGTTCATAATGGGAAAATGGGCAGAAGCCAGAGAATCAAAAGCTTGTAAAATGTTTATCTCACAGAACTTGTAACCACATCACAGAAGAAGGTGGGGCTTGAGGGGAGCAACATTGAACTCATGGGTTTCCCAGAATGGACTTGAAGGATTACTAATACTCCCAGAACACTGCCCCAAGCTGCTTTATGACGCTGATGAGATGGATCAGTGGGGAAAAAACTTCCTATACAAACCACACAACCTGAGTTTAGCATCTGGAACCCATGTGAATAAAGGAAGGAGAGGAACCAGCTTGACAAAGTAGTCTTTCAACCTTCATATTCACACTGTTGCATGTACGTGCATGTGCACACAACAGTAACATTAATAATGATAATAATAATAATAATAATAATAATAATAATAATAATTTAAAGTTGTGTCTTCTCATAGAGAACAGAACTCTTTTTTGGGGTGTGTGTGTGTGTGTGTGTGTGTGTGTGTGTGTGTGTGTGTATAGGGATGTGTGGATGAGTGATGTGATATGTGTGAGTGATGCTTACATGTAGAAATGAGTATGTGTACCATACACACTAATGGATGCTAGGAGGGAATGTCTGATGAGCTGCTTTATCACGTTCCACCTCATTCCCTTGAGACAGTGTCTCCCATTATCTCTCACTGAACTTGTAGTCAGCAAGCTTCCTGTCTCTGAGCCCCACAGCAGCGAGGGTACAGGTGTATGTGGCCATGTCAGGTAATTACATGAGTACAGAGAATTTGAACTCGGGTCCCCACACCTGAACAACCATCTTTCACACTGAGCTGTGTCTTTGGCTCTAAGAACACTCTTTACTAAGCTCTGAAGGGGAATTTTGTAGAATAAAGGTAAGACACAGGTTCCCTTAAGTCCCAGGGGATTGGCTTCCTAACCACCATGGGGCAAGCAGCTTTGCTACACCACACATTCCCTTCTGTGACATTTTGCCTCAGTTATGGCCCCCAACAGAGCTGGTTGGTAATAACCTAGAACTTCTGAAACAGTGAACCTAAATCTTTCCTACATTAAGCAAGCTGCATTTGGTATTTTGTCACAGTAACAGAAAGCTAACTAATACATACAGAAAGTAGACCAGTGCTTACTTATGGCTGGAGAGAAGGAGACAAGGAGTGGAGAGTGACTGCTACTAAGTTTGAGCTTTCCTATGAGGTGATGGAATATTCTGGAATTAGAGACTGGCAATGGCTACAAAATTTTGTGAGTATATTAAAACCTAAGAAATTATCTCCTTAAAAAGGATGAATTCTGTAGCATGTAAATCTATCTCAATAAAGCTGGTCTTTAAAGGTCTCACTTAGAGGAGATGGGAAATGGAGAGGTAGTTCAGTGGATAACAGTGCTTGCTGTGATGTGAGACCCACAGCACCCACATAAAAAAGCAAAGTGTGGGTGCATGCACCTGTAACTCCAGCATTATGAGTGGGGTAGATACAGGAAGATCACTGAGGCTTGCTCGCACCACCCAAGCTGAAAAATAGCAAGGTTTACATTCAATGAGAGATTGCCTCGGGGGGACAAGATGAAGAGCCACAGAGGAGGACACCCAACACACTCCTCTGGCAGCTACACACAAATACAAACACAAATAATAATTAGTAATAATTGATCATTCGCATGCTAAGTATACAGTCATGTAAAGTTATTTATATTCTTTTCTCACTCCTAAAATGTAAGCAAGGTCGTCGCAACATGCCAGGGACTGTTCAAGACTGGCTGAAAGCAATTCCCAAGACCCTGAGTTTCCTCACCAGAGCCTGCAAAATCATCTGTGGAAAACGCCAACCTAGACTTGCTGGGCAAAGTTCTTCTCAGGGAAATCCCACACATTTGGACAAAGCAGGCACTGGAGAGAAGCAGAGTTTACAGTTAGGCCTCCATGTGGTTTAGAGTCTCCCACCTTTCCAACATCATTATCTAGTCAAAGACTTTTTATCTCTCACCTACAGTCAGCTGCCTTCCAGGCACCTTGGGTGCTAAGATGGCTAGGAAAGGCATCTGACTCTCTACGTAGGGCACAGTCTTTCCTGGGCATTTTGTTACCACCCACAAAAGCATGAAAAGTGTGCTTCTGTCGTCTTGTTTATGTAAAGGGCCCCAGGAGGGAAACAAAATTGTAATCTGGATGCCATGTCCAAATAAAATAAAAACTTCCCATGAGCTGCAAAGAAAACATTGCTTAAGCTGTAGATAAACAGGGTGGCTTTCCCACTGTGAAGTGCTCTTTGCTGCCTTTGGCCTGATGGGTCTAATTGTCTGTACCAAAACCTTAAGAAGAATGTTCCAAAAGTCAGCTCTGGACAAAAAGAGCCCTTACGAGGGAAGGTCTGAACAGACTGTTGTCCAAAACCTAACTGCACAGAGGATCTTTGTTCTCAGCCAGCCAGGGCCTCAGGAGAAGCTCAGGGGCCAGTGGGGAAGAGCAGTGCTTGTTAGACAACTCCTTGCTGTGGACACAGCGAGGACACAGAACAGAGGGGGTGTTTTTCACTCACAACCACTTGGGATCCTTGGGGAAGCAGGGTAACCACGGGAAATCTCCAGGAAACACAGTTTGAAACAAGATGCAAGCCAGCTCAAGCAAGCTAAGTGTGAGGGAGAACTGGGGTCTTGGGAAGAAGGAAGAGGAAACCTGACCATCATCAGCTCAGAATGCTTAAAATGGCGCCCAAAGAGCGTGTGCTTGTGTTCTGCGCTCACAGGTTCAGGAGAGCCCAGGAGCAGCTCTTCTTCCCAGGTCACCCTCTTTGGGAAGTGTTCTCCTCTGCTCCTTTATTTCACGCAGAAGTGCTTAGCACTACAGGACGTGACTCTCACTACATGCTCCTGGGCATTGTAAGCCAGGACTGAATGCCCTTTAGGATCTGTTCAAGACATAAAACAGGCTACCCACACAGATGTCATCATCTTCCCTCGTCACCAGAGGGTAAGGGATCCACAGCAAGGTACCATCCATCAAAGAACCAGACTTAGCCCAGGACACACCAAGATAAGTTCTCAGCACAAAGGAGATTTATTTGCTGCAGAGGGAAGAAAGGGCAATGGATAAGAGAGACAAAGACAAGAGATAGAAAGTGAGGGAGAGAGGGAAAACAAACAAGGGAGAGGAGAAGGAAGGGATATTTGTCCCAACCGGACAGAGGACTGCCTCTGGATAGAGGAGGCAGACATGACCTGAGGGCAAATGAGTTTATTGAGGGGAAAAAAGGAAACCCTCGTTAGGATGAGTTGGTTTGTTTTGACTGGACGTGTTAGACGAGCCAAAAGTGGGTTTGATTGTTGGGCTTCAGCACTTTGATAGCTGGACCTTGGTGGTTAGCTTCAGGAATGGAATCTAAGAGATTTTAGCAAGGGTGCGAAGAAGGATAAAAGACAAAGCCTGTAGATGCCATGTTTGCCATGCCTGGCCCTGCTTAGCCCTTCAGTCTATCCAGGGCCCAAGTTGCCAGCTACATGCCATCTACCCACCATCATCTACAGACTGCCTGGCGCCTTACCTGTTACTTCATTTCCAACCCCATGGCCTTGTCTCCTCATCACTTGTACTAAGGGCATCAGTGTCTGGGGACCATTAAGACCCTGCCTGTCATACAAGAATGCAGCAGGAATCAAGGCCAAGCTTTGACTGACTCAACTTTGTATTTTCAGAGATGCAGTGGCTGGCCTTTGACATATAAGGGAACACCCAAAGTGGTGTTTCGACTGAGTGAACCCGTAATCTAAGCATATGGCCAAGAACCATGTTCCATAAGACTCTGAGAATAACAGTCTCCAATAAGCTATGGAATCCAGATTTGAGTGAACATGGGACTTGAAGTACTACCGGGTACCTTCTGCCCTTGTCACCCAACTCACTCTGTGACAAATCTTTGTGCTAGAAACCTCTCCACAAAGCTCTTAGCAAAACACCAACCATAGTCCCTTTCCACCTGCAGGACTTCCTTTCCTTATCCCTAGGATCAAATACTTGATAAAAAGCAACAGAGGAGGAAAGGTTTGTTTTGGCTCACAGTCTAAGTCCTTCCTCACAGGGAAGAAAACTCAGCCCCAGGAGGCTAAGGATGCTCATTCACATCTGAATGGACCAGAAGTGGAGGGAGGGGAAGGCTAGTGCTCAGCTGACTTCCTTTTTATTCAATGAGAGGCCCAGCTCTTGCTTCAGTTGGTCATCTCTGGAAACACCCTCCAAGGCACACTCAAGGGTATTAACCACCCTAATGGCATCTTGATCCAACTGAGTTCATAGTCAAGGGTAATCACCATGTCACTTTGGTGCAAATCTCATCCCTTCCCAGAACCCCTGAGGAAATGGAGGCCAGAGGACTCAGGGGATGCTGATTGGGATGAGTGAGAGTCTGTAAACATCATCTATATAGCAGCCACCTTGTTAGCCTTGAGAAGACACGGTGAACAGAAAAGGTATCGTCCTGCTGGGTAACTGCAGAGCAGCTCAGTCAGAGTAGGCTCACCCCCCAGAATGACCCGTCTCTCTCTGTGCTCTGTGGTCATCACCTGACCTCCAACAACCGGCAGAGGACAAGGCAGTGCAGGCCAGCCCACTCCCCCACCCCTCCCTACCCCGGCATCTACCCTCCCCCACCATCAGGAATCCCTGCCAACTCTCCATGGCAGAATCTCCTCGTGAACCAGTCACCTAAGCTTTTCAGCCCCTTGATAAAGAACAGGAATTGAGTTTTCCAAGGCTCCTTCCCACACATATGCATTCCATAATTACACAGATCAGGACACAGGGGGAAATATGCATGAAAATGGCTTGATTTGTGGAAATAATCACGCTTATTCTGGCTTGGCCACAGAGTACTGCAGCTTTCCCCACAAACCCGCTGCCACCACCCCCTTAACCCTCTAACAGCTTCCCCCAGGGCTCGCTGCAGCCCACAACTCAGGAACAACTTGAATGCCCCCAAATCCTGGTCAGAGCCCCAGCTGGTTTTATATAAGATCCAACCAAAGACAATGAGGTCTTGAGATCCCTTGCCAAGGCTGAGAAGTTCTTTTGGGGCTGGTCTCAGCTGCCTCTTGGCTGCAAGATGTTTGAGAACGCAGGGCTGGTTTTGTGAATCATAATGAAGCAGGCTTGGACTTGTGTCCTAAGCATGCCATCTTGGGACTTCCACACTCTCGGGACAAGCTGGAGAATCCCTGATGGAAGTTTGGGCGGCCTGCTCCGTGAAGGAGCAAGCCAAAGACAAGATTCCCTAACGCTGCTCTGCCTCTGATCACAGCCCCCAAGCAACACAGCTGTTCCTACCTCCCCTCAGCATGCTGATGGAAACCGTGAACTAGGTCCAGAGATCTCTAAATGCGGTTTCCACAGGACCTTCTATCTGCATCAATATCTATAAAACCTAGCCCTGGGTTGGGAGCAGAAGGGTCTCCTTAAGTTTCACAAGGAAGGAAAGGAAAGCAGTCATCACACAGCCCCTAGAAGGTCAGCATACCTTAACTGCGCAGTTCTATGTCTGGGGGTGTTGGCTCTATAATGAGGAGACCAGGCTGAGGATGGCATGGAAGTCATGTGTAACACAGGTAGAAACCTCACCTTCAGCTTCAGTGAAAACCTACAAGCTTCAGTGTAGTCACTACAGAGAATGACCTAGTATAGTAATTCTGGAGTCCTAAGACACAAGCAGGATGGAGCTCAGGCTATTCAGTGCCTTCTAAGCCCTTGCTGAGATCTCACACTAACCTAAGTGTCTGTGTGACTCCTAGCTGGCCACCTGTTTGCCTCCTTTAACCTCCAGGAAGACAAGAATCTCTGGCTGATTCTAGTCTGCAGACCTGCTGCACAGAGAGCTCACTGTTTATGGTAAATCTCCATAAATTCCCACCATCCCTCACACTAGAGGTGCTATGCCCTCCCAGATGTGCAGCAGAGGACAATGTCATTGCAGGGCCTGGGACAGCACTAATAGAAAGACATGGGAGGCGCCAGAAGAGCTGTGGTTAAGTTAAACTCTGCCACCGAGCTCCAAGTGGTCTCTCTATATACCTAAACCTCAGGTTTATGTTCTTTATAAAGCACTCGAAATGGGTGATGTATATATAATATGTTCGGTTGTAGCCAGATCCTTCAGGCCATTTGTTCCTACTGCCAGGCAGAACCAGAATGCTCAAGCCCAGGGCCATTGCCAGACTCCCAGCTGTGCATTCCTGGGCTGTGCATTCCTGTGTCACAGTCCTATCTTATCATCCTGTTGTGTCCCTACCACCTCCACCTTCCATGTCCCCAACTGACCATCTGGGCCCTTATCGCTGCATGCAGAGCGTTATTCTTAGTACAACATTCTTCCCTCACAGCCGCGGCCTCCTCACTCCCTATCTGGCCGCCCTTTCCCGTAACCCAGGCTAGGAAAATGTATCCACTATCCATGCAGCCTCAGCAGTACCGCGGTGTCATCGAGGCAGCAGAGACTGCAGTGACAGCCTATGAAGAGCCCTGGGAGGAAGAACCCAGCTGTTGGTGAGGCAGTGGTCAGTGCCCTGAGTTCTGGTGCTCCTGCTGCCTCTTCCTCACCTACATCAGCAAGCATTTTAGCAAAACCCCAGGCTTTGTTACAGCACAGGGGTTAGGGGGATTATTGAGAGCCTAGGTGTACACCCACCTGTAACACACATACCCCTGCCATAGACTGCAAACCACCCTGAGTCCTGGACATCCCATCTGTTTTAAGAAGTCTTCCCACTTCCCTGGTCTGCTGTATGGGAACTCGGCCACAGGAATGCTTCTAGCAGGATGCCTGGAGTCCTTTGCTCCTTAAAGAATCTTATCAGAGTTAGATGTTAACTAAGAGAAGCAAGGCTCTGAGGACGGGGAGGGGGTGGCACTCCTGCATGACACCAAGGCCAAGGCCAGTGAGATGGCTCAGCAAGGAAAGGCATTTTCTGGTAACCTGAGTCCCTTACCAGGAAGTCACATAGAGATGGAAGGAGAGTAGTGATTCTATAAACACACGCACACACCCTTATCTCCACACACAAGCTAACGGTTGGGCTCAGCACCTTTACCTCTGACTTCCTCTCACAGCTATACACATTCCTGGGCTCCCTGTAGAAGTGGTGCTGGGTCAGGGTGAACCAGCCCTGTGTCTCTCCCCCCACCCCCCAGAAGGGAAAGCTGGAGAGGCGTCTCTTGCTAGAGATCTGCTAGGTAGTCACAGGTGGCAATGACAGGTCTTTGACCTGCAGAGGTGTTTCCTGCTGGAAGACAGGGTCCAGGGGCAAGGACGGTTCTTGCTTTGTGTGTTGAAAGCACCCTGCACATGCTTTCTAACAAGCCCAGAAGCAAAAGCTGCAGCAACTGCTGCTGTTCTGAGGAATCACTTGAGACGTGACTGCAAGAGCCAAAGAGAATGCCCGGGAATCACAGAGCACAAAAAAAAGGTGTGGAGCTCGGTTCTTCTTTGCCCAGGGCCACACCCCTCTGCCATCACCACTGCCACCACCTGCCCAAGGAATGCAATGTCACATCAGAGATCTAGAGGCTTGCTGGTCAGTAGGAAGGGGAAACCAACCCAGGTGTCCAACTCCAGACAAGAACCCATCCAGTACTGGAAGGCACATTAGCCACTGTTCAGTAGGCGCCTGAGATTTTCCCCTCTGCCTGGGATAATGATGGCAGAGGGACCTACCTGGTCATCAAGGGGTCGGGCTGCTCTCTGGGGAAGTATTAATTATCTCAGGTTCTTTTCTTCATCAGTGTCAAATTACATAGGGTTTGAGTGTGCTGAGGGTCAGGAAGAGGTAAGAGAAACGGGCAGCGAAGCTAGGCTTGAGTCAGACCAGCAAAACCCACCTGGAAGACTTACTCTGGTTTGTGATTTAGAACTGAGATCAGATCCAATCACAGAAATAGCCTAAGAGGAAAGTGAACATATGTATATATAACAAGAAGAAAAATCTAATGTCAATGTGATTTCGGTCAGACCACAGAAGGAAAACGCTACCTCTCTCTTGGCATCCAACAGCAGATACTTCTAGCTGTGCCCCACCAAGTCAGGGCAAGACCTCCGGTTTTTCGGTACATGGAAATTCAGAACTCTAGTATTAGTCCAGAGGTCTGTGCTGTTAAGAAAAAATATCTTTGTGACTTCTGGTGTATAGATATATGATGAACCTAGAAATATCAGGAGGCCATCGGCAAACCTTTTATTACATATACCCCCTAGGAGATAGTATCAGGGCCAGTACCATAAGCTAGAAGGTCCTCCACAGTGCTCTGAGGTGGTGCTGTACCTTCTGTGTTAACTCCTGGCTCTCACCCGACCCTCTACAGAGACAAGGCTAGGCCAGAGCATGGGCCTTGGTCATTTCAGACCTTAGGCCACGTCTAGGTCACAGGAAGGGAGTCATAGCCTCCTTAGAAGTTAACAGCATCCATGAGAGCTACGGACAGAAAGGCGGCTGTTCCTGTGTGCACTTGGGAGTCGCATGGAACGAAAGGAAGGAATGGGAGAGACATAGGAAGAAAAGCAGAGGCAAGGGAGATTGGTGCTTTCTCGTGTGTGTGTGTGTGTGTGTGTGTGTGTGTGTGTGTGTGTGTGTTTTGTATGGTTATCATTGTGTAAATATTTTCACATGTGCATGCAGGTCCATGGGTGTATGTTTGTATATGGATGCCAGAGGCTGACAATAATTATCTGCCTCATTTGCTCTACCTTATTTTCCCTTTTCCCTCTCCCTCTCCCTCCCCCCTCCTCCCTTTCTCTCTCTCTCTCTCTCTCTCTCTCTCTCTCTCTCTCTCTCTCTCTCTCTCTCTCTCTCTCTCTCTCTCCAGTCTTTCGCTGAATCTGCATTTCCCTGGCCAGGGCTCTATCTCACTCCCAGCATGATAATTACCATCCTGCATGGCCCCAGTGAGGTTTTTACATGGATGCTTGAGATCCAAACTTGGGTCCTTGTGCACTGAGCAAGGCACCCTGCTGACTAAGCCACCTCCTGGACCCCATCCTTCCTGTTCTTGGCTTAAGACAAGCCCCTGCTGCCACTGTTGATGGTGGCCTTACTTGCCCCCTTTCTCCTCCTTTGTATCTCCACCATGCCCAGAGACCCACCCGGGCTTCTCTCCTACTCTGTGTCCCTGACACTCGCCTGCTTTCTCCACTGAGCGTGGATCCTTTCCACCCTGCGACTTATCACACTGGCAGTCACCAGAGGAAAAGAAGCACAATGACTCCCGAGTGTTCGTTGGTGGAATTTATAGCTCTTTGACCCAAATTTCCCCTGCTGGACCTGCCTCAAACTCTGGAAGAGCCAGATGGTCCCGGGCATTCTGAGTGCTGGGGTCTAAGGTACATTGCAGCATCTTCCAGCACAGCACACGAGAAGCTTCCAGAAGTACTCAGAGGTCAGAGGGCCTCGCTGCACATCTCAAATAGCAGTTAGCACTCTCTAGGAGACGTTGAAGGGTGAACAGACCTTAGGAAGCACCCTGCCGACCGTTATTAACGTTATTAGTGGAAGGAATGTTTACTGCTCTGCCTGGCTCGGCCTTTGCTAATCCTTCCCCCAGACACCTTTTATCAGAAAGGCTCACAGTTCTTTTCTTCAACACGTCAATATTGACACGATCACCCAAAATCTCAAGTAGAGGGGCATGTTTTCCAAGAGAATTATCAACCCAACCACGGGCACAGACCAAGTGGAGTGCCAGTTATTGGAAGCGTAAAGCTTTCCCGGTTAAATAAAATTTAAACGCGTTGCTTTCTTGAGTTTAATCTCTGCACAAACCAGCCAGTGTATCAGAGACCGAGCACTCCCATCAACATTGTGAATTCCGTTTCAGCTTAAGAACCCATTTGCTGAGTGAAATCCACATCTCTGAGCATTTTATTAGTAAATAGACACCCCAAGGGGGGAAAAATACTATTTTAAGAACAAAGATTTAGATTGTTAATCTATCCATCTATGAAGCACTTATAAGGAATTGTTAGATTTTACTTTCACCAACTTCAAGGTGGAAGTAAAAACTCCCAAGCTTTACGGCATCCACTAACTCTGATAATATTTGTATTTTCAGCAAACAAACTGGACTCTGGCTCACGTACTCTGCACAACCTATGAGGCTCTCAGAAAGGAGCTCTTGCATATTCAAATCTCCTCCCACCCCTACACCTCTTCTAGATAGGAAAGAACAAACCCCAGGCTGTCCTGAAACTCTCTCTGTAGCCAAGGGTGACCCTAAACTCTTAATCCTCTGACCTTCCTGCCTGGACTGGGATTGCAGGCATTGGCCATCGTGCCTGGTTTATGCAGCGCTGAGGGCTGACTCAGGGCTTCTCGAATGCCAGACAAGCACACTTACCAACTGAGCTATAGCCCCAGGGCCTTAGATGTTCACTTCTGACTGTATGGAGACCACAGACATGCAAGGCAACACCTCACTCACTTGGAATTTACCAAGCATTTAACCCTCAAAATTAATCTCTGAATAAAATAAAAATCGTCGTGAAGAAAATCGTCAGAATGGTTCTTTTTAATCCATAAGTCACAAGTATCAAAAGTATACTGGGCAGCAAGAGACCAACGGTCACTTCTTGCTGTCTTTGAACTACTGGGGACCTACTCATTTAGGAATCTGAGGGGATCTGATCCAAATAATGTATAGTCGTCTAATATGTCAGCCGGGAAATTCAGAAAGGTAGGACAGTTCAGTGATGGCCTGTACCCATGGGTACTTTACCAGAGACTCGGAGGCCAGTGAGCAGAGCACCTGAACATGTGAGCTGGAGCATAGGAGAAGCAGAAATAGCCAAGGGTAGAGGGAATGGAGAGAATATATGAGAGACTTAAATGAAAACAGCTTTTGCGTAGGCTGGCATGGTAGTGCACACTTCTGATCCCAGCACTTTGGAGGCAGAAGCAAGCAGATCTCTGAGTTCTGGGCCAGTCAGAGCCACACAGTGAAACCCTAAGTTTAAATCAAACAAAAGGCTTTGCACAAAATCACCCCCCCAAAAAAAAAAACATTCAAAACCAACCCACATCTTTTGCTTTCACAATCTTATATTACAGTTGATTGTAAGTTATAGAAAAGATATTCAAGATCTTCCTGTCCAGTTTGATTTTATTGAAAACAAACAGAGCAAAAGCAAACAAACATGAAGCTTAGAAGGGGCTAGTCGAAGATCACCGTGTCCGTGACGGATCCTGAGGGGGATGCGTACTACTTTATCACTCCTTCAGCGCATTCCGCTGCACCTTACACAATGCACGGCAGGGCCAAAGATCTACAAGGCAGGCCCCTGCAGCCCAGCAGCTTACTAGTGACAGACATTTCCTCATGAAAATAGTGTTCTCTGTGTTGGATGAGTCCCCAGGAGAGCCCACTAAGGGAACCTTGGTTGCTATGAGAAGCATAAACAGGTACTCTAAGCAGAAGTGGGTTCTCTCTAGATTCCCCAAATCTCTAAATACTTCCAATTGAAGGCCAGTGTTGGTGGGCAACCATGCTCCTGAGTCAAGTGACTGTCAAACCACCAGGGCAAACACTTAGGAGAGATCGCAGCCTGCCTGGACTCAGGTCCATGAAGCCTTTGTAGATACTGGTGTTGGTGCTCTTAGCACAAATCTAGTGGAAGAAGAGGGGTGAGGGACAGAGACGTGCCTTCTCACTCTAATAAAAGGTAAAAAGCAGAATGCTGTCAAGGTGCTGTCCTACAGAGGAAGGGACATTGTCTTGCTCAGGAGCAAAGGCTGATGGCAACAGCAGAGCAAGTCAGAAGCTGCACTGGAACACTGATGTCATCAGAAGGGCTGGGAGAGTCTGCAGACAAGCACCTGCCCAACCTTCCGGTCTTCGCTCTCCAGGAACCTCCTTCCTCTCAACCCCTGGGCACAACCCGTCCGAGCCATTTTCAGCCACTTTCTCTCCTAAGATTTGAGAGGCCCGCACCAGCATTTCAGAAGCCAGGGCTTCTTCACCTGGCTTGCTCAGCAGGTGAGCATGGAGTAGGGTCTAGAAGAAAGGTCTTAAATCCATGCTCCTTGGTCAGAACTTCCCAGACACCTCTTTATTTGTTTCCGTGTAACAGCCCACAATGCCAGCCGTGAGGTTCGGATTTGACCAATTAGAAAGTGATGCTCAGATAACTAACTTGTTCAAGGTTACACAGTGACCAACGGAGGACTCAAGGCTACAGTCACAGATGTGAGCACTACCCACTTCCATCAGCTAGCACCCTGAATACACAATAAAGTACCACACACATAGACGTCAGACACTTCTAGATTTCACTACCTGCGTGGTGAGACATGCCTCACAGCTTGCTGATATAAAGAGCTTACAGCCTGACCTTCAGAGCCCAGACGGTGGCATTATTATTACCGTTGCTTTTGTTGTTAATTATTGCTGGTGTTATTATTGTTGTTATTCTTTTTTTTTTTTTTTTTTTTGTCTTTTTGAGACAGGACCTCGCTATGTACACTGACTGGCCTGGAACTCACTGTGGACCAGGCTGGCCCTGAACTGACAAAAATCCTCCTGCCTCTGCCTCCCAACTGTTGGGATTAAAAGTGTGTGCCACCTTGCCTAGTTGGGCCTGACCTGATTTGCAGTAATGTGTGCTGGCACCTGTTGCCTGTGCCCACTCTCCAACACATACACACACACACACACACACACACACACACACACACACACCTAGGCAGCTTACTTGCAAAGGCAGCCTGTCCAGAGAAGCAACTGAGCCAACTCTAAGCTCTTGAAGGGAGCAGAACTTTAAAAATAATTTTCACTTGAAGTACTCTTTGCAGACTCAGTTCATACTATCACAGGCCGGCAGGACACAGTCACCTGTCACTTAAAGACAGGATACCTCCTGCTAACCGCTCATTGTAAGTGCATCATGAGAGAACTCTGTTGTGTGAACACAGAAGGTGCTTATGCAACCCTTAATGGTATAGGACAGTCATTGGGTGTGGCCTCCTGATGCAACCAAAGGTTATAGGAAACAATGAAGCTTCCTGAAACCTAACACAGAGTTGCTTACTACATTAAACGTTGCCTTTATAACTAGAGATATACTCTGAGCAGATGTGGTGGCACAGGCCTTTCAATCCCAGGTAACAGAGGAGGCAGAGGCAAGGAGATCCCAAATTCTAGGCCAGAAAAGGAGCTGGGGAGATGGCTCGGAGGTTAGAGTACTTGCTGAGCAAATCCAAAGATCAGAGGAGGTCAGAGACCCACTTAGATGTTTGGTGCGCACGGCAGGCCCTCAGAGACAGAGACAGGGCAAGTTAGCTAGAAAGACTAGCCATACTGTCCAGCTCTGGTGTGATCGAGACATCCTTATACAGTGCTTGGTCTCCCATCATCTCTTCCTCTAATGAGACATCCTACATGGGCAAGCTACTCCTTCGGCTTGCTACCATATAGCCCCGCGGATGGAAGCTTCCTTTGGTTGATAGTGCTATCTTATGTCTTAGGCCAGTTCCTATTTTCAGAGGAAGCAGGTGAATTGAGTAGAAAAATATTTTTGGCTGGAAAGAGGGTGAATTAGAACTCTGAGAAACAAGCTCTTACGACACCGAAGCTTCAAAGCAGCTGGAAGGTTAGGTTCCCAGCTGCCTCAGGGGCACTGCTGTGGAAGCCATCACTGGGCAAAGTTCTGTTCTGAAAGAGAGGACACGTGGTCAGGAAAATTCCCAAGCACTAGAAGACTCAGAGGCAGGACAGCCATGAGAACACAGCTCAAAATCAAGCCAAGTGCCATGGAAGGGCTCATTTTCCTTCTAGGTGGAAAGTATTAAAATATATCAAAAAAACATTTAAAAGGCACGGCAGGAAATATTCATGAAGCTTCATTCAGCTGAGTTCCCCAGTAGCTCAGCAGAACCATGGGTGATTTCAGGGGGAAATATGAATTCTCTACACACACAAACAAAAATACACCCATAATATGCTATTCTGAAACCCTTGAGCCTATCCCAGAGCAAATGATCAGTGGGTTGATAGAATAGGCAGTGGAGCAGTGTTCTGTAGAATGTAGTGCTGTCTTCAATCTGCAGACAACAATACCACCCCAGTTCCGATTTCTCCTAACATCAACAGCATTCCAGACTGTGCCACTCACATGTCAAGGCCAGGGAGTCCGTGCTATCAAAAGTCATGTGTAATACTGCTCACATCGATTTTGTTTTACCTGTGTTGTAAAGTTATGAAAGAGTCCCCTCAAAAAATGCAACAAGAAGAACTTCCAGACTACTCTCTTCAATGCTACTGCTCAACCTCAATATGTTCTCACCCCTACCCTTCTTTCTCACTCCACAACTCATTCTTGCTAGTTTGTTTTCTTTGAACTTCTAGATATACTACTATAGTAAGCCATGATATCATAATATATAGCTTCAATCCAGTCTGTCGATTCTAATCTAGAGGGCACTGAATTTAAGTATACAGGAAGAGATGGGCCAGAAAGTGGCTGGAGCTACCTGGTTCCTCTTTCTCTACGTGACTTATCAGGTGTTCCCATTGTACCTGGAAATTCTACAACTTGCCCATCTGTATAGTTCAAGGGTTCTCTAGATCATCTGAGTGTTAAGATTCATTAATATATTAAGTAGTGCATGTATTATGAGGTTACAATTTACCTGTGTTCATCTCTGCCTTTAACCCAGAACACAATGAAATACAAACAGAGGCACTCCCTATATGATTTCTGAGGATGTGGATCTGAGCTAAGTTAGCTTTTCTAAGCTCTGAGATCTCTCCCAGAAAAATGGAGGAAGAGTGGGTGCTGGCTCACAGAGGAGAAATTCAAGTCCAGACACATGACTGTCCATCCCCTCTGACTCTTTAGTGGCTTCTCCTCTCTCATCCTCTCAAGACTGTCAACACTTGTAGGGGTTTTTGGGTTTTTTTTTCTTTTTTTGAATCTGGCAATAATAGAAAATTATAAAAGCTGCCCCATTGCTTTCTGAACACCCTGACATTTTATTGCTGGGTTCAGACAACCTTTCATGTTTGGATTCAAGCCAAAATTCTTACAAAAACTAGATATTCTTTACGGACGGTTGTGTTTACTACACGGCTTTGAACCACATCTGAAGATGCTCTCCCCAGACAACAACCTAGCAAAGCTGATCTCTGCAACTTCCAATAAGGGACACAGGACAACCCATTATAAGAGGTCTCCAATCTCCTTGAGTCATCTGCACAGCCTTGTGTCATGTAGTGTCAGATTGCCAAAAAAAAAAAAAAAAAAAGAAAAGAAAAAGAAAGAAAACAAAACAAACAAACAAAAAAATAAGTCCAACACCAAGTTATTCCTCAGTGGCTCTTGCAAACCCACTGAAGTACCCTGAGTACTTCACCTGTGAAGGGAGAGCCTGTCTCTTTCCGTGTAATATCTATGCTTTGGGGGACAGTGACAAGAACAACAGGAAGGTTGAGATAGATGGAGTGGAGGATAGAGATAAAGCTGAGTTCCAGCAGGTAGAGGAGTGGGAAGAGAGATGGACAGGCCCTTTAGGAGGTTAAATGGTGGGGGAGACAAGATGGCTATTCATATTAGCACTGAATATCGAGGGACAAGTCACCTCATGACAGACGGAAGGTGTTAGCCCTGATTCTGTGATTCTATTCCATGTGACTGGGGAAGAGCTGGGGGTAAGCCGGGCTTTCTTACAATTCTCAGTGCAACCCTCAGAATTCAGTGCAGGAAGGCAATGGACTGGGACTCTTTGACCCCACCATTAACCGTCCTCACCCTTCCAGAAAGAACCTTGATAAGCTGTTTGACTTTTACAAGCTGGTTGATTTCTATAACCCTATTCTTTTTATTCTTATCCATGACACAGGAGCTCATGTTCTCTCACACACAAAATAACCTTTTCGTTTCTAAACGCTTTTCTGTGTACGTGTGTGCACCTGTGTGTGGTAGGTACACACATGTATGTAAAGGTTCATGTGGAGACCAGAGGTTGAGACTGAGTACATTTTCTAATCACTATCCACCTTATTTTCAAGACAGGGTCTCTCCCTGCACCTAGAGCTCCTCAGTTGAGCCTGGTAGCTTCAGAGAGCTGCCTATTTCCATCTCCATCCACCCAGTTCTGGGGTTACAGATGTGTCCACCATGCCTGGCTTTTCACAATGTTTCGATCCAACCTCAGATCTTAGTGTTTACAGGACATGTCTTTACAGACTGTGCCATCTCCTTGTCCCCTCCTCTGTCCCAAATACTTTCTATTGCATTGCATACAGTGATGCTTTCCCCTCAATCCCTCAAGGAGAGAAGATAAAGCCACCAGCATGCACAGCCTGGAACCCTGGTCTAATACAGCATGACTCCTTATTCCCTGGGTGACCTCCTGCATTTGCTGCAACCAACTGTCAGAAATTGATTAGTCACAGACCATCCAAGGTAATGCAAAGAGGGAAAATCTCGCATAGCTACGGAGTTTACTTGAGGCTCACTGTTAATTATAATCGTAGTAGAAGCCAGAGCCAGGCACACCTGCCTCTGCCCAGGACAAAAGCAGTTCAGCAGGAACCAAGGCTCCACTAACCCCACAGGGGGCCTGGAAGCCACTGGAAAAGTACAGGAAGCGGATCTAAGTGTGCAGGCATACGCAAGGTGCACTCTGGAGGTGCAGATGGTCTCCCTTGACTATGTTTACACACAGAGCTTCTGCAGGAGGGTACAGGGCCCTGGATACTCCCATCTGCCCAGTGGTTCTAGTCAGTCAGATGGCATCTGATGGGGGAAGGGCAGGAGAACCAAACTCCAAATGGAAAAGGGTACGTTTGCTACTCTCCTGAGGTCACAGCCCAGTCTGTTCAACCCCGCTGTTCCAGACAAGAGCCCGAACCAAGGTGTATGCAGTGAAGTGTGTGCTGTGGTGACTGTTGGCTCATCCCTGAGCTTTGATGGCAGGGCATGGGATGGGGTTTCTTGTTGTTCTTGTTTTGTTTTGCTCGGCTCTCTGGAGGCAGGATCGTACTAACCCAGGCTGGAACATGTGATCTTCCTGCTTCAGTTTCTTGACTGCTGGAATTGCAAGTATGCGCCCCAGTGCCCGGTTGGTTAATTATTTCTTTTAAATTCTTCTCTCTTTCTAAAACTAGACAGATTTACTAGACTGTGATACTGAAAGAATTTTTTTTATTTTTATTTTTTTTAATGGAAGCTTAGGGACTAAGAAGATGACTCAGTAGATAGGATATTTGCTATGCAGACCCTCAGGACATATGTGAAAATCTGGGTGTTGGGTAACCTATAATCTCATCACTGGGAGGCAGGGGGTGCAGGGAGAGCCCCAGAGCCTGCTGGCCAGACAGGTTAGACAATATTCTGAGTTTATGAGAGACACCACCCCAAAAAATCATATTTTCTTTACTTATTGGTTATCTTATTTATTTACATTTCAAACATTATTCCCCTTCCCAGTTTCCCCTCCATAAACCCCCTATCCCCTATCCCCTACCTCTGTGAGGGTGCTCCCCAACCTGCCCACACACTCCTGCCTCAGCACCCTTGTATTCCCCTACCCTGGGGCATTGAGCTTTCACAGGACCAAGGGTCTCTCCTCCCGTTAATGCCCGACAAGGCCATCCTCTGCTACATTTGTGGCTGGAGCCATGGGTTCCTCCATGTGTACTTCTTGGTTGGTGGTTTAGTCCCTGGGAGTTCTGAGGGGTCTGGTTGGTTGATGTTGTTGTTCTTCCTATGGGGCTGCAAAGCCCTTCAGCTCCTACAGTCCTTGCCCTAACATTTTCTTAAGTCTGATGGAAAGCGATAGAGAGGGAAGACACTCAACATCAATCTCTGGCTTCTACATATGTGTGCACATGCATCACACACACATGTGGGAATGCACATGTACCATGTCACACACAAATAAAATACAATGGAGGTTTAGTCAATACATTAGGGCCATATGAATAGAAAACAAATCTCTCAGTAAAATACCATTAAGAAGTATTTCCTGGGGCTGGAGAGATGGCTCAGTGGTTAAGAGCACCTACTGCTCTTCCAAAGGTCCTGAGTTCAAATCCCAGCAACCACATGGAGGCTCACAACCATCCGTAATGAGATCTGACGCCCTCTTCTGGAGTGTCTGAAGACAGCTACAGTGTACTTACATACAATAAATAAATAAATCTTGAAGATGATGATGAAGAAGAAGAAGAAGCAGCAGTAGTAGTAGTAGTAGTATTTCCTACTAAAAGAATTGTGATAGTTATTTTTACCGTTCTGCAGATGGGATCAAAACAGAAGAAAAAAAAAATCAATGAAAAACACTGAAAACGCTTTCCGTTCATTCCTCTCCTTCCATCCCAGAATATTTTCCTAACTTTTTTTTTTCCTTCAACACCAAGTACTGCATGCTGGGACTGCTCCTAAGCCTGGGAAACAATTATGCTAACCAGTGTCTCAGGTGGCAGGAAGGCAGAATGCACAGGGTGAGGTGCTTGGCTTTGAGCTGAATAGGGCAGAAGGACTCCATGCACCCGGGCTTCAGCAACATTCCCAACACCCTGGTCTGCTGTCACTCCCTCTCCTGCTTTGTTTCATATCGTGAGCTTGTGCTCACTTCTTGTTCGGTCTATAAAAAGTGAGCCCCGTATCAGCAGGTGGAAGAGCCAGCGGAGATAAACAACCCTGTGTTCTGAGACCTAAATAGATGCAAACTGGAGTACATTAGTTCCTGATGTGCCTGTCTGAGGACAGCAGTGTTGGCTGAAAGTTTCCAGCCGGGGGGGGGGGGGGGGGCGGTTAGATCATCCTCTTCCAAATACAAATTTAATTTGAATTGCTGGCAGACCTAAACAAATTGAGAAGATATTTTCAAGGCACTTTCAAAGTTCAAGCGCAAACAGGTACCCAAAAATATGAGACAAAGAAAAGCATTCGCATGCAAAATGAGGCAGTTATGAGTTCTAGGAAAGCAAGCGGATCCTACAAGAAGGGAGGTGTAATCACCGTTGGGCGGAACACTGACAGAACCCCAACAGTGAAAACATCCCTGTGCATTTCAGAAGAGGAGCCACTGTAAGGAGAGGACCTGGGGAGGGCAGCGTGTGCCTATGGCCTGGGTGGTATATGTCGGTGTGTCTGGGTCTGAGTGCATTGTGGTGTCTGTTGCCTTCAGGCATTGGCATGAGCATCTGTGTGGGGTACAGGGGTAGAACTCCAGTGCCTATTGTACTTTATTCTTATTTTTTATTGACTATATTCTTTATTTAAATCTCAAATGTTATCCCCTTTCCTAGATTTCCCCCTCCTGGATAGCTCCTATTCCATCCTCCCTCTCCCTACTTCTATGAGGGTGTTCCTCCTCCCACCCCACTCCCACCTCCCTGCCCTCGATGCCCCTGCAATGGGGCATCTATCTAGCCTTCATAGGACCAAGGACCTCTTCTTCCATTGATGCCTAACAAGGTAATCCTCTGCTATATATGCAACTAGAGCCATGTGTACTCCTTGGTTGATGGCTTAGTCCCTGGGAGCTCTGGGGTGTCTGGTTGGTTGATACTGTTGTTCTTCCTATGAGGTTGCAAATCCCTTCAGCTCCTATAGTCCTTTCTCTAACTCCTCCATTGGGGACCCCAGCACTCAGTCCAGTGGTTGGCTGTGAGCATCTGCCTCTGTATTTGTAAGGCTCTGGCAGGGTCTCTCAGGAGACAGCCATAGCAGGCTCCTTTCAGCAAGCATTTCTTGGCATCCACGATAGTGTTGGGGTTTGGTGAGTGTATATGGGGTGAATCCCCAGGTGGGACAGTCTGTGGATAGCCTTTCCTTAAGTCTTTGCTCTACACTTTATATATTTGCTCCTATGAGTGTTTTGTTCCCCTTCTCAGAAGAACCGAAGCACCCACACTTTGGTCTTCCTTATTCTTGAGCTTCATGTGGTCTGTGAATTGTATCTTGGGTATTCTGAGCTTTTGGGTTAATATACACTTATCAGTGAGTGCGTACTTTTAAATTCTCAGTATTTGTGATTATGCACAAGAGATTGAGCCCTCTCACAGGAAAGGACATTTTAAACAGGACACTAATAGCACAAGCACTTAGAAAAAGATCAATAAATGGGATCTCTCCCATTGCAGAGACTTGATGTGACAGGGTGGGAGGGATACCCAGGGAGGGCCCCACCCTCTCAGAGGAAAAGGCGAAGGGGGATAGGGAGAGGGACTCTGTGAGGGAGGGACCAGAAGGGGAGGCAGCGATTGGGATGTAAATAGATAAATGAATGAATGAATAAATAAATAAATAGGACCTCACGGAACTAAAAGGTTTCTATACATCAAAGGAAAAGCACAGCTTACATAATGGGAAAAGATCTGAGCACAAAGATAACAACACAGTTTGGTTTTTTTTTGGTTTTTTGTTTTCTTTTATTTTCTTAATTTTATTTAACTATTCATTGATTCTTTCTGAATTTTACATCATGTATCCTAATCCCACTCATCTCCCCACCCCTTCATATTCACCCTCTGTCCTTGCCTCCCCAAATCTACTTGAGTAAACTTTTAGTCCTATTGAGAGAGTTTTTTTTTTTAATTCTAGGAAAAATAACACCCCCCCCACCAGGGAAAACTCTGTGGAATTTGTAGTGTGTCACAGTGTGTCCCACAGTATACCCCTTTGTCTACACTTCTTCACCTGCAAATGTTCAATGCAATGAGTCATTGGTCTGGTTCAAGACCTCTGGCTTCTCCTACCCTATTGTTACTGGATCCTCAGCAGGACTCCTCTTGGACATCCTGTTGTCGCCCTGTGTCATGGAGACCCAGCAGCTTTGGTTCTACAGGACTGGCACCTTCATGTGCTCCAGTAGTTCACAGATAGGGTAGATGTTGGGTGGGCCAACTGAAAGCCTAGATCTGGCCCTATATGGTAGCTGAGCCAGTCACCCTCCCAGCTTTCCTCACCCACATCCCCAGGGCGAGCTCCCCAACACTGTCCCAGCTAGCTCCCCCGATGCTGCAGCCAGCAAGGGGTAGGGCCTGCTCTCATGACCTCAGGGCTAGCTCTCCTGCCTGCCATAGGTGGCAAGGAGCAAAGTGGGAGGAGGGCTTTTCTTCCTTGCCCATATTACCGAATGGCAAACAAGTTCTGGGGCCAGATCGCTCACACACATGCCCCTGGGGCTGGCTCACCCTTGCCCTTGTCACCAGAATCAGCTCTGTTGTGCTACTCAGGTGTTGTGCAGAACCACTGTAGCCGGTGAAGGGCAGGGCCATGGCTAGTTCTACCAAAAAGTCTCTATTTTTAAATGTGGTATACTTTTGCTTAACTTCAGAAAATATAAATTCTAAAATCTTTTAGGAGATAGGAAGTGGAGTTGTTCTAAAATTTCCATCTTCTAAAGAGGCATGCTGAGCATGCCCTGATGACCACCAGCCACCCACAGATGTAGAGTCCCTTGTCATGCCTAGAGGGAGCTGCCATGCACCAGAGTTGAATGCCAGCCCCCGTCTTTCAAATAGGCAAATGCTGATTCATTTTTGCCCTGGGCTTAGGCAAGAGGAGACTTATAGAAGGGTTGGCTAGCCTGGCTTCTTCCTCATGGCCAAGCAGGTTGGTTGCCATCTTTGTTTTTCTAAGCTACCTCTGGACTTAGAAGGTCCTTGAGTCTTTTACCAGTTTTCCCCACGGGTATCTTGAGGTACTGTTTCCCTGTGATTGCTTTCTTCCTCTCAAGAAATCCTTACAGGTTCTGGTCCAGGAAGGGGACTTCTTTGCAATATAGATGCAGATTCTTTAAAAGGCTTTTTGTTGTTGTTCTTGTTTCTGTGGATTTGCAGTAGGAGGGGAGAAGCTGCATCTTGCCTCCGCTGTCCTGACTCAACCTTGTGCATGTATGCATGTGCGTGTGTATGTTGTATGATACTAGGAATTGAACCCTCGACTTAATTTCGTATGAGGCAAGTGCTCGATTACTAAACTACATACCTGCTGTTCTCATCCCTTCTCTTACATAGAGTATTGCTGTCTCTAGTCCTTTACATTTCTTTTTTTTTTTCCTAAGTTTTTTTATTTACATTCCAAATCATTTCCCCTTTCCCGTTTCCTCCCTCCCCAAAAGTCCCCTCAGCCCACTTCCCTCCCTCTTTTCCCCATTCAATCCCCTCTCGCTTCTCTGTCCTGGCATTCCTCTACATCCAGTCTTTCCAGGACCAGGGGTCTCTCCTTCCATCTTCTTGGAAATCTATTGATATGCAAATTGTGTCTAGGGTATTCCGAGATTCTGGGTTAATATCCCCTTATCAGTGACTGCTCTTTTGTGATTGGGTTACCTCACTAAGGATGATATTTTCAAGTTCTGACCATTTGCCTAGGAATTTCGTGAATTCATTGTTTTTAATTGCAGAGTAGTATTCCATTGTGTAAATATACCACATCTTCTGAATCCATTCCTCCGTTGAGGGACATCTGGGTTCTTTCCAGCTTCTGGTTATTATAAATAAGGCTGCTATGAACATAGTGGAGCATGTGTCCTTATTGCATGCAGGTTTTAAAGTAGGGTACAGAACTAAGCAAAGAGTTCTCAAAATACAAAACACAAATGGCTTAGAAACAAAGAAATGTTCAATATTCTTAGCTAACATGGAAATGCACATTCGCACGACTTAGAAGCTTCACCTTACATGGGTGAGAATAATCAAGATCAATTAGCAAATGACAGCACAGGCTGGTGACAATGTGAGAAACATGACCCATGCTGGTGGGAGTGCAGCCACTGCAGAAATCAGTGCAGTGGGTCCTCGAGAAGCCGGGAAGCCATCTACCTCAGGATCTAGCTAGACCAGTCTTGAGGATACAACCTAAACACTCTATATCAGATATTAGCTCATCCATGTTCATTGCTTCTCTATTCATAATATTCAGAAATTGGAAATAGCCTATATGTCTATCAACTGACGGGCAGAAAGTGAAAACATGGTACATTTACACTATGGAATATCAGTCAACTATTTAAAAAATGAGATTATGAAAACTTAAGGGAAATGGGTAGAGCTAGAAAAAAATCATCCTAAGTGAGGTAACCCAGACCCCAAAAGATAAATATCATGCTTTTTTTCATATATGTGGATGTCAGCTTTCAAGTTTTGATAGGTATGCTACAATATAAATGACCACAGAGATTAGGTGCATAGTAAGGAACCAGGGGAGATCTGCCAAGGAAGGAAAACTAGGATATAGTGTTATAGAGAAATAACAGGTAAATTAGAGAGAGGATTTGGTAGGGATGGGGACAGGAGTAAAGTGTAAAGGAGTAAATATGAGGAGAGACAATTAGCACTAAAGATCATTTGAAAAACTATATGAAACATATTATTGTAGAAGATCCCTAAGATATATACATATATAAAATGAATCTAAATGGAGACACTATATAATATGAGAGACACTGTCTCAATTAGATATTTTATGCCACCAAGTGAAACATCTGGTGCCCAAGATAGGTTTTATATTACTATTGTTGAGTTACTGGCCAAAGGGATCCCATAGAACCCTCCCCACTCCCATAATCACAAACAATTGCCAAAACTATTGTTTTTTCTTTACAACCTGATGGTAAGGCCCTATTGCTGAAAAAATACTATGTCATCAAACATGAAGATGCCAAGCTGGTGCCTAAGTAGAAACTTCATAGCAATTGACTAGTGTTTACTGTGCTGGAAAGTACTCTACACAGCAGCAGAGGAGAAAGGTAATCAACAATACCAGCTAGCTATGAACTCTGTGACCTTCAATAGCAACCTGCCTTTGAGATAAACTTTGTGTGTGTGTGTGTGTGTGTGTGTGTACAGATGTTATAGGAGTAACCAACCTCTTTTTTCTTTTATTGGATTTAAGACCTACTCCATAAGATGAAACCCATACCTGGCACTGTTAAAGTGGCCAAGAACTTAAGATTAGATAGATCATGGGCCTAGTGGAAAACCTAATAGTATTATTCTAAAAAAGGAACATAGGAATAAAATGGCTAATAACAACATTCTGCTATACCCATAGAGCAGTGCCTTGCTCAGTCCACATCAGAAAATCTTCTCTTGAAGGGGACAAAAATTAAAGCCCCACAACCAGGTAATGTGCAGAGAATGAGAGATTTTAGAGCAATTGGTTCTTTTTTTTTTTTTTTTTTTTGGTTTTTCGAGACAGGGTTTCTCTGTGTAGCCTTGGCTGTCCTGGAACTCACTTTGTAGACCAGGCTGGCCTCGAACTCAGAAATCCTCCTGCCTCTGCCTCCCAAGTGCTGGGATTAAAGGCGTGCGCCACCACCGCCCGGCAAGCAATTGGTTCTTAATGGAATGTCTTCATCAAAGTCCTCCCCTCAAAGTTCAGAGACCTGAGAGGAACAGGATGTAGAAGGATTGTATGAGCCAGAGGTGATGGAGAACTCCAAGGAAGTAGTGTTACAGACACAACAGGACTGATGCACATATGCATCAGAGAGACCATGGCAGCACACGTAAGGCCTTCACAAGTTCAAGCCAGACGGAGTCTCAGAACAGAGAGATCATACAGGGTCCAACCCCTAGGTATCAAGTGAGACCCATTGACAAAAGGAAAACAATTTCTTTCCAATGGAGTGTCACTGGGTATATCCATCAATCACACTTCAGAACAGGTATAGGAGTAGTTGGCCAACACAAAACAAACTGCGTAAGTAGGGGTGTGTGTGTGTGTGTGTGTGTGTGTGTGTGTGTGTGTATGTGTACTTTTTTGTTTTGCCTTTTTTAGGCATTTTTTAATCTTATTGGCATTTTGTTTATTTTGATCTGGGGGGGGTTTTGTCTTGTCTTTCTTTTTTAAAAGAGAGAAAGAATATAACATTGGGTAGCGAAGGAGGGAGTAGCGAAGTTCTGGGAAGAGTTGAAGGGGAGAGGAAAACCTGATCAAAATATATTGTATGAACAAACCTTCTAAATAAAAAAAATGAGCCCATTAACGTTCTATCTGAAGAAGGGGCAGGCTTATGAGGTCCCTCCCTTCTCTGAGGATATATAAGCAGTCCACTATTAATGAGGAAGGGGCACTTTGTGCAGTGGAAGGGGCAGGCTTATGAGGTCCCTCCCTTCTCTGAGGATATACAAGCAGTCCCCTATTAATGAGGAAGGGGCTTTTGTGCAGTGGTCTAACCACTCACCAAGCACACATGAGTGAAATCATTCGTTTGCTCTGTCACTGGGGCTCCATTTTCAGTAAATACATTTGTCTCCCCAGACCAAAAAGGTCACATAACAGGTGGGATGTGATTTAAGGAACAAGATTTTCATCTTTTATTTCAGAAAATTAAACGAAAACATCTAAAGTAAATGTCCAAACACATACTAATATATTAGTTACTTTTCTTGTTACTGGAACCAAATAACCAATAAAAAGCAACTTGACTTCTGTGCAGGGTGATAGACCCAAAGAGGGCAGAGACTCCACAGGAAGACCAACTATCCTGGACCCATGGGGGCTCTCAGAGACCGAATAAGCAACCAAAGAGCAAGCATCAGCTGGACCTAGGCTCCCTGCACAGATGTAGCAGATGTGCAGCTTTGTTTTCATATAGGTCACCAAAAAAGTGGAGTGGGGCTGTCCCTGAATCTTTTGTCTGCCTGTGGATCCCATTCACCTAACTGGCTGCCTTGTCTGGCCTTAGTGGGAGAGGCTGTGTGTGCCTAGTCCTTCAGGGACTTGATGCGCTGAGGTTGGGTGATACCAAGGGAGGGCCTGCCCCTTCTTAGAAGAGAAAGGAGAGGGGGAATGAGTAAGGATCTTCCCATTCCTGAGGGGGGGGATGCTAGGAGGGGGGCTGATATTGGAATGTAAAGTGAATGAATAAATTAATAGAGAAAATACAACTTGAGGGTGTTTACTTGGGCTCACAGTTCAAAGGAATACAGTCCATCTTGGCGGGGAAGACATAGCAGTGGATGTAGACTTGTTGTGTCAACCAGGAGGCAGGGAAAGGGAGGACTTCCTCCTTTTCCAAGTTTTACTCAGTCTGGAAGCCCAGTCCATAGAGAGTGCTAGTCATACCCAGGGTGGGTCTTCCTTCCTCAGTGAAGACTCTAGAAACACCCTTACAGTGATCCCAAATCCTCTCAAGTTGACAAACAGCATCAAATCACCACAGGCAGCATGACAAATCATTTAGAACTGTGAAGACAAACCATGAGAATGAGCTTTGAAAGAGGTTAATTTGGGGAGGAAGAATTGGGCGTGGACAGGGGTGCTTAGGTCTGCTGATTTTACATTGACTTAGGCAATGTTTAGCAAAAATAAATCAAATTCAGAAATGAGCCTCTAAATAAAATAAAAAAATAGCTGAATGGCCCCCAAATACTCTCAGCAAAACTATGAGTTGAAATTATTTCCAAATGTTTAAACTGACAGAAATTTTACTCTACAACTTAAACTAGTCCTTTAAACCAAGCTCATTACTATTATCAAATATTGCATGTCTTCTGATTAGTAAGACTCGGTCATGTTCCTTCCTTTGTCCCAGGACTCACCCCTCTGGATACCAACAGAGAAGGCAAATGGCTGAGGTAGAATCATACTCCTTCCAGACGGAAGGATGCTCACATATGGACTTCCCCAGCCTTTCACAGAAGCCCTGTTTCCCCTACTTGATAGACAAGAGAATCAAATCTGTACATTTCCCAGGGGCTGCCTGTTCCAAAGAGTTTTCTGACTTAACAGAACCTGTCCCCAACAGGAATTGGGGGAGTTTATTCCTAAAATATATATATAATATATATTCATCTGACCCTGCCAACAAGAACATTTTCTGCAAGCTCCTGTTACCTCTGAACCATGAAGAAAGACAAGGAGGAGAAGCAGAACATGTGATCAAGGAAAAAACATCAGACACACCCTTCAGAAGTTTCAATCCTTAAAAGCCCAAGCTTAGGGGTACATTTCTGTAACTCAGAACTAAGGAAGCTGAGGCTGGAGGATTGTTAAAAGTCTGAGACCTGTCCAGGCTATGTGATGAGTTTCACAGCAGCCTAGTCAACAGAATAAATCCCTGTTTCAAAAATACCAAAAGAGGGGGAGGAGGGCTATGGGAGGAGGGAGAAGGGAGGAGGGTGATGAGGGGAGATAAGAAGTAGGAGGGGAGATCACTCCCATTAGCAGAATTCCAGCCATTGATCACACACATCAGAACTCAAACTTTTTATGGCATTAAAGGTGGAGCTGAGCTGTTAACTCTTACCCTGAAGGAAAATGGTGGGGTGCTTGACAGCCATGGGTACAAGGAAGGGCTTGTATCTTTCATCCTAGTGTTGGGAAAGCCTGTCTACCTGTACTAGTGAAGAGATGTATTCATGAAATGAAGAAGTTTAGCTGGGACCCATTTCACATAAAATCACAGTTCCAGAAGCTAAGAAAACCCCTAACACCAAGCAATGGATGCCCATGTCAGTCAGAAAGATCCGGAGGGTGGTAAGGTTCCAGATCTCCAGCAACCTGGCTGTCCTGCTCCACTGGAGGCAAGCAGTCAGTTCCTTGTTCACGTATGAAAGTCCTCGTGCTTATAAGTTTGAAAATGTTCATTTGGTTTTTAAAAAAATAAAGAAGAAAAAAAACCAAACAGCTATTCCTCAGTTTGCTACACTAAAATTTATTTTATTGACCTCATGATATTCCATGTACCTTACTTCAATTTATCTTCAATATATCAGTTTGCCCAAGACTGCATTACAGCCACTGTGCTGTTTTTGCTATCTTTGATGAGATTTCTTCTGGCTTGTGAAGCTTGCTTTTCTAAACAACTCAGGACCACCAGTGCCCAGGGGTGGCACTGCCCACAGTGAGCTGGGCCCTCCCACATCAATCATTAATAAACACAATACCCCTACAGACTTGCTTACAGGTCAATTTTGTGGAATCATTTTCTCAATTAAGATTCCCTCTTCCCAGTTATGTCTAGGTTTTCGTGAGTTGACAAAGTTTCTTCAATCGATCCGCCCTCCACTTGTGCATCATCACTGACCTACAAATCAGGTTAAAGTGGGCTCAATCTAGGGCATTCATATTAAAGCAGGGTAAAATCTGTCCTCAGGACTGATCCCCTACCTCTCAATGGAGCAGCCTCCATGCTGAGTTGGTAGGTGGGACGGGGAAGCCCATAATTGCCTCAACTCCTGAGGAAGAGAATTCAATCAAGACTCAAAGCTGTTAAAAGACAGCCTCATAATGGTTGACTCTTGCCATTGCTGATGACCTCAGATTGAAGCCCTGGAGCTCCTTGGCTGACAGAGACCAGGTTCCCTATGCCAGGGACGTCAAGTAGCAACCTCAAGTGATCGCAGAGATGGTGAGATCTACTCTTCAAGTCACTTCACAGGGCTCAGTCTCATACTCATGACATAATTGATTATGGATGATGCCCAGGCAATCATGACCCTAATTGTCACCTTCTCAGCTACAAGTTCCAGCCTTAACCTAGGACAGGGCCAGGATATCTATCTGTCAAACACAGCTATGGAGGACCTGCTCATTGAGGAACTCCTAAAGACTCTGGAGAAATCTCAAGTCAAGATTTTTTTTTTCTTTTTGAGTCAGAGTTTCACATAATCTAAGATAATCCAGATATATATGTGGCTAAGGATGACCTTGAACTTCTGATCTTCCTGCCTTAACCTCCTGAGTGTTGGTATTATAAACATGACCTACCACACCTCTGTGGGCAAGGAATCAAACCCAGAAATTTGTGCATGGGAATCAAGCTCTTTGCTAACTGAGCTAACGATTCAAAAATGTTTCATTAATTTAGAAGAGTACTGAACTTCAGCTTCAACCTGATTTACAATAAAGATGAGGAAAGCAGTTGGTCACCAAAGCCCGTGTCACTTCCTAGACATACCCAGATTGCCAGAACTCACAGATAGGCTTTCTCAGTGGGAAGAAAGGCGCTCGAGCCAGGAAGAAGCCCAATTCTCCACAGTTACACCCTTCACCAGACTGAAACACTGAGAAACACTGAGGCAAAGCAAAACTCATTTTAACAGAAATTTTAAATACTGCCTCGAGGTCAAGGAATTGGTGGGCAAAGAAAGGAAATACCTTTTGCAATGTTCCAGTGAACTTACACTTAGTGGAGGCTCTCCTCAGATTAACCACATTGACCCTACCAGACACAGGAAAAGCACTTCCCATATGTTAGTATTATTTATCATCTTATTTTTAGCATAATAAAATCCAAATTTAGAGGCCATACTATGAAAACACAAGACTCTAAAGCCAGAAATTCCAATCCTAAATAGGAGATCGCTTCATTCATCTCAATAAACAGCTCAGAGGAGCCCTGAGAGCTCATATTAAGAAGCTGCACCTGAGTTTTTCCTTTACCCTGGGCTGCTTCCCTTAGAAAACAAGACAGGAAGATAACAAGCGATAGAGTCCACCCTCCATCAGAACAACTCACATCAGCTCCAGAACACTCAGTGCTGACAGACCACTATTCCTGACACATGCAGTCTGTGGCTAGTCGTTTTCCATTGCTGGGACAGAATACTTATGGGAACATCTTAAAGTAAGAAAGGTTTATTCTGGCTCCGTTTCAGTGTTTAGTCCTCCGACTGCTGGTAACCTGACAATGGCCCTGTGGTGAGGCAGAGCATCATAGTGGTGAAAAAATGTGACAGAGGAACCTTGTGGTGGCTAGAATAGGTAGGGGCCCCACAGATTCATGTGTTTCCATGGTTACCATAGGGCGTGGCACTATTAGGAGGTGTGGCCTTGTTGGAGGAGGTGTGGCCTTGTTGGAAGAAGTGTTCTCACTGTAGAGGTGGGCTTTAAGGTCTCAAATATAAGCTCAAGTTACACCCAGTGTGGAAGATAATCTCCTCCTGACTGTCTGCAGAAGACATTCCCCTTCTGCTGCCTGTGGATCAAGATGCAAAATTCTCGGCACCTCCAGCGCCATATCTGCCTGCACACTTCCATGTTTCCCACCATGATGATAATGTACTAAACCTCTGAAACTATAAACCAGCACCAATTAAATGTTTTTTTCTATAACATTGTTTCTATAAATATTTGTTTCTTGGTCACGGTGTCTTTTCACAGCAATGAAACCCAATCTGAGACAAAAGCTGTTACTTCATGGTGGTTGGAAGCAGAGAAAAATAGAAAAGGCCAGGAACAAAACAGACCTTTGAAAGGCACACCCCAGTGGCTTACTTCCTCTACAGGCCCCACCCTCCTGGTTCCCACCACCTCCCAACAATGCCATCAGATTATAAATCCATGTGTGATTTTAGGAGGTGAGATTAATTCATTGGTGGAGTCCTGGTTTCTTTCACTGTGTTGACTAGTTGATCAGGTCAAATCTCACAATCCAGCCAAAGTCCCTCTGAAAAATACATCAGGGATCAAGACTTTTAACACATGAGTCTCTTAGGGGTGTTATTTCATATACAAACAATGATGTGGTCATAGCCTACTAAGACTGCTAACCCTATATATCTTATTTCAAACTTTCAAAAGGATAACTTTGATAAACTGTGTAATCCTTCGTGTGAGGCTTAACTGGGCCCTGGGACAGGAAAAAGACATTCATAGAACAATGTTCAGCAAATCTAAATATAAAGTCTGTGGAAGAATTCACAGTTTCCAGCTGGATGACGAAGCAATGATTTTCATGTGAACCTTTGAGGAAGCAGAACAAAGGTCATACTGAGTTTCTATGTATTATTTCTGCAACTTTTTAGAAGGTCCACAATCTCTTAAAAGGAAATAAAATACAATAAATTTTTAAAATACAATTGTCCCATCAAATTATTAGGAATTTGCCCTGATTTTTTCCAATATAATCATACAGAATGAAAAACACTATGAAAAGAATAAATAAATAATATTATAGGAGCTGGGGAAATTGCTCAGCAGTTTAGAGCAGTTGCTGTTCTTGTAGAGGACTGGAGTTAAGGTCCCAGCACCCACATCAGGCAGCTCACGACTGCTGCCAGTATCTCCAGGTCTAGTTCCAGGGGGATCCGACATCCTATTCTGCCTCTGTAAGCATGCACACACAGGCACATGCACACATATGCATGCAAACACACATAAATAAAACTAAATGCTGTTAGAAAAAGAAGCATGTCAATCATAAGAAATCCAAAGAAGAACACAAAGCCGTCACACTTTTTTTTTAATCTCAGCAGAGGTTAGGATGGTACCCAGTGGCGGAATAGCTGCCTATGATACAAATGTCACAGGTACTGATCTTCACTGTGGAATAAAACTCTTAGCAGGGAAAACTCACAAAAAGTTGAGGAAGAGCAACACTCGTTCTGCACTGACAGGCCAATTATCTCCCAGACATCAGCTATTGAGCTCCAAAGCGTATTTTCAGCTCCATGAATGGGTATACTTTAAAGACATGTGAGTCACGGTACTGCAAACACATGGCAAGGGATGATGATGGTGGATAGATACAGGAGAAGGGACATGGGGAGGGACATTCCAAAACCACAGGGAATGTCTAGTATCTGAGAGTTCTGAAGATTCTAGCCACTGGCAATGACATCTTAACAGTGGAAAAGAATGACTTTCTTACTGTGACTCACAAAGGAAACACTCTGTAATCAATAATTTATTATTCTCTTCCATGACTTGATTCCCTGACTCTCATGGACTAAACTCAGAACCTTGCTTGGCCTTTTTCATTTGGTTCTCTGGAAGTACTACTATTTAAACATTCAACGTGTCATAATAACTTGATGAAGGTCATTCCTAGCTCTACTCATCAAATCAAATGAGTTCACAGTTCTACCAACAGCTCTGTCTTGTTCCTCAGGGAAGGCATGGCATCTACAGTGTGATAAGGCCATGTGGCACTTGACAGGAATGCCTGTAATTAGGAGGCATTGAGGTAATTGCACAGTATGTCTGCTCCCGTGATGCCTCCACTGTAACATGTGCTTTCCCAATATATCCTCTCCATAATGAGCTTAAAATGAGGATGTAGGAGCCCTCTGCCAAACACAGGGCTGAGAGGAACCCTGCCAGCAAGAGCTCAGCTCACTAGATCAGCTATGGAGGAGGTGCCAGGAGCTTAAAGCAGGCAGCTCTGGACCCAGTTCAAGTCTCCCAACTCTACCAGCTGGGAATCCCCAACTTCAGTCTGATCACACAGAACCCTGAGGCTCTACACCTTCTGTTACTTATGAAAATGAAGTAAAATTGGCCATTTCCTTCCCCATTCTGCATGGGAGACATGAGGTTCCTGAAGGCAAGGTCCATGCCCACTCCACTGTCTGTATTTTTCCAGTGACTGACACAATGCCTGGGCCACACAGGTTCTCACCACAGGCTGACAGGTGGTAGAGAAGTCTCAGTCAGCATCCACAAAGGCCAGCAACCCTGTCAGCATCCACACCGTATGCACAGCAGCCTTCTCAGCATACACGCCCCTTATTATCCACATAGCATGTGTACAATATCCATCTCGGCAGCACACAGTTCAAACTGCTTATCTAGCCTATTTTCTAACCTTCCACAGGCCGGAATATTGTAAAGACAGAAAGACAACGGAGGTCACATACTTGGAAATGAAAGTCTGTGCAAGAGAATGGCTTTGGTTTCCTAACTATGGAAATGATTGTGTGCTTATAAATGGGAATAATGTGGAAAGGAAAAATAAGTTCAGCAGGTTCTATGACTATCTACATGGGTGACCTGCCAATTTTCAATGGTCCCAGGCATGGGGGATAATTTTAGCAAATAATCATAAAACACCATCTAAAGACCAAGAGGAAAAAGGCTAAAGGTGTGCTCAGCACTCAGGCTCAGAGGAAAGCCCCCCACACACAGTCATGCTTGGCGACATGAAAAAAATGTATCTACTGAGCCATTTAAACACAGCAGGAATGTGAACTATGTTGTAAATGGGACAAGGTCAGCAGAACTTGCAACAAGACACCAGTTCTCTTCCATCAGGTGCTAAAGTTCCTCAACAATAACCCAAAGGCTCAGCCCAACCACTCCACCATCAGGATAATGTTCAGAGCAGTCAGGCAGCACCACTGAATGGTGGCCCTTGGGGTGTTAGTGGTGAGAGGTGGTAGAGATAGAGACCTGTGGGAGGGCCACCATGATCCAGTAGAATCCCATCATCTGATGGATGCAGACTCAGTGGGTAGGTTGGAGCACACATCTAGAGTGTGTACCTGACCACCTCTCTCAACCTGATACACACAGGGCTTTGCCAGGAAGGATGGCACAGGGGAGCTCAGCCAAGCAGACCACCTTCTTCAGGAAAGAAGAGTCCTGCTATGCCCATGAGTAAAGGCCCTGTAGACTGCCCCACATCGCTTCCTATTAAGTCATGTGACAACTTGGCCCGAGTCAGCAGAGATGGCTAGCTACACCAGAGTATCTTTTAAATTCCACTATGTGTATGTGTATATGTGTGCTTTTGCATGTGTGCATACATGAATTGAGTTCAGGGGATGACTTTGGCTGTCGCTTTTCAAGCATACCATCCACTGTCTTTTGAGATAGACCTTTCACTGGCTTGGAACTTGCCAATCTGATGAGGCTGGCTAGCCAAGGAGCCCCAGAGAGCTGCCTACCACCTCCCTCCATGGTCTGAGAGTGCAAGCAAGCACTCCCACTGAGGCCTATGCTTTCATGTGGGCTCTGGGGACAGAAACAGGTCCTTGGGTTTGCATGGTAGGTACCTTGCTAGCTGAGCTATCTCCACAATCCCTTCACTACTTTTATTATTGTTTTCAGAAAGAGTATTGCTATGTAGACCAGGCTGGCCTCGAACTCACAGAGATCTGCCTGCCTCTGCCTCTGAGCTCTTGGATTAAAGGCTTAGGCCACTATGCTGGGCTTCTCACTGTGCTTTGATTAGTGGCTTATTTCTTAGCAATTCAAAACATGAGTTCCAGATGCTGTCTGCTTCCCCCAGGAGCCTTTATCACCTTGGCCCAGTGAGACCTACTACATCTTAACAAGGTCCTTAGGAGAGTCACAGGAATGAATTCCAGGTGTCAACTTGACTGTTTGAGGATAAAACTCTGTCTTAATTAGGGTTTTAGCTGTGAACAGACACCATGACCAAGGCAATTCTTACAAGAACAACATTTAGTTGGGGCTGGTTTACAGGTTCAGAGGTTCAGTCCATTATCAAGATGGAAGCATGGCAGCATCCAAGCAGGCCCAGTGCAGGAGGAGCTGAGAGTTTTCTACATCTTCATCTGAAGGCTGCTAGAATACTGACATCCAGCAGCTAGGATGAGGGTCGTATAGTCCACACCCACAGTGACACACTTACTCCAACAAGGCCATACCTCCTAATAGTGCCACTCCCTGGACCAAGCATATACAAAAACATCACAAACTCCATCTCGAAGGCATCATTCACTCATTACCCAAACAGTCTTGCTTTCCTCTCCATTCCAAGCACATGTGAAGATTCTACCAGTGCATCTATTTATAGTTCTTAGGGAGGAAGCCAGGAACAAGGGCACAGCTGCCCTTTTCCATCCCGATGGGGAGAAGCTATGTAACAGGAAACCTTAGCACCTTTTGAGAAAAGAACCTGAGGCCCCAGGCTGTGATGGACCCAGAAAGTCTTTGTAAGAGCTTCTCATCCATCACAATGAAGAAGCGGACCTGACAGTCTACAGGACTGTCCAGTACATCCTTTGAGGATTGATCTCTGTGTTCTTCACTTAGGTCTTCTAACCATTGCTGTTGGGCATCAGTGAGCTTAGCTCAATGCCCCCCGCTGCCCACTGAGCTGTTTGCACAGGCTTCCTGAGAATGGAACATTCTGAGGTTTAGCTTGTTTCCTATCCACCACCACCCCCCACCCCTGCCCTGTGTGGTAGCGGACTTCCCAAGTGCCTGACCTATAGTTATGTTGTTCCTTCCTATGATTTTTTTTAACCTGGCCTCAAGTGTATAAATTGCTGGTCCCTCAGTAAAGCTTCAGCATTCTCCTCACTAGAATGACCCGAGTCTGCATCTTTTAATTCCCCAGGCCTTTGCCCGATACTTGGTACTGAGGCCACCATCAAGGGGAGGTTCCACCAAGATCGGGAAAGAGAGGAACCCCTGACCGGATGGTTCCAAAAGTCGACCAGCAAAGGGAGAGGAATGCATTGGGGAAAATAAGGTGCTGGCGGGGGGGGAGTGAGAGTAAGTACATGATCGTGCTATGGGGATGACAAGTTCCACCTTACAATTACTTGATCAACTGGTAGATTTGCTTAAGCAACAGGGTACTGGGATTAAGGTTAAAACAGCAAGGGAATTTATTAAAACTTTGGAGACTTCATAATCAGATTCAATATGATCCTGCTGTATATGCTCAAATTTCATCTGCTGCCATTAGGGCTTGAAAAGTGTATTAGTCATGGTTCTCTAGAGTCATAGAACATATGGGCCGTCCATATATAGTTAAGGGTTTATTCATAGTCGCAGTTTAAATATCCCAGACTGGGACAATGTTAAAACAGATTTACAAAAGACATTACAGAAAAAGGGGCCAGCTAGTGTTCCTGTGGCTACCTTCTCCTTATGGAGATTGGTCAGGGATTCTCTCTTGAGTACTAATGCTGAGATTAAGGAGCAGATGTCTGAGGTTGAGAGAACGTTCGGAGCAGCACAAGATGATGCCGCAGAGGAGTCTTTAAAGGCATCCAAATCAGAGAGTGAGTCAGACTCATCTGAAGTCCAAGGATCTAGCAGTTGCTCAGTCCCACGAGGAAAGCAGGCAAGGAAGAGTCAGAATAAGTCTTCCTTCTTCCAATGTCCTTATATAGGTCTCCAGCAGAGGGTGTGGCCCAGATTAAAGGTGTGTGCCACCGCGCCTTTGATCCCAGATGACCTTGAACTCAGAGATCTCCTTATCTTAATCTTCTGGAATTCATAGTCACTGTGCTTCAAGACCTCCATGCCAAGATCCAGGTCAGAAACTTATATCTCTGAGCCTCCAGATTAGGATCATAGGTTAGCCTTCTAATACTTGAATTCTTTTAATTCTAGTTCATTCCAGATATAGTCAAGTTGACAACCAGGAATAGCCACTACAGAAAGCCTTACCTATAAAGCAACTGGGGATCAATGGTCTAAGATAACTCAAGGACCTCCTGAACCTTTTCAAGATTTTGTGGATAGGTTGTTACAACTTGCTGGAAAATTGTTTGGAGATGCAGACACAGTAATGTCTATAGTAAAACTGGCTTTTGAAAATGCTAACAAATATTGTAAAGAAGCTATCAGACCACACAGAGCAAAAAGTTTGAATGATTATATTAGAATCTGAAAAGAAATTGATGGTAATTATGTCATAGGGAAGGTTATGGCAGCCACCATGCAGAAAGGTTCCAATGGAAATAAAACTTGTTTTGGATGCGGACTACCGGGACATTTTAAAAGAGAATGTCCTAAAAATAGAGTGACTTCAGGTCCTGGATTATGTCCTTGCTGTTGCAAAGGCCACCATTGGAGTAATGAGTGCAGATCCAAACAAGATGCAGAAGGATGTCCCCTCTACCCTTTGGGAAATGGGAAGAGGGGCGCGCTCCAGGGCCTTCAAACCAGAGTGTACAGAGTCATGAATACCCCTACCATAAACCCTACACCAATTCAGCTTGTTCATCAAACCAACCCTTTTATGTCCAAGACCTTGTCAGAGGTACCCCAGGAGGCACAGGATTGGACCTCTGCTCCTCCACCAGAGCAGTATTGACACCTCAAATGGGTCTTCAAGCCCTAGGCACTGGAAACTACGGACCTCCACCATCTGGAAGTGTGGGCCTTCTTTCAGGATGCAGCAGCATGTTAATGAAAGGAATAAGGATCCTTCCTGGGGTAATTGATGCTGATTATACTGGAGAAATTAAAAGTATGGTGTCTATAGAAAGAAGGGTTGTGGTTATTCCCCAAGGAGATATGATGGCTCAGTTAGTCCTCCTACCACAACTCCATGCTAATAATACTGTATTTAAGACTTCTAGGGGCAATCAAGGGTTTGGCTCCACAGGATACCTTTTGGGTATTATCTTTAGATAAACGCCCTACACTTACTCTATGGATTGATGGAAAGTCTATGAAGGGATTATTGGATACTGGAGCAGATACTAGAGTAATTTCAAAAGCCTTTTGGCCAAAGAATTGGCTTCTAGATGTATCTCAATCTACTTTACAGGGTATAGGAATAGCCACTGCTCCACTTAGGAGTAGCAAGGTGTTAAGGTGGAAGGATGAGGAAGCCCTTGAAGGATGGTTCCAACCCTTTATTTTAGATCATTTACCTATTAATCTTTGGGGAAGAGATGTCCTCATGGAAATGGGGGCCTGTAATTACCACTCAACCAGTACAAAATATGTTGGATAAACAAGGTTATGTTCCTGGAAAAGGCTTGGGGAAATATTTACAAGGAAAACCTTTAAGTGTGAGTGAAGAATCACTAGTACTTACATCCAAAGGATAAAACTGGATTGGGAAATTTATCTTAAGGGTCACTGATATGCCTCCTATTCTCAAACCTTTACCGATCACATGGAAGTCGGATGAGCCTGTGTGGATTGAACAGTGGCCCCTTTCTAAGGAGAAATTGGAGGCAGTTCATCATCTAGTGCAAGAACAGTTTCAGACAGGACATATTGTTCCATCTATATCCCTTTGGAATACTAGTATTTTTGTTATTAAGAAAAAAATCAGGCAAATGGAGTCTCTAACAAGATCTTAGGGAAAGTAATAAAACCATGATGCCTATGGGCCCTACACAACCAGGGTCAATTTCTCCTGTTGCTATTTCTAAGGATTGGCATCTGTTAGTTATAGACTTTAAAGATTGTTTTTTAATTATTATTATCCCATTGCATCCCAAGGATTATGAGTGTTTCGCTTTTAGTATTTCTTCATTAATTTTAGAGAGCCTGCATATTGCTGCCAATGGGTAGTGTTGCCTCAAGGAATGGCTAACAGCCCCATTATGTGTCAAGTGTATGTGGCAACAGTTCTACAACCCTTAAGGACAAAGTATTCTCAGATGTATATAATACATTACATGGATGATATTCTTTTGACAGCTAGCGAGGAGAAGGAACGTCTTGCAGCTTATGCTGATCTTCAGTATGATTTAAGGCAAGCTAGATTGATTACTGTGCCTGAAAAGGTGCAAGAAGAATATCCATATCACTAACCCTCCCTCTTCCTCCGCCACCACCTGCCCCATTCCATCTGCGCGGTAGACCCCTGCCAATTCTGCCATGGGGAAGACCCCAGGTCCTGATACTTTCTAGAGAACCAGAAGAACGCAGGACATTCGATAAGAACCACGCCCCCCCACCTCTGGAGGCCCAGAGCTGCTGGATGGCTGGGACTCACTACCCAGCAACCAACAAAACCAGCCCTCTCTCCATATTACCACTCCCTTTCCGTCCCTTTTACCCCTCCCTCCTCCTCCGTCACTGCCTGCCCCATTTGTTCCGAGGTGGTAGACGCCTGCCAGTTCTACCACAGGGAAGACCCCAGTTCCTGATACTTTCTAGAGAACCAGGAGCACCTAGAGCATTTGAGAACCAGCAGCACGCAGGGAATTTGACCCTTGCCAGGTCTGCCACAGGGAAGACCCCATCTCCTGATACTTCCTGGAGAACCAGCTGTATGCAGGGCATTTGAAAGAAAGGGAATCCCAGGAGTATAGATACATAGGCCTGCAGGACAGAGAAGCCACAGTCAGAGACAGCAAGACCAGCTAACACCAGAGATAACTAGATGGCCAAAGGCAAACGCAAGATCATTACCAACAGAAACCAAGGCAACATGGCACCATCAGAAACCAGTTCTCCCACAACAGCAAATCATGGATACTCCATCACACTGGAAAAGCAAGAGTTGGATTTAAAATCACATCTCATGATGCTGATAGAGGACTTCAAGAAGGACATAAATAACTCCTTTAAAGAATGGGGAAAAGAGGGAGGGAAGGGGGCTTATGGGACTTTCAGGGAGGGAGGAAACGGGAAAGGGGAAATGATTTGGAATGTAAATAAAAAAACTTAGAAAATAAAAAAAAATACGGGAGATCATGGGTCAACAGGTAGAAGCCCTTAAAGAGGCAACACAAAAATCCCATAGGGAATTACAGGAGAATATGGGTCAACAGGCAGAAGCCCTTAAGGAGGAATCACAAAAACCCCTAAAAGAAACACAGGAGAACATGGATCAACAGGTAAAAAGCCCTTAAAGAGGAAACACAAAAATCCCATAAGAATTTCAGAAAACACAAGCAAACAAGTGAAGGAACTGAACAAAACTATCCAGGATCTAAAAATGGAAGTAGAAACAACAAAGAAATCACAAAGGGAGACATCTCTAGAGATAGAAAACCTTGGAAAGAACTCAGGAGTCATAGATGCAAGCATCAACAAAAGAATACAAGAGATAGAAGAAAGAATCTCAGATGCTGAAGATTCCATAGAAAACATTGACTCAACAAAGAAAATGCAAAATGCAAAAAGCTTGTAACCCAAAACATGCAGGAACTCCAGTACACAATGAGAAGACCCAACCTTAGGATTATAGGTATAGAAGAGAGCGAGGATTTACTTCTTAAAGGGCCAGTAAATATCTTCAACAAAATTATAGAAGAAAACTTCCCTAACCTAAAGAAAGAGATGCCCATGAACATACAAGAAGCCTACAGAACTCCAAACAGACTAGACCAGACCAGAAAGTCCTCCTGCCACATAATAATCAAAACACCAAATGCACTAAACAAAGAAAAAATATTAAAAGCAGTAAGGGAAAAAGGTCAAGTAACATATAAAACGGACCTATTAGAATTACACCAAACTTCTCACCAGAAACTATGAAAGCTAGAAGATCCTTGGAAGATGTCATACAGACCCTAAGAGAATATAAATGTCAGCACAGACTACTATACCCAGAAAAACGTTCAATTACCAATGACAGAGAAAACAAGACATTCCATAACAAAAGCAAATTTACAAAATATCTTTCTACCAATCCAGTTCTACAAAGGATAATGGGTCGAAAATACCAACACAACAAACCACACCATAGCAGAAGCAATAGAGTAATCTTTCAACAAACCCAATTGAAGATAACTACACAAACAGAATTTTACCTTTAACAAAGAAGATAACAATAAGCAACAATCACTTTTCCTTAATATCTCTTAACATCAATGGTCTCAATTCCCCTAAAGCAAAAGGTTATACCTTCTTCTCAGCACCTCATGGTACCTTCTAAAAAATTAACCATATAATAGGTCACAAAACAGGCCTCAACAGATACAGAAATATTGAAATTATTCCATGCACCTTATCAGATCACCACGGCCTAAGGCTGGTCTTAAGTTCAAACAAAAACAATGGAAAACACACATACTTGTATACTTAAAACAATGTTCTTCTCAATGATAGCTTGGTTAAGGAAGAAATAAAGAAATTAAAGATTTTTTAGAATTTAATGAATATGAAGACACATCATACCAAAACTTATGGGACACAATGAAAGCAGTGCTAAGAGGAAAGCTCATAGCTCTGAGTAACTCCAAAAAGAAAATGGAGAGAGCTTACACTAACAGCTTGACAGTGCACTTGAAAGCTCTAGAACAAAAAGAAGCAAATACACTCAAGAGGAGTAGCTAGCAGAAAATAATCAAACTAAGGACTGAAATCAACCAAATAGAAACAAAAAGAACTATAAAAAGAATCAACAAAACCAGGAGCTGGTTCTTTGAGAAAATCAACAAGATAGATAAACCCTTAGCCAATCTAACCAGAGGACACAGAGGCACTACCCAAATTAATAAAATCAGAAATGAAAAGGGAGACATAACAACAGAAACTGTGGAAATTCAAAAAATCATCAGATCCTACTGCAAGAGCTTGTACTCAACCTTTGAAAATCTGGATGAAATGGACAACTTTCTAGATACATACCAGGTGCCATCATTAAAACAGGATCAGATAAACCATCTAAATAGTCCCATAAGTCCTGAGGAAATAGAAGCAGTTGTTAACAGTCTCCCATTTAAAAAAATAAAATAAAATAAAAGCCCAGGACCAGATGGGTTTAGTGGGGAATTCTAACAGATCTTCAAAGAAGAGCCAATACTGATACTCTTCAAACTATTCCATGAAAAAGAAACTTAAGGAACACTACCCAACTCATTCTATGAAGCCACAATAATGCTTATACCTAAACCAAACAAAGACCAAACAAGGAAGGAGAACTTTAGACCAATCTCCCTCATGAACATTGATGCAAAAATACTCAACAAAATTCTGGCCAACTGAATCCAAGAATGCATCAAAACTATAATTCACCACAATCAGGTAGGCTTCATCCCAGGGATGCAGGGATGGTTCAATATACGGAAATCCGGAAAGACTCAATGCAGCAGTGTAGGGGAATACCAGGACAGGGAAGCGGGAAGGGGTTGATTGGGGAACAGGGGGAGGGAAGAGGGCTTATGGGACTTTCGGGGGGGGGGGAATCCAGGAAAGGGGAAAACATTTGAAATATAAATAAAGAATATATCTAATTAAATAATATATATATGGAAATCCATCAATGTAATCCACTACATAAACAAACTCAAAGAAAAAAACAACATGGTCATTTCATTAAATGCCGAAAAGGCATTTGACAAAATCCAGCATCCCTTCATGATAAAAGTCTTGGAGAGATCAGGAATCCAAGGCCAATACCTAAACATAGTGAAAGCAATATACTGCAAACTGATAGCCAACATCAAATTAAATGGAAAGAAACTTGAAGCAATCCCACTAAAATCAGGGACCAGACAAGGCTGCCCACTCTCTCCCTATCTATTCAATATAGTATTTGAAATCCTAGCCAGAGCAATCAGACAACAAAAGGAGGTCAAAGGTACATAAATTGGAAAGGACAAAGTCAAAATATCACTATTTGCAGATGATATGATCGTATACTTAAGCAACCCCAAAAATTCCACCAGAGAACTCCTAAAGCTGATAGACAACTTCAGCAAAGTGGCTGGATATAAAATTAACTCAAGCAAATCAGTAGCCTTCCTCTACTCAAAGGATAAACAAGCTAAGAAAGAAATTAGGGAAATGACACCCTTTACAATAGTCACAAATAATATTACATACCTTGGTGTGACTCTAACCAAGCAAGTGAAATATCTGTATGACAAGCCTCTGAAGAAAGAAATCGAAGAAGATATCAGAAGATGGAAAGATCTCCCATGCTCATGGATTGGCAGGATTAATATAGTAAAAATGGCCATCTTGCCAAAAGCAATATACAGATTCAATGCAATCCCCATCAAAAACCGAAATCAATTTTTCATAGATCTAGAAAGAGCAATTCTCAAATTCATCTGGAATAACAAAAAACCTAGGATAGCAAAAACTATTCTCCACAACAAAAGATCTCCTCTGGGAATCACCATCCCTGACCTCAAGCTCTACTACAGAGCAACAGTAATAAAAACTGTTTGGTATTGGTATGGAGACAGGCAGGAAGATCAATGGAATATAATTGAAGACCTAGAAAAGAAACCACACACTTACGGTCACTTGGTCTTTGACAAAGGAGCTAAAAAATATCCAGTGGAAAAAAAGACAGCATTTTTAACAAATGGTGCTGGATCAACTGGAAGTCAGCATGCAGAAAAATGCAAATCGACCCATTCTTATCTCTTTGTACAAAGCTCAAGTCCAAGTAGATCAAGGACCTCCACATAAAACCAGACACACTGAAGCTTATAGAAGAGAAATTGGGGAATAATCTTGAACACATGGGCATAGGGGGAAAGTTCCTGAATAGAACACCAATAGCTTATGCTCTAAGAACAAGAATCGACAAATGGGACCTCATAAAACTGCAAAGCTTCTGTAAAGCAAAGGACATGGTCAATAGGACAAAACGGCAACCAACAAATTGGGAAAAATTCTTTACCAATCCTACATCTGATAGAGGGTTAATATCCAATGTATACAAAGAACTCAAGAAGTTAGACTCCAGAGAGTCAAATAACCCTATTAAAAATGGAGTACAGAGCTAAACAGAGAATCCTCAATTGAGAAACACTCTAAAGCACCTAAAGAAATGTTCAGCATCCTTAGTTATCAGGGAAATGCAAATCAAAACAACCCTGAGATTTTACCTCACACCAGTCAAAGTGGCTAAGATGAAAAACTCAGGGGACAGCAGATGCTGGAGAGGATGTGGGGAAAGGGGACCAATTCTCCATTGTCTGTGGGATTGCAAACTGGTAAAACCACTCTGGAAATTAGTTTGGCGATTCCTCAGAAAATTAGACATAGTACTACTTGAGGGCCCAGTTATACCACTCCTGCGCATATACCCAGAAGATGCTCCTACATGTAATAAGGACACAAGCTCCACTATATTCATAGCATCCTTATTTATAATAGCCAGAAGCTGGAAAGAACCCAGATGTCCTTCAACTGAGGAATGGATGCAGAAACTGGTATATATACACAATGGAGTACTATTCAGCTATTAAAAACAATGAATTCATGAAATTCTTAAGCAAATGGATGGGACTAGAAAGTGTCAATCTGAGCGGAAGTAACCCAATCACAAAAGAATGCACATGGTATGCACTCACTGATAAGTGGATGTTAGGTCAAAAGGTCAAAATAAACAGGTTACAATTCACAGACCACAGGAAGCTCAAGAAGGAGGAGAACTAAAGTGGGGGTGCTTGGGTTCCTCTGAGAAAGGGAGCAAAATACTCACAGGAGCAATAAAGGAGACAAAGTGTGGAGCAGAGACTGAAGTAAAGGCCACCCAGAGACTGCCCTGCCTGGGGATTCATCCTATAAAGAGTCACCAAACCCTGACACTATTATGGAGGACAAGAAGTGCATACCAAAAGGAGCCTGTCATGGCTGTCTCTGGAGGGGCCCTGCCAGAGCCTTACACATACAGAGGCAGATGCTAGCAGCCAACCATTGGACTGGGTGTGGGGTCCCCAATGGAGGAGTTGGAGGGTGGTCCAAAGGACCTGAAGGGGCTACAGCCCCATGAGAAGAACAATAATGTTGGCCACCCAGATGCCCCAGGACTTCCAGGGACTAAACCATCAACCAAGGGGTATACATGGTTCCAGCCAAAAATGTAGCAGAGGAATGTCTTGTTGGGCATCAGTGTGAGGAGAGGTCCTTGGTCTGGTGAAGGCTCAATAGATGTCCCAACAAAGGGAAATCGAGGGGGGGGGCATTGGGTCTGGTGGAGGGGCATATACTTGGAGGCAGGGGGTGGGAGGAGGGGTTGGGGGTTTTCGGGAAAGGTTTTAGCATTTGAAATGTAAATGAAAATTATATTCAATAAGAAAAAAGAAAAAAAAAGAATATCCATATTAGGTCATGAGCTCTTACAAAAAGGAATTCGTCCACAAAAATTGCAAATTAGAATAGATACCTTAAAAACCTTGAAAGATTTCCAGAAGTTATTAGGAGATATAAATTGGTTACTGCCATCCTTGAGGCTTAGTACAGGGCAATTAAAGCCCCTTTTTGATATACTAAAGGGGGATGCTTTACCCAAGTCTCCTAGGAAATTAACAAAGGAAGCTAGGGAATGCTTAGAATTAGTGCAAAGAGCCCTTGAGGGAGCTCATTTAAATTATGTGGATTTTTCTAAAAATTTATTGTTTTTAGTTTTTGCCTCTAAACATTCCCCCACAGGTATTTTTTGGCAGGAGGGACCCATATTGTGGATACATTTGCAAGCTTCACCTTCCAAAATTGTATTGTCTTATCTACAGGCAGTGGTATACTTGTTGTTTAAGGCATATACAATAAGCTTGCAAACGTTTGGCAAGGAACCTGATGTTATTTGTAACTTGTATCAAAATTTGTAGTTTTCATTCTGTGAGAAAATGTGATTTCTTCTTGTTTCGGATACACATGGTACGCACTCACTGATAAGTGGATATTAGCCCAAAAACTCAAAATAAACAAGCTACAATTCACAGACAACAAGCACACAGTCAAACCAATTCTTCATAGTTTTCTGAATGGATACAATTGCACAGTAATTGCATATGGTGCCATTGGATCTGGGAAGTCTCACACAATGCTAGGATCAGCTTCTGAACCCAGGGTCATGTACCTAACACCACTGGACCTTTGCAAATGTGTGGATGAGATTAAAGAAGAGAAAGAGTATAGTACTGCAGTTTCTTATCTGGAGGTATATAATGAACAGATTCATCACCTCTTGACAAACTCAGGGCCCATTGCTGTCCAGGAAGATGCCCAAAAAGGAATGGTTGCTCAGGGTCTTACTGTACTCCAGCCTAAATCTTCAGAGGAAATAGTGCAGCTTCTGGACAAGGGAAAACAAAAACAGGACTCAGCATCCCAGTGACGTGAATACTGTGTCTTCTCGTTCTCATGCTGTCTTCCATATTTATTTGCAACAACAGGACAAAACAGTAAGTATCAATCAAAATGTCCATATAGCCGAAATGTCACTCATTGACCTCACAGGATATAAGCGGGCCAGTGTTTCTGGTGCTAAAGGGACATGATCTGTAGAAGGCACAAATATTAACAAATCTCTTTTAGTTCTTGGTGATGTCATCAATGCCCTTGCAGATACAGAGAGAAGAAATCAGCATATTCCTTACAGAGATAGTAAGCTTACTCATTTACTGAAGGATTCTCTTGGAAGAAACTGTCAAACTATAATGATAGCTGCTGCTAGCCCTTCCTCTTTATTCTAGGATGACACGTATAACACTCTTAAGTATGCTAATCATGCAAAGGACATTAAATCTTCTATTTTAATGTTGGAAAAAAAACTAAAGGCCTATGAAGGACAGAAAGCCCCGGCTGACAGTAATGACTAGTACATTCAAACATGGGAGACAGAGAAATTGAAAGATTTCAAGAAATTCTGAACCACTTGTTCCAGAATCAAGAAGGATTCAGGCAAGAATATCTGAAGTTAGAAATGCTACTTAAAGAAAATGAACTAAAGTCATCCTATCACCAACAATGCCATAAACAGAGAGAGATGCATTCTGAAGACAAAGTGGAAAGGGGACTCAATAAAGATCTTCATTGCCACCATTTACACCGCCAGAATAGATTGCTGAAAACCCAAATGGAACAGTTGACGACTCTAGCTTGTCTCCAGGAGCAGCAGCACAGGCCGACTGAGGCAGTATTGAATGCTGTGCTTGCAACCCTAAGAAAACTGTATTGGAGATTGAAAGAAACTGGCCTGTCAAATGCTGCTTTTGTTTCTGACTTCAAAAGACATTGAACATTTAGTAGAGAGAAAAAAGGTGGTGGCTGGGGCTGACCAAACTACTAAACATTCAAACCAAAATGATCTTCCAGGGATTTCTCTTCTTAGGACCTTCCCACAGCTTGGACCAATTCAGTCTATTTCTTGTTGTGCACCTGTGAGTGAACCTAACTTGATTAAAATTACTCCACAAAGAATAACCAGAAGAAAATTAATATCTTCTCCCTTGAAAGTAAAACATACTCAGAAGTCTACACTGTCTGAAAGTATACAGCTCAATGATTCTTCAGCAAAGAACTGCCTATTATTTATACCCTAGAGGACTGCAAAAAAGCTCTTCAAGACCTGTCTCTGTCCTTAAGCAGAGCTTCATCACAGTCTACAAATGTCATGAAAGATAATTCCCTGAAAGCACTGTGTAGAATAAAGTCTCCTCTCAGCAGAGCTGAGTGTAAACAGTGTGTGTACTCGGCATCTCCTGTATGTGATGATATCGGAAGCTTGAAGAAAAAAATTGCCTGAACAAGAACCAGTAGCAAGCAGCAAAAGCAGTTTGCACAGGATTGAGTCGTCTTCATTTTCAACAAAGGATTCTCGGCCTGTATCAACAAGTGTGCCATCCTACATGGCCATGACGACTGCTGCCAAGAGGAAATGGGAATTAAAAAGTTCTACATCAAATGCTTCATTAAAATCTGATGAAAGTCATGGATTTGACAAACACATTCGACAGGATAATTCAAGTGTTAAGCCTGTGCAAGAAAACAGACTGAGAGTGGGCTCTAAGAGAAACACCAACAAAACAAATTCAAACACGCTTAGAAAATTTAGAAGAAACACTTCAAAAGCAAAAGTACAAGAAGAAGAATCAATGTACTTGTGTGTCGTATTTGTTCCTTCAGAGATGTATTTCAAGTCTGGGAAAGAAGAATTGTGTTCAAAATATTTTGTTATGGTGTAACCTAGTTTCTTTCCCCATTCGTGTATGGAGATGAAATTTAGTTGGTCGTGGTTTTATACCTTCTCAGACAAAGTTGATATGATCAAGTTTTGAAGTGACATAGGTTTTGGATGCTCTATAGCTTTTCCTGGGTCATAGGGTTGGCAAACTCTGATGTAGACAGACAAAAGGACATACAGCAGAGTGTCTGGATAGCTTAATAAGATTGTTACTCATTTGTCTTGGCTCTTATGTACTAGCTTTTCAAACTAATACCCATGAGAAATTCACTGAAAAGAAGCAAATTGAAATGGTAACAATCTGGTTCTAATGATTTTCAACTCAGTGTGTATTAGCTATTACAGTCTTTAGGAAGTTAGGCACACATAAGGTTAAATATTTTCCTCCAAAATAATTGTTGAATTTCACCTCTTATAAACTGTTCATACTTGACTACATCATATTGTCTATAATTTACTACTGGTTTAATTATAATGATCTTTAGAAGGGAGCACATTTAATTACTTAAAGCAATATTAAAAAATTATTTATACAATTTGACAATCAAACTTTATTGAGAATGGTATCTTTTACGTAATTTGCTGCTTTTATATTGCAGTATACTTACAAACACACCAGGGGAGGGCTTTAATGAGTCACAGATATTCAGATGAAAAGCACAGTACCCAAGTTTCCTTATGTCTGCGCAATTTAATGGTTAACTGTCAAAATTAGCCAAACTTGTTTCCATTTAAAACCCTACGGGTATTGAAATAACCTAAGTTCTGGTTCCAGATAGGATATAAAATGTGTCGAATGTAATGAAGAAGGAAACCTCAAAACCACCTTCAAAACACAATGAGACCCTAACATATTACTGAACTTTTAAAGAGTCTCAAGAGGAGAGAGAAAAGTCTGGGGATATTGTCTTAAAATGAACAGATGAGAGAGCATTCTCAGGTCACATCCCTCAGGCCAAAGAGACTGTGATTTTGCCTATGGCACCATTTCCACTTTCTGTTTTGCTAAGCTCCGGTACATTTAATAAAACGTAATAAAAAATAAAAAAACAAAAAAATCAAAAAAAAAAGACAGAGAGAAAGAGCGAGCTACTGTTCCTGTGTTTTGTTGTAGAATGAACAGGAAGTTGCACGTAAAATAGAGTCCCTGTAGAATGTACCATGCATGCTCTAAAGAAAGGCAGCATCCAGCAAGATTTGCTTCTCAGTGGGAGAATCGACCTGTTTCTGCTTGTTAATTCACCTACCTATGCTTAGACAGTCAAGCTAAGTACAGAGATGAATACACACTTAACCAGTTTCTTTACTGTAATGTGGTAACACTAAGAACCCGGTCTCACCAAGATGCATTAGTGAAAATGAGGAAGAGATTTTAGTCTGATTCTGGCATAAATTTTTAACTCTCATCTAAAATGAGTACACATATATGTTCAAAATTCACTTTCAACCCTTCAGCACCAGATAAACAATCAACCCAGGGTAGTTAATGGAGTTTAGACTCCCTTTCTATGAACTAAGCAGTTACTAACACCATATACTGCCTTTTGTTTATGTTTTACATTTTAAGAGAAGCAAGACTATACTTCCCAGACTGGCCTCAAACCTACGATCCTCCTGCTTCTAACCGCTAAGCACACTAATACATATGGATTAGACTCAGAAATTTCAGAAACATAGATATGTATGGTGGAAAAGAAATTCAAAATGCTTAGCCAAATTCATGAGCCACGAGGATAGCATTCTCTTGCTATACAATGCTGGTATCTACTCCACATGCACCTGCAGTTAAATCATTGGCCAGATCGTGTAGCAACCTCAACTCATCGATTTAGACAAAGTCTTACTCTGGAGCCCAGGCTGCCCTCAAGTCCTCAAATTGACAGCAATCCCCCTGTGTTCAGCCCCTGTGTACTCGGATTAGAGGTCATTCATAGCAATCCTACTACTCTCTCCCTTCTGCATGCTGGTTCACAGGTGTGAGCCACTGTGCCCAACTTTTCTCTTTAATCTCATCTGTCATTTAAGATCATGGCTTATATCACATTCTTTCATTGTGTGGAGGAGTGTACAGAATCGTCAAAATCATCCTGACAATGGGCTTGAACCTCAACACACACCTAGCCTACAGTTATCCCTGAATACTCTTTAGGTGGAATGATCGCAAATATTCCCCTGGGCTTACTCTCATCCTCACTTTCTGTATTTATCTCACAAGCAAATGTTTGGCTAGTCCTCAACTTAGCACTAATCTCTACATCACGTTTGGAACAGTTAATTCAATACATAGCTTTCAATCAATAATTCATATATATAATTGAAACATTGAATAGCTAATCTAATAAAATCCCAATGCCTTAAAACATTGAGCACATCTGCTAACCTTTCTAGGAGTAATACTAAGCTTCTCCCTGTCCTGCACTCAAGGACATTCATACTAAAGGACTAACCTGAGATTTAAAAAAAGGCAATTAAGCTCCATAAAAGATGGTGATTTAGTAATCCTGCTTCCTTCTGTGAGAATTAAATAAATCAATGTTTAGAGAAATGTAATAGGCGGAGTCCTCATGGGCCCCCAAGATTTCTTTCCTGCTGCACATGGCACAGTTCCCTCCCCTGAGCACCAAGGTCTGTGTCTATCATAGGTAAATGTAATCAAGAGAGGTTAACCTAGATGGGACTGTCCTAACAAGACCCTTAGTAGAAGGAGTGAAAAGTAACAGCCGGTAGCAGCACAGAGGTGACCCTGAAGGAGTGCCTGGTACATTAAACAGAGGGTCATAGATGGAACAGCAGGTGGCCTGGAAAAACCGAAAGTTCTGGTCTAATAACTTCAAGGAACTGAATTCTGGCCAATAATCCAGGAATCTGGAGGAAGAATCCAAGTCTCAGATGACAACACAAACCAACCAAGTCTTTTCTTTCAGGCTGGTGATGCTCTGGGCAGAAGACCAGCTACACAGTAAGAAGATACCCTACCTATGTAGACTGCAGAGAAACAAATGCAAGGATGTGTATCTTAAGCCACTCTCTGTGGTCCTTTACTAAACAATAATTGGAATCAAATTAAAGGGACCCTGGAGGCTTCTCCCAGAGGACCTGAGTTCAGTTCCATCATCCCTCTCAAGAGGCTCACAACCACCTATGATAATGTCTCCATCCTTTGCAGTCACCTGCACTCACATCCACAGTGATACACGCGCACAATTAAAGTAACAAAAATAACTCTTACAGTGACCTAGGTACAAGCTACTTTTATGGACAAATAACTTTCAACAAGTTTATGCTCAAACTGCAAGTGCACAGAGATGGAGTGCTGAAGGCAGGCGGGTCTGAGGCTGAGCACAAGTCGTTGGGGCGATGGGTACTGTAGCCACTTCAGGGAAAGTGCAGACCTAATTTCACCCTTACCTGACAGAAATAACCTCACTTTTCTACATTGCAGTTTCCTTTTCTGGAAAATAGAGAAAGTACACAGACTCCATTAAGTTTCTAGGAAGGCTAGCAAGAAAGAACTTGAGGATTTGGTTTAACACCTGTATTATGTTAATCGGGTTCCTAATTGCATGAGAATCCACGGGTAAGACAATGAGGGTCTCTGCCCCCAGTTGACTTTGATTGGCAAATAAAGTTGCCAGTGGCCAATGGCTGGGCAGGGAGACAGAGGCAGGAATTTAGGATTCACAGCAAGGGACCAGGAAGAGAGAAATGGAAGAAGCCACCATGCCTGAAAGGAGTAAATAGATGCCAGGCCTGAGAGCTACAGAAGAGAGAGCATAGAAATCATGTAAGAGCCAAGGAAGAGCGGCCCTAGCAGCCCCGCCCCTCCAACTGGGTCTAGGGCGAAGATGGAATATAGATTTTAGTAAGTAATAACTCAGGAATATTGGAGGAAGGAGTTAGCCACATGGAGGTTTAGGAGTGGCCTAGCCATTGAGCTGTTTAAAGCATATTAAAATATAAGGGTGTGTAAGGGTGTATGTGTGTGTGTGTGTGTGTGTGTGTGTGTGTGTGCTTCATTCTGGAACCCAGAACATTGGGGCAGGTAGCAAGGAACACACACCATTGCAACCTGGTTAATTTGAGTCGAGGTTAATTGGCAACTACAATGTTAACTGACCGACTGAAACAAGCCACAGGGGGAAAGAGTGGAAATTCCACTGTGCCTCACCCATTCACAGGCAGAACCTCCCCAGGCTTTGGGGATGGCTGTAAGCAGAGTATCCCTTGGGTACTTTGAGACCACCTACTATACCAAGGCTGTCACAGGTACCTCTATTGTTGAACTGAATTGGCTTTTTCCCCTTAACATCAGAATTCTAAGAATAACTGTCCTCGTAGGACCCAGCACCAGGGAGGTTCAGCACAACCTGATAGACAAGCACACATTACAACCTCCCCAAGATATCACTCCTAGGGAAGGGTGGTCTCTCAAAAAAAAAAAAACGAAGGAACAGACAGATAAAACCTGCAGGAAGCTATCCTCTCCTCATAGATGGGAAAGTTTCAAGATGGACCATATACAGGACAAGGGCTCAGAAGAAGAAATAGTTACTACCACTGTTACCATGCTCATAGCACATCGGGAGGGCATAATCCTTCTCCGTATGAAAGGCATGTGTTACTAGAAAACAAGTTTCCTAATTGCCAGGGTATCTCTGTTCTTCTAAAACTCCCATGAAATACTCCATAAGAGGTGTTCAACCCTGAGCTATTTCAGCACCTCTTCCCATCCATCTTCCAATACAGAATTCTCCCTTCAACTTTGTTGGTCTTGTGTGCAGCTTTTCTTCTGAGTCTTTACAGCTCTAATTCAGCTGTTTGATTTTTCCCACATTTTCCTTTCGCTTTCATGGTGTTTTCTTTGTATTTCTGTATTTTAAGTCCCTTCTTCGGGCTGCGGTAGTCTTAATCAGATTTCATTTCTCTTCTCTACTCAACAGTGTTATTATCTACTGACCCCACTGTGGCCCACCATGTGTGCTGACCCTCAGAAAGAACCATTAGGACAATCTATCAGTTGATAAAAACATTCTAATGGTTGAAGGGAGTGAGAAAGAAAAAGGTAACTCTGTAAACTTAAAAGGCACAGAATCCTAAAATCCAAAGAACAGCCATTACTCTGCCTGCAAAATACTGTCCACTTATACAACAAAGAACACTGAATAAGAGACAGCCCTTATTATGTATGAGTCACAGGCAGGTGCCACTTGCTGTCCTTTGCCATTGACAGTGACCTGTGAACTCAAACACACTCACAGACTGCCCTCCTGCCTTCCTCCCTTCTGCAGCATGACCCCAAAGTGGTACAGAACAAGACAGGCATGCAGGGTTTTTCTGAGATGGCAACCTCCTGGGCTGCCTTTGGAAGATCATTCTAGAAAAGTGCCGGCCCTCTCCTTCCCTCTATGTAAGATTCAGATGCCCAAAAGTTCCCTGTCTCACTTGAAGGCTGAAGGAAAAAAGTCATTAAGATAAATTTCACATTGACAATTTTGTTTTCAACCTACAGTTTCAGAAACAGAGACATGTCCACAACTTCTAGCCAGACAAGTGTCAATGTTCTAACTAAGGCAGACAGTGCAACTGTAATGTGCCCTGCCCTTGCAAGGGTGGGCCCAGAATCTGATGCCACCTTAACTCATCGAACTCATGATTTAAAAACAATCTAGCTATGGTGGCGGCCACTTGTCATCTCAGTGCACACTGGGGAGGGGAACAGACCTCAGGAGCTCACAAGTGAGCCAACCACAGATACATGATGAACATCAAACTAGGGAAAGACCTTGTCTCACAGAACAAAGTAGAGAATGAATACCTGAGGGAAAACCTTAGGTGTCATCTGGTGCGCGCGCACGCACACACATACACACAGAGACAGACAGACAGACAGACAGACAGACAGAGAGAGAGAGAGAGAGAGAGAGAGAGAGAGAGAGAGAGAGAAAGCCTTAAGCCTAAGCTTCCATCGGGCACTATAGATTCTTTGTCTAATGGATTTTAAATTACAGATTTCAATAAAACATGGGGCAAAATTAAAAAGCAATCAAGGCTTCTTTCAGAAGGTCTGATGGGTCCTTGGCCTCCGCTGCTCCTGTTCCAGCTGTAATAACTGCTCTGTAAAACACAGGCCCCAGAGAGGCGGAGCTTGTGGCGTCAGACAAAGCTGTGATTACTGGAAAGCGGAAACACTCAGAAAAGGATCACCAAAGGGAAGAAAGGAAGTTTTTGTTTTTAATTCCTGTTTCTCCCCTGGACAATGATGGCTACGTGCAAAAATGCTTAATTTGCAGTTAAACACAAGATATGTTCTTGGGCATAATATCCTAAGCACAGTAAATTTCCTTTACTATCTCTTTTGTTACAGAGTATTTCCAGGAATGAGGGTTTGTGTGTGCGTGTCTGTGTGCATGTGTGTGTTTCTCATAACAATTACATGCAACAGAACTCCCTCTCTGCAAAACCATCGCGGTTTCTCTTGCTTCTCTGTAAACCTCCCCGAGCTTTCCCACTTAAAGGACCGTTTCCTTTTATAGCATTACATAACCCCGATTATAATGATGAGCCCATCTCCAAACCATATGTTAGCAGCTCTAAAATTACAACAAAGCATGGATTGTCTGCTCCTGCAGAATTTGAGATTGGGAAGAAATTTCAGAGGCCACTAAATTTGGCTGTTCAGCCATCGAAGACACATCCCGAGCTTGCTCAAACATAAATCTAAGCTGACCGACAGCAGCCTTCACTCCCAGAGAGGCCCATGATGTCCTTAGTGCTTCCTCAGGACAAGCATAGCTACTAGGGGCAATGTCAGAGACCCCTCCTGGGGCCCTATGGCCCCTCCCTACTCTCCTGCATCCTATCAGGACATCCTTCTGGTGCTCAGGGACTCTGTGGCCCCTCCCTACTCTCCTGCACCTGATCAACATCCCCCTGGTGCCCAGGTCCTCTCTGTCTTAGTAGTCCAGCCATTGACACTCATTGCTAACATGGTGTGAAGCTGGTCAGACCACCTCGCTCTGAAAAGCCTTATGTTCTGTCAGTGTGATCCGCTATGACAGCAGTCTTTGTACAGAAATGCTGTGTTTCTGGGTCATGGTTTTATATTCCTCTTTTAATAGTTCCAACAAGAGGGGCAGGGTATGCTTTGCATTGTCTCACCTTCCTAGTCAATCTCTTGGATTTTCCACTTTGCTCTAGAACATGGTAGGGATTCTGTCAGCTTTGTTCACTGGTATTGTCCTAAGTGCACTCCAGATGGGGACAGTGACAGACAGACAGACAGACAGACAGACAGACAGATGGATAGATATATCTGTGACTACATTCTCAGAGAAAGTTTGGAGCCAAGAATTGAGGCAGGAGCCATTATGCAATTTGTCAAGACAGAGTATGAATGTTAAGGCCCCATCAGTCTTAATTATGACTAGTAGATAGCAGACTACTGGATCTTACAGGCTTGAAGATAGTGTTAGGAAAAGTTTAGAAAAGTCTGTCCCCTGCCTTCTGAGAATCATCTGGTAGGAGAGTAGAGAGTAACCTCAGATTAAATTCACTGGTGCTATGAAGCATGATACGAGTCTGACTCCTCTTTGGTTTTGTTTGTTTGTTTGTCAACTTGACACAAGCTAGAGTTATTTGGGAAGAGGAGCCTTAACCAGTAAAAGACTTGCATCAAATTGTCTTCAGGCAAGTCTGTAGGGCACTCTTTGGATTAATGTTTAATGCAGAAAGGTTCAGCCTAATGGGAGAGGTGCAACCCAGAGGCAGGTGGTCCTGGGTTACATAAAAAACAAGTTGAGCAAGCCACAGGGAACAAGCCAGTAAGCAGCCCTCCTCCATGGCTTATGTCTCAGTTCCTGCCTCCAGGTTCTTGCTTGGATTTCTACCCTGTGATGGGGAAGTGTAAACCAAATAAATGTTTTGGTTCCCAAGTAGCTTTTGGCCATGGCATTCATCACAGCAACAGAGGACAAACTAATATAGTGCACCCCAAATTACAGAGTCATAGCTAGAGAGGGAGGACACTGGCCAATGTGGAAGAACAGAGCAGATGAGATGGGAATCCTTCCCACAGGTCAAAAGGTCACCTAGCATCTGGAAAGGCAGGAGAAACAAATGCTTACAATTCTAACATTTTCAGTTGTGATCCAGGTAGGCAAAATAACAACAACAACAACAACAAGAACATCATCAACTTGCCTTGTTTAAAATCTATTCTATATTCTAATTCCTAAGAATTATTTTGATAAATAAGCTGGTGATTATATTAATTATAGATAAACAGTTCATATAGTGCCTGGTTCCTATTGAGTGAGTTCCTAAGCATGCACCACAGTTTTATGAGACCATTCTAAGATGTTGTATCAACCCACTGAATCACTTCACAAACACTAGCTACTTTTGACAGAGTTTAAGACAGGCAAAGGAGAATGGATATAAAACATAAAAACCACCATACTCCAGAAAACTCTTGGGCCACTTACAAAGTCAGCCATATGGGCCAGTGGTTACAGCTCAGTACAATAGACTTGTTGGCTTCAGACAAGATGCAGCTAGGAACTCCCTCAGAGTGTCAGATTGAAATAGAGTTTACAGAAAAGATAGACTGGTGCTCAGGGTGAGGTGGAGGATGCCACTGTAACAACAGAGAGAAGCAAAAAGCAAAGGGGAGAGACCTCAGCAGTGTCCCTCTGAAGGTGACAAACTGACTACAGCCAGGACAGCTTATGACTCACATGGCAATGTGCAGAATGGCAACAGACACAGCTTTCCATCAGCAGAGAAGCAGGAACTAACTGGGATTTGTACAAAATACAGCCATGGGCAAACTGATCATCCTTATCTCCTAGTCTTCATAGTTAAAGCACGTGTCCCACATTCTGTGACTGGCTGCTTTACGACTTGCTGATTGGTTTTTCTCTCAACACAGGTCACTTTTGTTATTCTAAATTACACATTTACTTTTGTGAAGACTTGCAGGGACTTATCACTCTCATTTTTCTCTAGAAACACACATCAACCCAATATGTACATTATAATGGGAAGACAGGCCTGAACTCAGAGCCATTTCTTCACTGTGGTTCCTCATGTCTACAACTGATTCCTACCTCATTGGCTGGTGAGCAGGGACCAATTATTGACACTTATCAACTGTGTGGTTCTGGGCACAATCTTTGGGAAAATGAAGAAGAAGAAGAAGATGATGATGATGATGATAATAATAATAATAATAATAATAATAAACAACTGGGAATGTTTTAACAATTAAAAACCAGAATAAAAACACCCTTCACCAAGCTGAGAACTGAAATCATCAATAGAGTATACAATATATACAAACAGCTCTGTGCTTAGAACAGGGCAGGAATTCAAAGATGCCGGTGCCTTCCTTCCCGAGCCCTTACTCTCACCTTCTTTGGAAAAGTCTTTTGCTTCCGTTCTAATTAGTGAAGAGAAGCCATGCACAGCAGGGCAGTCAGGTGCCACTGCTCCTAGGCCTTCATGTTCTGGTGGCTTTCACATGGTTTTACATTTGCATCCCCACCTCTTCTTCCTGATGGGCAAAAGGCGATCTTTGTATTGGTGTCAGGATCTGGTCTCGTGCACATGGAGATGTTGGCTCTGCGTTCAGAGTTTCAGAACTCCTGCCCACAAAAGACTTCACTGACTCCGAGGCTATAAGCCTCTCCCCTTCCCCGCCTCCACTTCTTCATTTGAAAGACAAGGAAGACAGCAGCTCCTCTGCAGAGAAGTCCGCCATAAAGATGGGCTGAACCAGGTACGCTTAGCATCTTCCACAGCTGCTGCTATATGCATGTGCTTGTGTGCTTTAGACAAGCTCTCCAAAATCATGTCTTGGAAAAAAAGTCAACATGCAACAGAACTGGGGCTTATAAGGTTCTTAGGGGAGGAAGGTGCTGCCCTCCTGAATGGATTAAAATCCTTCCCTTGGAAGTGGGCTCCTTATTCAGAGTAAAAGTTTGCTATAGAAGTCCGTTTGTCCCCCCCCCCCCCCCCGCTCCTTTGTTTTCCCCTATGGTGTGATTTGACCTGTGGGCCCTTATCAGATACAAGCGGCTCAGGATCAGACTTCCCAGACTCTAGAACTCTAAGAAATAAACCTATTTTTTATAAATTAGAAAACAGACTATAAGTCATCTATAGTAGCTCAGGCTAGCCTCAAACTCTCTATAGAAACGAAAATGACCCTGAACTTCTGAACTTCATGCCTCTACCTTCCAAGTGTTGAGACTTCATGTGTGCCCCACCTCAACCCAGTTTATGTAATGTTGGGGATTTAACCCAGGGCCTTGTGCATGCTAACAAGCACTCTACAGCTCTGTTCTTAAACTACATGAGAACATGAAGCTCTCCTTACATTCAGATTCCAGAAATCTATGAAAACCCTAACCCCTACCCATTACGTCCTCCTTCCTTTCCTTGTGAGCTGTGTTAGCCATGGGGCCAGACACAGCTGGTAAACTCAACCATGTCTCCTAACTGTAGTCATTCATTTGTAAAAAACAGATCCATTTATTTATAACAGAAGATTGCTAGAGTTCTGTTTTGGGTAAAAAAAAAAAAAAGAACCCATCAGATGACTCTCATTCATCAGATAATGTTTGAGCCTCTGCTATGGAGCAGACATTGACTTGAGCTCTGGGGATATCACAATTAGGTGATGATTCAAGATCTCTTCATATGCAAACATCCGAGGTTGGGGGAGACAAGGAACAATAAACATAAGAAGTCAATCACAGCCAACTGATGAGTTCTACTAATGTGTAACACATTCCTAAAAATCACTAGGCTATGCAAAAACCTCTCCATAAAATCAGAGGGCACATGCAAAGAACAGAGTTCCCTAATAAAACTACAGCACATGTGCACACATGGGCTGAATGGTTGGGAAACATAGACATGCTTACAGATGATTCTTAATCAGAAATACCCTGAAGGATGTCTGTGGACATGAGCCCAGGAGAACAGCTGCTTGTGAGCTATTGTAGGATGAGAGAATGTTAGGAATAACAAAGATGGCCATCTCTATGGTCTCTAGGTACCACAGTGCTTCAGAATCAGTCAGCATGATCGGACACTTTGAAATGGTGGGTGTGGCCCACAAGACATGCTGTGAGCTGAAGACTAGGAGATGGTCCAGGGACACACACAGGCATTGTGTGTTGCGCTACAGTCCCATTCTCTGGGGAGCTGTAATCTCCATTCCCCTGATCTTCCACAAGCAAAACAGTGTCACAGATACACAAGCTGTGATGTGCTCCACCTGTCCTCAAGTGTGTCAATCACTCACAATACACAAGCTTTTTAAAATCCAGTGTTACCCAGTGAGAATGTGTGGTAGAAGGTGCTGATCCCTGTGTAAAAGCACACAGGAGAGGGTCCTGTAACTGGAGATTTTGTTGTTCTTTATTCAACAGGTCAGTCCATTATCACCATATTCATTCTGCACCACTGTCCTTGGAAACACACCTATCAGGTGACTTATGTATGAGTCTGAAAGCATTATACTAGTTGGGTTCTTCTACCCTCAGGGGTATTTGATGCTGTCACATGAACTGGACCCTGTGCTCATAGCATTCAATGCTGCTACAATTCCTCCCTATATTAAATCTATAGAATGTGGAATGTTGAAATGCCTACATAGGGTTTCTTCCCACACAGCCCCCACTATGTGCTAAGTAGCTCTGAACATGGTCTTTACATCCAGCTTCACACCATCCCTACTGTGTGTTCGGGAAGCCTCTATCGATTCATCCTGAATGCCATGTGATGACTTTGCCCTCCTCCCTCCCTCCCCCTCCCTCCCTCCCCCTCTCTCTCTCTCTCTCTCTCTCTCTCTCTCTCTCTCTCTCTCTCTCTCTCTCTCTCAGTGGTCAAAACTGTGCTGAGATGTTCTCCGTGTTCACAGGCTTCACCCAAACTTCAGGGTCGCTGTCTCTAACCTCTGTTTTCCAGGCCTACTCCACCCAATCTGAGCACCAATGAGATCCAAAAATTATAATCACAGCTTTAAAACACAAACACAACCAATTTTTCTGTTATAAACTAGGTGGCAATGATCATCAAGGGACAATGCCATTAATTAAAATATAAATTTCACAGAAGAGTAACAATTTGGTCCTAGGGCTTCAGGAGCCAGAGAAACAGGAAGACTGATTAGTGCAGGTTATATGTGACCCAAAAAAAAAAAAAATGACCAAAGTATGGGTGACTCAGGTAAGGGACAACATGAGACTTTAAGGACTGTACTTTCTTGCCTACTACTTCTGCATTCTTGGTTTTGCTTCTCATTAAAACATTGAAAATGTTCTCTTCTGATCAATTTCAAAAATACTTAAGCTGATTCCCCGTGTGTCTGACAGAGCCTACAAGCTCAGCTGCTTACATCATTAGGATTTAATTTCATTAGATTTGGTCAAAGACTCATAGACAATAGCATCTATTTTCCTTTTTAAAAAATTTATTGGGCTGGTGAGATGGCTCAGTGGTTAAGAGCACTGACTGTTCTTCCAAAGGTCCTGAGTTCAAATCCCAGCAACCACATGGTGGCTCACAACCATCCGTAATATCCTACACCCTCTTCTGGTGTGTCTGAAGACAGCTACAGTACACTTATATATAATAAATAAATAAATCTTTTAAAAAAATTTATTGTGCATCCGATGTATGTGTGTGTGTGCGTATGTGCCATGCATGGGTTAGAGGATAACTTTTAGGAATTAGAGTTGTCCTTCCTCCATGGGTTCTGGGGATTAAACGCAACATCCCCAGGCTTACACAGCAAGCTCCTTTATCGACTGAGCCATCTTGCCAGCCCCACCTTGTATCTTGCAATCTGGAAATCTTTGTTTCTCAAGGATGCTGTTGAGGCATTAGACGGAAGTCCCCTTTCTAGCCAGCCTTCAGGATGAGACAACTCATTCAGAGGCCTACTTGCTCGTCCCTAGACTGCATACAGACTGCTGCACAGGGTGAGCCTCCCTTGTATGCTACTAGGGCCCACAGATCCCTCAGACTACAAGGAAACATTGCTAGCATGGTCTGGATGGTGCCTTTCAAGTGGGCACATCAAATATGCTACCTGTATCACTAATTGGCACTCCAAGAGGTTCCCATAGAGCCACCACGAACCCTAGGTATGAATGAGCAGTACTTGGGAGGGGACTTCCACAGTAGCTATCAAAATTCTGTGTGCAGCCCACTGGGCATGGTAATCCCACCCCCCCAGAATCTACTCTGTAGATAAACGTGCACACAGGAAAGATGGTATTGCATGTACCTTTAGGTTAGCAGGGGATTGGTTTTAGGATTCCCACTCATGGAGAATCTCAGAATGCTTGGATGGACACTAGGGAGATGGTTCAGTTGGCAAGCAAGCAGGAGGACCTGTTTTTAGGCCTGGAAACACTGTAAAAAAGGCAGACATGATGGTATAGTATATGCTTGTAATCACAGCTTGTAAACACAGGATAAATGCTTGCGTTCCTTGTGGTAAACTGACTTTTTTTTTATGCATAAAACCTACACACCCTCTCATGTACTTTAAATCATCTCCCATTGACTTTTTAAAGGGTTTATTATTATTTCATGTGTATCTTATATGTTTTGTCTACATGTATGTCTGTGCACTACGAGCATGCTTGGTATCTTCGGAGGCCTGGAGAAAACATCAGATCCCCTGTAACTGGAATTACAGACACTTGTGAGATAGATACTCTGTAGATGCCGAGAATCAAACCCAGGTCCCCGGGAAGAACAGCCAGTGCTCTTAACTGCTGATCCATCTGTCCTGGCCCCTCTAGATGGCTTTTAATACCTAATGCAATGTAATTATTATACTGCATTAAGGAATGATGGCAAGAGAAAAGTCTGTATATACCCAAGAGATACTTATTTTCTACCTACAGATGACTGGGTCTAGGGATATGGAATCAATGGGCGAGGAGGGTCAATATACACACAATGACATCACTGTAGTCTTGTTTGCCATGCCAAGATAACAAATCAGTATTCCTCAATAAGGCCTGGAGTAAAGAAAGAGTCCTATGTAGATACAGCGAAATATTACATAGTGCCAAAGAACAAACAAGGAAGCCACTGTTCACTAGAATAGAAGGAGCATCAAGAGATGTTAAATGGCAGTGCACTTGGCAGTTTATCTTTCTATTTTTATTTATTTTCATTGCATGTATGAGAAAGATGTATAACTGTGGTACGTGATTGTGTGGGGGATGCTGGGGTGCATAGGCTCCTGCACACCTGTGAGGTCAGAGGACATCAGTACCCACCTTTCTAACTTGCTTAAGTGTCATAAAGCCAGGCTAGCTGGCCCGCAAACTTCCAGAGACTCTCCAGTCTCCCCTCTTCCCATCTCCCTGTATGGATGTGCTGTGATTACCAAAGAATGATCAATTACATTCAGCTTTTGTGTGGGTTGTGGGGACCCCAGCACAGTCACCAGGCTTGCTTGGTAAGCACTTTAGCCCACTGAGTCAGCACCCTTTCTATTTTATCTTTTGTTGATTATTTTTCCCTACCCCCATCCTAGACTTCCTAAGGAGCTTGCATGTGTGTAACCAATGCTGTTAACTGTACAGTTTTATCTTTAAGGGGAAACCAATAAAAAGGGATAGTTCAGCCTTTAAAGCACTGCCCACATAAGCATAAGGGACTGCACTCAAATCGCAGAACCCACGGGGTGTCACATGCTTGTAATCCAGCAGCAGAAGTGGAGACACGGGGATGTACCCTCCTCCCAGCCAGGCCTGGCGTGATCAGAAAGTTCCAGATCCCTAGAAGTGGATAACTCTGAAGAACAACAAGTTAGCCTAAACTAGCACACAGGGGTTGTGGAAGGCTAATTAATTCAACAACTAATTAATACAAAACTTTTACTTTTGGACAAATAGCCAGGAGACTTTGTTAGCTTATTTCCAAATTAAAGTAACTTTGAATAGCTTCAGCCATAGTCACTAAGAATAGCTGAAGGGCCTGAGGGCCAATTTAGCAAGACTTCTGACACTGTGTGTCCCGGTGTCTACTACTCCATGTTGACTGGGTATCTGGATGAGTCACGGCCATTTTTAACCTCACCATTTGTCTCTCGGTCAGGAAAAAAAAAGGTGGTGGTGAGAGAGACCATGATAAACACGGAGGACACAGTGCCACTGATGTGGACAGCTGGAATGGAGGACCAGCAAAGTCTGCTGTTGCTATTTTCACTCCTCAGACCTATGACCTCCACTTAATGCTGCGCACTGTCCCCAGATGGGCACACCCTGGTACTCACGAGGAACAGATGAAGAGGTCTGAACCAGCTAAGCCAACTGGAGAGAGTCAGGCAGCTCCTGTCTCACCCTTTTCCATAAGCCTGCTGCTGCTTGGAGTCAACATGGCTTTATAAAAACCCTATGGCATGGGAATATGGCATATTTAATACCTAATTTGCAGCTGGTGTTGTCTAAGGGCTTATTACGATAGCAGCTGTCCTGAGCCGACAAGAGCTGACCAGTAGCTGAGGTGACAGACAGGCTCCCAGTGTACCCTGGAATCCCACACAGCCACCCTCCTCAGGCAGCACAAACGCACACACACACACACATACACAAACACACTCACACACACTCACACAAACTCACACACTCACACATACACACACAACAACACACACACACACTCACACACAAGCACACACTTGCACACTCACACACTTGCACACTTATACACACTCACATACTCGCAAACTCTCTCTCTCACACACACACACACACACACTCACACACACACACACTCACACACACGTGCGTGCACCTTATTGTGCATGCACAGACATTAACTTCACTTAGAAAGTCCTTTCTAAGTGAAAGGACTTTCACTTAGAAAGTCCTTGATTGACTCTCATGCTAGGGTTCATTTCTTAACTGCTCATGGCTCCTCCGTGATTCTGAGGCTGTGCACTTCAGGCTTCCTGACACCAGCTATATCTGATGAGAATCCCAGGCCACCTCCTCCTGTTGTGGCTCATTTACATACAAGTGCACACCGTTGGCTAATTTGACACTGGCCTGTGCCTGGCACTGTCCTGGAGGGCTAAGAGTATGGATACATCACAGAAATTCACTGTAACGTAAAGAATGCCCTTCAGTACCTCACGGTCAGAAAGAAATTCAACTTCCCAAGACATTTAAGGTAGGAAGAGACAGAAGAGTTCAGCATAAGGAACTCAGCATGGAGGGCCTCTGGGGCCGCTGGGGCCTCCAAAACAGGACAGACCTTTTTGCGAGCTATTTTTAGGTCTTCCACTCAGCAGACTCATTCCCAAGGCTCAACAGCCGCTCTTCGTTTTTGGTTTTTAAAGATTTGACATATGTGGGTTTTGCGTACATGTATGTATTATGTATGTATGTATGTATGTATGTACCCGCCTTCTGTGGACTGCCCACAGAAGTAGGAAGAAAGCAATGGATGCCCTGGAACAAGAGTTAAAGGAAGCGGAAAGCAACCATGTGGGAGCTGAACTTGATCCTCTGGAAGGGCACCAAGTGCTCTTAACTACTGAGCCATCTCTTCAGGCCCTGTCATCTTGATGGGGAAAGAATGACAAAGGCACACACACCTTCTCTCCAGCCTCCCTGTCGCTCTCTAACTGTGTGGTCACAGTAGACAATGCTGGTGCAGGGAAATTCACTCTGCGGTCATCAGAGGCACAACGTAGGATGATGTATAGAGTTCGGGAGCCCACACAGCTTCTGGTGCCGCATCGGCAGGGATGCATCTGCTCTCACTGAAAACTTAAGAACTGTAAGTTAACAAGTCTACAGGGCCCCTGTTGTGTATCAGCATTCTTTCCTCCCTTGGTTTATGTTGCCTTGCGGAAACATGTGCGTAGCATCTGCCCTTTTATTCAGACAGAACACCGAAGCTCGGGTGACTGAGCTTTGGCATTTTGTGCTTAAAACTAACAGCTAAATTGGGAGCTCCTACTCTGGGTGGGGCACCCTAGAGGTGGGTCACTCAGCTGCCCTCACTGCCAGCTGTCCAGGAAGCCTCCACATGAACCCAAAGGGGGCAGTCAGCCACAGAGCAGGGCCAAGGAGCTCAGGAAGATTCCCAGTTCCTTAGGGCTGCACAGCTGGAAAGATCGACTGCCAAACACCCATTGACAATGGAGAAGACAGCAAGTTGTAATTATTTTTTAATTCCTTTACTGCATCCAGTGTTATTTCACAACTTTTCCCTTGAATCTGATGCTGGGTAAGAATTTAACATGTCGTTAGATAGATGGCTCAGTGGTTAAGAGCACCGACTGCTCTTCCAAAGGTCCTGAGTTCAAATCCCAGCAACCACATGGTAGCTCACAACCATCCTTAATGGGATCTGACTCCCTCTTCTGGAGTGTCTGAAGACAGCTACAGTGTACTTACATATAATAAATAAATAAATCTTTAAAAAAAAAAGAATTTAACATGTCTATAGCCAGGCTCGTAAAATAAAGCAGCCTGAGTTTCAGTACAGTAAGTCACTTCTCAGGCACCCATGCTTTCTGCATTTTCAAAACTGTGTGTGCACACATATAATGCATGCATTCACACATGTGTGTCATAGTTCATATATGAAGTTCAGAGGACAACTTGCAGGTGCAGGTTTTTTTTTTTTCCTTCTACCATGGGGTTCTTGGGACTTAGGTCATCAAACTAGGCACTAAGTGCCACCACAGCCCTCACACCCCCACACCTTACCCCATGCTCACCCAGGTTGAAAAAACTCCCTCAACCACCATTTGAGTCCTGCTCACTAACATGGAACCCCCACCCCACCCCGCCAGAGAACCCTGGGCTCTGACAAAGGGTCTGTCTGTGCCCTGTGGCTAAAAACAATACAAGTAGCAAAAATAACCCTCCAGCCACATTCCTTCTACACACATGTTGATTGTGGAAAAAATGTCACCTCCCTGCCACCTCCATTTCACAGTGCTACTTCTTGGCTTTCAGCAGTCCAGTTCTTGATAGGTGACAAACCACTGTCACTAATCAACATGTGTGCGTCCTTCACAGCTGAGGCACAGGAACCATTCTGTTCAGACTTTTCACTGCCAGAATATTCCCCTGGTAATGAGATGAGCCACCTAACCCCAGGCTCTTTGGAACTCCTAGACAACAGGAGGTTGTGAGGCTCCATGACCATCGGTGCCTGGGCCTAGCCAGACACAGGTGTGTTGGTCCAGATCAATTAACGTTACATCATCTCCAAATGTCATACAAGAAAGTCAACCGAGAGCTGCAGAGTTGGCTCAGTAATTAAGACCACTGGCTGTTCTTGCAGAGGACCTGGGTTTGATTTCCAATACCACAGGGTGGCTCACAAACATCTGCCGTTCTAGTTCCTGGGATCTGACATGCTCTTCTGGCTTCTAAAGGCACCAGGCATGTCACATGGTACGTAGAGATACATGTGAACAGAACGCCACCACCACCACCCCCGCCCATGTGCACTTTTTCAAATGCTGACCAACTCTCAAGGACAAACATGAAATATCGGGGGCTAGGAAAATGATTTAGTAAAGCGTGTGGCATATAAGTTGAAGACCTGAGTTTAGATCCCCAGAACCCACATTTAAAAAGGCAGGTGTGACCAACCACGTGTATCTATAATCTTAGTGCTGGGAAAACAGACACGGGAAGATCCCTGGAGCTTGCTAGCCAGACAGTGTAGCAGAATTGGGGATGAGATGCCTTGTTCCAAAAGACAAGGCAAAGAGCAAGGAAAATGCTGACCTCTGGCCTACATGTGCACATGCATGGGCTCGGGCAACAACTATGCATTTAAATGTCCGCACACCACCATCCGCACAACTGCACTCTCTGCATTCTCATCCCTGCGACGAAGTAAGGTTTTTTTCAACGTAAGTTTCTGGAACTAGTGATGACTATTTTTCTAAGGAAAAAAAATGGCTTACATAAAAAATAATTAAACAGTTAATAGTAGCGAGTGACTTGTCTTCCTAGGAAATAAATGGTTAAAAGGCGGACATTGCAGTGCAGAAGAAATGAAGGCCAACATTGCCGAGTTCTCCGAGGCAGCTTCTGGGCTCAGTGGCTTGGCTGCTTCCCAGATACCTGGGGAAAGTGTCCCAGCTCAAAGCTCTAGATCTGGGGACTGGAGAGGCAGCTCAGTGGTTAAGAGCACTTCCTGCTCTTGTAGGCTCAGGTTTGCCTAGCACCCACACTGGGCAGCCTATAACTCCAGCTATGCCTCTTCTGGTCATCACAGACACGCATGCACACACACACAGACACACACAAGCACGCACGCACGCACGCACGCATCGAACTTTTAAATTTAGAACCAAAGACACACAGGTGCTCAGCCTCTCTTTTAGGATTTAAGAAAACATCTCAGCCATTTTACTCCTGCTGGAGACAGCTTACAGTTTTACTTGGGTCTGTACTAAAAATAGATTTATTGCAGCTTGGTAAACTTTAAAATCATCAACCACTGAAATATCGATTGCCGGAATAAAATAGTCCAAATGAAACAAAGCTGCAAAGAGGCCTGTGCGTCCTCCACAACAAACCAAATCATACCCTTTGGATTTGACGGATGCCCACATCCGTCCTTGCATGGTGGCAAGCTTTCCCAAAGCCGCCGCTAACTGCTCTGCGCCTTCTCTTGTGGCACAGTGGAGTCTCAGCCTCCATCCCAATTTCTTGCTGTGGCCACTGCAGTCCTCACTGGATTTTGCCACTGTCCTGTGATCTAAGAGAGGAGGCAGTAAACCTGACTAGTAGCTGCACACGGAAGTGGGCAGGCATCCTGGAGCCCTTCTGAGGGTGTGGATAGGTGCGATAGATAGGAGCACAGACTCTACCTTCCTTCTCCCCTTGCCCCAGCCCCTCCTCAGTCTCCCTGCAGAGGTCTCACTCCTCCACCACACTACCCTTGGTCAGAGCACTCAGGTGTATCTGAAGACAGCTACAATGTGCTTAGATATAAGAAATAAAAATAAACCTTTAAAAATAAAAGCCTCATTTAAAATAAGAAAAGAGCCACCTGCTCACCCTCTCAGGTCCAGTATGGGACTGGCACTTACGGTTGTGTTGGCATGAGCTGACAAGTGGCTTCAGATGTGGCAGCGGCTCCTCTGGCACTGTGGGTAAAGTCCACTCTGATACCACTGCCATCTTTGGCTCTGGATTCCACTCTGCTCAATACTATGCTGGGTAGAAAGGAGCAGTGTGCCCCACCCCAGCCTTTGCTTATTCTGTATGCAACCTTAGGGCTAAGTGGGAAGAAATGCACATTTTTCACGTGCGAAAGGCTTGATTTCTCGGACTCTTCAATAGAGGGACTTCTGTGTCAGTGCTCACCGTTGTCCATACACAGGGGTGGTCGGCTCACTTGGGCTGCCCTACCGAATCGTCAAGGTGGCCAGATAACCATGCAGCTTCCCCTGTGCTTAGCTCTCAATGAGTCCTCCAGGCCTTCCCTTCCATCCTCAGCACAGCTCTCCAAACAACTCCCTAATGTGCAAACGGGGAAAGACATTCACGGGGGCAACTACAAAACCTCAAGCATTCCTTGAAGACTCTTTGCTAAGGCTGGCTTTAAATAACTTGGAGAATGCCATTGTAAAGTGATGTAGACACGCAGAGGGAGGGTGGGCTAGAGACCACGATGGCTGCAGGATGGGAGCACGGTGGACTAGAGACCGTGATGGCTGCAGGATGGGACACGACGCAATGTCTGCGTTGTTGCATTACCACTAAATGGTTGCAGAGTACCTGTGAAGCTGTGAAGGGGTTGGGAAGTAATTTTTACAATGGCTGCACAGGGTTGTGAGTGTGGCTATGATTAAAATGGCAAACTTCATGTCATTCTGATTTTACCCACAGCAAAGAGACACGGTCACCCAGTTCCATCCAAGGCATTGTGCATTGTACGGAATCAGGGCAAGCACAAGGATTTTGATAACCGATTTGGACAAGCCTGGCTCAATGACAAAGGGCACACATCTGTGGGGTTGCTAGGCATCGTGAGTGTTGGAGTGCTTGATAAACAGAGGCTGGTGTGCAGCAGGCAACCTTGACTACAAAACCGAATTCCAATCACAAAGAAAGCAGCTCTGGGCATGCCAGGCACTGATTGCTCCAGATTGTCATGAGTAAGGCTGTGCCCATTGGTGGACCTATCTGCCCTCTGTGCATAGCCAAACCACTGATTCAATGTTTCTAGCATCTAAGGCCAGAGGGGTCACATTATCGATGCCTTCATTTAAGGAGGCATTAAAGAGATCTCAAAGGGCTTGTGTTCATTCTCTGGACTTGGGGCTAAATGTAAAGCTCCTAGCTACAGGGTTGGTGTGACATCATTGCCATCTCAATACCAAGGCTATTTTCTTCTGAGTATGACGTAACAATGTTCAGCATGAGTTGAAAACCTTGAGGAACATTCTCCCGATTTGACAAGCTTCTAGCACATACTGTAAGAAGGTGAGGTGCCTAACAAGTAGGTGTGTGCCGTCTTTTGACTGCTGCCAGCACTTCACCAAACCAAGCTCCACAGGTAGCCCTGGTAGGCCGTGTCCTTAGCCAGGCCATGGGGACATTCTCACCAGTACACACCACCAAAGCGATGAAGAAATTCTTGCCCCCTTATTTTTACATGGTGGCTTTTGTTTTTTTCAATATTAGTCTTATTCAATTGCAAAGTTCTTTTAACCAGCACATAATTCTGGGTCAAGGTAATTCCTTAGTGGTCAAAGTGCTTGCTGCACAAGCTTGTAGGCCCAAATTCAGATCTCAGGTATAGCAGCACTTGCCTGTAATCCCAGAACTGGGAAAACACAGACGTGGTGATCCCTAGGACTTGCCGACCAACCAACCTACTAGAGACACTGAGCTCCCGGTCAGTGCAAAGTCCTGCCTCAAAAAATAGCATGGAGAACAATCAAAGAAGACACCCATTGTTGACCTCTGGCCACTGCACTAATGGACGAGCACACACATTTATGCATACACACACTCAAAACACACAAACTAATGTGTTTGGTTGGGGTTTTTATGTTTTGTTTTTGTCTGTTTTGTTTTTCAAGACAGGATTTCTCTGGGAAGCCCTAGCTGTCCTGGAACTCAGTCTACTGACCAGGCTCACCTCATACTCACAAAGATCAGCCTGCCTCTGTCCTCCCAAGTGCTGGGATTAAAGGTGTGTGCCACCACTGCCTGGCCACAAACTTATTTTTTAATTAAAAAAAAAATCTGAAGCATTAGAAAAAGTATTTTGAATTGTTTAAAATGTCTATATCAACACATCTAGACAGCTGTTCCCGTAGCCACGCCCAAGCCCAGATGGAAGTAATGTGACCACACAAGGCTGCTTCCCTAGGTACTCAGGTAAGTATCCCTTCAGTCCTGGTCACTATCAACCGTCTGACTTCATGTGCATATCGGTTACATGTTCATTTGGGTTAAGAACAGTATTCCTTTTCCTCCATGAATTAGCCATATTTCTATAAATTTTAGCATCTTAGTTAGGTTTCTATTGCTGTGATGAACACTATGACCAAAAGCAACGTGGAGAGCAAAGGGTTTGTTTCAGTGTGCTCTGCATGGCTTCTTGCTCAGGCTGCTTTCTAATATAACTCAGGACAACCAGCCCCAGGGGTAGCAGCATCCACAATAGGCTGGGCCCTCCCCCAGCAGCTACTGATCAAGAGGATACCACCCCAGACTTGCCTTCAGGTCAATCTGGATGGAGGCATTTCCTCAATTGAAGCTCCTCTTCCCAAATGACTCAAGCATATATGAAGTTAACAAAAGTTAACCAGGATATTTAGTTTCGTTTTAAGTACCTGGATTGAAATACTTGAAATATTTATTTTCTCAATGAGGCTCTATCTCCAGTTTCTCAAACACACGTGAACACACTCCCGGGCAAGGCCTGGTTTCTGTACATTTCTGTACATTTCTCAATGTCCTTCTGAAAGAGCTAAATACAGTGTTAGATTTGAACAGCAATGCTGATCCCCAGCTCATCCCAAAAAAAATGTAATCTTGAGTACTGCACACACACACACATACACACACATACCCTCTGATGCCTGCACAGGCCCGGGGAATCTGGAGAAAGAGAAGAGTCCAGGTTATAATTAGCAAACACTTTAGACAAGGAGCTTCCATTCTCCTCGCCACTTCAGCGATCCATTTGTTACCCTGCAGATGGCCCCCAGGGAAAAGTCTATTTTAGGAGCATCAGGGTAGGACGTGAGAGCAGAGGCCACAGGAGCGACCACTGCCTGGATAGAGCAGGGATTGAACAAAGGGGAAAGGGCAGGCCTCCCCATGGCCAAATGGCGATCCTGCTTTAAAGATCAGAGGCAAGAGTGCGCCAAATGGCACTGAAATAAGCTAGGGGGCTCGCCTTGGAGGGACAGGACTGGAATCCAGTGTCCTCAGTCTGTGGAGGTCAAGAGCTACAGTGTTCCCATGAGCTACGTGGTAAGAGAAAGCAAGCACTCTGTGCTCTGCTGCAAATGTCTGAAATGAGGGCACTCAACCTGACACTAACAGAAGGTAAGGCCAAGTAAGTCAATAAGCAATATGACAGAGAAAATAAGACACCACTGGAAGCGAGAAACATGGGTGGCCAGACACCAGACTTCTGTGGTCTTTGGGGATTAAGAACTCCCTGATTAAACATCTTTAGAGAGTGTGGGTCTCATATACACACAGAACCACGTGGTCATTGATTCCTCCTTCAGGGCCACATGACATCCTTGGGGAATTATAGTTATAGCAAAGAAATCTACCAAAGCACTTACAAGTTCAAATGTGAAACTTCCAACGTGTTTATTAACTCATGGGACATGTACGAAGACAGCCTTTTCAGCCTGTGGTGCTAAATGGCTAGATAAACATAGGCAAAAATATTAAATTGCGCCTCTACCTCATGCCATTGCAAAAACAGCACACACTGACTCAAAAGCGGGTTGCAGGAAAAGCTAACAGGGTAAATCTTCAAAGGAAGACGAGAGTAAAGTTTCATGGTGATAAATCAGGTGATTTCCTAGATATGACTCCTGAACTGCAAAGAAAATAAATACATTAGACATAATCATTTTTTTTCTGCTTTAAAGGACATCAAGAACATAAACAGGTAACCCACAGAGTGGCAGGAACTGTTTGTAACTCATGTAAGGAGTGTGACTAGAAGCACCCTTACATCTCAACAACATATAGCAACAAGGTCCCTTTCACTGAGTGTGTTATAGAGACCATCCATCTGGAATAGTTATCTGCACTTCCTTTCTGTGGCTACTATTCCTTGGCATGAATACATCCTATGTATTCATATGTGTGTGTACTCATCCCATGATTGTTATGGTACATAGTAGCCATTTCATGAACTATGTCATATTGTTCCCCATGACATTGTATGATTCTACTTATAAGGAAGTATCTACAAGACACCAATCTGTAGAGACAAAGTGGGTGAGTGGGTTGGGAGGCCTGGAAAATGCAGTGGATTGGTAATGAATGAGTTTCTATTAATAGAGAAAGAACAGTTCTAATACTGCCGTGATAGTTTCACAGTTCTATGGCCATGCTTAAAACAATCATGTGAAACATTTTCAAGCAAGTGAGCTGCGTAGTGTGTGGTGGCTCACACAGTTTTGGCTATTTGTTGAGGCAGTGGGAAAAAGCCTCCAATGGGTATCAGTTCAGCTTAGAGGCTCAAAGGAAAGAGCCAGGGTTGGACATGTTGTGATCTGGCCAAGGCTAGACAGTGTCTAATGTCTATCATGGGGAAGATATAGATTATGCATAGTTCCAGGAGCCAAACTCAGGGGGAATAGTGGACTATTTCCATAAAGTGTGGGGGCTTCATGATTCTGTCATGAAATGGCAGAGCTGATGTAAATGAATAATATGTGGGAGTTGGCTATGAAAAATGGTCACAATGACAATAGACAAGATAATGGAACAATTATTGTCCTCAGAGGGACCATGAGTTATTAAAACTTCCATGATGTCAAAGGAAAACAAAGGTAGCTCCAGAAGAAGGTAGATGGGAGGTGGACAGGGATAAGAAGGAACGAGGCTTTACTGTAGATCCAGTAGGCCAGACGGATGCTGTAATCCCACTCATACCAAAGCTCTCTGTGGAGCACTGTACTCACACAGAACCTCACCCTGCACAGAAGCATGTGCACCTAGTCAAAGTCTGCTGGTGGGTGACAGGTGGGAGAGCGGGTGGAGAGATGAGTGATGTGGCAAGCCAGATAAGAACCCACCCGTGGTCTGATTATGCCACCCTCGTCCCACTGTGGTCTTTTGCCAACAGCCTTTCTTCTCACCAACTCCTAAGGTAGTTTACAGACTGTCGTGAAAATGAACCACCAACCACAGTATGCAGCCCCATTCTTTCCAGAATTCCCTACAAGTACTGAAAAACTAAAAGTGGACAGCCTGTGTGTGGCTGATCAAGTGAATTCATTCATTGCCCCCATTCCTGGCTACGTTATGCAGACTTTTCAAAACGAGGAAGGCCTGTAAAACCAATGTCAGTCTCACCTGTGGGAGGGACTTGAACCCTTTCCACATCTGTTCCAGTTCTATCTGGACACAGAGGGTCCCCACGCAAACCTGTCACCTCCCGCACATGCGGGATAGAGGCTGTGTGCTTTAGGCAAATAGAAAGTGTTCTGAAAGGAAAACTCTTACAAACACATAAAACACAACTTAAAAACATGAGAATTAGATGAGGGAAGATGTGCGGTCCGATCTATGACAGGCCATGCTTTAGCTGATGCATCCGTGTGCTGAATGGCTACTTAATCCTAGGCACAGGTAGCAGGAGTCAGCACCGTCAAGCAATCACGTCTGAAAGAACATCCATTCGCTTTCTAATCAGATAAGGCTACAGGCTTGAACTCAGGGCAGAGTCAAGCCTATCCAAGTCTGCACTCCTGAAATAAATATGCCATCTAATCATTATCCAAAACCTACTACTATGTGCATCTCATTGCAGGGGCAAACTGTGGAGTAGTCAACTCCACCCATGGAACCCACAGCCAACCTACATAATTATGTTTCCAATAGAAAAAGAGCCTTGCTTCATTTAACCAACAGTGAGTGGAAGAAAGGAAAATAATTATTATGTAATTTCCAGCAGACGTGAGCCTTACAGCCACCAGCGAGACTCAGGGACAAGAGGCACATCTGTTCTACATTTTGACATGTTCACAGCCACATAAAAACGTCCTCACAGCTAGCTCCTCATAGACCTTAAGAGCCACAGACTCTATTCATCCCAAGTCTCCAAATACTCATCCTTAACTTAATTTCCCATTTCTGTTTTGATGGTCCTATCTTCTCTTGCTTCACACTTTCCAGACTCCTACACTGAGGCCATCTGTTCCAGATGCACACAGTATAGACAAAGTACACAAACCTTTAGTGTGTAATCACACCCTGCAACAGCTCACGACCATCAGTTTGCCTTCCAGCATGGAGCCAAGAGGGCAGAACAGGACAGGGAGAAAGAACATCTCCATAGCTTTTAGACACTTATTCACCAGGTATGTAGCACACAGCCTTCCCACATGCAGAAGGCTACTGCAGAAGGATTTCAAATTCAAGGCCAGGCTAAGCTACATAGTAAATAATCTGAAGGTACTGGGAAGCAAGGTACAGTGGTTTACATCTATAATTCTAGAAGGAACTGGAATTCAAACTTGGCCTGGTTTATGTAGCAAGCTCTAGGGCAGTCTAAGAGAGTGAGAACTTGTCTCAAAAGACAGACAGACAGACAGACAGACACACACACACACACACACACACACACACACACACACATCTTTTTATGTCAGCACTGGTTAGACAAGTGGATCTCTGTGAGCTCAAGGCAAGCCTGTACTACATAGTTGAGTTCCAGTACAGCCAAGTATGAATAACAGAACTCTGTTTCAAAGGAAAAGTCAAAAACAAGACCATAAAACCCTACAAATATTTGTGTATTTATATATGTGTGTGCATACATAGATCTTTAAAATAAACTAGCATATAAATTTGTCTATTTATATATGAATATGCTTTGTAAAAATTATGAAAACTAATCCTTATGAAAATTTTAAAAAAAATCTTAGAATGTATCTAAATGAAGCAACATATTCTGTTTTTTTTTACCTCTGTTCCACAGCCCTGTGCTGAGGTCACTGCTGGGCCCATTTCATAGAAGCACAAATGGAGGAAGAGAGCAGCAGTCAAGGAAACAGGCTCTAAACCATAGAGCCAGAAACATCTGAACTTCTAAAGCCCTAAATCTCTCTTTTTGCTTAATGGGAGCTGATGTTTCATAAATATGAAGCAAGCACTGATGATTTCATATAAAGAACAAAAAGAAAAAAGAGAAACAGACATGCTATTATTAATCACTACTTTTAAATCAAAGTATAGATATGTAAGTAACTTAACACTTCTACCCATGCTAGCTGGAGGCCTATAAAGCTTCCGGGTGAGAGATACAACCATCTATAGCCACACCATAAGCATGGCAGGAACAGTGTTAATTATACTGGGACAAGAGGAGCAGGCCTGTGAGCCCCCAACAGCCCCAGCTCATTGGTAGTTTTACCCTTGGCATCCTGCTAGCTATTAAGGCTTTAGTAGTTGAGGACTCAGGCTTTAGCATCAGCTAGGGGCTTGTAAGAAATGTGGGATCTCAGGGTCCGCCCTGGGCCTCTAAATCTGCGGCCTTGGGAGGTGAGGTTGAATGGGGACATCTGAAAGGTGCCATGTAGGAATCCGGAATCTCGCATATCGGCTGTAGTCACCCATCATTAGACCACAGCATGAACTTGCATTCTTCTGTTGACACATGTGTCAACAGGTATCATGGCCTCACATTCTCCATCTTGTTTAATTCCATACATAGACGCTGTAGGCAGATGGCAGGGATGAATGAACCGTAGTTACCTAACTCAGGTGGCTCAACTTCTCCCTCTGTATAAAAGGAACAATGGAAACGCCTGTGTGACACAGTGGACACATGCTCCTGAAGGGAAGCACTGAGCACAGGGGAGCCCAGCATGGCCTGCTGACTGAGAGATGAAGAACAGACCGGAAAGACAACCTAAAGCCACACCGCAGCAAGAGGCCAGATGAGGTAAGGGTTAGAACTGGAAGCAAACCCTGCTGCTTCCATGCCAGAGGCTCCCAACACCCCAAGTGGATAATACCTCAGCGTGTGGCTGACCTGGGGCTGACTGTCCAGAAGTTTCTGTAGAATGATGACCCCCCAAGGGGGACACAGTAGGAGGCATTGCAGTCAGAGACACAGGTCATGGTCTATCCCTGCCCAACCCTCCAGATGGACAAGGATGGGTCCGTGTCCATCCTTGTTAAGATACTCAACCTCAACCCTGGGGTACTCAACTGCTGTCTAGATGTGGAGGAAAGCTTTAGAACCATTCACAAAGTGAATTATTGTAATAACCTCTATGACGTTTCTGCTAACCTGTTCTTACAATTTTTCATTTTGTGGAGTTTTGTGATCGCTGTATCTCTAGGCTGTGACGTATCTCTGACTACAAAGACCAACAGGGAGACCTCTGAATGATCTCCTCCTCCACAAGATCATGAATGGGTCAAGCATCTCGTATTTGAAAGAGCAGAGCCTGTTTTTCATATTTGAGAATATCTGCATTTAGGTAATGAGATACCTTGGGGCTAGGTCCTAAGACTAGCTACTAAGCCCACTGATGCTTCCTGCATGCACTAATGTAGCTTTTGGAGAATCTTAGAGAGCGTTTTCATAACTTTAGGCATGAAACAATGTTACACGGGGTGGCATTTTCCATCTATGGCATATTTCAGCATTCAAAATCTAGGTATTTGTAGCAACTGAGAATTCAGATTTGGGGATTAGGACCCATACATAAATTATCCCAGGTATGTGATCAGGGTTCTAATGTCTCCTTCTTGACAGACAGAAGAACAAGCCACTCACCAACTGTCTAAGAGATGAGTCTAGAGGTAGGAAGGAGACTCATGAATGAGTCTCTGGCCTCTATCTAACACTGGATATTATGCCAAGTCACCTTAAGCAATGCCCTCCTCTCTGCTGGCATCTAAATGGATCTGGGGAAAGGTCACAAGGGACAGAGCATACATCATGGGAGTAGCATCCAGGGAGAAAAGGGAAAGGGTAACCCAGGAGACACCCCAGAACTCCACTTGCCCTGGGCTATCCTGCCTGCTGTGGAGCTGGCTTGCTCCAGTTCTGGTCTTGGAAGGTGTTCGCTGAGTATTTCACAGGAGCCTGGCATTCTGGACCCTGTAACCCTGCAGCCCCTTCCCAACCAGTGTCCTGGCAGCTTTTCACGCCATTGTCACGGCTCAGCGAAGCATAAGCGGGGAGAGCACTCCTATGTCCTCGCCAGCTGGAGTTCCAAGCGTACGTCACTGCTGGCCACAGCTCAGCGCAGGCAAACCCTGCTTTCTGCCGACGTGAAACAAAAGATGCTGTTCTGTGTAAGCCTTTGGTTTTTCTGCAACAAATGGGAAACTCGCTGTGGCTCTAATGCAGAGACACTCTAAACCCTGGAACATATTTTTAACTAAGGTCTTAAACTCCAGAAAAATATAGCACTCTGTTCTACACTAAGCTATTTCTTGTTTAGACACAAAGGAAGAGAACAACTGAAATTGCATACTGTGTCACATCAACTGATAGGCTGGGAGTGTCAAGAAAGACGACAGGAGGTCATAGAAAGGGGACTCCACTACTCCTATTTTGATACTTGCTAGCTTTGTGGCCTTGGACAGGTCCCTTTTCTTGCCTAGGATGTCTTCATGGTCATACACACACACACACATGTAAAATGGCTAGTATACTGTGCAAAAACCTTTTATAATCATGCCTCTCATGTTTTATTAATATGTTAGTAATGATTTTATATAGCTTGTGTTTCTCATACGTTTTCATACATGGAGACTAGCCCAGAGAGGTTTATATGCATTAACAGTACAGGCCACAGAGAACACTGGAGTTGCAGGCAGTCAATGACGCTCCTCGTCTGCAATTAGAAGGCCAGTTGACTGGCATGGCAAAAGCCAGAGCAGGAGATGGCTGGTCTCCTCCCTCTGCAGCTTCAGCATACCTTCTGCTGTTAAAAATAAAAACCAGTCACTTCTCCTCAGCCCACCACAAATGTCACCAGCCCTATTGGCTTCTCTCCTTCTTCATGACTACCCAAGAAATCTCAGTTTCAAGAGCACCAAGAACTTACAGAGGGCACATACAGAATGGGTGAGGTGGCCCCATTCGTAAAGCAGTTAATGCTTGATACAAGCATGAGGTCAGAGGTCAGAGTCCTAGCACCCATAAATGCCAGGTGGGCATGGTTGGCCATCTAGACTCCTAGCACTTAGCAGGTGGAGAAAGGGAAGCTCCCAAGAGAACGTGTGCCCTCTTCCTTCCCAGTCTTGGAGAATATCCCCACACTGTTACTTCTTCCAGGCAATTAAAAGGACTTTATGGTCTGGAAGGAACAGAGCTGAATCCTGCTTAGACTCTGAAGCAAGAGCCTGACCTACATGTCTGTAGAGCTATCAGCTGCTTTGTGCCTCCAAACCCAATGGACCCCTAATGGCATCTGTGTGCCATCTTGCTTTGTACTTGAATAGGGACTGGGCATTGTTCCTGGTAGTGGCTACAGTAAAAACACAGTGTTTCCATTTCTATGGAGTTCTGAGACCAGGCATGCCTCCAAAGACTGAGAAATCATCATCACACACACACACGGCCAGAGAGATGATTCCATGGATAAAAACACTTGGCACATAAGCCTGACAACAGAGGTTCAGTCCCTGAAACCCACACGAAAGGATAAAGAGAACCAAGTCCCCAGAGTTTGCCTTCCTTCCTCTGTGTGAGTATCATGGCTAGGGTGATTTGAATATTAAGTGTACCTCCTAGTCTCGGGCATTTGAATACTTGGTCAGCAGTTGGTGGCACTATTAGGGTGGCTTCGGAGGTGTGGCCTTGTTGCAGGAAGTTTGTCACTGGGGGAAGGTTTTCAGATTTCAAAGCCACACATTTATCATGGTTCTTTCATTGAACGAGCAGCCGCCTGAGGAAGCTCCTGGGTACTTCAACAGAAGCTGCACACAACAGCGTGTATGTAGACACATGACATTAATCTGCATCAGAAAACCCAAGTATGTGTCCAGATATACCCAAGGGGGGTTCCCACGGTCCCCAAGGAAGGGCAAGCTGTGAGGAGTCAACCTAGAACCACAACTAAAATGGTTGGTGCTTGGTAACCTGCTGAGTGTGCCCTCCTCACATAGTGAGTGGGACATTTAAGCTGGGCCAGGCTGGGAACCTGGGACTCCGAGAAGAAGCACACTCATTTGTCCCTTCCAGTGTCCATCCAGGTTGTCTAGACACTGAAGTTAAGAAAGGTAAGGACAATTTTCATAGTAACAGAGGCCCATTCTGGGAGGTATGGAGCCTCCACTTGCTTGGTTTCAAATACCTGACGTCACTGCACCCCCAGGAGTCAGGCAGTTCTGAACACATAAGTGTGGGACCACAAACTCCCATGCCGACTATATCGGTGAGCTCAGATCTCATCTCAACCACAGGCACACCAAAAGGGAGAGGCCCAATCGTCCCACGTGCCCACAGAGACTTCTTCCAGGGTTCATCCACCCTTGCCCTGTGCCTGCTCCTCCCCACACAGTCCAAAGATTCAAACAATTCCTTTAAAATGGGGCACCGAGACCACTGGCCCACATCATTCCCTGGATAGTGGGAAACTATCAAGTGAAAGAAAACATACAGCATACACCAACTGAGAAACCCAGGGCCACTAGCCTCAAGTACTGCCCGAGTAGCCCAAGTATGTGTCAAGTTGCGTGCTGTGGATGTCCTTGTATTGGGTTGCTTCTGCATGCCTGACCATTGTAGCATAAAGCCACCAAGACCACACACTAACTACGCTCCCCACAGACTTTCATTAAACTGAAATCCAAACTCACATTACATGACTGCATTTGTCCACTAAAGAGCAGTTATTAAATGATTATAGTTACTTCTCTGTTGCTGTGATGGAATACCTGGGGGAAAAGCAACTTACAGGAGAAATGGCTTATTTTGGTTACAGTCCATCACAGCAGGGAAGTCACTGCAGGAGTGTGGGGAAGCTGTTCACATCACAGCCACAGTCATGACACAGAAAGTGATGATTACTCGTGCTCAGCATTCTCTCTCCATTAATACAGGCCAGGATCCAAGCTGCTTATTTCAATTAACCTGATCAAAGATAATGCCTGTCTCTCAGGTAATGCTAAATCTCATCAAGTTGGCAACTGAGATTCACCAGCACGCACATGGGCAATTTACAAGACCTGTGGACAGAGAAATGTCGAAAACTGCAAAGGGATAGAATTAGTTGCCCCCTAGAAGGTAGGGAATTCTGACACCACTGCTACATGAGGGGAACCTTGAGGGCATTATGTCAAATGAAATAATGGAGCCATAAAAAGGCAAATACTATGTAACTCTAGCTACGTGTCTGAAATACCTAGACTAGTCAAGTCATAAAGACACAAATCAGAATGAGGGAGGAGGAGGGCTACTTAATAGGCACAGAGGTTTGGTTTTGCAGTCTGCGATCTGGAGGTGGGAGGCACATGGTTATACAATATTAATGTGGTTAATGTCATTCAACTGAGTCTTAAATTAAGGTGGTAACTTTTTCTTTGTATGCATTTTGACCACATTTTTAAAGGTGGATAAAGGGAGAAATGACCAATCACTTGGAAAGCAAGCAAAACTGCATCAGGCATGTTTCAGAATGCTGATACAAGGCAAGAAAGGTTGAGAGCAGGGGAAACAGCCAAAGAGGAGACGCCAAAGGCAAGAGAACCTGCTGGAAAGGTAGGTTGACTCCTTGAAAAGGCATACCTCTAGACCATAAACCGTCGGAAAACAGACTCAGCTTGCTCTCTGATACACTTGTTATTGATTACAATCACAAATAAAAATAAAAAATAAATCATAAGTAAAAACTGAAAAACAGGAAAGGAAAAGAAAAGAAAAAAGAAAAGAGAAAAGAAAAGGCAGAGCCCATCTCTGCCTGAGGTCTCTGCATGCTCCTGACCACTGGGCTTTATCTCTCCTCCATGGGAGACCTGATCCCTAAGGGATCACCAGACATTGGGTATACCACACCTTTATTTAGGAGAGAATCTGGTCATTCAAAGCTTAGCATCTCTCCCAATTAAGTATTTTTTATTTCTAGCCCTTCTGAAAATAGTGAATCCTTTTAAAGCAAATCATGAGGTGGTATTTTTTTAAAAATTTATTTTATTTATATGAGTACACTGTCTTCAGACACACCAGAAGAGGATATTGGGTCCCTTTAAGGATGGTTGTGGTTGCTGGTAATTGAACTCAGGACCTCTGGAAGAGGAGTCAGTGCTGTTAACCTCTGAGTCATCTCTCCAGCCCAAGATGACAGTCCTAAAGGAAACAAAAGATTCTCCTCCTCCTTTCCAAAGATGCTATAAGACAAGGATTTATGCTGCTCTGGCCTTCCAGTAAGCTTCTCTTTTACATTTCCATGGCACACAGTTCAACCTCAGGAAGGTCAGCTTCAAGGAAAGAGCGAAGCCAAGCACCCTAAGAAGTACAGAGGGAGCTTGGTAAAGCCAGATTTCCACACCCAGACCTTAAACACTGAAACTTTCCTATCCATCCATCCCATAGAGGTATCCTGGATCCCTCTATTTCAGGACAAGGCAAGGATTCAAAAGTGCAATGACAGAAATTCAAATAAAAATCACATTGACATATTAATTCATACCCCTTAGAACTGCTACCAAAAGCAGCTAAGTGTTGGTGAAGATGTGCAGAATTGGGGTGAAATAAAATAATGACTGTAGGACAATTTTGGCACCTCCAAAAACTATAAATAGAATTATTAGTAACAGAAGTTCTGTGTACATATCCAAAAATAATTCAAAGCATGGTGTTCAAAGACACACTGATGCTCATAGCAGCGTTAATCACAATGACCACAGCATGACTGCCACCCCAATGTCAGTGACAGGTAAATAGTAAAGAAAACATGAGTCTATCTACTTACAGTGAGTTATTTAGACTTTAAAGCCAAAGAAATTCTGTTATTCCCAACATGAATGAAAATGGTGGATGTTATCAAGACAAATGGGAGTGAGGGCAAAGCACTCGCCTTGCAGGCATGAAGCCCTCAGTTTGATCTTCAGCACTGTAATGGGGAAAGAGACAAGCACAGTAAGGTATGGTTTCCACCATCTAAATCATCCACACTAGTCAAGTACATGGAGATGGACAGTGGGATGGTGTTGTCAGGCCTGCAGGGAGGGGAAGCAGGGAAGATGGAGCTTCATCTCTACAAAATGGAAAGGTTTCAAGGACTACACTCAGTAAACCACCCATTTGCAGTGGGTAACCCACTTACAGGGCTTTTTGAGATATATTCTATTTATGTGTAAATGTATATATGTGCATGTGGGGGTACACATGCCTATGCATGCACATAGAGACCAGAAGAGGGTCTGGATCCCTCAGAACTGTAGTTACAGGCATTCATGAGTCATTTGGCAGGTTACATAGGTGCTGAGATTTGAACTCAGTTCCTCATGGTTGTATACCACACACTCTTACTCACTGAGCCATCGCTGCAGCTCCTATATATCTACATGTTAACCACAAAAGTTCAACAGACCTATGCCTATCTGCCACATATGTAACAATGTCACGGGAAGCTGGGCTTTCTCCTAGTCCTATCACCAGAGACCATCCATAGATGTTCATACTTCACACTAGACTGTGATTAGAAATTCTACCTTGGATCCAGGTTCTGTAAATTCTTGAACTCTAGTTAGTCAAGAAACTGTAAGGCTTTCTCTGCTCCAGTATGAAGAGGAAAGGGGCCCTGTACTGCCCCAGGTCCTTGCCATTGTATGTATCTAAAGGCTAAGGGGTGACTGCTAGCTATCTAGACAAGGTTCAGAAGCTAGTGAAATCTTCAAATCCACACTGGGCCAAGGACCAGTCAAAAATGAGTGCTTGTGGTGCAAGCATGAGGCACTGCGTTCCAGTTCCAGGGCCCAAGTCAAAAATGCAGTAGCACATGCTTGTAATCTCAGAACTCCAGAGGCAGAGACAAGAGGATCCTCGGGTCTCATTGGCCAGAGAACATAGCTTCTGAATCAGTGGGCTCCAGGCCAGTGAGAGCCTCTATGTAAGGGGAGGTAGATGGATTGCTTAAGATGACACTTGAGACTGTCCTCCCGTGTTCACATACATGTGCATACATATATACATGCATTTATGTGCATGCATGCACCCGTGCACATATTAACAGGTACTCACACATGTGTACACACACACACACACACAAATACACAATCCAAACAGGAATACTCTCAGCGGTTCAGAGTCATTATCAACCTTGAAAAGACTATCAAGAATACACTGCTAGAAACAAGAGCACTCAGCCTCCCTCCCACCACCTCAACCTTCAGGAGATTGGAGGTCGCAAGCCACCTGCAGACTTCGGCCCTGCCGCTGGGGTATTTTCATTTGTAGAACAGCGAGTTTAATCAGAAAAATATGTTAAGATTAAAATCATACTCAAAATAGCCTTTTAACTTCCTGCATGCTTATTCGTTTTCTGTGTGTCTAAGCACACAGTGGAAGAGCATTCATCTCAAGGCCATTGCTATCTGCTTGTTCTCCCTCATCTCCTAGGAGAACCAGGGATGCAGGTTCACTCTGGGTGGACGTGCTGTCTTTTCCACGACCGCATAGCTGCAACCTGTAGCTCCATGATGAAACTCGCCAAGCAGATGGAAGCCAGAGTGCTACGAGGAAACTCCCAGAAAGTCTCTGACAAAGAGAGGACAGGCTTGTCTCCAGCCTTCACTCTGCTGAGCTCAAGCAACCACCCTGAACTCTGAAAGAGTGTGCTAAAAAGTGAGAGGTACCAAGAGAGAAGGAAGTGCATCCCTGGTGCCCTGGTGCCCTAGTCCTGGAGCAAAGATACAGACCAGTTTATATCACAGGAAAGGGAACCCCTGCCTCGAATTCTTGGGAGAGGGAGTGCCATACCTAAAGGGAAATAGAATTCTAAGTAATGGCTGCTGTATTCTTTTGAAGACCACCAAGAAGTAGAGAATGGCACAGAGACAGAAGCAGTAAAAGCAACAGTTTTGTAATCTCTCCAAAACCCTACCTGGGGCTGGAGAGACGGCACAGTGGGTAAGTGCTTGCCATACAGGTGTGAGTTTGAATTCCCAGAACCCCCTAAAAGCTGGGCTCTATAGCACATATCTGTAAATCCGGAGTTCTTATGACAAGGTGAGAGACAGGAAACAGAGAATATTCAGAAGCTTGCTGCCCAGAATGGCCTGGCATAAGTAGTATCAACATAGAAACCACGCCTCGAGCAAGGTGAAAATGAGTGCCAACACCCACAAAGCTTTCTTCTGAATACATACATACACACACACATGCACACATGCATACGTGCATGCACGCACACGCACACACACACACACACACACACACACACACACACACAAAATGAACAAAGACCCCTTTAAAAAAGCATCAGCAAGCTGATAAGTAGTAGGCAATAGGACCTCTGGGCTGCTTCTTACAACCATCTCATGTGAGTCTAAAATAGTTTTTAAATTGCCAAAATCCACTTTCAACAAAGCAACAAGACAGCAAAACAAATGCTCTGCAAAGAACATCTAAAAGAAAATAACAAACGTGAAAATACAGTGGGTGAGAAGCCATTCCACAAACACTAAAATTTAAGTGGGTGAGGACAAACCACCAATAGCCATAAGATATGCACAGAATTATCATCTGCCCAGAGAAATTGAAGGGAAGCAACGAGACAGCTGGTCAACCTGAGAACAGTAGAACCCAAAATAGGCCAGCTTGGGAACCACAGCTGAAACTGAGAGGGGCACTGACCAACCGCCAACCAGGCATCCCTGGGCTCGGGGATGAGACTGAAGGCTCCGAACAGTCTCACCTCCCTGTGGTTTAGATTTGGAACAGAAGAAACTGCTGTGAGTTGAGAAAGGTGAGAACAATACAAAAGAACTGAGGGGTGTCAGCAGTGTGCATGCATGCATGCATGCGGGAGGGGAGTGGGGGGGGGCAGGCAGGGGAGGAGGCCAGCAGTCAACCTCTTTGCTTTTGTTGTTATTGTTGGAAACAGTGACTCCCAACTGGAATTCACCAAGTAGACTAGGCTGGCTGGCTGGTCCTCATGCTTGTATACAAGCACTCTCTAACAGCCCTCTCCAGTCCTGGGTAACATCTCTATCAGCTCATTCAAAGTCATTGGTTTTAAAACAGGATAGATTATTCTTTCATCTTTCCTAACTAATACATTCAGTACTCTACCTACATTGATATTTGTGTGAGAACAAGAGAACCTACAAAATACTAGACACTAGCTAGTAAAAAAATTAACAAAACCCAGCCCTTTTTTTGTTGAATATATTCTTCATTTACATTTCAAATGTTATACCCCTTTCCGGTTTCCCCCCTCCCTGAAAATCCCCAACCCATCCTCCCACCCCCTGCCTCCAAGAATATGCTCCTCCACCCAACCCACTCCCATGACCCCCACTAGATTTCCCCACACTGGGGCCTCTATTGAGCCTTCACAGGACCAAAGACCTCTCCTCCCATTGATGCCTGATGAGGCATTCCTCTGGCAATCTTTTGACTGGAACCATGTGTACCCATTGGTTGATGGCTTAGTCCCTGAGAGCCCTGGGGCATCTGGTTGGCCGACATTGTTGTTCTTCCCATGGGACTGCTCCCCCCCCCCCCAGCTCCTCCAGTCTGCCCTCCAACTCCTCTATTGTGAACCCTGTGCTCAGTCCAATGGGTGGCTGCCAGTATTCGCCTCTGTATCTGTAAGGCTCTGGCAGGGCCCCTCCAAAAGACAACCATAACAGACTCCTTTTGGTGCACACTTCTTGTCATCCATAGTCGTTTCGGGGTTTGGTGACAGTTTATAGGATGAATTCCCAGGTATGACAGTCTCTGGGTGGCCTTTCCTTCAGTCTCTGCTCCACACTTTCTCTCCATAAAAACCCAGCCCTTTTGAAACCTACCAAAGAGGGAACTGGGGGCTCATCAAGTCTCTAGAACCAATGGCCAGTTTGCAAAAATACAGAAGCTAGCCAGCTGTACTTGAACCTTGTGCAGGAAGAATGCTCCAGATTCTTCAACAGACACACTAAGAGTTTTATTTTTTATTATTTAAGGAGGGAGGCCTGATGAACCAAGACTTATTTTTAAATGTTTTGTTTTGTTTTTAATTTCCAAGCAAGCAAGATGGATCAGTGGGGTAAGAGTACTTGCTGCCATGCCTGAGTTTGAAACCCAAGATCCACACAATGGAAGAAGAGAATCAAGCTGTCCTCTGGGACACACACACACACACCCCAAGACACTTGTGTGTACATGTACAGAAAAAAGATAGGTGATGATAGATGATGGACAGACAGACAGACAGACAGGTGGATAGATAGATGGGAAGTTTTCCCTTTATAAATAGTGCACATCCTTTGCACAGTGTTTCTAGCTGACATGCTGATCTTCCTCACTGTCCCCCTCCAGCACGCTCTGTCCCTTCCTGCCAGGCTCTGCCTGGATACACCCCCATTATAAGCATCCCCACACTCATCACCCGTTCTCTCCTCTCACAAGCCTTCAATTTCATCTTACCCAGTAACACGCCTTATCCATATGCTAAATTCAACATGCCCAAAACTGAACTCAGCAAGCTCCCTAATGTTAGCTGCCTGACTAGACCCCCAACTTCTCAAAGATTTATTGTTAGTTCTACCATACTGGTGGAAAACCCTGAGGTCCCTTCTGCTTGGCTTTCTTCCTGTGCCAGCATAAATACTCTACAGCACACTATGTCGGCTGCCTTCAGGCACCCACTCAAAGATGATGAAGCCTCTGAATCATCAATCCACTACCATTGGATGGATCTGAGAGGAAATGACTTGAGGAATTCACTGTGTCATCACGGGGAACACCCTGGGATTGTCCATGCATGTGCACATAACTGCCTCTCCTGCACAGACTGACTCCAGAATCCAGTGACAGCAGCAGGTGGCACACTCTTGACTTGGTCCTTTGGGCCTTTTTGTCTTCAGATCATTATACTGAAAAGGATTGTTTCAAAATAATACAATTAGAGTATACTTTCAAATTCAAATCAGTGTGAATTCCCCTATATACTCAGAGCGAATTATTCTGGAAAATATCAAGTTATATAAACAAAAAAAAACATAAAATTACAGAACTGGCTTTCATTGTCTCAGGGGTAAAAAAACATATTGACCTCTTTTTTTATCAAAACCCAAGTCAGGGGCTGGGACATAAGTCAGTTGGAACAGTGTTTGTCTGGTATGCACCAAGTCATAGGTTGGATCCCTAACTGCTCCTAAGTCTAGTGTACCTATACTCTCCAGACTTGGAATGTGGAAACAGAAGGAGCAGAGGTTCAAAGCCATCCATTGCTATAAAATGAATTCCAGGCCATCCTGGGATATATGAGATCCTATCCAATATTTCAAAAATATAGCCTTTCCCTTCTTGCTCAGCTGGTCACTCTCCAGGACAGGCCATTAAGTTCCGCTCGTATAGGAAGACTATCCCAGATACTATGGCAGATAGAGGCGGACTATTAGACCTGAGGATTTGTTCTTCTGAGCGCTCAGGAGCCACCCTCAGATTTCTTGCAAGTATGAGTTTGGCTGCAGAGCTCAACTTCCATGTGCTTCACTCAAGTTCGTCTGTAACTTGACATTCCAGACCCCACAGAAGCCTGGGCTCAGAACTTCCATATTCCACGGATCCAGCTGAGATTCAAGAACTCTGACATCCACAGAAATGGTACACTGAGACCACTGAGACTTTTAAGAGATGCTTCCATCTTTCCGAAGTCTAATATAAGAAATACCTGTCTTTATGTGTTCTTGAATTTGATTTGCATGTGTTTTACTGAAAATTGTAGCATCATTGCTCATGAGATAATCTGTCTACAATATTCTTTTGGTTGTTATTGTGTCTTTAGTGGTTTTGGCATCTGGGTAAGGCCGTGTAAAAGGAGTTAGGAAGCATCTTTTTCAATTTTAAGAAACAGTTTTGTAAAATTCTGCTTTGAATCCATCCAGACCTGGGTTCTGTATTTGTCGTTGTTAAGAGTATATTTCACTACATCAATCTCACTGCTTATCATAGGTATGTTTAAATTATATGTCTTGTCTCCACTTAATTTTGGCTGGTCACATAGATCTAGAAATTGATCCATTCCTTCTAGGTTTGTTCAGTTTAGTGAAATAGCAGTTTTAATGCACATCTTTATGATTCGCTGACCTTCCCAAAGCATTCATAATCCCGCCGTGGTGTCTCTAACCACATTGATTTGGATCTTCTCTTTCTTTTGGTTAATTTAGCCAAGGAATTGCTGACTATGTTTATCTTCCCAAAGGAATAAATCTTCATTTTATAGATTTTTTTTTGGTACTTCTTTGGGTTCCTACTCCATTAATTTATGTCCTGACCAAATAACAATGTAAATCCTAAACACCTAAAAGTGAGAAAAATATAGTCCACAAATTCAAAAGACAGACCTATTTTAACAAGATTGGCAGTTTTAAAAATCTATACTTCAGGGGGGGTGTGCATGTCTTAAACCCCAGCACTCAGGAGGCAGAGGCAAGCAGATCTCTGAGTATGAGGCCACCCTGCTCTACCAAATTAGTTCCAGAATAGCTAAGGCTACACAGAGAACCCTTGTCTCAATAGAAAACAAAACCAAAGAAAACAAAACAGCCGTATATGTCAAGATATGTTCTGCATTTAAATAATGACTTAAAAATTCAGACCCCCACAAAAATCTAATTTCTTCCCTTACACATTCTCACAAGATTCCCTCTCAAACACAGAAACATTTTGGGATATAAGCCAGTGGTTTCCCTGGGCAACTCAGCTACCAGAAAGCTTGGAATTAATGATCAGTGTCCTACAACTGATGACTTACCCAAACATCTGGTCACATCTATGTCTTTATTCTTAGTAATGTCTGTGGTTGGTCTCCATATGTTTAATACACTGTCTGGGTTCATTTTAACACTGTGCAGTACTTGCTATCATACTGAGGAGCAAAGAGTCTGGCTGTGGTCAGATAATCACAGAAACTGAGCCAACTTCAGCTTCTTCCCATCAATCCCACCACCACCACAAGGACCCCCTCCAATGTTCTGCCAGTAAGGCTGGAAAACTAGGCCTCATCCCTGACCTCCTACTTCTTTCTCTTGGATCATTTTCAGCCAGTTCATCCCAAAACATTCTTCAATAAGTAATATTCTTATTATATACTCCCCTCCTCAGACTCTGTCTGATTTCAGCAATCCTTCATTTCCCTCTTGGCACTGTGAAAATGTCATTATCCAATTAGAAACACTCCACACAAAGACTTTATTTAGGTACCCCAATATTTGAGTTATTTACTTACTTTTCTGAGGGCCTCACTCACTGTGTAGGGTAGGCTTTGAGCCCACAATCCCCCTGTCTCTATGTCCCAGATGCTGGGGTCACAAACGTGTACCACCATGTGTGTCTTACATTGATATCTTGTTTGTACTAACAGTGAGTCTGTGGAAAGGAAAGCATCCTCCTCGTTTGGATGTCTAGGCAAGGCCAGGTCTTCTGCATGCTGCTGGATTCCTGTGTCAGGAGCCCCCACCCACCCCAGTGATACCTCCGGTGCTGATCCAGACTCATGTAGTTGGCTTTACCTGATCAAGCTCACACCTTCTCTTTTCTCTAATTTGTCCCATAGTCCCTCCATGGTAGGATCATACATTCAGTTTCCTCAAAGTCACTCACCATCCAAGTCCTTTCCCAGCACACATGCTTCTACAGTCCCAGGCTCTGGGTACAGGTGGAGTCATTCCTGCCCTCATGTAGGTGACTCAAACGCAGACTTCTCTGAAGTTTGGGGCTTAATATCAACACTGGAATGGGCTCCTTTGATACCATTCTGGCTCCAGTCAACATGTTCACGTTCTTAAGTGACTTAGAGCCAGGCTCGCTTTCTTCCCTGTTTGATTTCTGAGACGGACGGTACTCATCTCACAGCCGGAGCTCCAGGAGTGAAGGTCTCCCTACAGTGTCCCTGAGACTAAGATGGTCCATGCAACACACAGTGCTGCTGCAAAGAGCACAGACAGCTTCTTAGTTCGCCCCTGGGCTTTCTTGGGGACAGCCAGAGAAGTGGCTCTCTATCAGGGACATGTTTCACCTCAGAGGACATTCAGCAATATCTGGAGGTATTCACAACTGGGGCATTGTTCCTGGCATTCTGTGGGTGGAGGTCAGATGCTGAAACCATCCTGCAGTGCACACAACGGGCTTTACAGCAGAGGCTGGCCCTGTTGTGAAGTGGTCCACAGTGTGCCAGGCTGGAAAAACACTCACATACCGAGAGTCAAAACCAGAAATAGAGGCGTGACCTCCACATTCACATCCTGGTATTCATGCACCCCACACTTACACATGAACATGGACGTGTGTATATAACACACAGAACAAGACAAGGAGAAGAAGGGGTTAGAAAGGTGATGGAAACATTCAACACCCATCCCAAGTGTTTTCAATATTCCACTCAATTCTTTACCTCTAAAATTAAGCAGCACAGCCTTCCGCCCCACAGCCGCCCCAGAAGTATGTGGCAGGCATGGCCGACGCTGCGGAATGACACACATCACAAGCTTGGCTGCAGCAGCTTCTGCCTACTAATTTTAATCTCTTCCTCAAAGGTCATGAATATTTTCAGACCTCTTAGCCCAAGCACTTTGTGGGCAGACTCAGGACATGTTGCTTCCAGTTGGCCAAACTACTTCATCCACCAGTGATCTACACTGACTTACAGGCTTAACGTTGTCCATGTCACTTTCCAGGAGGCTTTTTGAATCCATTATCCTAATTGGCAAATGATATGTAAGCACCAGCAGGCTGTGTGTCAGCAATTATATTTATAAAGAAAGCTTAATCTCCAAAGGAAAACAGTAATTCATTAAAACCACCCGTCTCATCTGCCATCACGGTAGCCAGAGGGAAATGAACGCGCTCGACGGTGAGGCATGAATCAGCTGTGAGCAGAAACCCAGACTGGCCCAGAAAAAGCAATGATGGCAGACCAGGCGCCTTGCCTGCTCCAGTAGACCTCTGCCCTCACACCACCTTGCTGGGTCCCTGTGGGACTAATGGGTAAAAAAAACAGTAACCTAAGGCTTAGAGCCATGAGGGCAGTGCCTGCCTTTCCTCTGTCTACTTGGGTTGTCTGCCCAGGGAGGCTGTTTTTAGTAGACAACGTTTACCTTTGGCTGTTACATCTTATCAGCACTTCAGAGAAACCTGAGAGGATTTTAGGAAGAAAGGGAAGATGACTCTGTGCTCTCGGGTTTCATCCCAAGAGAATCTAATCCCAAACTCTGCCGCTCCCATTATTCATATAGATATATTAAGACCTGCCGTGTGCCTGTGCCTTGGTTATGCCAAGGAGCCAATAATAGCGACTCCAGACCCAGTGTTTATTATTGAACACTGGGCACAATTCTGGGACTCATTCCTTTTAATAGTATCAACCTGACAAGGTCTAGAATCGTCTAGAAGACAAACCCCTGAACATGTCTGTCAGTCAAGGAGCTTCTTGATTTGAGTTAACCTAGGTGGGAAGACTCACCCTAAATATGAGTGGCATCTTTCCATGAGCTGCGGTATTAGACAGAATGAAGAGGAAAAAGACAGTTGAGTGCTAATGTTCATCCCTTTCCTCCTCTTGAATGTGGATGCAATGTGACCCTGTAATGCCTCAGGCTCCTAGTGCCAGGGCCTTCTCCACCATAACAGACAGCATCCTCTGATCAGATATTTATCACAGTAGTGAGAAAAATACCCAAAACACCCCCCAATGACCCTCATTGTCTCATTTTATAGGAAGGAAGTAGAGTCGGAGAGAAGCAGCTTGTTCCAGGTCGCACAGCCTGAGTGGCAGACCCAGGACAGAAACCAGACAGACCAGCTCCAATTCTCCAGAAATTACTGTTCTCTAGAGGAGACCAGTGCCACAAGGTGGGACAGCCAGAAAGCCTATGCAGTGAGCCCACTCTAACAAAGAGAGAGAGAGAGACAGACAGACAGACAGACAGACAGACAGACAGACAGACAGACAGAGGCAGAGACAGAAGGGGAGATAGGAAGGGGAGAAGGAAGAGAAGGAGAGAGAGACAGAGACAGACAGAGAGACAGAGACAATGGGGAGATAGGGAAGGAAGGAAGAGGAGAGGGATAGACAGATGGAGGGAGGGAGCAAGAGAGAGAGAGGAAGACAGAGAAAAGGGAACCTATAACAAGCACAGCACATGTCCCACCTCACTGTGGAAGCGATGACAAGCAAAGGTTGAAACCGAATCAATCCAGAAGATAACACAAATCCACAGATCGATGTGGGCTAAGAAACACAACAGGACATGAGGGTGTAAGCGTGTGCCCTCATGTATCCCAGACTTCAAAGCCCATCCTGCAAGGACACAGGACAGCTCAGCACCAACTTTGCAAAGGAGCTGCCCAGGGAGACATACTGACCTGTTGAGAAGTAGACCTTGTGTGCGTGTGTGTGTGTGTGTGTGTGTGTGTGTGTGTGTGTGTGGTTGCAAAGCTCTAGTTTCCAGACCTTTTCTGAGAAGTCACCCACTGTAGCCGAAGGTCTTCAACCTGCCTAAGCTCCCAGAGATGAACCTGTCTGCTACTGTCCACAGCTTCCCCTATAGGACAATCCTCCCATTGCGAAGGAAATTTCTATGGACCAGGATTACCTGACCTGGGCAGGAAAACACACATGGATTTTAAGTACCCATAGACATCCCTGAAGATACAGAGAACCTGGAATTTGTCTAGAAATGGGCCAACTGTACCTAGTCTCTGACTGTCACCAAAAGGGGGAACACTTTGTACTCAAGCCTTAGGTGTCCTACTGTCTTCTCACATGGTGTCTCTAGGCCTCAGGATAGGGTAGGTCCGCACCTGATGGCCACAAGTACCCCTGACGTGTTAGCAGCATCCTGTGAAAGTTGTTCTCGCCAGGCAGTGGTGGCGCACGCCTTTAATCCCAGCACTTGGGAAGCAGAGGCAGGAGGATTTCTGAGTTTGAGGCCAGCCTGGTCTACAGAGTGAGTTCCAGGACAGCCAGGGCTATACAGAGAAACCCCATCTCAAGAACAAACAAACAACAACAACAAAAAAAGTTCTTATGCTCAAAGAAGGACACACAAACAAGGAGATGATCTTAACTACAAACTGAGCCCCCAGGCTCCTGGGGACTCCTAACTTCCCATCACATACCTCCTGATGAGCGCTCATGGTCTAGTTCTGGGTTATGGCCATAGACGTCAAGGCAGTGTCATTTTCTGGCCAGATCAGTAAACTCCTTCTATTCCCAAGATGGCTTCACTTGTAAGTTACCTGTTACTGATTCACGATTCTATTATTGTCCCCCAAAGTTTCTTATCCATCTTTTTCCACAATCCTCACTTTGTGCTCCAGGTCCCAGAGTTTTAGGGCAAAATAACTCCTACTTCCCTCTCAAAATATTGTGGGCAATCCAACGCAATCTAACACCATACCATCATGTCCTGTGAGTAAAAACTGTCCCTCTACAGGCTCCTGTGTTTGAACCCTTGGATCTCAGCTGGTGGTAGTTTTAGGAGGTTGTGAAACCATGTAAGGGTTGGGTCTTTCTGAAAAGAGAAATGAGATGCCAGGGGTAAAGCCTCATGGGTTGTAGATCAGAGAGGCAGAGAGGGCTTTGCTTTAACTTCATCCAGAGGACTTCCAAGAAGCACACCTCCGCAGCCCACGGCAAAAGCAGGTTTCAAAAGCCTTCGGAGTAGGAATGTCACTAAAGACATCATACTGCCTTCTCCCATGTCCGCCCTCTTTTGTTAGGCAGGAATGAAGATGAGGGGGTGCGCAGAGGCTCCCCAGATCCTCCTCAAACAAGGGCAGAGCTTATGATTCCAATGTGATGCTCCCATAGTCAAGGAAAACAAAAGGCCATGCCACATCATCTATACAGAGAGAAGACATGTCCAAAACTCAGGATTTCAGGAAAGATGTCAATCGGGGTGTCAGTACTCAGCAGGCATTTAATATCCATGGTGTTATTCTGTTGGAGATCTAGAAGCGCCTCATGGTACAGGAGCAAAACTGATGGTGATGGCTTCAGGCCCACGTGATCTTGACAGGAATGGAAACCAGGCTACCATTTACAAACCTTCTGCAGGATTCATAGAAGCCAGGCTATTCCCCTGGTCCCCTCTGGACTCTTCAACCCCACCCCCACCCCCACCCGTTTCTGGAGAAATTGTTAAACCCCACATCTAACCACCAGATGATGCTGATTTGACCATCAGAATCCTGTTCTTTCAGCTACCATCTCCATGCCTACAGGGCAGCTGACACGCTCCACTACTGTCTGCCCCCAGGAAACAAGCAGCCTTTCTGTTGTCATGATTGGGTGGTTCTGGGCCCTACACCATTTCTCTTAAGAAATAAAAATGTGTCAGGGTGACTGCAGTCAGTCAGTGTGTGCCACTGGAGCACAAGACCCTCAGTTAACGCCAGAACCCACATGAAGTGGGATACACAGCGTGTCTGTAATCCCAGCTCTCTCACAGCAGAGCAGGAGGAGAGACGGAGAAGCCTGCCAGGCAGCACAGCCACGCACAGGGGCGGAATTTCCAACAGGGTGGAAAGTGAGGACCAACACCAAGGCTGTCCTCTAACATCTACACGGGAGCCACAGCAAGCCTCTACCCACAAATGACACACATGTGCCCCCCACACACACACACAGAGCCACCACACACATCTACCACACACATACACACATAACCACCACACATATACAGTCACCACACACACAGATATATACACATACATTCATCATACACACATCTACCATACACACAGACATACATATACACATCTACCATATACCTAGGCACATACGTACACCATACACACATATACACATCCCCCATACACATATACACACATACATACAGATCCACCATATAGACATACAGACATCATACACACCATACATACACACCATACACACATACACATGTACACACATACAACATATGCACACAAACAGACACATACACACAGATCCATCATATACACACACAAATAGACACACATACATACATAAATCCACCATACACAGACACATACATCCACCATACAAACACACACACACACACACACACACACACACGTATGCACATGCGCACACATTTATGCACATATCCACACATGCACAGATTTTAAAAGGAGAAAAATAAAGTTGCACATGTCTGTCATCTCAGTTATTCATGACACTAAGGTGGGAGAATTCTAAAGTTCATGACCAGCCTGGACAAGTTAATGAGGCCTGTCTCAATAAAGAAGACTGAGGACAGAGCTCAGTGGTTGAGTACTTGCCTGCCGTGTATGAGACCCTGGGTTCCATTCTCAGCACAAATAAAAGTGAAAGAAAGGTTAGAGAGAGGGAGGGAAGAAGAATGGAAGAGGAAAGAGAAGAGAAAAGAAAAATCCTGCCAAGGAGGATTACAAAAAACAAGCATGTTTTATTTGTGTCCATTGTATTAACTTTTAGCTACCATATAAGCAACGGGTTTCACGGTAACATTTCACACATAGCAGTACATATTTTTAAAATGTATTTTCATTATTGATTTTAGCTATCTATATGTGTGTGAGTTTGTGCACATGAGGTACCTCGGAGCCTAGGGGCATCAGATCTGAAGTTACAGGAGCTGTGAGCCACCTCAAGTGGGTGCTAGGGTCCTCTGACAGAAAGATACTCTTAACCCTTAAGCCATCTCTTTGCCTCTGTGTCATTAATTCTGTTCATATTTGTCCACCACTGCCCCAATTCACCTCTCTTTTTGCAGATCCCCTCTTCCTAAACCACCACCACCCCTGGCTTCTACGTCCAATTACCTGGTCACCCTCCTATTTCGCTCTAGACCTCAAGACTGTTCGAAATATTTAATCTTGAATTCTGGCACACTTCACCTGGAGGTGACATCAAACGCACCCACAAGGCCTGTATCAGTGTCTCTTGCCTGGCTCCCTAACGTGCTGATCTGGGAACCCTCTGTTCCCAACCCATCCTATGCCAGACTCCACAGCCTGGAGTCCCTACGAGTCCTGACAAGGGCCAGGCCGCAAGTCAGACCCTTGAAAAGGCTGACTTCCAAATCTTGGAGAAGAGCCAAGGAGAGGAAGGGACACACCTACCACCCCAGGCCAGGCTGCACTCAGTACCAATCCCAGGCTGGTACACCTTCAGCTTGCAGAAACCTGGTTGTGAACATCTGTGGGCATGCTCAGGCCATCTCATCTGACATGCCTACCTTGATTACCTGTCTTCAAAATTCCTCCGATATATGCACAATCGCATGCATGCATGAATGCATGCATACAGACAGACAGACAGACGCACACATAAGAGGGGAGACATACAAGGAATTCCTGGTCAGGACAGCTCAATGGAGCTTCTTTTCCAAGTCCTTAATAGGCTGGCAAGTGGCTTTATGACTTCCTAATGAAGTGCAAAGCGCTCCATGGCCCTCTGCACTGCTCCCAGGTAGCCCAGGCAAAACAAGTCAATCAGGAAAAGGGAGCCTGAAGCTGTACCTTGAACACAGGAATGGAGAGCTGCCAGGATCTCCTCAGTGCGAAGCACAATGGCGTGCCCAGTTCCACATTTAATACAATTCTACATAGGGAGGATGGGACCCTTCATGCTTCAGAGGCAGGCTAAGCATCTCGTGGAAGTCAGATCTGCCTCTAGGAAGAGACCAGATCCTCTGATATGATAACTGTTGCACCCGTGCAATTCAACATTGCCCTAACAATTGGGTTGTGGTGTTTTAAAACTGTATAGCTCCAGCTGCCCTTTAACTTGCTATGTACACTAGACTATACCATGTCCTCAAACTCAAACTCACGGCAATCCTCCTGTCCGCCCTCTCCCAAGTGCTGGGATTACAGGCATCAGCCACTAGGTTTTTCCTAACAGTTGGTAAAGCCAAAGAAAACAAAATTTGCTTTGTGATGTTGATGACACCTGCCACATGTGCCCAGTGCTTGGTATACAGCGGACAACAGTGCTTAGAGTGTATACCTTAACCCACAAATGCATGTGTGTGTGCGTGCATGCGTGCATGCACGCACACACACACACACACACACATACACACAGCTTTAAAGTCTTTACCAGCAGTAGCAGGACACACCAGGTCGCTTTATCTTTACTGCTACAGTTAAATGGACAAATCAGACAGGGATGGGGGTGCCGTGCTCCCAGACGCACAGAGGCCTAGGACCTAAACTCTGGTCTCTTCTCTTCAGCCTGTTCTTTGAACCCACAAACCCCATACTCAAGATGAGTGCTTTCATGGTTCTGGTTTCAATGAAATATTTATCTAATCCTCACATTTCTGAAATGAAATACTATTCCCTTTGATAAGTAAGGTCACCTGTTCAAGGTCACGTAGTTTCTCAGGGGCAAGTCTGATGTCAGAGCCTGTACACGCCCATCGGCCCAGAGCTGGGCCAGTCAAGGGCTCCTGTACACGCCCATCCGCCCAGAGCTGGGCCGGTCAAGGGCTCAGCCCGGGCTGGAAGCACAGGCAGTTCTTGGTCAGGGATGTGAGGAAGCACAGATGCCGCCACAGCCCAGGGAAGTCGGGGGGGGGGGGGCGGGGGGGAACCAGGTCCGAAGCCCAGCTCTGCCCAAGAGACCTTGACTGAGGACCTGGGCCGCTGAGTGGCTAACTTCCCCCTGTACTAAATGGGAGCTGCAATTCCTTTTCACAGGTCATCTCTGTGTGAAAGGAGGTGACAGCTGCCGAAGGCCTTTTGCTCAGTGCCCATCAGGAAGCAGAAGCATGAAGTGCTTGGTTATCTCTCTACTTCTGTATATATAAGAAAAAAAAGATAATTTCTTATAAAGGAAATTGCCTATATCAAAGCCAGGCTTTTCCAGCCATCAGCTAGACAGATGTAGATTTGAACAGCATCTTTGGTCTCACTCCAGGTCCCTAAGAGAGCAACCAAAGCTCTTTGAATCTCTCTCCTTCTATAAGGCAAGGATATCATGTCAGGAGGATGAATAGAATAACATGTGTTAATCGTCTGCATAGAGGTTGCCCAGTGATAGCAGCCATGCCTGATTCCGATACTGAGAAACACCCTGGCTGTGACCTCCACAGCAGAGACACTTTCTGGACTCACCGTGATGCTAACTCTGCGTCTAGACAAGAACCTCAGACCTACAGCTCCAAGTTTATTTCAGTTACTTCCCATATGACATCACAGGACATACTTGTCCACTCAGGAGGATGTTTGCACTTTGTGCCTTCACCCACTCATCCCTAGGTGACATCTCAGGCCATGCAGCATATTAAGGCAGGTGGAAGCTTGTCAAGGAACATGCAGGGACAGGAGAATAGAGTCACCAAAGACCTCCATCCCAGCACAGACCCATCACCTGCACAGTTTGCCCACAAGGCCTGGGACCAGCATGCCTATTGCAATATGTCTACCACACAGCTAGGGGGAATTGAGAAATCCACACACCAGCCTTAAGGAAGCACTGCCCGCCACTTCATTTATAAACACAAATGATAATTCTTTATAGGCCTTTCCTCAATTAATATAACAATTGATAAACCCTTCATAGCTTCTTCCTCTGCCCCTCCTGTCTCTATTACTCTGGAACTTGAACTTGAAATGATGAATAAGCTAATGTTCCATGGCTGATTTTCTCTTTTCACCTCTAGATTAAATCCTGAATCAGTCCCCCATCGTACCTAGTTTTATCTGTTTTGTTGGCTTGGGAGGGGAACAAGTTTAAATACCTAATGTACTTAAATACATTAGGTATTTCCAATGGGAATGGGCAAAATGCTCCCATGATCTTCCAAGAGTAACCCCTTTTACCAAGTCTGTCACCATGACATGAATAACCCACGACTGTGCACCTAATCCCGAGGAGGCCGCCTTTGAAATAATACAAGGCATGGAGGAACACTGGCCCTGGTTCTGAACTTCTGAGTCCTCTGGGTATCAAAATACGTAGGCAAGAGACAAAGTACTCTATATTTCCCAACACCAACTCTGACTGTCCCGTGACAGAAACGAATCTGTCCCTCTGTGGAAACAGTCACGGGCACAGAGCTGGCCACCAGAGCTTTGACTGCACTGCATGGTAGCCAGACATGTGAGGGGAAGACTTATAAGGCAATAGAAATCATCTCAAAGCACAGCGATCATCTGACCAGGGTTTGCTTTCTGGACCTCACTGACGGTTTTGCTGGCTGACAGCATTTTGCAGTCTAACTGCCAGCCTGTAGTATACACTACCAACACGTCCCTTGTAATTCTAGCCGCAGGGATCCCTACCAAATTACTCAAATCTGTGTCCCTTTTTAAGGGGCCAGGTTAGACATAGTCTCTGAGCCAGTACAGAGTGAGAGAACCGGTAATAGTTCCAAGGGGAAGCTCCAATTCTAGTATCCAAAATCTTAAGATCTTTACTGATAAAAAGAAACTCCTGTCCTTACTGTGCCCTGTATTCTGCAGAGGTGAGGGCAAAGCTCCGAGTGGATTCTCAAGCTGCTCTTTTCATTCTTGCTGCAAACTCACGACTGAGGCATCACAAGATCTCATCTGTGGAAAGATGGGCCACAACCTCCGTGGCTCCTGGCATCTCGAGATCAGAAGTTCACACAGGGTCTGAGCCTATTGGCAGGTGTGTGTTACAGTCTGTCGGGGCCTTTTCACGATTCTGCTTGGTAGAGGATGGACTTATGGGTAATTGGGCACATGTAGCAACCCAGTGTGACAATAAGGCACCTTAGAGATGTAGCAACGCTGTAGAGTGGGGAGAGCGTCCCATCTAATAAACTCCTCCCCTACCCCAGGGAGCCACTAGACACGTGGACATTTTGTGGGGTCTGCCACCTAGGACCTGTGACAGACTGACAGAAAACAGATGGTGTGAGGTACTTATCTGATTAACCCACAGAGCTTGCTTTTAATATAGAAAACAGAACCGCGGGCAAAACTAGGTCACAGACTTGATGGGGTATAAGAGGAGGTTTAAAATAAAAGTCCCAGAGTCCCAGAAGTCTCCCTCTGCCGTGGCGACTCTGGATTCCAAACCCAGCCCCACTCTATACTAAAGCTGTGGCTCTTAGGAGATCAAAGATCGAAGGATCCAAGTTTCTGGGGAAGCCTGATAGCTTGGCAAGCAGACAGAAACAGGAAGTGCAGCCCTCTGTTCCTTACCCCATGGTTGCTCATAGTGGAGTCTAGGAATGGAGCATAGAGAAACCCAAGAATTCAATTTGGAAGTCGCTCCCACCATCCCTGGGTGGGTATACAGAAGTACCTCTGTGGGTAGATACTGTGTGGTCAGCTAGACAGCTAAGGCGGGAGACAGAGGAAGCAATTGTGGTCAGAGAGCCAAATGACCAAATGGCTCAGGGAATGGGAGGGGTCGTCTTACTGGCCTGGGGACCACCAGCTTGACTTGGTTTCTCCATCACATGGTGTTCATGTCAGGGGGCAGCAATGCTTGCATGGTTCTGCTAGCACCCAAGAGGCCAGCTGGCCAAGCCAGGCTTAATATCTTAGCGCCACAGCACTGCCTCAGACTCTTTAACACAGAATTATCACCAAGGACTGACTGTCAGACCCAAGAGGGGCTTTTGTCTTATTTGTTTGATTACTGTTTCCTGAAGAAAACTCCTAAGTTGAAGGGAAATTTCAAACCACACACCCGGCCAAAGAAGGAGTACAGGTCACTTGTTTCAACTGACGCTCCAAAGCCTAGCGCCCGGGCCCACCCCTCTCCCACCACAGGCAATGCTGGGAAAGAAAACTGGGAAGGGAGCTTCTCCAAGAGGGTTTAGCTGAAAAATCACTGAGGACTGCAGAGGGAAAGATGGGAGGTGCAGGAATCCTGCCAACCTCGTTAAAAGCACAGGGTGGACAAAGCTTAAGGGGGATAGACAGGATTCTGAGGGAGACAGGAGCTGGACTGACAGCCACCTATTACAGCTCCGTCCCAGCCTTTGAATCCAGAAACCCATGGACCTGGACACTGCAGCTGCTACAGAGGGTTTGGATGCTGGACAAGACCTATGCCTTGCCCAGTCCCAGCCAAGGCTCTGTAATACACCCTCGTACCTCTTCAGCCATGAAAGCCGGTGTCGGACCAGGCTCCTTTCTCATTACATTAAGGCTGCATGCAGGGGCTGGGCTGTACGCCCTGCAAGCAGGAGGCCATGCATTAAAGCATCAAAACTCATTTTTTAATATTTACCTCTTTTATGTGTACAAGTGTTTCATCTACATGCATGTATGTGTAACGTGGGCATGCCTGGTACCCACAGAGACCAGAAGAGAGTGGCAAATCCCCTGGAACTGGAGTTACAAGTGCTTGTTAACTGCCAGGTGGGCATTGGAAGTCAAACCCTGGTTGTCTGTAAGAGTAAGTGCTCTTAGTCTCTAGGCTATTTTTCTGACCCCCAGAACTCAGTTTTCAAAAGGGTTAGGCCTGGACACAAACACACACACACACACACACACACACACACACACACACACACGCAGAGATACCATCAGCTCACTACTGTTACAGTTCTAATACATGATGAGAATAGCTACACAACTTAGCCTAAAGAAGCAAATTCTTTGCACTCTGCACATGGCCACCTCATTATGCTGGTGCCTCCCTGACAGGCAACCAACGACTCTCCATGTGTGGATGAAACACCCTTCTCTCACGATTTTCCCTTTAAATGTTCTCTTTGTGCCTATGACTTGATGTTCTGAGCAGTGTGACAGACCTCATACAGTCACTGGTTCTTTCAACCAGCTTGCCAGCCTCTTCCCACTTCCCACTTCCCCATCTCCACACCCCAACCTTGCTGTCACAAAAACTAGAGGAAAATGGCACTAACAACCTGGTGCCCAGCTGTTCTTTTGCAGCTACAAGCCTAAATGGCCTTTCTGTATCTTCAGCTAAATGTTACCCTTTAAACTCAGTGCTGCACATTTGTAAGCATAGGCCTTCTGGGCCAGGACGGACTTTTCTTAAGGAAAGATAAGGTCAACATCATAAGAGAAAGCTTCAAAGTCAAACAAAAATGTTCATCGAATAGAAAACCCACCCGTGTCAACTTAAGGATCTGTATCAGTAGTTGCTCTGTAAACGGCAGGACAGAAATTCTGGCAGTCATCTGACCACTCTCTCCACTTTTATTCTGCCCCTCCGAACATCCTTGGGATGGGAGCACTCATGTTTAGCACATCTTTCATTTTTAGTTAACGCTTTCTGGAAACATCCTCATAGACACTCAGGTTACATCTTCCAGGTGATGTTTCGGCCAGGTTGGATGGAGAAGATCAACCATCATGAGATCTCACAAGTTCCATATTCTTTCTTATTTCTGTTGTTTGTATGTTTGTTTGTTTGTCTGTTTTTTGAGACAGGGTCTTACTATGTAGCCCTGACTCTGGGCCTCACTATGTTGACCAGGCTGTCCTCAAACTCACAGAGACCTACCTGCATCTGCCTCCCAAGTGCTGGGATTAAAGGCATGTGTACCACTATGGCCAGCCACATCCCAGACTCCATCCTGACCCTTTAACCTCTCTGATGCTCGTGCAACTCTTTCATCAGAGTCAACTCCTTGGAACACTTTTCTGGGTTGGAGTAAGATCCCTGGCAGGATTCAAAGGATCTTTCTTTCCTATTAACCTCATAAAGTGCAAACTTCTCCTGCTGATCAGAGATCTCTTTTTAAAACTTTCATCTGTAAGTTCACACCTAAGATGGAAACAATGATTTTATCTCTTTAGGACTGGAAGCTGAGTTAAGAAGGTAAGCTATGCATTGTTTGCTGCAATACATCAGGCATTCATACTGAAAATACACAAAAGAAAAGTCACGGCGAGGAGCACAAAGGCACAAAAACCTCAGGTTTCTCTGTACAAATTCTCAATCCAGCCTCCTACCAAACACACCAGAACTGCTACACTATCACACAGTCCTGTCTCAGAGGTTAGCTGGGACCATCAACACAGAGGCACCATGGCCTTTGGGTTTTGTGAGGGCTGCTTTGTTGCTAACCTTAAAGACCCTACTCCACGCGTATCCCCTTGGAGACAGGCTTCCAAGGTCAGCGACGGACAATTCCAAACACACGTCACCTCCAATTCGTCAGCACTCGCCCTGGACTGTAAACATTCTTACACTCTATAAAAGCAGAAGTGAAGGGGAAGAGGGGTGAGGAGAAGAAAGCACAGACTCGACAGCGTGACAGACCCTCGGGACAAAAGCTGGTCGTGGGTCCTTTCAGCACCACCCGTGGGTACAAAGCAAGGTTTTCCAGGTGCTACACATCATGCTGAACCTCTGGCAGCCGCTGCATCCAATACCTTCCGGGTATGAGTCTGTTCCTCATGTGGCCATAAAGAGAAATGATCTGGGGGGGGGGGGGGACGACGACGAGACACTCCACTCCCTTGTCTTGGTTTCTTTTGTCATTTCTACTGGAGGCTGCTCCAGCCTTCCTTTGTTGTTTGGTGTGGTGCTGTTTGTTATCACAACAAAGAAGTGCCACTTAATGCCGCCCTTGGTAAGGGAAAGGTGTGTCACAATGTGGGAAGAGACACTTCAAAAGCACAAGGCCCCATCCCACTTTCCATACATAATCAAACAATATCACCCAAGTGGTGTCTGAAGGAAGCCATTGTATATCCTGCCAAAAGAAGAAAATGGACTCAGCAGGATGGTCTTCGATGCAAAGGAAACCTACTGTCTCAGACAGTCGTTTACACATCCACACCCTCTGAAGCCTGCTGCAAGCAGAAAAAGCCGATCACGGCCGTAGATGCGCCCTTGAGACCCTGTTCTCACTTACACTCTGGGGACTGAATACTGTTTCTTACCTATGCAGAGATGCAGACATTAGAGACACGGGTTCACAACTAGAACTTCCCATGGTTCTTCTGGCATGAAACACTCTAATGCCATGGTCTTCTAGCTTCCCAGTTTAGTTCCCTTGAAGTCAAGCAAGAGCTGAGACCATTTGTGAGCACTGGAATCCACCAGAGTGTTTCCAGCATCTTTCGACTTTCGTAGCTGTCAGAGCACACTTGACTTAAATGTTTTTGTAAGGACTAATTTTGATTCTTGTCCAAAACAGTGAATTTTCAAAACCATGACTTTTTAATATCTACAGTCAGTTGATCAAATATTTAGTCTTTAATCAAATTACATGCTTCCAGTAACCAGGGCAAATTGGCATAAGGAAGGGTGAGAACACACACACACACACAACTGGTTAAACCCTCTGGACATTAGAGATGTACTAGTTACAACACATGGGTTAAGCTAGCTACTGAGGATCAGCTGTAGAACAATGCACGTGTTCTCCATCAGTTGTAGGAGACTGAACAATGAGAAGCCAATAACGCAAAAGCTATTTAGAAAAGTTTTGTGGCTAAAATATTATATTAAATAATAAAATATAAAATTATATTATATTATATAACGTAATTGTTTATAACCAAGATCTTGCTTATCTCATGCTGGCCTTAGACTTTCTAAGTACCCAAAGTGACAATGACTTTCTGATCCCTTGGCCTCCACCGCCCAAGTGCTGCATAGCCCTACTCAGTTTTTGTGATGGTGGATATTCTATCCCAGGGTCTTTTTGGGTGTTAGACAGGCACATTACCAATCGAGCTGGATCCTTGCCCATCCATTTTCTAAAAGGATTTAGTACTTTCAGATTTGAAGCCAGATCACTGTAATAAAAGTCAGCTGTCCATTGCCTCCCTGTCCCCAGGAAAAGCCAGCTCACACTTCTGTCCCAGGCCTCGTGTGGGGGTCAGCTACATTCCAGGGTTGTGGTATTTAGCACCTGCCCTGTGCCTGAACTTGTTCTTGAACTTGTTCTTGGTTTGCGATGAGAGCTGGAAGAAGTTTACACAAGGTGATTTGTCACAGGATTTCTCTTTAGGTGGAACACTTTCATACTTCATACATGTGGAACAAATGATTTGGTGTAACATAGTATCCATGTACGCACACACTCAGTGACTACAGCGGCAGATTAGACAATCAATGTTACCCTACAGGTTCCAGAGACCACTGCAGTTTTCCAAAGATATTACAACCCACCCTACAACATCTTTTAAGTCCCTAAGGGTTTTGAGTCATCTACACAATCATTTCTGCTTTAGAACAATACTTGCCAGCATTTCGCACCAAAGTAAAACAACATGGATTCCCCTCAGTAGCCAGCTGCCTGCCCATATCCATCAGGGACATGAAGGGACCCTAAAGCTTTCCTTCCGTTCCACCCATGAATCATTTGATCCTGGGCAAACCAGAAACAATAGCATGACTAACCTTCCCCTAATCAGAGGGAGGCCTGAAGACCACAGCAAGCAATAAATAAAAAAAAAATTAAGTACATGTTTATGCATAGAGTGAACTTTGTGTTCTTTTTTATTATGATTTTAAATTCTTGCTTCCCCTTGGCTCAGTACTAGAAAGAATCTACCATTCATGTGGGGCTATCCACTTGGCATATATAACCTATTTCTTCCCAGGAAACCCATGATTGCAGAAATGGCCCAATGCCTCCCCGCCCCAACCTCCACCAATGACCAAAAATCCATTTGAAAACCACGACAAGTACTTTTGCTTAGTATGTGACATCCAGTCTTGACTCATATTGACTTGAACCTTCTGTGAAATGGAAATCTTGGTATATGTGTGTGTGAAGCTGTTTCCAGAGAGGTAACCAAGAGGGAAGACCTGCCCTGAATGTTTGTGACATAATCCCACAGCCTGGGGTCCAGGGATCAATAAAAAGGAGAGAGTCAGCTGAGCACCAGCATGTGACCCTCTGCTTCCTAACTGCAGGCACAGTGTGACAGCTGCCTCACACTTAGGCTGGACCGTCTTCCTTCCCCATAAGAACTGTAGTCCCTTAAACCATAAGCCAAAGTTGCACCCCAAAGTTGCTTGTCAGTTATTTCATTATGGCAGTATGAAAGGTAACTGACAGGCCATTTCAGTCTGCGCGATGCATCTCCACTCTCCACCGACCCATGATTCCCTTCCAATCACCTGACCACACCTGGGGTCTGGGGCTCCACTTCCCCTAAAAACTTCGGACAGCCATAGAAGAGTTGCTTCTGCTGAGTAGAGGCCCTCGCTGGTGACAATCCAAGAAGAGCCTCATGAGTAGAAAGATCTCCATCAGTGACCTCAAGCTGTCTTACCTCAAGCTCTAGTCGCAATCTTAGAAAGCCAGAGAGAAACGGTGCTTCATAACTGTTCCCTAGAAGTGGCTCTCCCCCAAATTTCAGAAACCCATGAGGGCGAACCCAAGCGCATAGCTTATAAAGACAATTTCAGTTTCTAACTGCACCATTTCCCATCACATATGCTCACTGAGGGCAGACAGCAAGCGTGCCTGCTTTAGACGCCACTCACCAATGCAGGCATGGACCCTCACGGACAGCTGTGTCCTCAGAATAATGCTGTTCTTGCCTCGCCTGAAACAGGAAACAAAACAGAGCTGTTAGCAGGCACCCAACGACCTGTCTGTCTACACACCCACCTACTACACCAGGGAGTAGGAACCTAATCTCAACAAAAATATATCCTGAAATAACACATCGCAAGGCTTCAAGGAAACAAAACCGGAAACCTTGGCCTTTTCTGGATCAGCGTGTGTGTGTGTGTGTGTGTGTGTGTGTGTGTGTGTGTGTGTGTTTTATCACCAAGCCCACCAACTCTGAGCTTTCCCAGAATCTATACATCTCGCTTGACCATTTGGGAAGATTTTTAAATCTGAGACTGTGAAATAAGATCTGCTTGCTCATTCCCATGGCTCTTTTAAATTCCTTTTTTACATATATAGAAAAGGAGGATGCATGCTACCATCTGGAAGAACTGTGCTGTTGGTATCAATTCAAGGCTGTCATGGCTTCTCCCTTGAAATCATACAGGAAGATGAAATCCACCAAGGATACTTGGGGGCTGTTTATTATTGGCCCTGGTAGCATGTATACTCCCTACCTCACCTCAAATCTTCCTTGCCTCAGTTTCCAGGGGATGCCTGGGCATCCCTGGGTCTACTCTTCCTAGGCCTGTCCAAGGTAGGACCTAGGATGCAAAGACAGACTTGGCAGAAAGCGTGCAATGGCAGATAGTGTGGATCCTGGCTCAGTGTGGGTAACAAGGCCTTGAGACTAGGGAATGCCAGGAAGCCTGCAGTTGGAGGCAAATGGAGAGATCAAACAACCCAGCAACAGGGAGCAAACATGGCCGGTTTTTCTGTGGCTAAATCCCTTCCCATCCCCATCAGTTCTGCCAGGGCATCAATTGGAGCAGAATCTGGTAGTGATGCCCAGCATCCCAGTCTTAGGGTGTGTGGGATGGAGACACAGAACCCAAGCAGTGACTACATCAATTACATTTCTTAATTTTGACGCCAGATAAGAAAGGCCTTCATGACTTCAAATCCATTATTAGAAAAGAAAAGGGAAAACCAATTGCATAGTCCTAGGAAATTATGTGGTGGCCTCCAGCCTGCAGTTGCCTATGGATGTTGTAATATAATTCTTCTTCACAACAGATTTTCTTTATCTAATTGTCTGTTGACAGATACCTAGGCTGGCTCCATTCCTTACACATCACGAATTATGCAGCAATAAACACGGATGCACAAATGTCTCCACCAAACACTCGGAATCATGAGACCTGTTTAAAAGGTAATTTCATCATCAGCAATTTTTTCATGTTACTATCCTTCCTGGGTTTTTACCTGTCCATGTACACAAGACCCTAAAATTACATTACATGGGGTTTAGGTAAAGAAGGAAGCAGCCCAGGTCTTAGAAGGAAAAAAGAGGGAGCCCAGGAGAGGAGAGTTATAACCTAAATATTGAAACCTAACACCCAAAGGGCACATTAAGAGGTAAGATAGGAGCTGGAGAGAAGGTTTGGCAGATAGGAGCACTGTTGAGCTTGCAGAAGATCCAGGTTCTGCGCTTGCCACCCGCATTGTGGCTCACAACTGTCTAACTCCAGTTCCAGGGAACCTGATGACTTGCCCTAGTTTCTGTGGGTTCTGCACACACACACAGTGCACAGACATGTATGAGGCAAATACATGCCCATACACATAATAAATAAGTTAATCTTTAAAAAAAAAATAAGAGACACAAATCCAAGAAAAGTATGTCAAACTAAGTTATATAACATGCAAAAAATAATACCAGATCAGATAAGTTTATCTTATGTGGTGGTTTGATTAGAAATGGCCCCCATAGGCTCATAGATTTAAATGCATGGCCACCAGGGAATGGTACTATTAGGTGTGGCTATTAGGAGAAAGTATCACTGGGGAGGGCTTTGTGGTTTCAGATGCTCAAGCCCGACCCTGTGTTACTCTTCCTTCTGCCTGTAGATCCCGATATAGAGCTCTCAGCTCCTTCTCTAGCACCATGTCTGTCTGCACGCCGCCATGCTTCCCACCATGACGATAATGAACAATAATGAACTGTAAGCAATTAAGTGTTTTCCTTTATAAGAGTTTCCATGGTCGTGGTGTCTCTTCACAGCAATAGAAACCCTAACACATCCTAAGAACCAGTTTAGGCAATCCAATACAGCAACACACGTGTGTGATCCTCAAGTTCAAAGATGCACACAATCACAGGAACATCTACTGAGAGCCCCCTTTGACCATCCTGCCCCTCCCTCCAACACTCATACTCTAATATAGAGCCAAGATGTTTTTTATGTATTTCTTTATGTTGGTGCCATTATTAATTCTAGAAGTCCTTTGGTCTATTCTTTCGACTTTTTATAAAGAAATATCATGTCATCTGCTTAAAACAATCTTTAGCTCAATGGCAGAGCATTTTCCTGGCATGGGAGAGACTCTGGGTTTGATCTCCAGAACTTAAAAAAAAAAAAAACAAAACTGCTACTGGGCATGGTAGCTACATACCTTTAGTCCCAACACTCAGGGAGAGGGAGGCAGAATTTAATCCCTGAGTTCTAGGCTAGCCAGGGCTACACAAAACAAAACCAAACAAACCTTTCTTAGTTTTCTAATAAATATGGTCTTTTAATTTTTTTAATTTACATGTATATACACCTGTATGAGTATAAAACTATGCCAAGGCTCTGCCAGTACATGTCAAATACAAAGGGGGACACTCTCAGTCAACCACTGAACTGAGCACAGGGTCCCCAGTGGAGGAGTTAGAGAAAGGACCCAAGGAGCTGAAGGGGTTTGCAGCCCCATAGGAGGAACAACAATATGAACCAACCAGTAACCCAAAAAGCTCCCAGGGTCTTAACCACCAACCAAAGAGTACATATGGAGGGATTCATGGCTCCAGATGCATATGCAGCAGAGGATGGCCTTGTTGGACATCAAAGGGAGGAGAGGCCCTTGGTCCTGAGAAGGCTCGATGCCCCAGTATAGGGGAATGCCAAGACGGGAAAGCAGGAGTGGGTGGATAGGTGAGCAGGGGGAGGGGGATGGGTTAGGGGAGAAAATCAGGAAAGGGGATAACATTTGAAATGCAAATAAAGAATATATCTAATAAAAAATGAAAAAATAAAAATAAAACTCTTCCAAGGCCAGAAGAGGGCATCAGATCCCCTGGAAGCAGAGTTGCAGGTGGGTGAGAGCTGCGACGTGAACCCTAAGAACCAAACCCTGGCCCTCTGCTAGAGCAGTAAGTCCTCTTACCTGCAGATCCATTCGTCCACACATTCTTTTCTTAGGACTACAGCTTTCAGAAGGACCTGAGTCCCTGCTATCTCTTCCCAAGAAAGGGGATAGTGTGTCAGTCTAGGTTAGGAAGACAACAGTTGCAGGCCAGCAAGATGGCACAACAGAGAAAGGTACTTGATGCCAAGTCTGAAGGCCTGAGTTTGATACCCAGGTCCACCCCACATGGTAGAAGGAGGGAACCAATTCTTTTAAGTTGTCCTTGACCTCCACATCCATGCTGGGGCTCGTGTATATCCATGCTGTGACATGTGTATGCGTGTGTGCATGTGCATGTGTGTACACACGTGCGCGCGCACACACACACACACACACACACACACACACACACACACTAGATCAATGTAATTTCTTAAATGCTAAAAGAAAAAAGTTCCATTAGTTTTTAACCTGTGGGGGACACATAGACACATAGAATGTTCCAGATGAAGCTCTGAGCACTTTAAACAAGTTTTGTCTTCACAAAATTCCCAAGATTGACAGTACTAGCCCTGTGCTAGATAAGAGAGGCTGGGGAAAGTTAAGATACATCACTGAAGTCTCACAGGGAGGAAGTAACTGAGCTTAGACTCGGCCTAACCAATGTGACCTCAGGCCCTGCACACGGCTCCCTCCCTCCATCTGCCTCACGGGCAGGTATTCCCTCCTTTATTCCTTCCGGCACAGAGTTTCTAGTACTGAACAAGCTCTAGGGTATGGACCACTGCCTGCTGCATTAAGGGGGCAACACGGAATTCCCACAGGCAGCCACAAGCTGCTGGCCTGGCCTGCAGTCTTTACACTAGCGTCTCCAACATGCATCCTTACCTAAATGGCCAGCATGCTCCCCATGGCTACACAAGCCAGTGCAGTAAAAATGACCCTCTCTTCTGATGAGAATACAAGTAAGGGAAGCTTCACTGGTGGAAATGTGAGCGCGGCCATTGTGAAACCTCAAAAAGTCACAAATAGAATGTCCATATATCCAGCAGTAGCACTTCCAGGAATGTGCCCCGAAGAATCCAAGTCAAAGTATCAAAGAGAGACCTGAACACCTATGCTCATAGCTACACTGTTCAAAACACCAAAGCAGTCTAGCTATTGGGGGCGGGGGTGGGGGGAAGGGAGATAAAGGAATGCAGGATGGGAACAAAGGAAGGATACAGGAGAGTAACAGAAGGGGTGGCTATATCAACGGGCATCAACTGAGTGTGTGTAAACACTGTAAGGAAGTCCTTTACTCTATACAATCAACCCAGCTAATAACGCTAGCATACAGCAGCAGATGGTTGATAGAGGAGAAACAGACTGAACAGAGATGAGACCCAATAGGTGCTTCTCTGGAGCACCCTAGCACAGACGTCAGCATGTAACTTTACGGGGCTTCCATAGTACAACGTTGAAATTGATGGAAGGTTGTCACAGTCCCCCTAGGAGCCTGTGAGGGATCCTTGCTCTCCACCACCTGCATGTTGAAACACTGCCCAGATGCCACACCTGTAAGTGACTCTGCTGAGTCAGATAGGAATGCACAGCTCTGGGACCCAGGGGCCAAGGCAGTGTGTGGAGCCCAAGGCTCCTGGGACAATGGGCTTCCTTTCTTATCAGTGCAGCTGATGCCAAAGAACCATCACCAGCTTCCGAATCCCACAGCATTTCCATCCATCCGCATGACACACCCAAGGCCATCCCTCCCCTAGTGACAACAGGGAACCATCCAGAACAGACACAAGAATCAAAAAGAAATATCCAATTAATACCCAAGTGCCAAGGATGTGAGGGTCAGAGCCCTAAGCTTCCAACAAGTCTCTGGCCTCTCAGAAAGCACAAGTTTCCCTTGTGATGCTTGTGGCCTTGGGGAAAGAATTCTTCATCTAGGTCATCGAGGCACTCAAAAATCTGTGTTTACATTCCTGGCTCTCAAGAGAACATCTTCACAAGAACACAGGAAGGCCTTGACATGGTAAGAGCAGGGACTCTCTTTGTCGAACTGTGAGAGGCACGGAGCCAGAGGCTTTGTCACATTTTTGTGGCCAACAGTGGAAATGACACCCCACACTGTCCTCCAGACACATAAGCAAATTTAAACTACTATTTCAGTCAAGGGTAGGAGGAGATATTTAAACATGCTGCAGAAGCAGGAACAGGCACTTCAGCAGGTCTCCAAGGAGAACAGCCCCTTGCAAGCTTCCAGTTCTGTGAGACTCACCGGGCACCCTGACTCAGGCAGAAGGAGGGAGATAGATTCGAACGAGTTGTCTGATAGTCAAAGGATGTAAAGCTGGCTAAGTCTAAGTTGCTCATAAGCTCAAAGTGCAAGCTAGAGACCAAGCCACCACTGCATTCATCAACAGGTGCACAGGGGTCTCTGCTACTAGAGTGTGTGAAGCTAAAGGCAGATGCTAAAACCTGCTGGGTGGTCCCCACAAATCCCTTGACCTCCCATGCCCAGTTCCCTCCTACGTAAAGTGGGATACTAATGATGTCGGCCTTCATGAGGGTGTGCGGACAGATAGTTCCGGTCATGTGCGCAGGTCGCTCCTGGCACTGATTGGCACATGGCCGAGGCTTGCTGGTGTGAGGTGGCATGTTTGCCATCCCCGGTCCCTGCCTGCACTCTGGCCCACTCTCGTCTGCCTTTTCTCGTTCCTCCCATTTCATGTCCTTCCTCTCCCTCTTTTATGGACCCCTCAAGAATCTACCATGACAGGGTGTAACTGATGTTCTCTCTGGTTCAATTAAAGCTCAAAGGATTTAACATGGGCACTGATTTGTACCCCTCCTGGGTGTGACCCTGGGTGTACTGGGCTCTAAGGATGGACCCTGCACCCACTTTACCATGAGGTGTGAAGAGTGCCCAGATATACAGACTTATTTGTAGGGTGCTTCATGGTCTATCCCCTGTGGCCAAAGCATCAAGCCTGTGTGCATGAGCAGAAGAGACGCACCACCTTTGCAATCCTGGACCCTGCTAGGGAAGTCACTAGCAGGCCCTGTATCCCTCCTCACTATTCACTCATTGAAAAAGCTGCTCCTTGGAGTACTACTCAGCTATTAAAAATGATGAATTCATGAAATTCTTAGGCAAATGGATGGAGCTAGAAAATATCATCCTGAGTGAGGTAACCCAATCACAAAAGAACATACACGGTATGCACTTGCTGATAAGTGGATATTAGCCCAAAAACTTGAAATACCCAAGATACAACTCACAGACCACATGAAGCTCAATAAGAAGGAAGACCAAAGTGTGGATACTTTGATCCTTATTGGAAAGTGGATCAAAATACCCATGGCTCACAGCCAACCAATAGAATGAGCATAGGGTCCCCAATGGAGAAGCTAGAGAGAGGACCCAAGGAACTGAAGAGGTTTGCAGCCCCATAGGGGGAACAATAATATGAACCAACCAGTACCCCAGAGCTCCCAGGGACTAAACCACCAACCAAAGAGTACACATGGAGGGACCCACGGTTCCAGCTACATATGTAGCAGAAGATGACTATTTCAGATATCAATGAGAGGAGAAGCCATTGGTTCTGTGAAGGCTCGACTCCCCAGAATAGGGGAATGCAAGTCAGGAAATTGGGGGGGGGGTAAGCAGGGGGAGGGGGATGGGATAGGGGATTTTCGGAGGGGTAACGAGGAAACGGGATACCATTTAAAATGCAAATATCTAATAAAAAATTTGTTCTAACAGAAAAAAAAGAAAAGAAAAAAAACGTTGCTCCTTCTCCATGAACCCAGTGGCCAGTGCCAATGGCTTTTCTATGGTCATGCACTAGCATAATTATTTTTAAGCTTTAATCAAGTATACCTGTTGCAAGGATATAATTCAATAATTTGGGGATCTGATTATAGAGGGGATAACTAATCTCCACCATCTAACTTTTCAATTTTGTCATTACCCCCAAAATACCCTAAAAGAAACCCCATGACTAACTATGGTCATTTCTCATTCCCACATCCAGATCTAGAACTGCAAATGTACCCTCTCTGTGCTATTTTCGTGTTAATTTGGCACAAATTAGAGTTATCTGAAAGGAAAGAATCTCAAGTGAGAAAAAGCCTCGATAAGATCCAGTTGTAGGGCATTTTCTTAGTGATTGACAGATCAGCCCCGCCCATTGTGGGTGGTGCCATCCCTGGGCTAGAGGTACTTGCTTCTTAAAGTAAACAGGTTGGGCAAGTCACAGGGAGTAAGCCAGTAAGCAACACTCTTCCATGGCCTCTGCATTCACAGTGTTTCATGACAGCAATAAAACCCCTAAGACTCTCTCTGTATAGACTTGCATTTCTGACACTTCCTGTAGATGGAACTACGCACTTGTCACCTGTGTGTCTGATTTCGTTAACTTAGTCATACGATTTTTTGAGGCTCATCTAGAATGGAATAGGTATCTGTATGTGTTCCGTTACCCAATACCTGACAAAATTTAGAACAAGGACCATCCCTGGCAACTTACAGTAGGAAGATTTTCTCTGACCAGACGCATCACGGTGGCGAAACAGCTGGCGGCAGTGGCAGCAGGAGCGTGAGGCTGCCTGCTCACAGCTTTGCGGACCAGGAAACAGAATGACTGGGCTAGAAGTTAAGACTGGGGTATAACGCCCACTCCACAGCAACCCAGTTGCCCAGCTAGCCGACCCCCACTTCCCAAAGGTTCCATGACTGCCAAAAACAGAGCCACCAACTGGGGACCAAGTGTTCGTACACGAGAGCCTACGGCAGACATTGCACACCCACACAATGACATCACGCTTCTTATGCTGGTGCTATCCCATGGCATGCACACACCACTTGCTTGGAGCATTCCTCAGCTAATGGGCATTTGGGATTCTTCTACTTTGTGGCTATTATAAATAATAGCTCAGGGAGCATCTGTGTACAGATTTTAACACAGACACATGCTTCCTCTCCAGCGGATATATCTAGAAGTAGAATTTCTGGGCTGTGTGGTAATTTAATGTCTGACATTTTAAGAAACCATCCACCAGGCTGTTTTTCAAAGAGACTGGACTACTTTACATTCCCGCTAGCAGTGCCATCGGGTGTCCGGTTTCACGACTTCCCCCTCAACACATGCCACCATCTGTCACTGTGATTCTAGCCTTGCCAGTAGGTGTACAGTAGGACCTCATTGTGGTTTTGACTTGAATTTCCCAAGGTACTTACAAGGCTGAGCAGATTTTCACATGCTCCTTGGTCATGTATCTAATTGTCATTTATGTATCTTTTGGGGATGCACACCTATTCCAACCTACCCCATTTTGAAATTATTTCTTTGTTATTGAGTTTCAAGAGCTCTTTATATATTCTGGATATATGTACCCATATTCTGCAAGAGCTCTTTACATATTCTAGATATGTTCTGGAGATCTGTTCTCCGATATATGATTTACAAATTTTTCCCATTCCACAATGCCTTTCAAGTATATTTTTAAGAGAGAAATTTTTTAATTTGTTTTATTACCTGTATCTCTACAGACTGTTACCTCAAAGGGTGTCACAGAGACTTGATCCTGTTTTCTCTTTCATACTTTGAGCTGTCATATTGCAGACCATGATCCATTTCAGTTGGGTTTCTATGTGTGGCAAAAGGCCTCTCACATTTCACAGCCCCTGCCATATACACTCTTGTCTCCTCAAGGGATGGAAGTCTACTTGATCCATCTCTCAGGAAATTCTGCTGCCACCCTGGTCAGCCACTCCTCCCTTCTGCTTACTCTGTCCCAGGATACCCCCTCTTGCCAGCCCCCCTCTCCTCCTGTTGTCATGCCTAGTATCCTTACCCACCTATTCTTTAGACTCTTATCCCACTTCCTGAGACAGACACTGCTGTCTACAGACCTGATGCCCACACTTCCTTTCTGCCTTACACAAAGATCCTGACCTGAAGTGAAGGGTAGGCAGCCTCCCTAGCACAGCTCTCATCCCCAAGCAAGGAGTGCAAGTTGCTCGTGGAGTTTCTGGAAAGATCTTTAAACGGAAAAAAAAAATTAGCCAGCATCAAGATTTCTCTTCACCTAACTCATCTGCAACAGGAACCTCGGGCTATCACCAGTGTTCACAGAGCTAAAGGGAGGTCAGGCGAGCTAGCCCATGAGGTGTGGAGTGACCTGAGCCTGAGTCCTAGCCACTGTGAGCTCGTGTCCCCAGAAGAAGATTGCACACCTTTGTCCCTTTCACTCTCTCTAGTGTCTCGGATGCTGATGAGATAATGATCTAGAGCAGCCCCTCTGGACCCAGCAACAGAATCCTCATCTGAAGGATGCTACTGATGTTTTACTACTCACTCCCCAGGGCCATCAGACTCTTTTTTTTTTTAAGAATTATTTATTTTATGTCTATGAGTACACTGTTGCTGTCTCCAGACATGCTAGAAGAGGCATCAGATCCCATTACAGATGGCTGTGAGCCACCATGTGGTTGCTGGGAATTTAACTCAGGGCCTGTAGAGGAGCAGTCAGTGCTCTTAACCACTGAGCATCTCTCCAGCCCAAGCATCAGACTCGAAAAAAAGAAAGAAAGAAAGAAAGAAAGAAAGAAAGAAAGAAAGAAAGAAAGAAAGAAAGAAAGAAAGAGAGAGAGAGAGAGGAGGGAGGGAGGGAGGGAGGGAGGGAGGGAGGCAGGGAGGGAAGGAAGGAAGGAAGGAAGGAAGGAAGGAAGGAAGGAAGGAAGGAAGGAAGGAAGGAAGGGTGTTGATTCAACTGACAGATTTGGAGATAACCTGGCTTACAAACAAGGAACCTCCAACCAGCACATGCATGAGAGTGCTGATGTGGTCTCCTAGGCAGAGCAGAAGACTGTCAGCTATAAAGCATGAAGGATGGAAGTCAGACCCTAAGGGAAAAGAAAGGGATAAGCAGCCTATATTCCTAGGGGCATGGTGACTCCCTCTGTGACACTGCCTACTTGTCACAGTTTTCCTAGAGTTCTTGGAGGTTTACCAAGAAATCTTCTTTGAAAGTTCTAGAAGGGCAGTGAGGATACACGCACATCCTTAGGAACAAACAGTTCTCCTTTGGGGACATCGTTGTCTTCAACTAAAGTGTAGCTTTGGGAGGAGCACATGTGGTAGAGTGATGGAGGAAGGGGACACTCACACAGTCAGCCAGATCAGCCTGGTCATTGATGGGTGCCACGTCAGATGATTGCCACATTGAAAATTAAGATGCATTGAATGTAGATCAGGTTCCTTGGTCCTTAATTCTCTTCACACAGAGAGCGCCATCACTACCTTACAGGTGTGGTTACATTTGTTACAACAGCTGAGCTGATAATGAGGTCAGTTTGTCTTATACTGTTATGTCTATATCCAAGCTTTCCACAACAGAGCAGATGACCCTAAAACACCCATCATGTTTAACCCTTCATCTCTTCCTACCCACCTTCCCCCAAACCCTGACATTCAGTAATTTTTCAATTTTTGAGACAGAGTCTCATTATATAAACCAGGCTGGTCTCAAACTCACAGTGATCCTCCTGCCTCAACCTCCAAAGAACTGGGATTTCCTCAGCCACCACCCGACTCCACTGATCTTTCTCCTAGCTTCACAGCCTTCGCTTTCTCAGAATGGCATACGGCTTGCATCACACAGCACATGGCTTTTTTGGACTTGACAAGATGGATTTTTCTCACCCTAATACCTCTAAATAGTCATCATATGGTTCCCCCTCTAGTCTACTCACCTATAAAGACATCCTGGTTGCTACAGAATACTGGAGATTCTGAGGGAAGCTGCTATGAGCATCCTCACACAGATTTTGTGTGTATGTAAGCTTGGACCTCACTTGAGCATCTAGGAGACCATCGCTAAACAGAGAACGGGTTTAACTTGTGAGGATCCCTGATGTCTTCCATTTGGCACTCCCCAGTAATGCACAAATGCCACATGGCTCCATATCCATGCTTGCCCTGGGCTTGGCCAGCACATGCGGATGCTCCAATAGGTGTTCATGGTATCTCATGGCAACACGTGCTTATCTGACAGTGCCTTCCCTATCTGAGTACTCCTTCCCTTGGCCCGTTGTGTACCTGGGTTGTTTTCTTACTCCTGAGTTGGAAAGTTCTTCCCGTCTTTTAAACAACACATCCTTTATCTAATTTGTGCTTTAAACTATTTTTCCTTCCAATCTGTGGCTTTGCTTCCCAGTCTCTTTAACATGCTCTTCTGCGTGACAAATATAAAACGTTCAAGCCAGTGTTATCTGGGATGCCACATGCAGCAGTACCCAGTTCTTGGCTAAGGTCTTAAGGGGCCCAGAGGTTGCCACTTGATCAGCAGCCACAGCCAGAACCTGGCCCTCTTCCCTACTCTGCGCTGGCTCCAGTGAAAGGGCTCCAGGCCATCCATCTCCCAGCCTCTCCCATCTGGCTCCAGGCCCATCTCTCTCAGCCTTGCCTGCTCTTGCCACACCTCAGACTCACATGAGCAAGCACCTCGCACTCTCTCTTGTCACCCTTACTCCACAAGTTCCCTCCTTCTCGGCATGGGCCCCTCTCTGTGCACTGCCCCCTACTGTCACGGGCCAATTGCATATTTCTGTCCACCCCTATGCACACGGACACCGTGCAGAGTCACAGTTACCGCGTTTCAGTCACTCCTTTCTCACCTCCACAGTGAGCCACGTGGGACTGACATCTCCATGTTCCTCCCGCTGCCGGCCTTGCCTCCTCCTGTCCACCCCTAACCCCATGGCCTCATAATGAGGCTTCTAAGGAGGTTCCTCCCACACAGGTCATTTGTCATAATAGCTCAACCAGTCACAGTCATAGTCTACACCGTCTACACCGGCAGTTCTCAACCTGTGGGGCACGACCCCTTTCATGGGGATCGCCTAAGACCATCAGAAAACAGATATTTACATTGCAATCCATAACGGTAGCAAAATTACTGTTATGAAATAACAACAAAATAGTTTTATGGCTGGGGGTCACCACAACAAGAGGAACTGTATTCAAGGGTCAGGGCATGAGGAAGATTGAGAACCACTGGTCTACACTACAGTTTGCTCAACTAGGGCAACACATTGAACTCAGGTGAAGATACTTTTAAAAAATCGAGTTTGCCTGGGCCCACCCCCAGACTCTGATTCCATGGGCTGAGGTAGGGGTGTGTGAGGCACTCCAGGGGGTGGCATTTGTCTCTGAAACTGAGAGCCTTCACCACAGGTTCCCTAATCAAACATCCAAACACTGAGACAGCTCATTTAACAAACAATTCCAGACCTTCCTGCAAACCTCTGAAGTCGAGAGAGACCAGCACAGGTGAGACGCTTTCACCCAGTATATTCTGAGGCATGCTGCCTAGACTAGCTGGAGCTTGGGGTCACCCCAGCTGTCCTCTTGCTTCAAGGCCGCTTTGACACACAGCCAGGCAGGTAGCGATGGTCTCCACAATTCTGGAATATTCATATAACTCTACAGTTATTAAAGATGGACTGAGGCTGCAGTGACCTCACACAATGCAGCACAGGTGAGCACGGCCAGCAACAGCTTGCACTGGTGACACATTTCAATTTTTAACTAATTCTCTCTACAGTTAGAAACCTTTTTACTGCTACCAGAATGCTCATGACCTCCATGTGCCATATATGGCCATATGGGGGTCACAATTGCTCTGAGCAGCTCTACATGACCAGAACTTCTGAACTTCCCATTTCAGTGAACCATGACTCAAAATTCCGGCTATAATTGCCAACAACTATGAGTTCAATGCATGAATATGGAGTGCTGGGACACAGTAACACCCAAGGTCGTGATTGTACTATCAATCTTTATGAGAAACTGGAGGCTCAGAGATATAAAGTTACACACCACGGTTACATAGTGATGACTTTAACTATAAAGCCTACATCCCTAACCATGATACACAACCTCAAAGATGCCTCTCACTGTACAACCCTAGTTCTATACCTGGGATCCACACGGCGAAAGAAAAGAACCAACTTCCTAACCACTTGCCTGAAGAGTGTTTCTCTGTTGCTCATATAAAACACTAACTTAGGAAAGAAAGGGTTTATTTCAGCTTACGCTTCCAAGCAACAGTCCGCCCATCATCAGGGAAGTCAAGGCAGGAACTGAAACAGACTCTATGGCAGAACACTGGTTACCGGCTTGCTTCTTTAGGACTGCTCACCTGCCTGGGGAATGACATCGCCCACAATGGGCTGGGCTCTCCTATCCCAATTAACAATTAAGAAAACATCCTCATAGGCACACCCACAGGCCAACCTGATGGAGCCAATTGCTCACTGAGGTTCCCTCTTCCCAGATGACTCCAATTTGTGTCAAATCGACGAAAACCAAGCAACACAACCACTATGCTGCCTTCCTGGAGTTGCAAAAAGTCTAGCAAAGCACCTGTTAATACAGGAAGGAAAGTAGTATAGGTAACAGTATCTTTAGACCACAAATAAATTTTATAAATATCTTCAGTTTGTGAATGTCTATCAGAAGAACGCTTGCGGAAGGTCACACGATAGCAGTGTCAGGAACAATCTCGACGCTCCAGGCCTGTTTCCAATGCACTGTGCTTTGCTTGCTGATTTCCCTGGCCTTGGGAGGCAACAGACCCTGCTTGGTTTTGTTTGTATAATAATTGCTTTGTCCTTCCTCTGTTGAAGGTCTCTCTCCTATTCTCTGGTTAGCTAGGGCCCAAGTGATAATTCCAAACAAGTGAGTTAATTTTTAGTCTTGGCATAAAGGAGCAAAGCAATGGAAGGGAACAAAGAAACGACTCCTCCACCAAGGGAGCCCACTCAAAAAACACCACAGAAAAATGCCAGCTTTACAACATTAATTTTTAGACCATCTTCCTATAGTTTATGCAAAAATAATACTTCTTTAGCTGTGTTTATACCTTAAAAGGGCAGATCTTAACTAGGAAACATATTTTAACCCTTGATTATGGGAGACATGAATTTCAGTCACATAAACTTTGTCAAATGCCACACACCTAAAAGAGAACCCAGGAGAGACTCTAAGTGCAAGTAACCTGAGAGGTGGACACAGATACCTGCCACCTGCGTGGGGACAGTCTCTGCCTGAAGCTACTTGTTGGTCAGCAACCAGGGATTTGCATGCACCTCAAGGTTCAGTGATAACAATGCTCCTGTCAAGGGAACAATGTGACCCAGCTGTTCTGGGCCACTCTTCTCATGGGTCTTCTGCTCCCCAGACCTAGGACAGACAAGAAGATGTGGCTGTTTTCATACTCTACCTTAGGTATGTTACAAAAATCAAGGGATAGTCACTATGAAGAAAGACCATTTCAAAGACATACAAGCCTCTGAGGTGAATTTGGAACACATCTGTCAATGTGCTCCTACCCATCAAGTTGTGGAATATGAGCTCCAGACTGAAGTTCCCATGTCTTGAGCCCCTTTCTTGAATTATCACTTATTCTGCATTCCTTGCTAGAGATGCAGGAGGGGACAGAAATGGAAACCTGGCTTAGGTTGGTCAGACTTCATCACTGTGACAAATACCCAAGAAAATTCACTTAGGGAAGGAAAGATTTGTTCTGGCCCATGGTTTCAGGGGTTCCATCCCATCATGGTCTGGAGAACATGGTCCAGCAAAGCAGCTCCTATCATGGAGGACAAGAAGCAGACAGACAGAATGCCTGTGCTAGCAGTATATCTCTTCCTTCTCCTTTTATCTCATCCAGACTCCCAGTCTGCATTCATGAAGGTCTTCCCCATTTCGTTGATTCTCTCAGTAAACGCACTCACGGACACAGCAAGAAATGTGCCTTAATGGTCTCTTAGGCAGTCCTCAGTCCAGATAGCTTGACATTCAAGATTAACTACTGCAAGTCTCTGCCTATAGCATGGGCTTGTGGTCAAGTAAATACTCAGACAGGAACAAAGGAGAAGCCAAGCGCCGGGAGCTAGCCCGGCGAGCATGACTTACACTCCCCAGCCATGTAGTACCATCTGTGGAAACGCCTGTAGCGTCGGAATATCGGTGCCACCCATGAGATGTTGCATCGTGATGATTGATGGCGGCAATGCTATCCTCTCTTCTGTGGTCCCCACATGCAGTCTGGCTTGGCTGTTCCCATTGAAGGAAATGGTGTAGACCAAGACTAATGTCATTGTATGAACCAACCTCATGTCACCACAGGAGCAGATGACATGCTGCGTAGGACCTGAAGTGTCTTTGCAGGAGCTCCTGGGATAGCAAAGAGGTGCTCTGGAATCGGTCCTACTGTGTATACACCTGGCTCGCCATCTGCTCCTGGCTCCACTACCTGGGATGTGAAATCTGACCTTCAGTTGTCTTTGATGATAGTGAAGCCAACAAAATCCAATTACTACTAAATCCTCCAACGACCTATTCAAAACATTCCATAAATGAGGAGCCTCAGTGTGGTCTCTTCCCTTCACTTCATTCTAACATTGCTGACTTATACATTAGCACTTTTTTTTTCTTGCACTACCATCTCCAAATCATTCAAGTTTTTGAAGAAAAAAAAAATAAGTTCAGGCAGGACTTGCTCTATAAGCATCGCGTCACTAGAGACATTTCTCAAGTTGACAATGATCTACTCATAACACTCATGGGAACTGTTTGATCAGTGAGCCATGAAGGGCTCCAATGAGACTGTCATTCTAGCCAACATTCTGACATCTACAAAGGGATGCCATTGTCAGGCATAGGCAAAAACTACTGCAATAGAATTTCCCCTGAACATACCGGTCCTATAATCCTTTAATGTCCAGTTTTAAGATGCCAAAGAGGACTGGTGATGTAGTTCAGTGGGTAGAGTGCTTGTCTAACATGCGCAAAGCCCTGGGTTCAGTCTCCAGGGCCTGGGAGCTGAAGGCAGGAGGATAGAAGATCAAGGTCATCTTCTGTGATATTGCAGGTTTGGGGCCCAGCCTGGACTCCATGAGAGCCTGTCTGAAATTCAGGTGACAATCATGCTGATATGCGGTTCTGTTGCTGGAGAGACTCCTCTTGCATGTGCACCCTATGAAACACCCAGAGAGTTTACCCTTGCTCCACTGGAATATCTTCTAAGAACTTCCCTTGATCCTACAAGGCACCTTGACCTTTTGATGACCATGACCAGGGAAACTCATTCTATGGCTGTAAAGTGCCATTCTTTGGACTCTGCAAGCAAAATCAATGCTCCTAGCTCGTATCCACCTGGCTACATTATTAGTTTGGCCAAGGGAGTGTCAGATAACTTTTGAGGGTCTCTGAACACCACATTACAACCATATAAGAATAATCTGGAAGCCTCAGGAACACTGTGGAGGTCTAGGAGGAAGCAGGTGATACAGTCAGAGCTATGCCTGGTTCAAGGTAGATAAGGGACAGGAAGAGAGGCAGCCCCATCAGATGGCTCTGTCAGCATCCCAGCTGACATAGGAAGGCTGGTTATCTGTGTGTATAGTCCAACAGAGGTTTCACTTTCTATATACATCTCTGATTTATCGTGACTATTGCCCTATCCCTCAGTATAACAGTTCTAAGTATCATGCAATCCAGATGTAGGCTAAGAAATAACATATTAATTGACATAATCAATAATTATTTTACCCTCTATAGTGAGTTTAAAAGATATATACCATAAAACTACCAGGATCTGCCAAGAAAGTAAAATATCAACTAAATTATTGGAAACAATAATTAAAATAGCTGTCGATCAACAAAAGTCTAGAGAACGTTGATTTGTTTTGTTCGGGTTAAAAATCTCTTAAAAGAGAATACTATGTGTTCAATTAACCCATCTCAGAAACTTCTCTTAAGCCAGGTTACCCACAAGGAGCAAAGTCACTCAAGATAGAAAAAGATCTACAGTCACCAATAAGTCCTTGCCTGATTCTAAGTGACTATCAAGGCCAAGGTGGTTTCTCCAAAGTATTCTAAGACTTCAGCACCCCAGCATCGGAGGTAAGACAGACCAGTGGGCAGGGATAACAGTTGTGCTTACCCTGTGTCATCCTGGAAGCCTTCCAGCTCATCCCGCTGCTCCGCCAGCGTGGCTTCCAGATCCAGGTAGGCACCATTGTGGGACAGCTGCAGGGTACAGTCGTCGAGCTGGGAGAGAAAGAAGGAGTAAGTTCTAGCCATCTCTTCTGATGGGGACCAGGTACCATCAGGTCACTTAAGTTGCCCTCCAGGATTTTTAAAAACCAAGTTTTACTCTGAACTGTGTGTGGTACCTAGCTAGAGGAGGGACTATGCTAGTAAAAAAAAGCATCCTGGAGCCCATTTGGTTTAAGTGGACAGAGGCATCTGTCAGAGAGCTGGCATTGGCCCAAGTTGTAAAGATTCTGAAGTTGTAGTCAGCATCATTTTGTAATATTTAGAATGATTACTCACACTTAAAAATGCAGGTAAATTATTTTGCCCAAGATGGTGATTAATATTATGAGAAAACCAAGTATATAATGTCATGTTTGACTTCTGAGTCATCAAGATCGCTCTTAGTGATCTAGGTGGTGAGTCAAGACTCTCGTTCCAAAGTGCAGACGACCATGGTAGCTCAGGATTGAAATCCCAGTGCATTAGAAACAGAGGCAAGAGGAAAGATAGAAATACCATGGTGATCGCAGCTGGAGTTCTGGCCTAACAGCAGTTAGCTCTATTTTGATTTTCCAGCTTAATTCCCAGCAGCCTCAACATTGACTCTTGCTTCACAGTCCCCAAGAACTGCCAAGGATCTGCCTCAACATGTTCTGTGACAAAACCCCAAATAACAACAGAAAACCCCACAGTCTTCCTGGCCTGTGACAACAAGATCCTCAGGCCTCAGACTGACTGCCTTGTCCCACCCTCACCCCCTACTTCCATCTCCATCCCCACCCCCACATTCCAGGCATCACTAACTACCACCATTTCCCAATTGCCATCTTAACAAAATTATATATCTGGCCCAGGCAGGGCACCAAAGAACACAGAAGGGCTTCCGTCCCTCAGAGGTACAGTTTCACCGAATGAACGGGCCCGACAGATAGACTGTAGATTAGAGTAAGACACAGGTAAGAGCAACTGTCAGTCAAGGGATGCTCTTTCTCCATTTATGCTTCAGTGACTGTCTTCAGAAAAGATGCCAAACCCTCCATAACACTGTTCAAGTCCCCACCCTGGAGAAGGGTATCATTGCTCTCTAGCCAAATGTCACCACCTTGATCCCCTAATTAAAGGGTGAGAAAGGCCCTGTTCAATGGTGCTAGTAAGTCTCTCAACTGAAAAAGAAAAGGTGGACATGGGACTCTTTGTCCCTTAAGAGGAATATGTGGGGTGTGCCCTGAACAACCAGGGGATGAGGATTAAATTAAGATATTGACTGCCCTGTGACAGACTGCCTTGGGGCTGGTGTACAGAGGCTGAGATCCCAATGGAATCATCACACTGCCAGAGCCTTGCCATGATGCATACTCAGCCTCACCATTACACCCGAAACTCAAGATTAATATTTAAACTACCATCACGTGAGCCAAGGCGCAATGACAGTGACATAGTGAACTCATCTAGATAGTTCAGAGTTTGGAGGGGGTCAGCTCTCAGTCTCACTTTTACAAACTGGTAGAAGTCTATATTGTTACTTTGGTCACTGATGTTACAAAAACACTTAACCTAAGGAAGGAAGGGTTTGTTTTGTCTTGTGGTTTAAGAGGGGATACAGTCTATTATGCCTAGGAAGTTGTTGAATCAGGATCAAGAAGCAGCCAGTCACTGTCCACAGTCAAGAAGCAGAGAAGTTTGAATGTAGGAGTTCAGCTCACTACTTCCTTTTTATTTGCTCTAAAAGCCAAGCCTAGGGGATGGCGCCACCCACATTCAAGATAGTTCTCCCTTCCTCCGTTAGACTTCCTGGAAACATCCTTGTAAACAAACTCAGAGCTATGTCTCCATGGTGATTCTATATCAAGTTGACAACCAAGATTAACCATTTCAACCTCAGCAATATTCACTAAGTAACTTCCAAAACAAATAAATGTCCAAAGCCAAGGTGTAAAGGCAACGAGGAAAGGCTAATTTCAAACTGGTTATTATAAAAATTCAGGCAGAAATATCAAAACTTTCCCTGCTAAAGGACTCAGATGCCTCCCTGCCAGACTGAGTCCCTGGCCTTCATTCCTGCTTAGGAGGAGGCAACCTGATCCCCTGCCCTGGCCTCTCATGTCAAAAGTCCTCCCAGATGACTTAAGGGTCCTGGAATTTCCTGACTCGGACAATTTTCATGTCAACCCTGATCCCCTGGCAGCATGTCCCCTGCACTCCTTTCTTGGCTGAAAGTTTGGTGGCCAGGACACTGTCGGGCACTTCGGGACATAAGACAAAGCAGGGAGTCATGCGGGAAGATAGCATTACAGGGTTATTATAGAAGGGTGGCGATTAGGAAATTTAGGGGCAGTGACAGTGGCATGGCCGAGAGACTTCAGATCAGGTTGCAGCCTGTCAACCTGTGGCCAGGGTTCTGGCAGAGATCAAGCTGCTCCGGAGGGAGTCAATCCCAGACCCACAATAAAGGTCCTTCTACGTCTCCTAACTGTGCCACTCCCCGCTCCTGCCCCAGTCAAAACATGCCATTTAAACAAGCAGCCCGAAGACAGAGAAAACTCCTCTGTTCCTCAGATGCCGCACAAAGTGATTCTGGGGTTCTTTTGATTGCTCCTACAAAGAGAATGCACTCAAAAAGGGCAGGCTCACCATTCCGGAAAAAAACCTCAAACATCTGAAGTAAGGCTGATGTCACGTCTCGATTTATATATTCTTTCCTTTCCCTAAGCCAGTGAAGTGGTGTGTTGCTGGGGTGGTTTAATGATTATCTGGGTTCTGGCAGCAAGTCTAGAGAAACCTAGTCTAGGCAATAAAGTTTCTGTACAACCCTGAAATAGATTTGAACAGAACCCTTCTATAAATACACATGAGGCTACCCTTTAAACTAATTTTGTTAGTTGTGTAGCAGTGAGAGAATACAAGATTTAACAATAGCCTTCAAAGTTTAAAGAAAATCTCAAATGAGCATCACTGGCTTGTGTCATTTGGCAGGACCCTCCCAAGCTCACATCCACAACCACCCCATGGGATTCTCTATAACGGCCTGGAACCCATGCTGGCCTGTGTCTTGCTCCTCATGGGTGATACCTGATGCAGCCTAGCTGACCACTCCAGGCACTGGCTCCCAGGAGCTGTCCTCCCTTCCAGCCACTGGAATTCTGCCACTGAGTGAGTCCAACCCAGACGGCCAAGCTGCAGATGATCCAGCGACTGATGACTGACACACAAGGCAGCTCAAGAGGAATCAGGGAAACAAACCCAAGCCAGGACTTCCCAGTAGACCCTCGAGCTTCTCAGTAATTCCATGGCTGTTTGTTGAAGTCAATCTCCTCTCTCCATGATGTGTCACCACAGACCACCCACAGCTGACAGGTGAGGCAAATCTGACCACCCGAGCTCCCAGAGGCTGTGTGAGTGAAGGGTGAGAGGCTATCACAAGTTGCCCGCTAATGACAAGTCCAAGCAGGGATGACCACCACTCATCCAGCCCTGAGATGGAACCCTAAACACATATCTAACCTTGGCCCTCACTGAGCTAAAACTCCTGCTGGGGACAAAGGACAACACTAGATGCTGAGTACAAGGAATCTGAAGCACCAAGGGATTAGGGAATGGTGACTTCAAAGCCCCTCCCAGAGAAGTCAGAAAAACCAGGCATGTAAAACCCCTAGTCCTCAGAATTCTATTGCTCCACCTTAGTCCCCTTGCAAACTCCAAAGTAAAGAAGACAGTACCATGGTCTAAATGTGAAACTTTAGCAGGCTTTCATACTTGGACACTTGGTCCCCAACTGGTGGTACTGTTTTGGGGAGGCAGTGGATCCCTTAAGAGGTGGGTTATACAGTACCAGGTATGAGAAGCCCTTGTTTGAGTTATTGATCATGGCTTTCCATGATCTTAAAACATACAGGCTATGACTATTGCCCTTGGTTTCTACCCACCCCCAGAGTTGGAAGTTAAGTCCCTATTGCTAAAGATACCACCTACTTCAGAAATACCCAGAGATGCCTGAGCTAGAACTGACCTTAGTAACTCCTCCCCTGAGCACCCTTTCATGGTACCAGAAGTTACCAAAGGAGTGGAATAAATAATAGTCCTGCCCAGTTATAAAGCCCGTGAACCACAATAAATATCAATATGGCATAGTAACTCAGAAGATGCAATAGTGGTATGCATACCTTGGTGGTAACCAACAACTCTCTAATTGGACTCAAGGGAAATCATACCTAGTACAGGGAATCTAGCCAACTACTAGGTCTGGTGAAGTCATGGGTCTTGAACCTACAACTGCCACTTTATTAAACCAGCATAATGCCTAAGTACATTCTAAATATTTGTCCTTACACCCACAGATAAGTGTAGTTCTCACCCTGCATCAAAGAAACATCTCTTTGCAACATAGAAAGACCGTTCCAGAAAACCACAAACAGTCAGAACAGGGTTGTGGAGACCGGTGCCAATGGATACATCTACAAAACCATCTGGCACCTAAGGGAACGTTGCAGAGGAAGGGATGGGAAGATTATAAAAGCCAGAGAATCATGGAATTTGATGTGAGATTGTGTCTCCTCGTAAAGTCAGAACCTATATCGTAAATTCCCACCGACATGGCTACCTAAACATGAGCTAAGCAGGGAAAACAACAGTGGGCATGACAAAGTGGATGAGGGAAAAACCGTGAGACCTCAACCCTACACAAAGAACTAAAAGCGGAAGGGATGCTAAGAGTGGAGGAAACAGTCCTCCTCAGAGAAGAGCGCATCAGTTGTTATCCGATACCAAATACTCAGCTCTGAAAAAATACACACGAGTAACATTATACACACAATTAATGAAAAAAAAGGTCATGAGTTTGAAAGGGAACAGGGAGTACATGAGAGGGCTTGGAGGGAGGAAAGGAATGGGAAAAAGGAGGGCGCAGTATAGCTAGAGGAAACGAGTCACTATATACAGGATCCTGTCCCCAACCTCTCTGCCTCCTGATCTGCCGGGATGCGTGGAAGCATCTGCTGCTGCAGTCAGAAGCTGTTCTCACTGCCCTGCTCCCTCCGCCATGATCGACTATACCCAGAAAATGAATCTTGGCTCCCTCAAGTTGCTTTAGCTAAATATTTTATCACAGTGGTAAGGAAGTCACCCGTATAAAGCAAACTATGATAGATTCTAGCTATCGCAAGCCCAGGCCTTCTGAGCTCTGCCATCCCGGGCTGCTCCTGGCTCAGAAACTAAGCACCATGTGAACCCTGGTGCTCTCCAAGGCTGAGTTCACCACGAGCCTCTTTAGTGTACACCTCAAGCCAACCACTGCTCTCAGAGGGGTACGCAAGCAGTCAGCACATTTCAGCTGATCACTTAATGAACGACTGCACCCAAAGGCAGCAGAGACAAGAAGCTGGACTTCGATGGACGAGCAAATAAAGTTAGAAAAGACAGTTTCCCGACGAGTTGCCATGTGTTCCTTTCACACTTCCTAAAAAATCCAACTCAAAATGCTGGCTCTGTCCCTCGGGCTTCTAGGGGTTATGCTCCTCCATAAGAACCATTGCAGTGGAATGAAGCGGGGGCGGGGTGGGGGCTCCAGCTATGGGCTTGCCCTCTGCTCACCATTTCATATATACATATATATATGAAAGCAAATACTGCCCGCTCAAGAGCAGAATGTCCATCTCTGAGAAAACTCTCCTACAGCTTCAGGGGACTCATACAGCCCATCCAAAATGGCACCGCTAAAGTGAACCCCCTCTCCTCACAATACCACAATGCCCCCAAGTTAATGTTACCTTAAAAAAAGAAAAAGAAAACCCAAACACATTTCATATATATATATATATGAAACACATTTCATATATATATATGAAACACATTTCATATATATATACATATATATATGTATATATATATGTATATATATGTGGGCTTGCCATATATGAGCTAAATCGGGAAGTAGTACTCTACATAGGACAGTCAGTCTTTCATTCTTGTTGCCTAAATGACACAGTATAGTAATTTTTGACATCATATTGCATATCTTTAATAATTTAGAGATGACATATATTACACACATGGATGGGCATAGGTTATAAGCAGACTTATATGCATTTTACCTAAAGTATTTGAACAGCCACAGATTTGTCCCTTGTACCCTAACTAATAACAATGTCATACATTTCATAACAGAAAATCATATCTATAAGGATAAAACTAAAAACATAAATATAGGAAACAGCTGGCCGGTTTTCTTAAGAAACCAAGAAACTGGATTACGCAATAGCAAAAGAAAATCAGTGTCGCTGACCAGCCCTTACCAAGTGCAATCCTACGGATCATGAGTCTCTTCAGAGTAACTATAATACAGCCAGTTTAATAAATGAATTAGGGAAAAATGTAAGGATACCTCCGAAGATCCAGACCCTGGAATTATGAAATATTATGAGTGTCCTTGTTTCGAAAGTGGCTTGATTTTGCTTCCTCTGATGCATAGGTGAGCTGTTGGTGGTCAGCAACCCAAGCACCAATAGCCTTTTTCTGAGCTGATTCGGAGAATTTCCAAATCAAGTTCTAGATTTCCATTTAAACTAAAAAGCGCACACAGCCTACCCACCAGCAATGGTGGTATTCTGCCAGAATCCGCAAGACAAAGGCGAGAGCTTTAGGAAATTGTAACAGGTATTCTGGCAAAGGAATCACTCTTCATCATTAAATAGCCAAAGGCATATTGGGCTTTTTAATACAAACAGCTAGAATGCATTGGCTTACACGGATAGCATGTCCTGTGTTACATGGATACCATGTCCACATAAATTTACTTAAATTGAAAATTTTTCCATTGCTGTTTCAGGAAACCTGGAAGGAAGGGAAGGATATGAGTGTTAAAGTAGGGATCTTGGGAACGCCTGGGTGACTGACACAATATGGAAGGGTCTAAAACAAGCAAAGCCTTGAATTTCTTGACTGAGCAAATTAGTAAAAAGAAGTGCTACTCACCGACATGGGAAATACCAGGTAAAAAGTGTGTGGGACAGGAATAAAGCTGGGATTTCTCTCTCTCACCTGCTTTGTATATTGTGTCTCAACAAATGGAGGCATTTAGGTTATTTAAGAAAAATCATACACAAATTTTATTATTTTCAAAGAACTAAATTTTAATTTTAATTATTTTCTTTTTCTCTGTTTCTTTTTCACTCACTTTGTGAATTGTTTTGGGTTTTTGTGTGGTGTGTGTGTGTGTGTGTGTGTGGTGTAGTGTGGTGTGTGTGTGTGTGGTGTAGTGTGGTGTGTGTGTGTGTGTGTGTGTGGTGTAGTGTGGTGTGTGTGGTGTAGTGTGGTGTGTGTGTGGTGTATGTGCATGGTGTAGTGTGGTATGTGTTGTGGTGCATGTGTTGTGGTATGTATGTTGTGGTGTGTGGTATGGCTTGTGTATGTGTGTGTGTGGTGTAGTGTGGTGTGTGTGTGTGTGTGTAGTATGTGTGTGTACTATGGTGTGTATGTGTGCATGTGGTGTCTGGGGGAGTTGTTTTGTTTGAGTCTCTTTAAGATATACATTGTTTATTTTATTGTATGGGTGTTTGCGTACGTGTGTTCATGTGTGCCACATGTCTGTGGTGGTCATGCAGTCCAGATGAGGACATCAGAACCCCTGGAGTGGCCGATGACTCTGAGCCCCTGTGGCAATGCTTAGGTCAGCATGCACGTCTTTCCTCTTCCTTTTCCATCTCCACAGCAAGCAGCTTCACAGTGACCTGCTGACCACCCTGTTCATAGGACCCTGTTTCACAGTGACACCTTTTCCAGCAGACATCATGAAGTAGAGGACTAAGAAGGGTTGTCCCTAAGAAATGTCCCCCGTATTCTCTGCCTGAGCTACACAATAAAGTTCCTATTGAGAAAATGAAACAAAGGGGAAGAAGACTCTGAGAGACACGTGTACATCTGTAAAGACCTCGTGTTAGAGAGTGTAAGAAACTATTACAACCAAATGGCAACAGGCAAATAACCGATGGTTGATGGGGAGCTACTTCCATCCCCTCATGATAAGGCCTGTAGAATATGAGTGAGAACCCCAAGACCCTGCAACCCAGGGTCTCCACCATCCATCTTCAGTGGTTCTCAGACTCCAGTGCACACAATTGCCTCCTGGAACATTGGGTCACACCCAAACATCCAAATCCTGTGGGTCTAGGCATCTGGATCCCAAGGATGTGTATAATTCCTACCATTACCCAGTGAATAGATACACTGTGTATAAGAACCTTAGACTTCACTCTGAGACAGAAGACAGAGATGAGACTGTTAAACTCCTCAGGGGAAGAAGTAAGCCAAGAGCAAACTCTGAAGCCCTAATTGCTTCAGAACTTGTTCTTCTCCCAGTCCTTGGCTCTTCTTTCAGTCACCATGTAGCCTAATAGATTCTTCCTAATGGGCAAGTATATCCCTGGGGCTAACTGTGGGTATCAGGATAACACCCCAGCAAAGATGCACTGAGATCTTTGGAAACAGTACAAATGGACCAACACTCTGGCTTCACGGTAGCCATATCTGGGCCTAGCAACAGAAGCCACACCTCACAGAAAGTCCAGCTGGCTGCCACTGTGAACTTCGAGGAAATGTTTTCAATAATTCTAGAGGGAGAGCTGCCTGCTAGCCAGGAAGCCTGAGCACACGAGCCAATCAGAGCATCCCCAGAAGAAAAGAAAACCAGTCTCATTGTTCATTATCACAGCTGTAAAACTCAGAGACTGGCAGATGTCACAATACCAGTGAACAGTTCCTGCCTTGCTTGGTGGGGCCAGCTTGACCATTTACAATAGCTTTGGTTAGTTGCCAAAAGTTTAGAATAAAGACAATATACATTAAACTCCAGGTTCTCTGTTCCCAGGAGGACCAGAGTAATGTAGAGCGCCTGCAGTTTCCCCTCCCCTGGCTGAGCTCCACCACACTTCCTTTGGTGCATACACTTCCAAGTCTCCAGGCCTCCTGCCCACCTGGCTCCTGAATGCTGTAAGTCGGAACCATGGTTCAGGAGAGGCAACTGCTCTCTATGCAGACACTATGACTGGATGTAGTCTCTTCTTCTCAGCTGTCTGTAACACTATATGCTGTGTACAGTCAGCCCTTCTCAATAACCAAGCAAGTTCCACATCAGGAGCATTAAGTCAACCATGTCCTTACTCTATTCCCTTAGTAACTCATTAACCTCATGACCAGACAGCCCTGGCTCAGAGATGAGTGAAAATCCCCCCTCAAAACACCTCTCCATAGTTCTGCCCAGGTTCCCGTAAGGTGTGCTGTCATGAGATCCTGAGTGCTTAGGTCAGCAAGGCCACCTGCCTCTCTCATTTACACCTCCACAGCAGGCAGCTTTGTGGTAACTTGCTGACCACTCTGTTTATAGGACCCTGCTTCACACTGATGCCTTCCCCAGCCTATATCATGAAGTAAAGGACTGGGAAGGTTTTCATCGCTTTCCCCTGTACTCTCTGCCAAAACTTTTCCAATACAATTAAACACTTACAGCCATCACGCACCTATAAATGGCAAATTGTACATGTTTAACTGAGAGACAACAAAGGGAGAGGAGGGAAGAGGAGGGGTGAGAATGAAAAGGGGAAGGGAGGGAAGGGGAGGGAAGCTGAGAGAAGGGGAGAGGAAAGGAGGGGAAGAAGGAGGATGGGAGAAAGCAAACACTGCCCGCTCAAGAGCAGAATGTCCATCTCTGAGAAAACTCTCCTACAGCTTCAGGGGACTCATACAGCCCATCCAAAATGGCACCGCTAAAGTGAACCCCCTCTCCTCACAATGCCACAATGCCCCCAAGTTAATGTTACCTTAAAAAAAGAAAAAGAAAACCCAAACACATTTCATCTCTAATTTGTGTCTCAGTCATGTCTGGGGAGAAAATGTGGGCTCTTCTTGTGGGGGTGATTCGTATCGTATTGTGTGACAGCTGTGAGCATGGTTAGGGCCACAGCTAGGTCTGAGATATTTAGGGGCCGCACTCGCAAACCACTGTGCACACCTCTATAGCTGAAGGGAAAGCTATTAATCTGTAACTCTAGAAATGTCTGTAGTTAGAACAATGAGTGTCTGAGGAGTCTGTCCACTGACAGATAAAATAATTGGACTTAAGATTGCTGAATATTAGTTCCGCGGTGGGACCTTCTGCCTGGTGGAGGGACCCCGCGCAGGGAGGGAGCCCGCCAGCTTCCCTTCCGCGACCTCTGTTCCCGCGGACTGCGCTGGAGAGACCGGTACCCAGGCTCTCCCCCCGATATAACATCACTTGGGACACGGCCTGTTGGGGCTTCCGTCTGTGCCCGAGGGCGGGTTGGCGCTGTAGTCGTCTGGGCGCCAGATCGGCGGGCCATCGTGACCACAGGGTGAGCGGCTCCACGGAGACTGCCCTCCGCCATCTTTGCTCCAGTGACCAGGTAGTTGGGACCGCCAGGCTCAGAGACAGACAGGCATAATATCGCTTCGGTTTCAGGCAGCTTGGGTGTAACCTGCTCCCAGGTGCTGGGCTGATCTGCAGTAACCAGCGCGCCAGTTCCGCGGTGGGACCTTCTGCCTGGTGGAGGGACCCCGCGCAGGGAGGGAGCCCGCCAGCTTCCCTTCCGCGACCTCTGTTCCCGCGGACTGCGCTGGAGAGACCGGTACCCAGGCTCTCCCCCCAATATAACATCACTTGGGACACGGCCTGTTGGGGCTTCCTTCTGTGCCCGAGGGCGGGTTGGCGCTGTGGTCGTCTGGGTGCCAGATCGGCGGGCCATCGTGACCACAGGGTGAGCAGCGCCACGGAGAGTGCCCTCCGCCATCTTTGCTCCAGTGACCAGGTAGTTGGGACCACCAGGCTCAGAGACAGACAGGCATAATATCGCTTCGGGTTCAGGCAGCTTGTGTGTAACCTGCTCCCAGGTGCTGGGCTGATCTGCAGTGACCAGCGCGCCAGATCTGCTGTGGGACTTCTGCCTGGCAGAGGGACGCCCCCTCCCTCCCCCAGGAGAGATCACACACCCCTGCACAGGGCAGGAGCCTGCCAGCCTCCCTTTGGCGACCTCTGCTCCAGGAATCCACTAGGCTGAGCCTTTAGATGTGCAAGGCCTCCCCAATATAAGATCACTTGGGGCAAAGCACATTAGGGCTCCAAAGTCACTCAGGAGCAGGCAGGCCCCAGAAATCGGTGCCAGGGGAATCCTGGTAATCCAGGGGGGGCAGAAATAGCTTTGCAGGCTCACAGGAGGTCCAACCAACAGCCAGTGGCAGCAGGACCAACTAACACCAGAGGTATCCAGATGGCAAAAGGCAAACGTAGGAATGTTACTAACAGTAATCAAAGTAATGTGGGACCATCCGAACCCAACTCTCCAACAGCAGCAAGTCCTGGATACCCCACCACACCCGAAAGACAAGATCTGGATTTAAAATCACTTCTCATGATGCTATTAGAGGATCACAAGAAGGACACAAATAAATCTCATAAAGAGTTACAGGAGACCATGAATCAACGGTTAGAAGCCCTTACAAAGGAAACACAAAAATCGCTTAGAGAAATGCGGGAGAACATGGATCAAAAGATGGAGGCGCACAAGGAGACAACACAAAAATCGCTTAACGAGATGAATCAACGGGTAGATGCACTCACAAAGGAATCACAAAACTTGCATAAAGAAATGCAGAAGAATATGGGTCAACAGACGGATGCCCATAAGGAGGCAACACAAAAATTGCTTAAAGAAATGAATCAACGGTTAGATGCCCTTACAAAGGAAACACGAGAACTGCTTAAAGAAATGCAGGAGACGATGGATCAACAGATGGAATCCCATGAGGAGGAAACACAAAAATCGCTCAGAGAAATGCAGGAGAACGTGGGTCATCAGGAAGAAATCCTGAAAGAGGTAATGCAAAAATACCTTAAAGAAATACAGGAAAATACAAACAAACAAGTGAAGGATCTCAGCAAATCCATCCAGGAACTAAAAAAGGAAGTAGAAACAACTAAGAAATCACAAAGGGAGACAACTTTGGAGATAGAAAACCTTGGGAAGAAATCAGGAGTCATAGATGCAAACATCAACAATAGAATACAAGAGATGGAAGAAAGAATCTCAGGTGCTGAAGATTCCATAGAAAGCATCGACTCAACAGTCAAAGAAAATGCAAAATGCAAAAAACGCGTAACCCAAAACATCCAGGAAATCCAGGACACAATGAGAAGACCAAACCTAAGGATTATAGGTATAGATGAGAGTGAAGATTTGCAACTTAAAGGGCCAGTAAACATCTTCAACAAAATTATGGAGGAAAACTTCCCTAACTTAAAGAGAGAGATGCCGATGAACATACAAGAAGCCTACAGAACTCCAAACAGACTGGACCAGAACAGAAATACCTCCCGTCACATAATAATCAAAACACCGAATGTTCTAAACAAAGAAAGAATACTAAATGCAGTAAGAGAAAAGGGCCAAGTAACATACAAAGGAAGACCTATCCGAATCACATCAGACTTCTCACCAGAGACTATGAAAGCCAGAAGATCCTGGGCAGATCTCATGCAGACACTAAGACAGCACAAATGCCAGCCTAGACTACTATACCCAGCAAAACTCTCAATCACCATAGATGGAGAGACCAAGATATTCCATGATAAAACCAAATTTTCACAATATCTTTCCACAAATCCAGCCCTGCAACGGATAATAGGTGGAAACCTCCAATACAGGGAGAGAAACAACACCCTGGAAAAAATGAGATAATAACCTTCTTGAATCAAACCCAAAAGTAGATAACCACTCAAACATAAAGATAGCGTCAAGAATGGCAGATGGCAATAATCACTATGCCTTAATCTCTCTTAATATCAATGGTCTCAATTCCCCAATTAAAAGACATAGACTAGCAGACTGGATACGTAAACAGGACCCAGCTTTTTGCTGCATGCAGGAAACGCACCTCAGTGTCAAAGACAAACACTACCTCAGAGTAAAAGGCTGGAAAACAATTTTACAAGCAAATGGCCCCAAGAAACGAGGTGGAGTAGCCATCCTAATATCGGATAAAATTGATTTTCAACCCAAAGTCATCAAAAAAGACACAGAAGGACACTACATACTGATCAAGGGAAAAATCCACCATCAAGAACTCTCAATCCTGAATATCTATGCTCCAAATGCAAGGGCACCCTCATTCGTAAAAGAAACTTTACTAAAACTCAAAGCACACATCGCACCGCACACAATAATACTGGGTGACTTCAACACCCCGCTCTCTGAAATGGATCGTTCAGGAAAGCAGAAACTAAACAGGGACACAGTGAATCTAATTGAAGCCTTGGACCAAATGGAACTAACTGATATATATAGAACATTTCATCCTAGAGCTAAAGAATACACCTTCTTCTCAGCTCCTCATGGTACCTTCTCCAAAATTGACCATATAATTGGTCACAAATCAGACCTCAACAGATACAAGAAGATAGAAATAATCCCATGCCTCCTATCAGATCACTATGGAATAAGGGTGGTCTTCAATGGCAACAAAAACAAAAGAAAACCCACGTACACATGGAGGCTGAACAATGCTCTACTCAATGATAACTTGGTCAAGGTGGAAATAAAGAAAGAAATCAAAGACTTTTTGAAAGTTAATGAAAATGAAGGCACAACATACCCTAACTTATGGGACACAATGAAAGCAGTGCTAAGAGGAAAATTCATATCCCTGAGTGCCGCCAAAAAGAAACGGGAGACAGCATACACTAACAGCTTAATGGCACACCTGAAAGCCCTGGAACAAAAAGAAGCAAATACACCAAAGAGGAGTAGAAGGCAGGAAATCATCAAACTCAGGGCTGAAATCAATCAAGTAGAAACAAATAAAACCATACAAAGAATCAACAAAACGAGGAGTTGGTTCTTTGAGAAAATCAACAAGATAGATAAGCCCTTAGCCAGACTAACCAGAGGGCACAGAGATAGTATCCAAATTAATAAAATCAGAAACGAAAAGGGAGAGATAACAACAGAAACTGAGGAAATTCAAAAAATCATCAGATCCTACTACAAAAACCTGTATTCAACACAACTAGAAAATCTTGAGGAAATGGACAATTTCCTTGACAGATACCAAGTACCAAAATTAAATCAGGATCAAATAGACCATCTAAACCGTCCTATAACCCCTGAAGAAATAGAAGTTGTCATTGGAAGTCTTCCAACCAAAAAAAGCACAGGTCCAGATGGTTTTAGTGCAGAATTCTATCAGACCTTCAAAGAAGACCTAACACCAATACTCTTCAAACTGTTCCACAAAATAGAAACAGAAGGAACACTACCCAACTCGTTCTATGAAGCCACAATTACACTAATACCAAAAGCACACAAAGATCCGACAAAGAAAGAGAATCTCAGGCCAATCTCTCTTATGAATATCGATGCAAAAATACTCAATAAAATTCTTGCCAACCGAATCCAAGAACACATCAAAACGATCATTCACCACGATCAAGTAGGCTTCATCCCAGGGATGCAGGGATGGTTCAATATAAGGAAATCCATCAATGTAATCCACTACATAAACAATCTCAAAGAAAAAAACCACATGGTCATCTCATTAGATGCTGAGAAAGCATTTGACAAAATTCAGCATCCTTTCATGCTAAAGGTCTTGGAAAGATCAGGAATTCAAGGCCCATATCTAAACATAGTAAAAGCAATTTACAGCAAACCAGTAGCCAGCATCAATCTAAATGGAGAGAAACTTGAAGCAATCCCACTAAAATCAGGGACTAGACAAGGCTGCCCTCTCTCTCCATATCTTTTCAATATAGTACTTGAAGTTCTAGCTAGAGCAATTAGACAAGAAAAAGAGGTCAAAGGGATACAAATTGGAAAGGAAGAAGTCAAACTATCACTATTTGCAGACGATATGATAGTATACATAAGCGACCCAAAGAACTCCACCAGAGAACTCCTACAGCTGATAAACGACTTCAGCAAAGTGGCCGGATATAAAATCAACTCAAGCAAGTCAGAAGCCTTCCTATACTCAAAGGATAAGCAGGCTGAGAAAGAAGTAAGAGAAATAATACCCTTTACGATAGCCACAAACCATATTAAGTATCTTGGCGTGACGCTAACCAAACAAGTGAAAGATCTGTATGACAAGAACTTCAAGTCTCTGAAGAAAGAAATTGAAGAAGACCTCGGAAGATGGAAAAATCTGCCATGCTCATGGATTGGCAGGATTAATATAGTAAAAATGAGCATCTTACCAAAAGTAATACACAGATTCAATGCAATCCCCATCAAAATCCCAACTCAATTCTTCATAGAGTTAGAAAGAGCAATTCAAAAATTCATCTGGAATAACAGAAAACCCAGAATAGCTAAAACTATTCTCAAGAGTAAAAGAACCTCTGGGGGAATCAGTATCCCGGACCTCAAGCTGTACTACAGAGCAATAGTGTTAAAAACTGCATGGTATTGGTACAGTAACAGACATGTAGATCAATGGAACAGAATTGAAGACCCAGAAATGAATCCACACTCCTATGGTCACTTGATCTTTGACAAAGGAGCTAAAACCATCCAGTGGAAAAAAGATAGCCTTTTCAACAAATGGTGCTGGCTCAGCTGGAGGTCAACATGCAGAAGAATGCAAATTGACCCATCCTTATCTCCTTGCACTAAGCTCAATTCTAAGTGGATCAAAGATCTCCACATAAAACCAGACACACTGAAACTAATAGAAGGGAAACTAGGGAAGAACCTTGAACATATGGGCACAGGGGAGAATTTCCTGAACAGAACTCCAATAGCTTATACTCTAAGATCAAGAATAGACAAATGGGACCTCATTAAATTACAAAGTTTTTGCAAGGCAAAAGACACCGTCAAAAAGACAAAGCGGCAACCAACTAACTGGGAAATGATCTTTACCAACCTTACATCCGACAGAGGGCTAATATCCAAGATATACAAAGAACTCAAGAAGTTAAACTCCAGAGAGGCAAGTAACCCTATTAAAAAATGGGGTACAGAGCTCCACAAAGAGTTCTCACCTGAAGAATATCTAATGGCTGAGAAGCACCTAAAGAGATGTTCATCATCCTTAGTCATTAGGGAAATGCAAATCAAAACAACCCTGAGATTCCATCTCACACCAGTCAGGATGGCTAAGATCAAAAACACAGGAGACAGCAGTTGTTGGCGAGGATGTGGAGAAAGAGGAACACTCCTCCACTGCTGGTGGAATTGCAGGCTGGTACAACCACTCTGGAAAGCAGTCTGGCGGCTCCTCAGAAAACTGGGCATGACACTTCCGGAGGATCCGGCTATACCACTCCTGGGCATATACCCAGAGACTTTACCTGCATGCAATAAGGACACATGCTCCACTATATTCATAGCAGCCTTATTTATAATAGCCAGAAGCTGGAAAGAACCCAGATGTCCCTCAACGGAGGAATGGATTCAGAAGATGTGGTATATTTACACAATGGAATACTACTCTGCAATTAAAAACAATGAATTCACGAAATTCCTAGGCAAATGGTCAGAACTTGAAAATATCATCCTTAGTGAGGTAACCCAATCACAAAAGATCACACATGGTATGAAGTCACTGATAAGGGGATATTGACCCAGAATCTCAGAATACCCTAGACACAATCAGCATATCAATAGATTTCTAAAAAGATGGAAGGAGAGACCCCTGGTCCTGGAAAGACTGGATGTAGGGGAACGCCAGGACAGAGTAATGAGAGGGGGTTGAACGGAGAAAAGAGGGAGGGAAGGGGGCTTATGGGACTTTCGGGGAGGGAGGAAACGGGAAAGGGGAAGTGATTTGGAATGTAAATTAAAAAAATAAAATAAAATTAAATTAAAAAAAAAAAAAAAAAAAAAAAGATTGCTGAATATTAAGTTTTAAGAATTAATTAGATTTTGGGCCAGAGAGATGGCTCAGCAGTTAAGAGCACCTTAGGTCCTCAAATCCCAACAACCCCACGGTAGCTCACAACCATCTGTAACAGATTCTGGGGTATCTGAAGACAGCTACAGTGTGCTCATTTAAATAAATAAAATCTTTAAACAAAAGAATTATTTAGATTTTGTAACTTGGGCTTTTTGTTTATATTATTGCATATATATACACATATATAAATATACATATACACATATATATGAATGAGTGATCAGGAAGCCTGTGGAGGTTAGAGGATACCTGCATGGAAGCTTTTTTCTCTTTCCACCTTGCTTGGGTTCCAGAAATCAAACCCAGGTGGACAGGCTTATATGGCATTTCCTTTATCCACTGAGCCATCTCACCCACCCAAAATCAAAGTTTTAAGTACAATATGTTTTACTGTGGAATTTGAATTTGAAGATTATTCTCTGTAAGGTTTAGACTTATCCTCAGTCATCATATTGCTCTCCAGAAACACTTGACAGTTAAAATACAGGCCACCTTGCTGGCTAGCTGGTTGGTTGGTTGGTTGGTTGGTTGGTTGGTTGGTTGGTTGGGTTGGGTTGGTTTTTATTTTGACTTTAGCTTTGGTTTGAAACAGGGTTTCTCTATGTGATCCTAGCTGTCCTAGAGCTAGCTATGTAACCAGCCCTTGCCTAGCACAAGCAGGGCTCATGGTTGGATCCCCAGCAGTGTTTAAACATTTTCTTTTGTGATAACAGTAAAAGGAATAAGAGAAGAGTTTTCAATATGTGTCTTAGTTAGGGTTTTACTGCTGTGAACAGACATCATGATCAAGGCAAATCTTGTAAAGGACAAAATTTAATTGGGGCTGACTTACAGTTTCAGAGGTTCAGTCCATTATCATCAAGGTGGGAGCATGGCAGCATCTAGGCAGGCATGGTGCAGGAGGAGCTGAGAGTTCTACATCTTCATCTGAAGGCTGCTAATGGAAGACTGGCTTCCAGGCAGCTAGGATAAGGGTCTTAAAGCCCACACCCACAGTGACCTCCTCCAACAGGGCCACACCTTTCTAATAGTGCCACTCCCTTGGGTTGATCATATACAAACCATCACAGTATGGAAACCCTTTTGTCTTTGCAAGAGTAGTGGTTTATACTTGCACCTTCAGCATTCTGAAGCCTGAGGCAAGAGGATTGGGAGTTTGAGGGCAGCTTGGGCTATGCAGTAAGGCTTTATATTAATTAGGTGTCTTGTTGCTGCAACAAAATACTTCCAAAAACAACTTGAGAAAGGAAGGCCCCTTCTTACTCAGTGGGAAACCCCAACCCCTTGACTGCCCACATTCACCTTAATTAATCCAATGGAGCTACGCCTTCACAGACACAGAGGTTTGCTTCCTAACTGATCCTACATCCTGTCAAGTTGACAGTATTAACCATCACAAACCTCATCTACATACATTTTTCAAAGCCTAAATCAGAATTTTCCTCAGGTCCTTCCCAGAAGCAGTTCAAATGTCTTTAGTTACAGTCAGTGGAATCTTGGTGACAAGACAGGACTTTCCGATTCAGAAGAAAGATGAAAGAAGTTGGTTCTAGAAAGCACTCAGTCCAGCCATCTCCAGGGAGGACCATGCAGCAGCCAGCTGCCTGTGTGTCTCCCTCCTTCACCCAAGAGAGCTTCTAGCAGCTGCCCTGCCACCAGGCTTTAGGCCGAGAATAATCATTCCCAGATGTTGGAGAAGGATGTTCTGACCAAGCAGGCACTGCAGCTCCAGATGTATGTGGTCAGTTGAATACTCCCTGTGTCCCGTAAGGTTGCCACAACACTCAAGCTGTTCTCCCAGAGAGAAGCCCGACCCTTCACAGATTGACTTTCAGTCATTTCTTACCTGCTCAGACAAGACCATTGGATGAGAACTGTGCAGTCATTAGGTCCTCCATTCCAGCCACCTAGAGCCACCACGATCCAGTAACCGGTCTACCGGAAACACAGACGCATCCAAGTTCCTGTACCCCTAAAACTGGGTAGACTGGGCATGTCTCCTCCAACGAATCTCTGGGCTCTTACCAACGAGGAAATCCCCCTAACTCAGACATGCTTGACAGGTCTGAAACCTCAAGGCGATGACCACCAAGCATAGAGCTGTTTCCACCAGGCAACTACCATGAGAATCAGAAGCCGGGTTTGAATCTTTCAGCACCAGGATCTATGAGAACAGGCCTCAGGGACACCTTGGAAGGCCAGATGTGTGGAGACAGGGTGCCGGGCTGAAGGTGGCCATGGAAGACTTCAGAACACCTTGCCCGTGCCATTGAGCACAGTGGTCAGTGCCGGTGGCCTGTACACTGCTCACTTTTGGCTCAGACGCTGCCTCTGCTCAACTTCTCTTTCCAGACCTTTCTACACATACAGTCTAGTGAATAAATATTACTTTAAAACGTGGTGCGGAACCAGGAAGATGGCTCAGTAAGAAAAGGCAGTTGTCACCCAATTCTGACAACCTGGGTCCAATCCACAGGATCTGTGTGAAGTTGAAACCAACTTTACAAAGTTGTTTTGACTTCCAAAAGTGGGGGGGGGCTGGGGTATACATATGCACAAAAAGTACATAAGTAAATAAATATTTTAAGCCATCAAGTTTAATAAAATCAGAGAGGTGTGCTTTCTGCAGGTGCCAGGAATTACATTCAGACCCTGCGCACTGCTCACTGAGACACTAGCAGGACCGAACCAACACATTGGGAGATTTTGTTGGTTTTTATTTGTCTGTTTGTTTGTTTGGGTTTTTGTTTTATTGTTGATTTTGTTTTGTTATTGTACTTTTAGGGTAGAGTTTTGCTATCAAGCCCAGCTTCATCTAGAACCCACTAAGAGGCTCAGGCTTTGCTGGAACTCACTTTGTAGCCCAGCCTAGCCTCTGGGGGGCAAATGGACCATGACACCAGACAAAAGATCTGGTAAGGCTGAATGTGCCCCAACCTTGGGAAACTCAGAACTGAGAGTGGTAGGTGTGGGGCGAGCTCCCTAGCTAACTCTGCCTGCTCTAGAACACATAATCATGACAGCCCACTGAGAGGACCATGACAATTGGTCATGTAACATACAAACCTGAAGTTCTCCATGCTAATGAGGTCTCTAGATAGGCCCTGAGTGTTCAGCCAACAAGCTTCCCTTCCTGGGTATTTCTTCCCACAATAGGTATTTAATCCCTGGTTCACCCTGAGTAAGGTCTCTTCATCAAGGATTGCTGAGTAGAGAGGCCTTTGTCATAAAGAACTATGCATAAATCTCCCAGTCTTCTCCGTCCTAGTCCCTCCATATTCTCGACACTTACTCAGAACCAAATTGCGTTCCACCCTCTCCATTCCCCCACTCCCCACCCCCATCCAGGGTTCTGCCTCCCCCTTCCTGCCTGGTCTGTGAATGCCCTGAAGGGAATCTGGCACAGACCAGAGACCTCCTTCCTAACTCCCAACAACACTCCAGCAGCACCTGGGTACACAGGAGACTGGAAGTCACAGCAACTGTCCCAGACCCCACTGTTTCCCACTCCAGAAAAACAAAGACTGAGGACTGCCATTACAGACTGCGTTCTGCCTCCCCTGGGTATGCTAGCCACACTCCAGGCACCCAGGCAGCGAGACAGGGCGCAGAACCACAAGCCTTGAGGTATCATGCCCAGCTCTAATTTTGTATGTCCAATAATCCCTGAGTGATGTCAAGGATGAGAGGTGAGAGATGGAATAAGCATTCACAAGCACCATGGCACAGGGAAGGACAATATAGGACAGTCAAACCCACAGAAGGAAGTGATACTTGAAGTGACTAGAAAGAAGGCTCGTGGTTAAAACGCTGGATAAAAGAAACAAAGAACAAAGTAAGTTGGAGCTGGGCTGTGATGACTACGGTGCCATCCAGTGTGACAGTTCCACAAAGAAGCTCTTCTCAGACTGAAGTCTGTGTACACTGCTGAAGGGTTCCTTTAACCCAAGTTTCCAGACTAACGAACACTGGGACAGAGGCATCACAGTGAATATAGGCACTTGTTAGCACAACTGATGCCTGGGTGTTCCTCTTCCTTGCACCAGGCATATTCATACTCCAACACAAGTTCCATAGGTACACCTTACATGGACTCGAGTTTGCCTCTGATTTGTCCAATGACCACAAGCAAACTAACAATCTGGCAATTTTTTCTGCCACGTGGAGTACAGATGTGCATCACCTCCAAAACAAGGCCTGGGCTCCTTCTTACCCTAGGAACCTCAGGTTCCCTCAACCCTGGGGGACCATAAGCATTTTCTTCAATCCAACCATGACTCTACTACCAACATATAATCTCTCTATAGACATCAATGTGACCACAGATGGCAGAGCCTTGTATAAAGAAGGGAGTCTCAGTGATGGTGTAGTTTGTGACAGTTGACCTAGAAACCAAGAATAGAGTCTCCAGTCCTCCTCTGGAAAATGCTAGGCTGATTTTTCACTTACCATTTTTTTTTATTTGTATTTGTGAGATAGGGCCTTACTCTATAGCCCATGCTGGCCTAGGAATTAATATGCAGTCCAGGCCAATCTCAAACTTACCATCCTCCGGCTTAAGCCTGTTAAGTGTCAGTAGAACAGGTGTGTATACCACTATGTTCCCTTTGAAGATTCTTAAATCTTTTCCTTTAACAGTTGCTAACAATGAATATTTTATGACCTGTTTCTATAAATACCAACAGGGAAAATTATACATTGGTATTATAATGCCTTACCTATTTTCCAAAAATAAAGGAGGTATTTGGATACCCATCTCTTGTAGGTAATTAGAAGCAGAAGAGATTAGCACACAGAACAACTAGTATCTGATAAAATGGGAGAACCTAGAAGGGGAACAGGGAGGTGTGCTCTTAAACACAGGGGCTAGCTAGCTCCAGAGTGTATGCTCAGTTCCCAACCTGCAGATGCCTTGGCAGCTTGCATCCTACAACCCCCTCCCTCCCTGCCTCCCTCCCTCCCTCCCTCCCTCCCTCCCTGCCTCCCTCCCTACCTCTGGTCCTGAGCATCCAGGAGATGGACAGACAATCACTAAAAGAGGTTCTTGCTCTGATGTTTTCTTCATCAAGACCTTCCTGATCTTAATAGAGTCCCAGGAGGCCTCCCTAATGGGGAGGAATATGTGTCCATAAGCACCAAGTGCCCAACAGGCAATCATTTTCCTTCACTGTGAGTCTGGTTTCCCCACATAAAGTGAATTATCACATGCTAAGTCTATACAGGAGGCAACATCCCGCCTGTCGGAGGCTGGATTCCTACTGAACAAACCACAGATGTTCCACTGCAGGCCACGTCTCCTGCCTTCAGCCAGCCCCTCCTACAAGGACTCATCTGGTTCAAGCAAAGTCATTTCAGAGTTTCCCATCATGCTCCAGCTTAATTGCCAGGAAAATCAAGAGGGCAGTGTGTTCTGTGATTGCGACCCTATGGCCAGGCTGATTTCCTCAAGAAAAACACAATAATAAGTCCTTACATTTAAACAACATTCAAAATACCTTTACAAAAACCATTCCCTTTTGCTAGAGGAAAGCTCTGACTACTTAGTATCTCTTTCTCTACTGCGTTTTATCCTGAGTCCTCTGGAAGCTTCCTGTACACATGAAGTGAAACTTGAAAATAACATTATCAGACATTACCTCCCAAGCATAAGAAGAAAACTGTGGGTTTCACCTTTTCCTGTTTTTCAAAAACTAATCCATTATGGTTAATATGCAATTAAGTTGATTGATTTCAAACCAATTCCAACTTGATAGGTGTGTAGTTCACGTGGCATAATTCCCTGCAGGGCTATGAGGAATACTGAGCTCTCCTGAATGTAGCAGGGACAGCCCTCGGACAATTGGAAACACTCTACTAGACGAACATGAAGCCAGCCCCAAATACTCTCTAGTCAATGGGACTAATCAATCACTTTTTTCTCTCTCTGAAAGGTAGGCATTATCAGTTGATCTGACTTGGCACAAGCTAGAGAAAGCTATCATTCCTTCCTACCTCCCAAGCTGAGGGAAGCATCAGAGAAAACATCTGTTCCCAGGTGTGCATTAGCAGGGAATTTTTAGATCTTCCCTGGGACTCTCTCTGCTGTAGGGAACTGGTACTTACAGGTACACAATATCTCCCAAGAGATCTATAGCCCTACTGGGAAACTGCTCTCCACTAGGCAGGGCCACCATGCCAGTTGGCTTCCTCTCTTCCTCAATCCAGCTAAAACTCCACACATTTGTTCCCTTTTTTGTATCTCTTCATACCATCTTGTATTATCTGACCACCTGATATGGTTTGAATCTGAAATATTCCCCATAAGATGATGTTTCAAATGCTTGTTCCCCAACTAGTAACATTTTTTGGGAGGCTGCAGAAAATTTAGGAGGTGTGGTTTACTGGAAGAAGTAGGTTACTAGGAGTAAGTCTCTGAGAGTGATAGCCCAGCCCCTGGTTCAGGTCCACTCTCTGCTTCCTGACCATCAGCACTGAAACCTTCTCTGTTGTGATGGACTGAGATGCCCTGAAACTGTGAGCTAAACTAAACATTTTGTTCTCATTTTCCTTTCTGTCGTAATGATAAAACACTATGAAAAAGGCAACGACAACTTAGGGGAGGAAAGGGTTTATTTGGTTTCCACTTCCAGGTCATAGTCCATCATCACTGAGAGAATGCAGGGTGGAAACTCCAACAAGAACTCAAAGCAGAAACCACAGAAGGATGCTGTTTTGCTAGCTTCCTTGCTTACAAGGCTTATGCTAACCTGAGCATGCACACATACACACACACACACACACACACACACACACAAGCAAGCACACATGCACCCTGATTATATACCACCTATCATATCATTCCTGCTATGATGGAGCTTTCATATCACAATGGCAGAGTCAGCCATTGTCACAGAGACCATATGGCCTATAAAAGCTACAAGGTTTCCATCCGCCATTTACAGGAACATTCATCAACTTCCAATGGATGATAAATTTTTCTCCAATTATAAACTCACAAGCCAAACCCTCCTTCCTGCCACCACGATGTCCACAGACTTTCCAGGAATCATGGACCCCAGTTTGAGGAAGCATTGTAGAAATGAAAATGAGGAAGAATAAGAGGGAAAGGAGGAAGAGGAGGAGGAGAAGGTGGTGTTGCCTAGTTTCAGTCCAAAGCTCTGCTACTCAGTAGCAGTGCAACTTTACACAAATCAGTAAACCTCAATGGCGTTTTCCTTATCAAGGAAATGAGAAATGGCCCGTCATATGGCACAGCTACCATGAGGAGTGGAAATCTTGCAGATGAACCATTGTAGTGGCTAGCGCACACTATACCTACAAGACAAGCCTCTTTTGTGTTTTTAGGAATCCATAGGACTTCAAAGAATATTTGAAATTATCAAGTGTGTCCAGCCAATGGCCCACAGGCCTCGTGTAATTGGGGAGGGCTATGAACAATCACATTGTTGCTTCTCTCTTGCTGTGATAAGATACCATGATCAAAGACAGCTGAGAGGAGAAGGGGGCTCATTTTAGCTCACAGTTCCAGGGCACAGCCCACTACAGTGAGGAAGGCAATGCCAGCGAGGACTGGAGGCCAGCCTGGCACTCAGGAAGCAAAGAGACCACACTGACCCACACGCAGGAAGCAGACAGAGAGAGAACAGGAGGTAAAGTCAGGCCATACAACCTCAAAGCTCACTCCCAATGATATATTTCCTCCTGAGAGGTATCTCTTTATAAAAAATCCATACTCTTCCCAAAAGTGCCACCAACTGGGGACCAAGCATTCACATGCACGAGCCAATGGGGCACATTTCTCATTCAGATCACCACAGCAACCCAACACAAAATACAGAAACTTTCCAAACACATTATAAAATTAATTTTAATAACTCTGCCATGCAGTTCTCCATCATGAACCTTGTAGATGGCAATGACATGTTACGAAATCAAAAAACTGGACACATGTGGGTGCTACTGACTCATCCGACCCTCAAAAAAAACCTAATGTCTGAGGACCATGCCAGCACTTTAGTGCCTTTGATAAATATAATTTTTTAAAAGTCAAAATATATAGGATGAAGTTGATAAACTCAGTACTACCAGGTGAACAGATTGATTTCTTTTTTTTCTTTTTTTTTTATTTTCTGTTTTTTTTTATTTACATTCCAAATCATTTCCCCTTTCCCGTTTCCTCCCTCCCCGAAAGCCCCATAAGCCCCCTTCCCTCCCTCTTTTCTCCATTCAACCCCCTCTCGTTTCTCTGTCCTGGCATTCCCCTACATCCAGTCTTTCCAGGACCAGGGGTCTCTCCTTCCATCTTCTTAGAAATCTATTGATATGCGAATTGTGTCTAGGGTATTCCGAGATTCTGGGTCAATATCCCCTTATCAGTGACTGCATACCATGTGTGTTCTTTTGTGATTGGGTTACCTCACTAAGGATAATATTTTCAAGTTCTGACCATTTGCCTAGGAATTTCGTGAATTCATTGTTTTTAATTGCAGAGTAGTATTCCATTGTGTAAATATACCACATCTTCTGAATCCATTCCTCCATTGAGGGACATCTGGGTTCTTTCCAGCTTCTGGCTATTATAAATAAGGCTGCTATGAACATAGCGGAGCATGTGTCCTTATTGCATGCAGGTAAAGCCTCTGGGTATATGCCCAGGAGTGGTATAGCCGGATCCTCCAGGAGTGTCATGCCCAGTTTTCTGAGGAACTGCCAGACTGCTTTCCAGAGTGGTTGTACCAGCTTGCAATTCCACCAGCAGTGGAGGAGTGTTCCTCTTTCTCCACATCCTCGCCAACAACTGCTGTCTCCTATGTTTTTGATCTTAGCCATTCTGACTGGTGTGAGATGGAATCTCAGGGTTGTTTTGATTTGCATTTCCCTAATGACTAAGGATGATGAACATCTCTTTAGGTGCTTCTCAGCCATTAGATATTCTTCAGATGAGAACTCTTTGTTTAGCTCTGTACCCCATTTTTTAATAGGGTTGCTTGCCTCTCTGGAGTTTAACTTCTTGAGTTCTTTGTATATATTGGATATTAGCCCTCTGCCGGATGTAGGGTTGGTAAAGATCATTTCCAGTTAGTTGGTTGCCGCTTTGTCTTTTTGACAGTGTCTTTTGCCTTGCAAAAACTTTGTAATTTAATGAGGTCCCATTTGACTATTCTTGATCTTAGAGCATAAGTTATTGGAGTTCGAACAGATTGATTTCTGAGAAGACAGGGAAGTGTTGGAGCTGCCTTGGAGACTCCTAAACTGCTCTTCCACTTGGCAGAAAGCATTCCCAAGTCAGAGAAACCTCATGACATACTTTGCCGTGATAACATGCAAAGGACTGACTTGGTCCCTATTTTTGGCTGGGCAAAAGACAAAGGGCTCCTCTAAAGGGCAAAACCCTTGAATCTCCTAACAATGCAGACATTGCCATCCGATGCCCCCCTTAGGTCTCTCATCTCTGAGCTATGTGAGTTCTAATGATCTCCATGAGCCAAACCAGTCAATCAATCAATGAAAACATTTAGCATTAGAAATACTTTATTAATGACAAAAGAGTGGGGAACTCAGCATGTTATCTGTTATCTGTTATCGATGACTAGGACACTCCCCTCATCTTTATGTTTGAGCAGCAGTAGTAGTTGGGAGCTAAAAGCAAACTCTTCTACTATCAATGATGCTTTTTAGGAATAAATAAGTTTTTTACACTAGGCATTTACACTAGATCATGCCTGTAATCCCAACACTTGGGAAGTTAAGGCCAGAGAGCTGTATGAGTTCAATACCAATTCAAGGTTACATACCAAATCCTTGTCTCAAAATATTAAAAATGGAGTAAATAAATATTTAAACTTATCTGATCAGAACAATAAGTTAATCATGTCATTGGCAGGCAGAGTTGAACTTTTCTCTCCCTGTACAATCAAATGCTTCTTTGAAATTTTCTTTCCCGACTTTCCTGTTACTAAGATGGAGACCGATTGAATATCCTACCACTCACAAAAGATATTCCTTTGGTTTGCTTGCTTGCTTGCTTGCTTGTTTCATTGCTCGCTCACTTTATTATGTTTTATTCTGTTGAGGCAAGGGTCTGATGATGTGGCTGGCCTCAGACTAACTGTATTACTAAGGTTGGTCTTGAACTCCTGACCTTCCTGCTTCCATCTGCCAAGTTCTGGGATTACAAGTGTGTGCCACCACCCTTGAGCCAAAAGATATTTGTTATTCTGGCCTAACAACTATATTCACAAAAGATGAGCACACCTTGGCTGCGGTCCGAATCAACACTGCTACAGAGATGAACCCCTCCAGGAGGGATACCTATGGCTTATCATGCAGTATATAGAGGTTTGAATATGCTTGGCCCATGGGAAATGGCACAAGGAGAAGGTGTGGCCTTATTGGAGAAGATGAAAGCTTGTTGGAATGTGTCACTGTGGGAGTGGGCTTTGGAGGTCTCCTATGCTCAGGCCCCACCCAGAGCAGAAGAGGATCTCCTTCTGGCTGCCTTCAGATCAAGATGTAGAACTCCGCTCTTGTGGCACCATGTCTACCGGGAGGGATGCTGCCATGCTTCCCACCATGATGATAACAGACTGAACCTCAGAAACTGTAAGCCAGCCACAATTAAACATTTTCTTTTAAAAAGAGTTACCTCGGTCATGGCATCTCTTTGCAACAATAAAACCCTAAGACACAGCAAAAGCTTTATTCCCACATCAAGTTGTTATTTTTAATTTTCATTGCACACATGTGTGTAGGTGCACGTGTGTGTGTGTGTGTGTGTGTGCACGTGTGTGTGTGTGTGTGTGTGTGTGTACTGAGGCCTGAGGTTAGCATCTTCAACTGCTCTTTCTACCTTATTCACTGACACAGAGTCTCTCAATCAAACCCGGAGCTAATCGAGTTAACTGGCTTGCTCTAGGGATCCCTTCTCTGCCTTTTCAGCCTTGAATTATATAGGCAGGCTGTCACACCCATTTGGCATTTACATGAATTCTGGGGGATTCAAATCCATTCCTCATGTTTGCCTGGCAAGCACTTAACCACTGAGACATCTGTTTAACCCCTGAATCAAGTTATTGAAACATCCTTCATTTAGCTTCTGAACAAGCGGCCTTCTTGCGTCCCAACGCCTTCTGTACTGCCTACTGTGTCTGGGTTCTCCAGCTCAGCCAGTGTCTCCGTCCATAAAATGCTAATTTGCATCCTCCGCCCTTTCGAAAGTGGCATTTTTCTTTTTTGCTCTGTGGGCGAAGGTTTCTTAAGCAAGAATTCTGACCCTGTTGCAGCAGAATCAGAAAAGAAGATATGAGTGGAGAGAAAGAGGAAACCCAGCATCCTCGTTTTTATTCTTCAGTCTGCGCCACTCTGCATATCACCAGCATCTTCTCCTGGGCATCAGGTATCTCCCAAGGACATGACAGAAATGGCTCTTTTGTGGCTTCCCAGCCGACTGCTCCCCCAGATGAGGATACATCCATCATTACATAATTTTGACGTATCTGAAAAAACTCTTGGATTTCATCACCATCTCCTGTCTCACATTTCTGATCTCCATTTGGCAGAATACAAGAGATTCCATACCTCCAGTACCCATCTCCTGTGACCTTACATAATGTTTAAGCAGAACACATTTAGAAAAGTGACGGCCAATGGATTTCCAGTGAGCACATCCATGTCACCAGCTCAGATAGAAGAATAAAGGTTACTTGTGGTCCAGAAGTCTCCACTTGTCCCTACTCACTAACACTCTCCTCACCACAGATAGATCTCGAAGGCTGTAAGTCAGTGTTCCTATCTTAAGCTGCATACATGTCTCTTAAGTCTACATTTAGTCATAAAATCACTAAGTCCTAAACTTAGTAATAATGCATCTGTTCCTGCTTCATAACTGTTAAGAATTTTAAAAATTCAGCATATGAGTCTCCCTTTTGTCCCACATCTTTGCCAAACCTTGTTGTTAGCACACTCTTAAGATCTATTTATTCATGTTTGTGCATCAGTGTTTTGCCTGCATGTGTGTCTATGAAAGTGCCAGATGCCCTGGAATTGAAGCTACAGTCAGGTTTGAGCTGTCATGTGGGTGCTGGGAATTGAACCCAGGTCCTCTGAAAGAACAGCCAATACTCTTAACTACTGAGCCATCTCTCCGGCCCCAGCACGCTTTTAAACTTTAACTATTCAGATGGCATGTGATAGTGACCCAATGGTTTTCACTTGCATTCCCATGACATAGTGACTGCAGCTGTGAGAAAACATTGGCACTCTGGCCACATGTGAAAAAGTTGGGTAACCTCCACTCAAGAATAAACAAGAGCAATCTGTCACACACAGCCTTGAGCCCAAGTGTTCCTATAGAGAGGAGGTGGACCAGCCTGAAACCATGGGACCCCATCCATCTGCAACCTCCCTTCACTGAGGACACAGCTTTAAAGAACAGACATAACATCCTTTCATCATGGAGACACACGGACTTAAAGGAAAGACACTGGAGAGGGATAAGCTGGGGCTGTCTCAGCATTTGAGGAAGAGACCGTGGAGAAGTCTGAAAGGGGCAGGACTACATGAAGACGGATACTTGAGGTGGACCTGACTTTCCAAGATTTAATATGGGGGACAATTTCTAAGCATATACCAGAACTGAGAACCAAGATGAAGAACCCTGGACTGGGATGAAAAATCCCAATGATACAACAGTTGCCTGGCCTGGGTTCAATCCCCAGTATAAAACAACAGAAGACAAAATGAGGAACTCAAAAGAAGATGCTAATTTGGGGACTGGGGATGTAGTTCAGTTGGTACAGTACTGCCCTATCATACACAAAGTCCTGAGTCCACTCCCTTGCATGGTATAATAACGTACAGCTGTAATCCCAACAATAGGAAGGTGGAGACAGGGAACAGGAAGACAGTCAGGCAATCCTGGGCTACATGAGAGCTTCTCTCAAACAATGAAAAAGAGTAAGGGAGAGAGGGAGAAGAAGACAGGAAGGAGAGAATGTTTAGACAATGAGTATGAAGCAAAGGAATGTTTAATAAGGAAGAGGCTGAGAGAGTAGACTAAAGGACTTCTGAACACAGAGATGGCCGACAACAGGAGCCTATCCAATGCATGCTCTCCTCAAGGACAACAGTCTACACACATTACCACAATTGTAAGGAAAGGGACATCTGAGAATGGCAGGATTCAAGACAGAAAGAGCAAGGATTACTCTAAGCCAGACTTCGTGGAGCAACCTCTGGGGTTGGGATAGGGTTAGGGGGATAGCACTCGGCACACGGGAACTAACCTCTGCAGGTAGGAAGGGCATGGAGTGGAGGGATGGTTGAGCACTGGTGTGGGGAGCAGAGCATGGTTTGGTCAGGGAATGGAGGGAAAGAACACTGGATGAATTCACATCATGGAGGGCTATCAACAACAAAGTAAGACCACCATGTTGCTTAGGTCACATGATTCAATTTGAGTACAAGTACTTCAAAGTACAAGACCCCCACATGGTGATACTGGAAAGAGAAACCTTTAAATAGTGACTAGACCACCAAGGGCTCCATGAAACAAATGAATGCTATTCCTGGAGAGTAGATAGCTTATAAAAAGATGGCGGCCCTCCCATACCTTGCTTTCCATCATGGGGTAACATGGGGTAACAGGAGTCCCATTAGTCACTATCACCAATCTTTGACTTCTTGGCCTTCAGAAAGGTAAGCCAATAAATTTCTGCTTGTAGTCAATAGCCCAGTATCATGGATTTTGTTACAGTAGCACCAGACAGACCAGGAGCCAAAGCAAAGATCTTCTCACCAGCCCACCTTTCTGCTCCAACTCAGCCCAACACAGACCTCACCTGCGCACAATCTACCCCAGCTACAAATGAAGTTGGTAAGAGAAAGCAAAACAGATGACAAGGGGGACCTGGAGAACCAAGGCCAGCAGTAGGGATACCAGTAAGGTCCTCTAATAACCTCATGGCCATGTTTCTTTTCCTTAAAAGACTCCATTGGGTGGGTGCATGTGAGTCACGACTACAGATTCATAGGAGGCTTCCGATTGCATGCTTTCATCACAAAATGTGGTCATGTTTGTGGGATGCTGAAGCCCTGCCTGTCTTGGGGGGCACAGTCTGGAGCACATCAGGATGCCCCTACGCACCTTCTTATATTATAGAATCTCCTGCACATGCAAATGAAGTGTGATTTCAGCACCAAACGACTAACCGCTCCGTCCCTGCCTCATGGACTCACCTCCAAGCCTTGTCCCAACCTGGTTGCTCTTTTGATGTCAAGGTCCAAGCTACCAAGCTCTATTGTCCTTCTTCAAGCCTGGTCTCAGGACCTTGACGCCTGCTCACAATCTCCCCTCCACCAAATTCCCATGACCATCCCAGAAGAGCCCATCCTCTACTGCAAAAGCCTAGCATCCAGGTTGTCAGCAAGGCAGGGAGTAGGAGAAACCCACACACACTGGGTTCCATCCACAAAACATAGGAACTCACATACAGAAAACTGACAAACTCATTCTCAAATGCCATCAAGAGACAGTGTCCTGGGGCTCAAAGGCTCTGTCACTGGCTTTGCTGTCAATCTCCTGGGTGCTCCAGTAGCAGGATGCATTAGGAGCTCTCACATGCCCTGTGTAGCACATCTGGACAGTGGCAGAATCCACACAGGTGACACTGGACACCAGCCCCTCTCTCCATGGGTTACTGCTCACCACACACGCATGCCCTGGTTCTCTGGCCACTGCATCTCTCGTCCTAGACCAGAAACCCCCTAATTGTCTCCACCTGTTCTACTCACTGTTGTTTCTCCAGAGCTCTGAGGACTTAGGAACGTGGTCTGTGGTCATTGGGAGATAAATGAACCACATTGCTAATTCGCTAATTACCCAGATTCAGGAGCAAGGTGCATTGGGACACCGTGCTGCTTCTCAGCACAGAGGCAGCTGCCAATCTCCAAAGAGACCAGGACCCTAGCCTTAAAAAAATAAATAAATAAATAAAAGTACAGACCCTAACAGGGACAGTACCAGGAATGGCAAGATCCCCAGGGTAGACCTGTGAGCTTACTCTTATCAGTCTCAGTTCCAAGTCACTAATTACTCTGAGTCCTAATCAGAGAGTTCAAACCCTAAAGACACTTGAGTGTGACCACCACATGCCTTTGGATGTAAACACACAACTTCATGACCCCTCTCCCATCAGAGGGATTTTTGGTCTCACTGACTCAGCTGCAAAAGAGCTCCTTCTTCCTTGGACCCATTCTAGAGTTCAACTGCTTCTCTGGGTTCGCTGGGAGTCTAGTCAAAAGCCCTGGACCCTCACAAGGTCCCCCCACCTTTGACAAACTCTGGTCCCCAGATAGACACTATACTGAATAATTAAATTTAAACTGTTCAGACATTGCAGAGCTATATCTGTTCACTTAACAGAGCCCAGCATACTCTTCCACTAGGACTGGTAGACTGAGAAGTTGGCTTGTTGGTTTGTTTTATTTATTTAATGACAGAAATGGCTCTCGGAGAATGTGATGGAACCAAATAGGCTTAAAGACACCAGAGCCCTGAGACACAAAGAAACCTCAGGCCTGGGACCAGCCTCTCCCTCCTCTTTGTAAGATTCTACCAGGATTAGCCGAGTGAGGCATTACGCTGACTGGATAGGCCTAGCAAGATGCTTTCAGACGCCCCAATGGTAGAAAAACGGCAGCCACTTCAAGAACGTCCTGTCCGTTCTGTGAGGAGGATAGAACAAGGGGGTTCCCAAGGCAAGGCATGGATACTCAACTAGGACACCCAATCATGATTTCCAAAGTCTGGACTATCATGATCACTAGTTAGCCAGACTGAGAGCAGAACGCATTCCTGGGACCTCCTAGGACACAAATGTGGAGAGAGCAGGGGATTTGCACATATTCTCAGGCTACCAAAGGAGCCCATGAGCTGGGGTAGGGTATTTGAGCACAGAGGTTCTGGGTTTTACCCAAGTCCTTCCCCACGGCTGATGTGAAATGTGGCCTTTAACCAAACGGCCGCTCACAAACTAATGTTACAGGCAAAGCTCAAATTTCTCAGGCCAACCAGGCTCTCCAAATTCACCCTAACCCCCACATCTTCTGCAAAAGCCCCTAACTTCCACCCATAAAGAAAACAGGTGCAAGTATCTACACACTGTGTAAACAAGACAGCTAGAAGGCTTAGGCTAAGGGTGATCGGTCTGGAGTACAGTCTGGTCATAAGTGGCATATCCAGAATTCTTGGGTGGCCAAGGACGGAGGCCAGCAACCACATCCAGCAGGCCACATATCTCTGTTGCTTCTCATTTCATCTTGATACACAATCAAAAAATCTCCACTGTTCTGGATTCTTTGTTTAGGGCTAGTTCAGCCCTTCAGTGTCTGTGGCTTTGGACATCCCCACCCCACCCCAACCGTCTCTTACATAAGCAGCATAGTGTTTCCATACAAACCTTGTAAGCGTCCTCTCCTACACTGCAAGTCATCTCTCTATAATGCATATACTACCTAATACACCATAAGCGTTCTGTAACTAGTCACTGTGCTGTTGACAGAATACCCACCAATAAGCAACTACTCAGTAAAGTACAGAGGTAACACTTCTTCAAATATTCTGGATCCACACATGGTTGAATCCTTACATACAACACCTGAAATACAAAGAATTGACTGTATTTTGATGACTAATGAAATTCTGGAGATCTATGTACTCTGGGACTTGAGAAATGGTTCTCCTCGAAGCTCGGTCATGGGCACTGTCCCTCTGTAAAGCTATAAGATGAGTGTACATAACACGTGCTAGGTAATGCCATAGCTCAAGTTGACAAAGCCACAAGAGAACACCAGAATTTTATCTCGAGATTCATCCACAGGAGAGCCTCTGAAGATTTGATTAAAAAAATAGTCAAGCAGCCGTGAACAGGGATTTCTAGGCAAAATTTCAAAAGGTACTTAGACTATGAAGTCCAAAGACTCAATTAACAATTTCTCCTAAGGACATCTGAAGTCCAAAGACTCAGTTAACAATTTCTCCTAAGGATACCTGTCTACAAAGAGAATCAGGCAAAGTTCCTTTGGTCCAAAGGCGAGAGAGAGAATGTGGGTTCACACAAAATCTCTACAAGATACAAATATCCTTCAATGAGCAAACTGATGCACAGATTTTAACAGAACCACAGATGGACTCATTGATTTAGAATAAATGGATTGTTATTGCACCCAATAACTCAGATTGCTCTTAAGTGCATTGTACAGAGTGAAGAAGCCAGTTTCAAAAGACCACATACAGAATGACTACTCATTTAGAGTTCTGGAAAACCTCTCAGAAGATATCAGTGGCCACTAGGGATCTGGAGATAAGAGGAGTACATGACCACAGTAAATGCACCTCTGGAATTGTCCCATGTCTTGGTAGTTACAAAGGACTCTGATACGTTAAAACTCACAGAGCTACACACCAAAACACAACTGACTTTCACACTGTTTAAAAGTTCATGAAGTCTTCACATCTCTCCTACAAAAAAATGGTGTTTGATTCTCTGCCCTGAACAATGCTGGCCTTAGTGATGGGCATCTAATGAATGGCATTAACTGGCAGTCCTCTGGTTCTGGTAATCATAGGAAGCTTAAACCAATGTGCATGATCTCCAGCTCCTGGAAGCCATGATGCTAGGGAGACCCAGTAGACACACCACAGAGCCGGAGAGACTGGCTATTCACACTTCCCCAGCCTCAGCAACAGGACAATGGATTAAACACCTTCTGAGAGAAACTCCGACCAGGTACCACCTGGATGCAAACCCCTGAAAGACCTTGAGGTCAGAACACCAGTGAGCACCTCCCAAATTCCTGACCCAAGAACATGATCGGAGATAATAAAACCAATCATCTAGAGGAATGACATTTTCCACTCTGTATATCCAGCAGAAGAAACATGTGTACCCATATTGTTTGAGCAGTCCTCCAATGATTTAATCTCTTCTCAAATAATATATCTTGTTTGGTTGGTTTGGGGTATTTTTTAAGATTTATTTATTTTATGTACGTATACACTGTCAACGTCTTCAGACACACCAGAAGAGGGCATCAGATCTCATTACAGATGGTTGTGAGCCATGGTGTGATTGCTGGGAATTGAACTCAGGACCTCTGGAAGAGCAGTCAGTGCTCTTAACTGCTGAACCATCTCTCCAGCCCCGTACCTTGGTTTTTCATCACACATCTGGGACTAGAAGCCACATGGGTATGTCAGACACATCGAAGGTGAAATCCTGTTCTGATGGTCCTGTTCGACAGCCTTATGAGGGAGATAATGCTGTTCAAAACCTTAGGAGGATAAACAGAGGAGAGTGGGGCTGTTGCTCAGTGGTAGAGCACTTGCCTGATGTGTGTGAGACCTTGAGCTCAATCCCCAGAGCCTGTGAAGGTGGGTACAGTAGGAATGGGCATTGGGCACACAAGCCTGTCAGATGTAGCGGAGCCACCATCTACCCTCCTGAGAATCTGACGCAGAAGATGGAGAAAGAAAGAAACCCCCCAGAAAAGGGTCCTCACTAACTAATATCTGAACAATCAACTTCCTGGGAAATAGGAGAGAACCTGCCCATGACCCGTGCAAGTCCTCGCCTTCCCTGTGCATGCCTGAGGCACAGCCCTGTCTCTCTCTTCTCACGGTGTTTTGCCCTGTGACCTTTTAGTGACTGTTTATCCTTCCATTTCCCTCTCTTCTCTTCCCTTCACTTGCTCCTTGTAGTAATTTTCTTCCCATCTTGCTGTTTTCCTCCGGCCTTCCCTTCCTTTTTCCACTGTGTGTCTATTGGGTGGGATGAAAGGGGTATTTGAGATTGTTTTGTGCTGACAATCCGCACAGCTCTCCACTCAAGCCCGGAGCTGTGGGTCACCTCCCTCCGGCTGAGTTGTCCTTCTTTCTCTGGAGTCACCAGGCCTAATCCTGACTTCCAGACACTCTCTGCATCCATTTCACCTGCAAGGACACCATCCAGTCTCCATTTCCATACTCGAACCACACCCTCATTCCCAGAGACTTTCAGGACCATTTTGTACGCATGGGTTTTCCTCAAGTCTGACATTGCTGTAGCCCTGGAGGCCTGCCTCCTCCTTCAGACAGGACTCCACTTTTTATTATGCTAGTGACTTGTCTCCCTGACCAAAACTCATAATAAATGGAAGAACATGCCACCCCTAAGGTCAGTAGAGTTGACGAAAGAAAGCCTCCAACTTCACCACATCCTATAGCCCACGGAAAACCATCTCCACCTCATGGCATATAACATCCAGCAAAGTCAGCTGAAATGTGTTCCCCATTATCTTCCCTCTGCGCACTTCTCTGGGTGTCAACTTCCCTCACCCTTACCTCTGAAAGACTGTGAGGGAGCTTTTTAATCAGAAAGACATAAAAGACAGAACAGGCCAATTTCAAGTTTCATTGCCTTGTAAGGACTCATTTCCTTTGAGAAACTGTTTCCTATGACAAGCTATTTCTGTGAGGGACTGTTTCCTGCAAGAGACTGTTTTGAGTGGCTGTTTTCTGTAAGGGTCTGTTTCTGTGAGAGGTGTTTCCTGTTAGAAGCTGTTTCCTGTAAGGGGCCATTTTCTGTAAGATGCTGTTTTGTGTGACTGGGTGTTTCCTTTGAGAAGCTGTATCCTATGAGGGATCATTTTCTGTGAGGAGATGTTTTTTTCTAAGAGCTATTTCCTTTAAGGGGCTGTTTCCTATGAGGGACTGTTTGCATGCAACAGTCACAGATGTTGCTGGACTGTAGTTCTCTTATCTCTGGATTGGAGACCTAAGCGTACCATATTGCCTGCTTTCAAGAGTTGCATAGGGACCAGCCAGGCTAACCCATGCCCCAGTGTCTTATAAATTGTGCAGACATGCCATGGTTCTGTTACTGGCATACACAGTGATGAATCATTGTCCACAAAAATGCACCCAGTTCTGGGAACAAAAAGAAAAAAAGAAAGAGAGAAAGAAGAAGAAAAATCACTCACTTGTCTATTGTTCTGGAGATGACGGCCCAATAGCTCTCCTCTCCCACTCCTTGACAAATATGTGAATGCACTTAGAGGATGCACAGCAAGACTGGCCAAGCTTTCCCAACTGGAGGCCCCAGATGCCCTCTGCACCACCCTGGGTATTGCTGGATTCTGGAAGGTTTACAGAGGCTACTGCAGAAGTCACCTGAGGCTGCCTGCAGGTGGCTATAGGATCTAACGAAGAAGGAAGTCCCCCCAAAGATCGGTGCCCTCCGAATGACTGCTATCACTGGTAACAAAATCCTACCCTCAGCTCTGTGGTTGGAAAATTTCAAAATATCCACTTGTGAGAACTGGGCATCCCACATGCCTGTGATCCCAGTGGTTTATGAGGTAGTAGCAAGAGTTTAATGCCATCTTTAGTTACATAGTAAGTTCAAGGCCAGTCTTAGCCACATGAACCCCCGTCTCAATAAACAAACTAACTAACTAAATAATATACTGAAGTATACATATATAGAAAAAATAGTTAGGCTCCATGGCTACAACCCCTGCATCTCCAAATCCACTAATCATAGTTGCTACAGCCACAATGGCCTGGGTGGGGGTAGGGTACACTCCCTTATCACTTATACAAACAGCCAGTGGTCCTCTCCCTCCCTAACACTCAATGTGACCCAGTGTTCAGGACCAGACCAATGAGGACAACCTGGCTGAAAGAAGTGCTGTTTCCAAGCCAAGGAATCAACTAAGTAGGTATCATGGGGGCTCGCAGAGACTGAAGCAGTAATCACAGAGCCAATAGGTCCTCTGCAGATGATATGGTTGTTGGCATGGTATGTTGGGGGGACTCCTGACAGTGATAGTGGGGATGTCTCTGAGTCTTTTATCTGCTTTTGGGATCCTTTTCCTCACTTGATGCCAGCCTTGATGTAAGGGTTTTATTGTATTATTGTATCTTGCTGTATATTCTGTTGGTGCTCCTGTGAGCCTTATTCTCCCAGGGAAAGATAGAGGATGAACCTGTGGGAGAGGAAAAGGGGGAGCTGGGATGGGTGGGGGGAAGGCAAGCTGAGATCTGGATGTGGTATATGAGAGAAGAATAAGTTTTTAAAAACTTACAATAAGTGACGCTTACCCATTTTGGACAGTAGATTTCAAGTCTATCCTGATGTCCTCCTCCATCATAGAATTCCTGACCTGGGCCTAGAGCAGTCACCAAGTAGTCTCCCAAGTGTCCTCCCTGAAAACTCTCCTGCAAATGAGTCTTGGAGGGAAAGAGGAAAGCCATTGGGCAATTCCAGTGTCATGATGTGTGCATGGGTTATCATGCCATCACTGAAAATGACACGCCTTGTGTCTGTGACTCAGGAAGGTAGCCAGATATGTAATTTTATATTCACAGATAGTAGAGTTCTGACAAGACACACAGTGTTGAATGGCTCTCTATGGTGATGAGAATACCAACCCAAATGCTGTGGAAAACAACACCTGCGGGGTCTCGTGGCCTCACCTCACCAACCTGACTTTTCTGTGTAAGTGGGATTTTCTTGTCTGAGGACTTGGTGTGAAGAACTTTCTTCTGCCACACTCACCTTCAGTTTGAGAAGTTATAACACATAGTAACCGTGTTGGTAGATTAGAGATCTGAAAATCATCTGAGAATATAAGCTCGTGAAGATATCTTCGCAGACCTACCATGGGTATAAGCATTTTACATATATAATTGTTCCCATTAAATATAACTCATTTAAATATTAAAAATATTTACTAAAGGCAATGACATATCAGGACCTCAGAACTCTAATGAAAGGAATTCAGATATGTGTCTTTCTGCTGGGCTTTGAACCTTGGTGGGAGACAGTGACACTGAACACAGTAAAAGCTGCAGAGGCCTCAGCAGAGAGTGTTCAGTGCACAGCTGAGAAGATCACCTGGAGCAATGGTGCCCTTGGAATGGAGGGAGCAGTGGGGTACACACACACACATCATTTGCTCAGGCTTCTATCAGTCATCCTGTGTCATTCTCAGAGGTGACATGGCAGCTGGGAGCAAAGGACATCAATCTGTCTCTGAGCTTCACAGCTTGCCATCACTCTGCCATCTCTACCCTGACTCAGAGACCACCTTTCCGACCACCTCCATTGCCTACACTACAGGAATTTCCTCCATCGAAGATGAGATCTTGCTCCTTCAAATCAGCAGTTAAACATCTAGGGGTTTAATTAATGAAATAAACAGATTCAAGCACATATTTTTTTTTCAGGTAAATGTATTATAGAGTTGTTTGCTGTTCCTTTATTGCCAACTACCTAAATATTCAATGGTTCATTCATGCATGCAGGCACAAGCATGGGGCAAGTTAATTATTACAGGAAGTGGAGTGCTTTCCCTCCTGGCCTGGGAGCAATCATTCTGTGGACCATGGTCCAGGAACAGACTAGGTTACCATGCTGACATTAAGGAGTATGTGCCTAAAAAATATCTGATGACTTAGCACATGCTCGGATCTATTTTTATACCTTATGTTCATGGATATTCAAGATATAGTGAGATGTTAAAGTGTTAGGAACAGTCCCCTTGGGTGATAAGAACAGTGATTGACATCTCTTTCAGTACAGTTTTCTGCTGTCTCCAAACCTAGACACACGTCTACTCTGTATCTTACTTGTTACCGAATCCCACCCACCTTGATTCTTCTCTCAAGAACTCTAACTTGGCCAGTATAATCCCTCTCCAAACACATCACCCTGAGTTCATAACCACAGTTCAAATTCACAGCTATATAGGACTGTAGTGTCAAGATGCTACAGGGTATAAGGGGCATGTACAGGCATACATAACACACATGCACACACACACACACACACACACACACACACACGAAAAAAATAATACTCAGCCCCTTGAAGCAGTGGACTGGCCACTCAAGGGCTTTGGAGTCTACCTTGAATAACAAAGGGCTTCTGGGTGCAGAGGAAGGAAGTGCCCTGACCCTCATTTTTAAATAACTCTCTCCTCAGGAGATGATCATAGAAACCCCTGTGTTGGCTGTCGGTTCATGTTAAGTTGAACGTATCTAATTCTCTCTAGCCTTTTCTTCTTTGCCTCTCCATGGCTGCTCCAAGGTCAGAAGGAAGCCTCCACCTTGCCAGGCATCAAGACTTAACACAAAAGACCACACAAAGCACAGAGTTGTCATCAGACAGTACAGATAGACAAGGCAGTGGGAGCCAGAAGCAAGTCCCAAGTCTGCAGAACTAACCGGTCCTGAGGCTGGGTTGACAGTGTGCTCCATTCTCAGAGGCATGCCACACCCTCTCAACCCTCTATATTAGCTGCCTTTTTCTATGTTGCAGACAAACACGTGGCAGTAAGCAATGGAAAAGGAAAGGGTTGTCTTGTGCTCACGGTCTGTCATCCATCATAGTAGGGGCAGCCGGGCAGCAGGATCTGCTATTTGGTGACAGCAGCAGGAGTATGAGACTGCTGGCTCTCATCTTCACAGATGGGTCTCATCTGGATTTCTCTGTCTATTGGGTCCAGTCCAAGACCCTGCCATGGGATGTTGCTGTCCACATCCTCCATCAGTTAATTCTCTCTGGAAATGTCCTCACTGGTAGGATTCACTAGTCCCTCAGGTGTTCCATAATCCAACCAAATTGACAATCTAAATGAGCCATCGCACCTCCACACAGTTCCCCTACAACATCCATCCCCTGCTCCTCAAACTGCCAGGCAACAATGACTCCCCCCCGCCCCAGAGAAGTCTGTCAGTTCACAAAGGATAAGAGCCAGATTGTTCAGGGTGCAGTACTATTAATTATATTTTGCCTTCACTTAAGATCCATGGAGAAAAAAGAGAAATGGAGAAGAAAAAGGAGGGAGGGAGAAAAAAATGTGTCAGCTGTCTCAAAGCCAACACTACGGAACGCTCATGTGTATGAGTCATGGGTTGTTCCCACTGACACAGGACTCATCCCTGTAACAAACTCAGGACTGGAAAAGATGACCTTCAGTCACAGCTAAAACAAGTTCACAAGTGACTACGGTACAGCTGGGGAAAACTCCCTTACTCAAAGCCAGGACTAGTGAGTAGCTACAGTGCTATGCATGACCCTGGTTCGGTCAGAAGGTCCCACCTCCTCATTCTGGCTTCCAGGAACACACCTCTCAGGGCACCCCACTTCTTTAAACTTGTCAGTTCCACTCATTCAATCCAGGAACATCTGGCCACCATGGCGGTAAAGTTAGAAGGCTAACTAACTTGATTGGATTAAGAAATGTCTAGTGTACCAGCAGAAAGAGCACCTCTGGGAGTGGGGGGTTCTGGGCATCCCCTAGAAGATTAAGTAAGAGAGAGCCACACTGGATGTGGGCAATGGCTTTCGATGGGTAGAAGGATCTGGACTACACCAAAAAAAGAAGAAAAAAGAGACAGACGACTGAGCACTCACGGTCCGCTCTCTGCTTCCTGATCCACAGACAGGAGCTGCCTCCTCTGTCCCACCTTCTTACTATGATAGGCTGTCAAACCTGGACCATAACCCAAAGTAACCTCTACTCCCCTAAGTTGCCATTTTTGGTTTGGTTTGGCTTTTGTGGGGGGTTTGGTTCTTTTGTTGGTGGTGGTGGTGGTGGTGGTGGTTGGTTGGGTTTGGGTTGGGTTTTTTTGTTTAATTTTGGTCTGGAGGGATTGGAGAGGGGGATTATTGGGGGGTTTTGTTGTTGTTTTTGGTTTGGAGTTTTGGTTTTATCTTGGTATTTAGTCACAGCAACAATAAAAGTACCTAATACATCTATCAATCATTTGCTATAAAACCTACACTGCCCTTTGCATCTGCTCAACCAGTGGAAGGTGCCTTGGTGAGGCAGAGGGACGTCTCAGTGGTTGAGAGTGCTCGTTCATCCTGAGTTCAGTTCCCAACACCCACGTGGAGGGGCTTACAACCACTTCTAACTCCAGCCCCAAAACATCCGATGCCGTCTTCAGGCCTCCACTGATATCTGTGTACACACACACACACACACACACACACACACACGCACACATGCACACACATGCACACACATGCACACACACACGCACACACACACATGCACACACACACGCACATGCACACACACACGCACACATGCACACACACACACATGCACACACACACACACATGCACATACACACACACACACACGCGCACACACACACACGCACACATGCACACACACACACATGCACATACACACACACGCACACATGCACACACACATGCACACACACGCACACACACACGCACACACACATGCACATACACGCACACATGCACACACATACACATGCACACACACGCACACACACACACGCACACCTCCACTGATATCTGTGTACTCACACACACACACGCACACGCACATACACACACACGCACATACACACACACACACACAGATGCACACACATGCACACACATACACATGCACACACACGCACACACACACGCATGCACATGCGCATACAATTTCTTATATTTTATGGTTGTGAGCCTAGCCTTTTAACGGCTGAGTCATCTCTCCAGCCCCGCATACAATTTCTTAATTAAACAAGTCTTTTGAAAACACCCGGGCTAATCCTGTAACTTTCTTGTTTAGACTTTCATTCCCATCTTCAGAAAATATCGGACGCGGTGAAGCGGAGTAACCCTAGGAGCTCTAGGGAAGCTCCCTTCTTGGTCATTTCTGGTTCAAGAATGCAAAACAGTATTTTATGAGGAGCTTGAGAAGCCAATTTGCTTCCTTTCTGACAAACCTAGGGGAACTGCTCCTTATTGAGCCCTCAATGTTTCCTTATTTTTAATTTGTTCAAAGAGTTTAAGATCGTTTTCCTAATATTAGTCCTTAAACGTTTCCCCTTGGAGTCTAACATTTTAATTTCTAAATTGCAAAACTACCTGCTAAAAAGACGTTGTAGGATAGTGGGGCACATGTGTAACCCCAGCACTGAAACAGGAGTGAGAGTAAAGCTCACACAGACTAAACCAGAGGAAGAGAGGAGCCCTAGGTTAAAATAGATACAATGTGGACCCCATTTGTTACTGTCCCTAAAGTTCTGAAACTTCTGAAAATGTACTCTTTCTGGTTAGTAGTTGATTTTTCCCCCTTTCAAATGGTTCATCTTATCCCCTCTTTGATAGCCACAAATGTTTTAGTCTGCCCATAAAAAAAGAACTTGAAGGTAATAGTAGAAATACACAAACTTCCATTTTCTCTCGTTAAAATACCCCGGCCATTTGTTACACCCCAGGGTGTTCTTTGGAGCCAAAATGAAGTGGCGGGGTCAGCTCACTTGAAACCAAGCCCCGCTGGGGCCAGGAGGCAGGCTACGGGCTTCAACAGCAGTGAGAAGTTGGTTTGCCTTCATATAGGGCATCCTTTATTTCAGCTGTAACCACATCTTGTTTAATGGTTAAAATGCAGGTGCCTATCCTAGAGGCCTCGATGTATCCCTCCCTGAGCATTTCCTTAACCAAAGGAGCGGGTGATGGAACAGGTACTTGCTGACATCATCATGGTGATCAACTGAGGCTGGAAAGACAATCCAAACACAAACAAAAATGGTGCCCTCGTGAAATCCTAAGGTGACTACGACCGAGTGGGAAGAAATAAATATCATCAATGGCTGGGCATGGGGAGCACATGCCTGGAATCTCAGCATCCACACAGGCAGGCGAAGGCCACATGTGAAAGTCCAGCTGGGGCTATACAGTAAGACATAACTGCGGAAGGCAAACACTTCACTTGCCCATACTGAGCATGCTCAGGGAACAGTGTGGCTTAATGACAGCGCTCTGATCCCAGAGGGATCATCTCTTTATTTAAAACAAATAGAAAAAAAGAAAACAATATGCAAACATTTAAGAAATACTATCGAACCTTTCTCCACATCCCCACAGTCCAGTTTAACCATGATCTACCTGCCTGTCCCCATTTGGACACTGACCCACCCACCTGCTTCTCAGTCTTAGATCATCCTAGAGCAGATTCCAGTCCTTATACAACCCAGACTGTAAGGATTTCAGAACACAAATTCTGATTTCAAAATAGCAGCATCCTTTTCTCTCACCTTAAAGTTAGTCACGTGGGGCTAGTACTGCTAAATCTGCCAACTGGGTTCGGTTTAGGGACCCACGTGGTTGAAGGAGAGAGCCAAGTCTTGAAAGCTGACCTCTGACCTCCACACACATCATGGTACTTGTACGAGCACAGGTATACACCCACACAAAATAAGTAAGTAAATGTGTAATTTTCAAAGTTAATCATGTACACTACCAACTAGCCAGTCATGTTGGATTTTTCCCACTAATGTTAAATATTTATTCACAATGCATTTGTTTGACTTGGCCTACAGTTAGAGCCTTATATTGGTTAGTGTATATTTCAACTTCTTTATATTTTGTTTCTTTCGTGTCTTCTCGTTTTCTTCGCAATTTACTTGACGGAGAAATCATACTGTCCTCCATTTTGCTGATAGCATCCCAGTCACAACTGAGGCTTAACATTTTGCTGTGACTTGATATTTGCCTCCCTTTCTTCTTTACTTCACTCTGCGACTGCTCTGTCCTCCCAACCCAAAAAAAAGTATGAATGTCAAACCCAACACCGCAAATGGACCAAAAAAAAAAAATTAGAGGTTGTTTTCAAACTGGTATAACCAGCCACAGAAGTCGGAGGAACAGCAGATGAGGTGTGGAGACCACCAGGAACAGTAGCTGCTTCTGGCTGAAGAAAGCCAAGTCCCGTGAGGTTGAAAAGTTTCATCACTAAAGAGAACCCAAGGAAAAGAAAAGAAGGTGGGGGAAGGGCGTTCCTGAGTTGACCTGGCATGTTAATCAGTTTAAAGCTGCCACCAGTCCCGTGGGGGAGGGGGAAGGCAGGCCTGTGTTCGGCCAAGGGACCCAGCTTGGACTTCAAGGACAAAAGGCACTGGCCCCACAGAGTATCAACAGTGGGACTCACCAGAGCAGGGCGATGTAAGTCACAGCCCAGTGGCAGGCAGCCCTGCCCCGCCCCCATGGGCAGCAGCAGCACGTGCCCCGCCCCCTATGGGGGAGCAGCAGCCTTGCCCCGCCCTTGTGCGGGGGACAGCAGCACGTGCTCTGATGGTTTTCTAATAATGGACACAGTTGGCTACAGGCTTCAGAGTTAAAAAAAAAAAAGACTCGACCTTAAATCCCAGCTCCTTCACTTTAAAGCAGCCCGACCTTAAACAACCTATGCCTATCTATGCCTCAGTTTCCTTCCATGTTCGCTAGCGGTTCCTTATGTGTCCACCTGCCACAGTTGCTGGGGACACTGATAAATGACACATTTAACTACAGGACGGTCTCCAACACAAGCTCGTTCCAGAGGCGCCTTGCCCCAGCCCCTCCCCCCCACCAAGTCGGCTGTCATTCCGTTCCAAGTCAGATACTTGCAAGGACCCATGAGAGCAACTGCTGGGTGTCCGGCTGGGTTACCAACATGGTCTGTGACCATGCATGAAGCAAAGCCAGCTGACCCATAAAGGGTTCAATCCCATGATCCCGATCTCAATAGCAAGGTTCCAACCAAGGGAGCTAATTACAGTGGTTAGTCTCAACCCCGCTTAGACTCACAGCCATTCATAGAACATTCTTAAACAGCGTTGTCCTAAGATGCCAAGGCGTAACCCACTTGCCAAGTTTACTAATGATCTCATCTTTGAAAAATCTCAATGTAATGTAGCAAACAGATGTGTCCCTTAAGAGGATTAAGGTGGAAATTCATCAGGGCAATAATGCCGATGGATTTGTGTTCTAAAAGTAACACCTGTCAATCAGCATGGTGCACACCCTATCTTAGCACTACTTAGCTTCTAGGCGCAACTCAGAAAGGGGACACCAGGGTGTCACCTGCAGGAAGTTATCTAAAGATACAGAAGATAGTAAGAACCCCGTGTACTATCAGCCTGATGAATCTCACCTGTAGCCCACGCACTTGGGTGGTAATTTGTACTGAAATCACCAAGCATCATGGTAGATACACATTCTGAGTCAGCAGCTCAGAGGAGGCCTGAGTGCTCAGGCCTTGCGCCTGCAGCAAAATCCTGGGTGCAACTGGCTGTTTTACAGATAGGATACCCGAAGCTCCTCCGCGGATAGCCACAAAGACAGAGTTCATGAGAAAAGATTAAAGAGAGGAGCCTCGAGGTGAGTCCAGTAAGATGTGCATCTCTGTGGACAGGCTTCTTGGGAAGAGAACATTTAGACACTAATGTGGATCCACTGAGCTCCACTGAGACAGAAGCTAGTTTGGGGATTTCAAACTCATATGGCCAAGTGACACCCACACTTAGTCTCTCTTGCTAGGACATTCAATAGCATCAGTCCCTGGCCTCAGTAGCCACGAACTTGGTGAGGTGATATGGATCTAGGATGTTCTTGGATCAGTCAAATACCAAGAACATAGTAGCTGTCACACTCCAGTCACTCTGCCCCTGAGTACACAATGAAAATGTCCCCAAATCAAACCACTAAGTCATTAAAAATTACAATTGTGGGAGCTGGAACTATGCTCAGTGGTTAAGAGCGCTTGTTGCTCCTGCAGAGGACGTGGGCTCAATTTCCAGCACCCATATAGCAGCTCACAACAGTCTAGAACTCTAGCCCTAGAATGCAAATGATACGCAGACATACACGTGAGTAAGACACTCATACATATAAAGTTAATGTTTTCAAACTTTTAACTGCAGAGTCATAACTGCTATTTTGACATGCACATTAGTCATTACTCTTTTGATACAAAAACTCTACAGTTCCTGTTTTGTCTATCAAATGAGGGAACATGCTCTTTTATTGTGTGCATGGGGGGTGTGCATGTGTGTGTGCATATGTGTGTATGTGTGTGTGTGCAGTGTATGTGTATATGCATGTGTGTGCATGCGTATGTGTATATGCATGTGTGTGCATGTGTATGTGTATATGCATGTGTGTGCATGTGTATGTGTATATGCATGTGTGTGCATGTGTATGAGTATATGCATGTGTGTGCATATGCATGTGCACGTGTGTTTGCATGTGTATGTGTATGTGTGTGTGCATGTGTGTGCATGTGTGTGCATGTGTATATGCATGTGTGTGCATGTGTGTGTGTGTGCATGTAGAGGCCAGAGATTAACATCAGGTATCTTCTTCAATCATTCCCACTTTATTTTTTGAGACAAAGTCTCTCATTGAACCTGGAACTTACTGATTCAGCTAGGCTGGCTAGCCAGCAAGTTCCAAGGATCCTTTAGTCTCCACCATCCCACACACCTTCCCTTACCCCACACACACACACTCACACTCACACTCACACTCACACACACTCACATACTCACACACACTTACATACTCACACACACACACTCACACACACACTCACACTCACACACTCACACTTACACACTCATACACACTCACACACACACACACAGTGCTGGGATTACACCCATGCACCACTGCACCGACTCTTTTTTTTAAGTTCTGGGCTACTGAGTTCAAGTGTCCATGCTTCTGTGACATGCACTTTCACTGAGCCATTTCCCTGCCTCTCCTTAGAGTCTCAGACCCCTTGTTTGTCTATTTCTGCTTGTTTTTATGCAGGAGCTCCTGAAGCCCAGGCTTACACCCTATATGCTTTTCTCTGCTTGTGACCTGCAGGGCAAGGCTGAGAACACTGGAGTGTGTGTGTTCGAGTCCACCCTCCTGCTTTCCCCTTCAACCTCCCAGAGTTCTCTCCCTCTTGCAAAGACCTGTCTCAGAACACTGCCCCAGAAGTGTCCCCTAAACCCTGGGAAGACTCGCTGCTGGCAGGACCCTGGAATGACAGTGAGTCCCGTCCCCTGCAGCTGCGAACTCTCTGCACGGTCAGGGACTAGGACGTCCCCACCTCTAAGACCTGTAGCAGGCCAGCAGGCCAGGAATTCTTCAAGCCCTTGTACATGTGACATCACCTGCCCCCAGGCCAACAAGTGCCCAGCGCACAAAACTGGCTGTTAGGTGAACTTCCCAAGGTAATGGAGGAGACAGTCCAGGAAGTAGGTAGTTTTTGCCCTCACCCTCACAGCTGTTGATGGGGCAGAGCAGCACTGAGGTGTCCTGTCACACAGGCCTAGTTAGGCTCTCAGCTCTCAGTTAGATGCTGGCAGAGAAATCAGGTTACCTAATTGCTCCCTACCTCTGTTTCTTTGTCTCTCAAACAGAGATAATAAAAGCCCTACTTGATGGAAGTCTGTGGTGTTAAGTGACATCATGTACTAGGGCCCCAGGAGAGCACAGACTACACACTGAGTGCTCCTGACTGAACTGCTTTCTACCACAGGTTGATCCTCCAACTTTAGGATGATCTGCTGGAGGATCTGGAGATCCAGTTCAGGGGTTATAGCACACATGAAGCCCTGTCAGTCTCCAGCACTGCATAAGGTGATTGTGGTGGTGCACAGCTGTAACCCCAGCACTTGTGATGCACAGACAGGAGGATGAAAACTTCAAGGGTATCTTTGGATACATAGCCAGTTCGAGGTTAGCCTGGGATATGCAACGCTGTCCTAAATCTTGTTTGTGAAGTTGCTGGAAACTAGCATCCTAAAGATATGCATGTGTACTTAAACACGAAGATGCCCTGGGTTCTGCTTCATGGACCTCTGGCTAACAGTCAGCTGCCTGCTCTGTACCTAAGTGCAAAAACTTCCAGTGTATAAAAGCAAATGAAACTACTGCCAGGGTCTTTAGCCAAAAGATGTCTAAGACTGAGCCTGGGCAGTTAATGGTTTTCTCTAAAACCTCTTCTTGTGTTTGTTTCACAAAGGGTACCTTAGAAAGTTCGGGGAGACTGCTGTACTAACAGCGTCTGGTCGGGGTTACAAGGGGGAAGCGAGGAACATCAGGGTTTCCTACCCCACCAGGAACACTAGCTCAAGACTATGGAAACATAAAAACATACTTGAGTTCGGAGCCTGAAAGGTCAACCCATGTATATAGGGTTTGAGATCCAAGGAGACCACTTCAAGGTCACAGGGCCACAATTATGAGGCTTCTGTGGTTTCAACGAACGATCACTGTAATCTGAGACCATGATGAATGGAATAACCATGAAGTGGAAGACACTGTAAAAACTTTTAACTGAATACACTGTCAGAGATGGGGCCAGAACTTACTAAATCGATTCTTAAGCCTCTGTGTCTCCGGGTATGGTGCTTTATGGTCAGAAAGAGTCTAAGAACCGTGACGATAACCACTCGGCACCAGTACAGAAGGAATGAGAGGGATCTGGCCCAGTCCTCACTCAAAACGAAACGGGTTACTAGTTGGGTGGGATGAACGGAGCACTGAGGAACTCAGAGCAAGAGGGCATCACTGCCAAACCTTTACCCAGCCTCCTCCTTTACTTTCAAAACAAGCGGGCATCTTAACAGAAAGCCGAAGGATTTTTCAAAATTCACTCTTGATCTTGGAATTAAGGGTTCTCGCTCCCAAATGTTTGTCCATCTTGATTCTCAAGGAATGGTTTAACCCTAAACTTTGATGTGGACCTAAGCAGAAAATATATCAGGGAGGGAAACCCTTCAAGGTGCAGTCAGTCTGTGTAAGCGGGAAGGACTTTCCCGGAGAGCTAGATGATTAGCTTCCAATGCCTGGCTTTTTAGAATCACTTTGCAAGACGCCTGGCCTCCTTCAAAGGGTTAAAAAAGAAAGAAAAGACATGAAAAGAAAACTCTAACGGGTGGACTGAGGCGCCATTCTTCCCAGGGGACACTCTCTTGGGGCTCCTGGGCAGAGGCTTTGTGCGCCCCTTGCCCGCGCCCCCGCCCTTCCTCCCACAGGGGCTGCTTCACCAAGGTTCCTGAGGCCACCTGCTCCTCGGAAGAAAAAAATAGAAAACGGGATAGTGTGAACGCTATCGCAGTGCGCGCCCCTTCCCAGAGGGAGGAGGGGGAGGTGTTCCCGGAAAGCGTGCTTTGTCGCGAGGGTCGCCCAGCCGCCCACAGTGCCAGAGAGGCCCAACAGAGCTTCTGACCCCGGCATCTTTCAAGAAAACCGGGTCCCGCAGTCCAGGGCTCTTTCCGCGCCCGGCTCTGGTCCAGGAGGGGTACCCAGGCCGATCGCCCGGGCGTCCGAGCTGCACCCCGCCCACCAGGCCGAGCTAACGGAGAGGCCACGGAGATCCCAATGCAACCCGCCTCCTGCCGGCATGGCACCTGCTGGGCCCCGCTCGCCCAAAGATCTGCACGGGGGCATAGAGCTGTCCTTCCCGCCAGCCATAGAGAGTCGTGCGCCAGCTTCTGGGTACTCCGGGCCCCTCTGCCTAAGCCTCAGTGGCATCTGCCCTTGGGCGCGTGTCCCCCGGGCCTCGGCCAGTTCAGCCCGTCTGCAGCGCCCCCACCCCGACAGGCACAGCTGCAGGGGGTGCGTCTCCAGCCCCCCTACCTATCCCGCCGCCTCTTACCTTGTGCGGCGCCCGCAGCAGCCGGTGGACCCCGGCCAACTGGGTGCCCAGAGCCAGGTCCTCGCGGAATGTGAACAGCGGTGGCCGGCTGGGCTCTGGGAAGTTGGTGCTGTTGAAAGGATCGGTGTCGTCCAAGAACTGCACGCGACAAGCCAGCGTGGCCATGATGCATCCCTGCCCCGTGGGGCGCGGGCCCCGGGGTCAGCGGGCCGCGCAGGCCGGGGCGCCGGGTGTGTGCGGAGGAGAAGCTACCGCCGCCGCCGCCGCTAGCAGGCTCGCGGGCTCGCAGGCTACGGCGCGCCCGGCTGCAGCCCGGACTCCGGCCACGGGGGGCGGGACGGGGGCGGGGCTGCGCCCCCTCCTCCGCCTCCCGCTCCCTCTCGGGCTCCTCCCCTGCTCGGTTTACTAAGCACTGGACCGGGCTTCCCCGACCTTCGCGACCGCTGCAGGGACTGGGAATGCGAGAGCCACTTGCGCAGCCTCGGCAGCCCTGAGCCTAGCAGCAATCAACGCGCAGAAACGCCCCTGCGCAGAGTTCTCTCCACGTCTGCCTGCCGCCCAGGATCCAGATGCACCAGCCTTGGAGTACTGGGGACAAGGCAGGCAGTCCTCTGACTACGTTCCCCCTGGGACAGGGAACAGCACGACCCCTCCCAGATGAAGGCGACAGAGCTGGTCTCCCTGCTGCTGGGCACCCAGACCAGAAAACAAAGCTCTCTGCAGGCCTGTGGCTGGAAGATAGCTATCCTAAACCCGGGCAAGGACTCCAGGGAGATTTGCGCCAGAGAGAAAAGAAGCTAAGTAGGAGAATAGGGGGCCTAGGAATCCCAGCAGCATTTCTTGCGCCCAAGGGCGCCTGCAGTGAGAATTGGCAGACTTCAAGGAGAGGTTCCACGGATCCGGACATCTGCCTGAGAGTTACAGTTGAACCTGTCCATCATCACTATCCCTCTCCTCAGTAAGGTCTCCGGAAGTTCTAAGTTGACCTTCTGCGACAGAGGAAGAAGGGTGTTTCTGGTCAGATCCAGGAATGGTGAAGATGCTGAGAAGAACCGGGGTCGGGGGTGGGGTCTCCCTCACAACAGGGACTTGGCGTGTAGCTTGACAGCCTGCCTTCTTCCTCCAAGCTGGAGTGGCAATACCACGCAGCCTATCCCGGCTCTCTTTGCTGCTCACGGGCGACCCCTTACGTTTCCAAAGAGAACTCACCACCTTTTCCATTCCCAGGCCGCATTACTGATGGATGATACCTAATCCATCTCTAATCATCAATATCCAGTCGTTCTTCACACCCAAGATGGCTCCATATTGCGTCCCTCCCCCTTTTCTCTGGTTTCAAGAGAAAATAAGCCCTTGCCCTTCACCTAGCATCCTCACTCGCATCTTTCGCAAGCCTCTACGTGGGTTCCCCACCACAAGTGTGTGTGTGTGTGTGTGTGTGTGTGTGTGTGTGTGTGTGTGTGTGTGTGTGTGTGCGCGCGCGCGCGCGCGCAGCCTCCTGTTTCAATGTAGGGCCTGAAGACCTCCTTTGTGGCTCTTTTACACAGCGTCTGGTCCCTTCATCTCTTGTTCTAGTCTGCTTGGATTGAAAGGGAGACTAGTTTTTTGAGACAGAATTTTAGCTGGGTGTGGTGCATGCCTTTTAATACTTTTACTACTCAGGAGGCAGAGGAGGGCATCTATCTCTGAGTTTTCTGTCTGTGGATACAATGTAGCCACCTCACACTCCACCCACACGTCTTCCCAGCCATGATAAGTCTAGATCCTTTCTTTACTATGAGCGCAAAGAAATCTTTCCCTCCTTAAGTTGTTCTGCCAGATGTTTTATCATAGCAACAAGGAAAGGAACTAACTAGCTTCTTTCTCTTGTTTTCTTTTGTTTGTCTGTTTTTCTTCCTTTTGTGAGTGGTATAAGTATGTACCCTCCCTAGACGGGGTTTTTGAGAAAGTATATGAATCTGAGTATCTTTCTTCAAAGTCTTTGAGTTAATGTTGTGTGGGAGTTGTGCGAAGTCAGCAATGGTAAAAGTTTTCTCTTGCCTCTCCTGCTCCCACTTCCTCCACACCATTCCCATCCCCCCTCATTCCACCAAAACCCTCCTATTTCCCTCATTTGCTCCTCGATGCCCATATTTCCCCATTTCCCCCACCCCCTCATATTCACCTGATTCCCATATCCCTCCATTTCACTCACATTTCCTGTTTCCCCCACATCCCTCAAATGCCCTTCATTCGTATCTCTCCCTTCAGGGTTTCATAACTCGGCCACTTCTAGCAAAAGATAAACCCTATTTCTCTAGTCCTTGATTGACTGATTGATTGGTTGGTGGATTGTAATGGATTGGGTTGGGTTGATTTGGGGAGACAGAGTCTTCCTAGGCAGCCCCAGCTGGCTCCCATAGTGCTCCACCTGAACTCGGTGGTCCGCCTACTGCGTGCTGGAAACAACGGCTCACCCACCATACCAGCTCCCCACTCTTTGAACAGAGGTAGCTTTGGTACCTGCTCTTACAAGCAGAGTTGTAGAAGTGACAGTGTGTGGCTTCCGAGAACAGACCTGAAGAGACCCCGCTACACCTCTCTTGCCCTGAGAGAGCTTTGGCCTGAGACCATGTGCCAGGAAACCAGGTCTAATCTAGGAGAAATGCTTCTGAGGACTCCTGGAGATTAGAAAAATGGATTCTATGTTATAGGACAATAGAACAATTGCCCAGCTGATCCCTACAGGCATCAGAAAGGGAGACGTTATATGGGATGAAACTAAAGAGTTATCTAAGGAGAATGGTAAACCCTTCAAAGTACCTGTTGGGTGCTTCCAGCTGCTTATAATAATGAATTTTATTCGCAAGAAGAGAAGGAATATGGACTCTCTAAATTTAGGATTATAAAAATAAAGCAATTTCTCATCCCCAGTACCTTCAGACAGAGAAAAAATGACATTTTTAATTTTTTTTAAAAAAATTTTGTATGTGTACAGGTATTTTTGCATGCTAGTATGTGTGTATGATGTGTGTGTGTGTGTGTGTGTGCAATGTCTGTGGAGGCCAGAAGAGGGCATCCAATCCCCTAAGTCTTTGAGCTTAAGAAATGAACTTCGTAAAATCTAAAATGTGATTGTTGGGAGATGGAGAGAGAACTCGGCAATTTAGAGCACGTGTGGTTCTTGCAGGAGAGCAGCGTTTGACACATAAAATAAATCTTAGTAAACTTCACAGACAATCCATGGAGATTTTAAGAAACGAGAGCGCTGCCAGTTTAAAGAAACAGAGATGGTTCAAAAGTCAGAGACTTCTGACCTCCATCTTGAATAAGTAGTTTGTATCTGCAAGTAGTTTGGAAAAAAAACGGAAGTTTCACCAGAGCTTGGGGCTAAGAGCCATAGAAAAGGGTGGATGTAACCATCCCTGGGGCAAACCTGGGAATGAGAGCAGGCTGGAGTGCTAGGCGGCCATGTGTGTCTCCCATTTGCTCTCTAAGTGGAAGTGTCTGCTGATGGGATTCTGCCCCGAGCTCAGCACTGACTGCTGGGTAAGTAGTGGGCGTGTACGCTGCCCTTTGAAGAGGAAGGTTCAGCGTGTACTTCCCCTAAAAGGTCTCCTCACCTGCACCCCACTTTCCCGGCCGCGGGTGCTGCCTGCTTCTGCAATCACTTTCACTCAGTGTAGAGTTATTTTGTTGTTGTTGCTGCTGCAGCAAGGAAACACCATGACCAGAAGTGACTTGGGGAGATGACCGTTTATTTGGGCGTATGTTCCAGAGTGAGAGTCCGTAATGGTAAGAGAGTGGCGGCAACAGAGAGCAGAGCAGGAAGTTAGCTGGCCACCTTTAATTTTATAAGAACTGTGGTTTTCCTCGCTGTGGAAAAAAATCCTTTTATGAATTTCCATCTGCAGGAAAAATAAGAGTAAAATGGAAGTGGAGTGGGCCTATAAACTGCTAAAGCCCACCTTCTCTACCGCATTTCCTCCAGCATGGCTCCACCTGCTAAGGGTTGCATAACCCCGTGGAACAGCGCCACCAACTGGGAGGGAAGGGCTAGCATTCCAACACATGAACCTTGGGGGAGCAGTTCTTATTCAAACCACCATGCTTAGCTTGAGTTTTGATTGCGGTAGCTCTGTACTTCCAGATACAAATATGTTTCAAGTTGATGACTGTCGTGTAATAAACCATTCCGTTTGCCCTCGATTCTGTGGGTCCCGAATTTCAGCTGGGCTCAGCAATGTCATCGCTGCTGTGGTTGCCATCTGAGAACATCACTGGAGCCAGGCAATTAAAAGTCATCTCCCGCCGTGTGTGCGAGTGTCCGCTGCCTGTCAGCTGCATGGTGTGGAGGACTTCTGTGAGAGAGCTCATCTCTATTCCGTGTGTTTCCTCAGGCAAGGCTAGATCAGTATTCCTCGCATGGCCTCTGCACACCGAGGCAGCCTTCTAAGAATCAGTACTCTACAGTCTCTTGAACCCTGGCCTCATGATTTGAGCTGCAGCTAACGATAGAGCTCAGCAGGTAGAGGTGTCTGCCAGACCTTACCACCTGAGTTGTCTCCCTACAAACCACGTGGTGGAAGAAGGAAATCAACTCCCACACCTTGTCCCCAGACTTCCACAAACTCAGGCACACATAAAAATAAAATAAAAGTAATAACAAAATAAATCACACCGTGTGTCCATTTGACAGCTTTTGAGGGGGTGGACACAAAGTCAGCCAAGACCACCCCAAACTCAGAAAGTGAGCACCGGATTCTGTTCTTGCAGAGATAAAAGCAAAAGCCACAAATTTGTGCATAGACCTGAAGACCCCAAGATGAAGGGCTGCTGTAGCCATTGTTTTGGATACTCAAGTGTATTATACACAACCCAGTATACATGCAGCTCGACATAGTCACACATTTGAGTACATGTATGTAGCCACACCTATACACAGAAAAAGGTAGATAGGGTGACACATGTATGTAGTCACACATATACACAGAAAAAGGTAGATAGGGTCGCACATGTATGTAGCCACACATATAGTCACACATATACACAGAAAAAGGTAGATAGGGTCGCACATGAATGTAGTCACACATATATACAGAAAAAGGTAGGTAGGGTCACACATGTATGTAGCCACACGTATACACAGAAAAAGGTAGATAGGGTCGCACATGTATGTAGCCACACGTATACACAGAAAAAGGTAGATAGGGTCGCACATGTATGTAGCCACACATATACACAGAAAAAGGTAGATAGGGTCGCACATGTATGTAGCCACACATATACACAGAAAAAGGTAGGTAGGGTCGCACATGTATGTAGTCACACATATACACAGAAAAAGGTAGATAAGGTCACACATGTATGTAGTCACACATATACACAGAAAAAGGTAGATAAGGTCACACATGTATGTAGCCACACATATACACAGAAAAAGGTAGATAGGGTCGCACATGTATGTAGCCACACATATACACAGAAAAAGGTAGGTAGGGTCGCACATGTATGTAGTCACACATATACACAGAAAAAGGTAGATAAGGTCACACATGTATGTAGTCACACATATATACAGAAAAAGGTAGATAAGGTCACACATGTATGTAGCCACACATATACACAGAAAAAGGTAGATAGGGTCGCACATGTATGTAGCCACACATATACACAGAAAAAGGTAGGTAGGGTCGCACATGTATGTAGTCACACATATACACAGAAAAAGGTAGATAAGGTCACACATGTATGTAGTCACACATATATACAGAAAAAGGTAGATAAGGTCACACATGTATGTAGCCACACATATACACAGAAAAAGGTAGATAGGGTCGCACATGTATGTAACCACACATATACACAGAAAAAGGTAGATAGGGTCGCACATGTATATAGTCACACATAATACACAGAAAAAGGTAGATACGGTCAGACTGGACAAAACAGCCAATTCAAAGCTACATTCTTAGAGAAAACCAACAACAAAAGCAGAGACCTGAGAAAAGCAGAGTCCAAAAGAATGGTTGTGCTAAGTAGATCCAAAGGTAACCTGCTAGAGAAATAACTCAGGCAGTAACTTTTGAAGGACTCCATCACCAGCAATGCAATTTTCCTAAGAGTCCAAAAACCCTGCACCGTCACTCAGCTGTTGAGATTTGCTGACCCAGTTTGAACTAGTTCTCAGAATCCAGTAAGAAAAACCTCTGAACTTACCTAATGCTGCCACCGGGTGGTGGACACGGCTTGACTGTCTCAGGCACTGTAAGATACTGCACCACACACAGCGCTGTCACCATTAACTTTAATAAGAACTGTGGTTTTCGCCACTCTTCAGGTGAAACTTAAAGGTGTCCTGTCACTTATTCGTGGAGAGAGTATGATTTGCCAAGATTTTTGTTGAGGTTTGTTCTTGCTGTCCATTGTTATGCAAAGTGTAGGATCCCCAAGACTTGGAGTCTGCATGCAGACCTGCGACCCTACCCCCCAAGTTATTTCTGATTGGTGAATAAAGATGCCAACATCCAGCAGCTCTGCAGAAAAGACATAGGTGGTGTTTAGGTTCTCCTGGAGGAGAACCACGAGGAGAAGGAGGTGCAGGTGGAGGAAGGAGAAGCTACCCTGAGTAAAGACAATGTGGCCCTGAGGGCGGCCCTATTGAAGTTAAGAACAGCCCAGACGAAACATGGTGAGTAATAACTTGGAGTTATCAATAGGAAAGTAGATTCTAACAGCACAGAGTGTAGGTATGAGTTCAGCTCTTGTGATGTTTAAGGCTTATTGTAAATACAAAGGTTAAGTGTGTCTTTTATCTGGGAACTTAATGGTCAAAGGCAGGGTAGAAGCCCCAGGTCAGGATTGAATAATTTCTACAACAATTTGAATTGGGGGATTTGTAAGGTGAAATGTGTAGAAGTTAATTCTGCTAACACAAAAGAAAGAATTAGAAAGAGGCTGCCTGGTGGGGTCTGACTTCCCTTCTTTTTCCTAGGGCTCCCTGAACTGGTCTATGAGAGAAGCCAAACTTTTCTCAGAGATCCAAGTGTTTGAAACAATATGAACCAACGAAGGTTTTGGTTGCTGCAGGGTCCCTGAGGATCGTCAAGTCCCAACCAATAGCCAACAGTGGGTCCCTAGGTCCTCTAGATCCCAGAAGCCCTTTCTCCCTTCGGTGACACATCACCTTTGCATTTGCTATTTGTCTTGTTGCCATGAGAACATATAGGACAGAAGCAACTTAAGGGAAAGCGCATTTATCTGGGTTTATAGTTCCAGGGCATAAAATCTACTGTGGCACAGGAAAAAAAAAATGGTGGCAGGAGGCAGTTGGTCATACTGCATGGGGACAGGAAGCAGAGAGATGAATGTTGGTGCTCTGCTCACTTCCTCCTCTTCACTCAGTCCAGGACCCCAGCCTAGGGGATGGTGTCGCCCACAGTTGGAGTAGATCCCCCCCCCGCCCCTTAGCCTAACCTAGAAGCTCCCTCACAGGTCTGCTCAGAGTTCTCAATGCCTGCCCCACAGGGAGTCTGAGAGAATTAAAGTTGGATGAGTGAGGCTTGTGGTAGAGTGCTGGTTACTCATTCACAAACATGATCAAGTGTGACAATGTGGAGAAGAAAGCAGACATGCGGGAGTGCAGAGGCACCCTCTCCAGCTGGGCAGCTCTGGGTAATGTATAAACACTTCATCTTACAAAAGTAAAACACCACTGTGCACCTGAAATAAAGCCCACATAGCCGCCTATGTAATCTTTTTAGAAATTGCTAGACTAAATACTTTTTCAAGAATTTCAGAATTTATATTTATTTATGAGAGGAGGCTCATAATTCTCAGATGTGGATACATAACATGACATATCAGACAGCTGGAAAAATACTAGTTACAAAAACATACTATATATCAAAAAAAAAACCCAGTCCATCAAAAAGACATACAAGCCAGGTGTGGTGCATAGCTATAATTCTAGCACTTGGGAGGCAGAGGCAGGCAGACCTCCATGAGTTCAAGACTAGCCTGATGTACATGGTAAATTCTAGGCCAGCCTGAAATACACAGTGAAACCCTGTCTAAAAACAAAAGTCGAAAAACTAAGACCTAGAAATCTTGAGTGTGAACCCACACATACACAAACTCAAACCTTCAAAATACACAAGATAGGCTGGATCTGGTGACACACTGCAGCACCAGGTGGAAGCAGGAACATCGAGTCAGCCTGAGGGACATGAGATCATGCCTCAGCTTTTGCCACCACAAATACATAGACTGAAAACTAGGAAGACAGTGTACTGACGCTTCCTGCCAGCCAGCTGATCTTTTGCAATGTCGCAATGTCCTCAATAATCTAAAAACAAAAAAAAATTAATCTCCGGAGTCTCATGAAACATTTAATTTGACGACAACTGATCATTCTTTGGATATGTGAAGGAACCTTTTTGGTGGGCACAGCAGCCCTGTTGTGTCAGTGTGAGTGAGCAGAGAGGTCAGAGGTCGCCTGGTGAGAGCGGGCTCCACTCCAATGGCAAAGGGTAGCATTCATTCTAAGACAAAGTTCTACCAAATCAAGTTGCAGGTCTTAGTAACGGTAGACAGTGTTGTAAAGAGAAACTTTAATGCTCTTGGGAGAAGAAATGTTAGGAGATAACATTTGGGTGTTTCTCGGAAGAGGGTGAATCAGGACACTCCACAGTCTTTCAACACGGGGAGCACCTCAGATCCCACTGACAGGAAACACGGAGACGATAAATCCAAGGACGAATGCATCAGGTACACGCCAAAGTTCACCTGTGATGGAGGCAACGGTCAGAAGACGAGGCACGTAATTTTAAAAGTTAAAACCATTTGTAACATGCCTTGGATCCCAGCATTCAGAAAACAGAAGCATGTGTTTGTGTGTGTACAGGTATGCACACACATGCAGACAAACGCCAGAGGAGACCCTGTCTGCAGTTCCTCAGCTGCCGCCCACCTCGTTTAGTGAGACAGGGTCTCTCATGGTCTGCTGTTCACCAGGTAGGGCAGCATGGCCGGAGAACCCCAGGGATCTGCCCTTCTCTGCCTTGCCAGCTCTGAGATTGCAAGCATGTGTCAGTGTCCAGTTCTCTCTCTCTCTCTGTGTGTGTGTGTGTGTGTGTGTGTGTGTGTGTGTGTGTGTGTGTGTGTGTGTGTAAGAGAGAGAGCTTTGAGGATCAAACTAAAGCTCTTGCACTTGCAAGGCATGCACTTTGCAGACTGCGCCATCTCCCCAGCCCGTTTATTTATTATTTATTTGAGACAGGACTTCATTGTAATCCAGAGTGACCTCGAATTCTCTATGTAACCATGGATGTCCTTGAGTTCTTTGGAGGAGCTAGGTGTTACCAGCATACCCTGCTTCAAGTACACTTCAATGCAGCCTGACTGGAATTCTTCACAAAGCCCTAACAGAAAATGCAGGGCTAAAAATAAATGCTTCTAATGAATCATTTATGTGTGATATATATGAATATATAGTATACGCTCCGCTTTTATAATTGAGAATCTACAACAACACAGAGTCATTCAACCCCCCGAGGAGATGAACCCCTGGGCTTAGTATCATGAGCTTCGCTGAGCCCTCCTCAGCAGGTCATCTTTCCACACAGAGCTAACTCACTTTGTTATAAAATACCTATGGTGAAGAAAACAGAGATCGGGCTAGTAGAATTAATTTTTCTTTTCTTGAGGCGGTAGGAGATGGAAGCCAGACTTTGGTACTCATTTGGTGAGTAAAGCAGTCCATACCACTGAGCCACATCCCCAGCCCTCTTATCTTTATATTCCTTCTATCTTCAATAAGATTGGAGAACATTAAAATGCTTATAATAAACAACAATGAACACTGGATAAAACATTGGAGGGCAAGAAAAAATAATAGGGAACCTCAGGGAAGTTCAGGACCTCGATGAGAGCATTGGCTTTGGGAAGCATGACAACCTCTCTGCTGCTGAAAACTACTCGACACCTATAGCAACATGGTCATGTGCTGATAGCATGCAAAGATGAAAATGAGGCGCCATGTCAGGCACACATACCTACACATACCATGTCGGGACACATACCTACACATACCATGTCGGCACACATACCTACACATACCATGTCGGGCACACATACCTACACATATCATGTCAGGCACACATACCTACACATATCATGTCAGGCACACATACCTACACATACCATGTCGGACACACATACCTACGCATACCATGTCGGGCACACATACCTACACATACCATGTCGGGACACATACCTACACATACCATGTCGGCACACATACCTATACATACCATGTCGGCACACATACCTACACATACCATGTCGGGACACATACCTACACATACCATGTCGGGACACATACCTACACATACCATGTCGGGCCCACATACCTACACATACCATGTCGGGACACATACCTACACATACCATGTCGGGACACATACCTACACATACCATGTCGGGACACATACCTACACATACCATGTCGGACACATACCTACACATACCATGTCGGGACACATACCTACACACACCATGTCAGGACACATACCTACACATACCATGTCGGGACACATACCTACACATACCATGTCGGGCACACATACCTACACATACCATGTCGGGACACATACCTACACATACCATGTCGGGCACACATACCTACACATACCATGTCGGGACACATACCTACACATACCATGTCGGACACATACCTACACATACCATGTCGGGACACATACCTACACACACCATGTCAGGACACATACCTACACATACCATGTCGGGACACGTACCTACACATACCCACCTTTCTCCCCCGACTCTCAGAAAGCTTTTGGAAAACATCCTGGTTCCTCTGCCCCGTTTGCTGGTCTATACAAATCATCTGGCACCTGTGACAAGGCCCCATAACCTGGCAGGGAGAGGGGACATGTGATGAGGCCACCATGCTTTGCATGGTTGAACCATAGACACGTGGCCAACCCCTAAGCACAGAAGTGGCCCCTCTTGCAGCACATTCTGGGAACGGCCCCTGTGGGGTTGCTGGCTGAAAGGTTACTGAGGGCTGTGGAGAAAAAGAAAGGTGTGAAAGACAATCTTGATGGTTCCTAGAGACGGGAAGAATCTGAGGAAGGGAAGCACTCAGAACTTCGAAGACAAACAGAAGTCACCACTGAGTCAGGCACAGGGCACTGTGAGCTTTGAGCACCGATTGTACACATAGAATTTTAACCTAAAAGGAACTAGAAGTATCAAGATAGATTCGTGAGCAGGGATTTGTCCTCATGTTGCTGAGAATATGGAAAACTTGTATCTTAGAGATCTCATGGTATTGAAGATGACACATCTATGTGGTGCTTACCACAAACATTCACATTAACCTACAAGAAGCTGGGGATGTGGGTCAGAGGGCCAAGTGCTTGCCAGAAATCCATAAAGTCCTGAGTTCCATCCCTAACACCACATAAAACAGGCGTGGGGATACACACCTATAATACCAGCACTCAGGAGGTGGAGGCAGAAGGATCAGAAATTCAAGTTCATCTTCAGTTACATGGCAAGTCTGAGGCTGGCTTGAGCTACATAAGACTGTGTTTTTAAAAAAAAATCACAAAGACCTTTAAATAAAGTATAAGAAAATATACTTTAAGCAAAGTGTGGGGAAATACTTCTGTTTTGTAACTGAGGCAGAAAGCAAATGATAGGTGTATTTTATATGTGTCTATGGTTACTCAGACCTGCATACCCCACACAGCAATATATAAACCAACATTCAGCTACTTGGCATGAGCTGTATGGTATGAGAGAACTTCATGTGGCTTTATCACTTGTATAACAAGAGAGAAAGCATAAATATTAACAGAAATGTAACATCTCAGCAGTAATAAGATTGTTCTTTTGCTACACACGTACAATGCAAAACTGTTGCCCAGACTGACTTTGACTGAATGAACTCAAGTGATCCTCCTGCCTCAGCCTCCTGAGCACCTGGGACCACCAGGTCAGTTACCAGGTTTCCCCACGGCCACATGAACCTCTTAGTTGTGGGTATTGTTCCGCTAAATTTCAAGAACTCATTAATGTAACTGAGCCTTGGCTTGTGCTATAGTGGGCACTCTAGCTGGTAAGCATTCATCCAGTAGGAAATAATGTCTATGTGGCTCTGGGCTTCAGATTCCCAGGCCCTGTGAGTGGCAGAGGGTGTGGAAAGATCACTGCAGCTCTCAGCTAAGATGAACTTCCTTACTCAGTTGGATTTGTCCACAAGTCCAGACGCTATTTGAGGGATGCCAAGCCCAGACCCAGCACGCCTCCACACTCACGTAGAAGCACTCACTTCTGGGCATGAAGATCCCAAGACCAAGAGCGAGCCAGTGTGAAGAAGCCTCTTAGCTTCTCCTGGGAAAGTGTCTCTTGGGGCACAGAGGGAGAGCTTCCAGGGAGTAGCAGCAGCCTCCAGACCCAGGCCCTGGCCAGCTTCTCTTCACAAACACTTTGAGCCAAAATCTGGTCATTTTGTTGAAAAGAACCTCAGAAAATAGTTCCTCAGATGGCAGGAGGGACATTTTCCAGGTAGTCTTTTATACACAGACACACACATAAACATATTTCCTTTTTAACCCCCCTTCTCTCTTTCACACATGTATACTCCTTTTTAAGCACCCCTCCTTTATATTCCTCCCCACCCCACCCCCCATGCCCGAGACAGTTTCTCTGTGTAACTCTGGCTGTCCTGGAACTCACTTTGTAGACCAGGTTGACCTCAAACTCAGAGATCTGCCCATCTTTGTCTCCCTCCTGAGTGCTGGAATTAAAGGCAAGCTCCTCCACCACCCAGAAAAAAAAAATCTTTCTTTTCTGTTTTTTTTTTTGGGGGGGGGGGCAGGATTTCTCTATGTAGCTCTGAAACTCAATGTGTAGACCAGGCTAGCCTTGAACTCGCAGAAACCTACCTGCCCCTGCCTCTGCCTCTACCTCTGCCCCTGCCCCTGCCTCTAAAAAGCTGGGTTTAAAGGTGAGTGCCACCAAGTTCAGCTTTAAGCCTTTTCTCATATCTTTAAAATATCATTCATTGTCATAAATTCTTGTTGAAGATAAGTCACGTACAGACATATGGAGAATTAAAAGGAAAAATTCAGGCAGTCATGGTCTTTCCTGTAGTAAACAGCCAGTAGCTTAACAGGTTCCAGGCTCGACTAGGAGACTCACCTCTGACCTGTCTATGAGAGAGTTTCTAGATTGGGCTAGTGGGTGTAGGATGGCCCACCCTAAATGTGGCCACTGCCATTCCTCAGGCGGGGCTCACAGACTGAGGAGGAAGGCAGGTGAGCACCAGCGTCCAACGCTCTCCACATCCTGACTGTAGACTCTGTGACCAGCTGCCTCACTGCTTCTGTCCAGTCTTCCTTGACATGATGGCCTGCTATTGGCCCAAAGAGCATGAATAGCTTAACTTTAATTTGTTTCCATAGGTTAGGAATGCTGCCCAGAGAAAACAAAGTATTCTGGGATGTCTCACAGAAAAGTCCTTTGTTGGTGCTGTCAGATGGGTTTCTGACAGTGCTCCTGGCATAGTAAAGTTTTCTCTCCCTCTTGCATCCCTCTTCCCTTTGGTCCTCCCTCTTCCCTTTGATCCTCCCTCTTTCCTCTTTCCTCTTTCCTCTTCATCCCTCAGGTCTTCCCTCTATCCCTCCAAATAACTCACAAGGTAGATTAATGCCTACCTTGGTGTCCAGCAGGTTGTGTTAGAACAGATACTTTTAAAATAGTAGAGATTCGGTAATGGAGAATAAGAATGGAAGAGGAGGTCAACTTACAGGAAACTGACAGGAGAGATGCTGCCAGAACCAGGGTTACAGGAGAGAAAAGGAAGTGATTTTTCAAGAGAGTAGCTGCCCCAGTGAGATCTTATAGAGTTCAAGGACAAGAAAGATCATCAGGCCCTTTGTGGTACCCCCACCCCAGATCTGATAATTTAGATAATTGTTACTGCTTTTCTGGATGCTAGACTGGTGTTCCATTTAAGCAGAGCCTGGACACAAGGTAGTCATGAGATAGCCAGGTTGCACCCCTGCAATTACCAGGATCGGTTCATACCCACTAAAGAGCTGAACACACTGTCCAGCAGTGAACCATCCCTACAGCCTCCAGATCATCCTTATCTTTCCTGTCTTCCTCCTCCAACAATTACTTACTGGGCACTGACTCAGCCAGGATGTTCTAGGTCCCAGAGACATGCTAGGAAAAAAGTCCTACTCTCTGTGGTCCACACCCTGTGTGATCTAGGGGGATAATGCAGGAAGCATGCCAAGTAGAATCCTATTATTGGGCAGCTTCTGAGGTGGTGACCTCTGAGCAAAGTGGTAAGTAGAAAAGACAACAGGGCAAAGGCCTGAGGCAGGAGACTGGCTGTCCCTGGATGAAGGAAGGCCAGACGTAGAGGCAGAGAGACCATTAAGCTCAATAGCAGACCTCATGAGTTTGTCAGTCATGTAAGGAATGAGATTCAGACTGGAGCTTCCCTTCTACTTCTTGAATACTTCAGACTAAGGCTTGGGGACAGCGAAGGGATGACAATGAACCTGCCTCTAACTATAATCTTCCATAGATGGCACTAAGGGCAGAAGCCAGAAAGGGAGGAGGAAGGGGAGGAAGAAGGGGTGAGGAGGGAGAAGAGAGAGTGGAGGAGGGAACAGAGAAAAGGAAGACAGGAGGAAGGAGGAGAAGGAAGGAGAGGAGAAAGAAGATGGAAAGAAGGAGGGGTGGAGGAAGCAATGGTCGAAGTCTTAGGCGGTCACTAAGCTCCTGTGTCTCCCTCTATGAGCACTATAGCACTGGAAGCTTCAGCATCAATAAGGAGGATGTGCTCCCATACACAGGAGGATGTGCTCCCGTACACACAGCATTCACAGGAAACAGACTTAAGCCCAAACGCGATCCATAGAAGATGGTAAGTAGAACGAGGGGCACCTGCCACCATCTGGTTCTGGAGTTGAGAACAACAGTCACTGGCAGCCTTTGAGGAAAGCTCACCACCTCCTAAAACTTACCTGGAAATGCAAGGAGCCGACTGAAACCTCATCCCATTTTTCTTCATCAAACGCCCCGGCTCCCTTGGTAATGATATTGGCACGGAAGCGGGAGATGAGATCTTTCACGGAGAATAACTCCTCCTTTCCATGTTCATCACTGTTTAGATGGATCAAGAAGGGTGAGAGGAAGGAGGCTGCACATGCCCACACTGTTGTGACAATTCTACACACTTGGTACTCCATGCCTGACTATACCAATTCTCCTCTGGCCTGAGGCCTGGATGCTCAGAACAAACTTCTCTCATGAGTGTAATAGCAAGACACACCTACCTGTTAGATACAGCCGTGGCCCCTCCCAAGGATGTGGTCCCACCTCCAAGGAGAAGCATACAGGAGGCAAAGAGTGGATAAGTCTTAGAGGAAGAAGCCAGATGAGCAGAATAAAGAAAACAAGGATATAGAAAATACCAGTTCTAGAACACGGAACAGGGCAAACAGGATAAGTGCTGTCAGCAGGCTGAACTATAAAGACCTGCTTTGCACAGAGATTGCACTCTCTCATGCAGGCCACAATATACAATATAAATAAATAAAATAAAAACCATAGAGGCTAAGATTCTTTGGTTGTTTGATGAGATAGGATTTCCCTATGTTACCCAGGTTGGCCTCAAATACATCATCCCCTGCCTCAGCATCCCAAGTGCTATTATTATAGCCATGCATCACCAGGCCCAGCTTATACAATTCCTATTTGAAAGTTTGTTTTACTTCTACAAAATGACCTTCTGTGTTTCCAGACACCACAGTCCATTCAGAGGAATACACTGCAAACAGCTCTTAAAAGTCCCCCAAACGCAGGAGCACACACTCTGTTCAATCAAAGAATTAGAGAAACTAATCTAAATGTGAAAGAAATCTAAATAAGAGTGACCTCAGCCTGGTTGGCTGGGATGAGGTATAAGTGGGGTGTGATCCCTACTTGATCTGGGGTCACTTGGATGCACGCACCTGTAAAACTTCCCTGTGCCATGGGCTTAGGGCTTTTTGCACTTCGCACAGTTTGACCAAATTCTAGAATTTCTAAGTTGGTAAATGATGGGAAGGAGCAGGAGACATTCACTAACCATGGTAGAATATGTTCTGGGGACAGAGCTGAAATTCTGTGGGTTGGTGTAGAGGGGTTAAGGGCTGTGAAGTCCCTTCTAAATGACAGTGATCACATAGGAGCCAGGGACTGGGAGATCCAAGCCCGGCTTCACTGCAAGCTAAGTGCACCTCTGGCAACCTGAGGGGACTGCAGGTTTTAGTCCTTTGATTCTGGATTCTCTCTCAAAGCTGTTACAAGCTCCTTTGTGTTTTGTAAAAAGGAAGACTTCTTGTCTGAAAATTATTGTGTTACCACGCAAATGGGAGAGCCCATCAATCTGCATCTGGAACACTGAGGAAAAAAGCAGCAAGTCCTGGCTCCAAGATTCTCTTGCCTGGCACCTCCTGGGGCTGGCTGGCCCTGCTCTAAACCAGCTGGTGGGAAACATATCCCCTACTGGTAGGAACCAGGGTTACAGCAAGCCTGTCTTCTCTAACCTTCCACATTACAGACCCAGAAAATGTCAGATTCATTATCCCTTGTTCTGCATGTCGGAGAGAAGGTTCCCTTGATGCTGAGAAATTCAGAACACCAGAAACCTCAAAGCTGTGTCACAATTCTGCACCTGAGGAAGACAAACTGCTCCATGACCGGGGAACCCTAGAGTGCGTTCTCTCAGAAGACTAGAAACTCCAAGAGCCAATCTTGAGGGAAAATCGAGGAGAGTCCCACGGCCTCCTTTCAGCTGTGTGTGTAGCTGCTCAAGGTGTGAACATGTATGTAGAAGGCTACAAGGCACATGAAAAAAAAAAGTGTCCCAGGTGTGTGTACCGACCTTCCTGGCCTGAGAACAAGGAATGAGGAGCCTGTGCCCACCATGGCCTGATGGAACAACTGGGTGACTTTCCCTAGTTACCCTGGTTACCAAATTTGAGTTTCCTCTAAGGAGTTGGTGTGGTCAGAACTTCCCAGAGTTGAGATGGTATCCTAAAAGCACCAGTACCCTCCCTCAGGAGAGCTGTAGCAGGGAGTGAGTACCCAGGGACACTAGTTGTGTCTGAAGGTGTAGCTGACAAACAAAACCTGCCTGTAATCACACTCAAAACGTGTTTATAAGCACTCCTGTGTGAAGTAGGGCAGGAAGCTTAAAAGGCGGGAGACAGTAGGAGGGTGAGCTACGAAATTAGGTCAAGCTGGTGACAAATTAAAACAAGTTATAGAAATAAGATAATTAACAACCAGAGCTGGGGTTCTCTGTGTTTCATGAGCATGTCAAGAAAGACCATGGAGCAGACTATAGTCATGACCTTAAATGTCATCACAGGCCCATGATGGAGGCTGAATCCCTACCATTTACCACTAGAAATGGTAAAAACTTTAAAAGGTGGCACCACTGGCAGGCATTGGGTCACTGAAGACATGTCTTCAAAGGGAACTGTGGGTGTCCCCAGCTCTTATCCATTCTCTCACCATGTACTCTTGCTAGGATGTGCCACGTAGACCCAAAGCAATAGGGCCACCAATCATCACTGATACCTCAGAAGATGTGCATTTTCTTTACAGGTCGATTGCCCCAAACATTTGCTATAGCAACGGGAGGCTGATTGACACAGGCAGTGAATGAGAGCCCTGGGAATGATTGACAGGAACTGAGGAAGGGGCTCAGATGGTAAAATACTGCACACGTGAGGAACAGCGTCAGTCCCCAACACTCACATACAAAGCCTTGCTTGGTGGCACCCACTAGTGCGGGAGAGGTGGAGTCAGGAAGATCCCTGGGGATTGATCGGCAGCAGGTCTAGCCTGATCTAGGAGCACTAGGTTCAGTGAGAGACCCTGTCTCACAAAACAAGGAGGAAAGTGGTTGAGAAAGAAACCTAAGATCTGTAGCCTCCATGGTTACTTGTATACGTATATACTTTTATATCTAAATGCATGCATGTGCACACACACACCCAAGGAAGGAACGGAGGAAGGAAGGGAGGAAGGAAGGAAGGAAGGAAGGAAGGAAGGAAGGCAGGCAGGCAGGCAGGCAGGCAGGCAGGAAGGAAGGAAGGCAGGCAGGCAGACAAACAAGAATTGGCCCCAAGGGTTGACTGACATTACTGGGCCTCATTTCTCACTGTGACTGCAGGATCTGAACTCACCACCACCTTCCAGATCTTTCCTTCCCAGGTGGGTACCAGGACCTCCGGGAGCAAATAGTTATATTTGTCTCCTGGCCTCAGGGAAAGGGTCTTACCTGGCATTTAGCTGCTGCTGAAGCTTCAGAACACTTGATGTGTTCACCAGCAGATACTGAGCCTCATTCACCAGGGACAGGGCGACAGCGGCACCGGGAGGCTCACCTGGAAAGGAAACGCGGACAGAAGGGTTGCTTTCCAGGAAACTCTGGCAAATCTCTGCCTCAAGCCCTGCTGTTTCTAAAGACCTTCCACAAGGGGAAAGCGTCAACGGTGAGGAAAGCACGACTGTTCTAAGCGTGGCTCCAACCTCTTCAGAGACAGAAAACAAGGTCCTAGCATATCCTGTGTCAAATAATCCAGAGAAGAGAATAATAAAACACTGGTGTGGATTTATTCTGACAAATTTTGTTTCTGTAGCAAGGCCTGTACATAGTCAGGCTGGCCTCGGGTTCCCGATCCTCCTGCCTCTACTTCCCCGGGTTATGGTTGTGTACCACCACACCACCACACTCAGCCTCAGAGACAATGCTTGGAAGAAAAAAGTGCAGGGCTAGAGCAAGCCCTGCCTGCCCTGGACAAGACTGAGAGGCTTGTGATGTGTGCAGGCTTTCGTAGGGCTTCCATCAGTTATTTTCAAGTATACATGCAAGTGCGTGCGTGTGTGTGTGTGTGTGTGTGTGTGTGTGTGTGTGTGTGTGTGTGTATGTGCGTGCATGCATGCACGTATTTTGAATGAATTCATATGGGTGTTTGCCTGCATGTCCGTGAAGGCCAGAGGAATTGGATCAGTTGAGACTAGAGTGACTGACAGTTGTGGGCCACGATGCCTGTGCTAGAAGCTGAACTTGGGTCCTCTGGAAGAGCAGCCGGTGCCTCTCACCACTGAGTCATCTCTATAGTCCCACAAAGACCTTCTAGATCTAACCAGAGAGAATGAAACAGACAGACAGACAGACAGACAGACAGGCAGGCAGGTAGGCAGGCAGGCAGGCAGACAGACAGGCAGGCAGGCAGGAAGGCAGGCAGACTTTGGCAATAAACTGAAGAGGATACTCCAGCAGCCAATGGGTTTACAAATGGTAAGTATGCAGAAGTAAACAGAAGATTCGAAGCTATTGAAAAGGAAAAAAAAAACAGTTGAAAGAATCTGTGAAGTTCTTTTGTTTTTCTCTCAGCTGGTGATAACGGGTCGGCTGGGTCAGAACTTGTGGAGCACCTTTAAGCAGACAGTGGTCTCCAGGGTATGTGGTTCCACTCTTTCTATCCCTCTTGGGTCAGCCTAAGAAGGGAGTTAGCATTTCATCCTCTACAAAGGGTTTTCTTCCCGTCACAGAGGAAAGGCCACAGGGCTCCCAATGCTCACTGCCCCGAGGGCTGACCACCTCCAGCACAGCAAACAAAAGTCCCATTCAAACCCTGGAGCCAGGGATGGGGAAATAAAAGTCTCCACAGCCAGGGCAAAAGATCCTCCCACAGGTCAGGTGACAGCCAGTCCTTCACTGGCTAGGGAACTGCAGGACCCAATTAAGCTGTCAAGTGACAGACATGAAAGGCAATTCATGTTATATCCCTGTGATCTGGTCACAGACCTCAGAGGACATCTGAGTGACAGTGTGCTAACCAAGATCCCTTTCGCCTGCTCTTCATTCGTTCCTGAGATTTCCCAGAAGTGAGCGATGCTGAACCATACCAGGGCTACAAATGACAGACTCTCAAACGTGGGAAAGTCCAGCTAGTGTCCAAGACCCGCCCTGTATGTTCAATAGTGATTTTTCAAGCTATATTAAAGATCTGTGTTGTTTTGATTGACTAGACATCGCTAATGTCATAAGAACTTAATCCAAGAGAAATTTCCTAACCCAGATGGTTTAAGCAAACTTCATAGCCTTCTGATATGTTTCAATTTATAGTGTTTTTAGTTTTATAGAGATGTGAGAGGGTAACTAGAAAGAGAGTTCTATGCATAAAACAGGTCTGACAAGATTCGACTAAAGGAGAAATGAAATACACGTTTGAAAGGAAGAGGAAAGAATTCAAAGGCCAGGCATGGTGGCACACTGTCATCTCAGCACCTGGGGGACAGAGGGACAGAGGCAGTCAGATCTCTGAGTTCAAGGCTAGCATGATCTACAGAGCTAGTTCTAGGATAGCCAGGGCTACTCAGAGAAACCCTTTCCTGGAAAAAATAACAGAAACAAAAACAAAAATAAAAACAAAAACAAACAAAAGGCATATACAGCTAGGGAGGTGGCTCAATGGATAAAGCGGTTACCATGCGGGCATGAGAGCAGAAGCTCAGATTGCCAGGATCTACGCAACGCTAGATACAGTACTGTGCATTTATAATTCCTGCACACCTAAGGGGAGACGGGAGACAGAACCGAGGATGTGGAGATAATCTCTGTGTACTTTATGGAAGCATCACCTGTTAATAAAAATCTGATGACCAATAAGCTGAGGTAGGATTAGAAGATGGGACATCTGGCAGAGAGAGAGGAATTCTGGGAAATAGTGAGGTGGAAAGATTCCCCACCTAGACTTGGAGGGCCTCTGAGTCGTTATTCAAGAACTGGGGCTCCGGTGAAAAGACCCGTGTTGACACTAAGAGCTTGAGGTCCATGTAGTCTAGTATATGCAGCATGCGGCAGAAACTCAGCCTCAAGCAAGGCACACATGCACGCATGCACACATACCACATACACACATACCATACACACACATACACCATACACATACATACCATATATATACACTTACACCATACACAAACCATACACACCATACCATACGCATACACACACACATCATAAACATATTAAAAGACATATATATATATACATACATATGTGCTACACATATATATATATACAGAGAGATACAAGCTAACATGTATTTTAATAAAAACTCATGAAATTTAAATTGCTATGGCATTAAGATGATTATCACAGCACTGAAATATCTATGGACAAGTTGGAAGGACTCCTGTACATGTTTTAACTCAAAATAACGTTAGATAAAATGTGCTGAGGGAGTACAAAGATGTCTCAGCAGTTAAGAGCACTGGCTGTTCTTCCAGACGACCCAAGTTCAGTTCCCAACACTCACACAGCAGCAAACAACTGTCTATAAGTCCAGCTCCAGAGGATCTGATTCCCACGTCTGGACTCTAAGGGCACTGCACAGAGATATATGCAAGTAAAACACTCATGCACACAAACTAAAAATAAAGTGCTCTGCACATACTACCTTTTGCAACTATTTGAACTCTTTCGAAACTTTAGATAAAAATGTAAAAATACTCTGGGGAATCATGAAACAATTTTCCCCTAAAATCTTCACCCACAGAACTGATGTAAGGCCAGCTAGACCCAGGGAGCTTTGCTCTAGGAATGACATCCTGGAAGCAATCATAAGCCCACTGCTATCCTGCTCCGATTCCATTTCTGCATCCACAGGCCTGGTTTCTCCCCTGGGCCCACCACCATTGCTGCGTCCGGGAGTTCCAGCTGTGGTTCTATGTCCCCATGTTTCCTACTATGATGCCACTGTACCCCAACCCTCTAGGCAGGTCACAAAACTCCCAGCTTAGAACTTTGTAGTGTGTCCTGCAGTCACAAGATAAAGTCAGGAGCCAGTTGCCCTGGGAATCCACTTTCTGGGCTGGGTGTGACATGCAGATAAACCTAACACTCCGTGCCAATGAGGTACCTTTTCTAGACGTCTTCCTTGCATTTCGCTGGAAGTGTGGACTTTGCTTGATTAAATGGCACGGACGGCCAAAAAACCTTGACAGCCATCTTGAAACATTTTCTCCACAATCGTAAGTATTTACCCTGGCCAAAAATAAATAAATAAATATAAAATTTTTATGTAGCAACTCTTTGAACAATTATTCAAATATTAAATAGGCAAATTAAGATAAGATAACACAAAATAAAATGTTGCCAAGTCTCCACTACCAGGCAGCCTGAAGCAGACAGCCTGAAGAGCTTCAGAGATCTCTACCAAGTCCAAGAAAATCTGTGATGCAGGGCCCATGGGAGGCTTTCAGAGCTCTACACACCCTCCCAAAAGACCTTCTTTGTGTTAATTACTGACACTGGGAACACATAGATCAGACTTTGAGACTTCTAGCATGATATTTTGCTTTAATAAGGCCTTGAGCCCAGAATCATGTCCTGGTTTTGTTGTTGTTGTTGGTGGTGGTGGTGGTTTGTTTTGTCTTTTTAAAGATTTATTTATTTATTTATTTATTTAATGTATGAGTACTCTATCTGTATATACACATGCATGCCAGAAGAGGGCATCAGATCTCAGGATAGACAGTTGTGAGCCACCATGTGGTTGCTGGGAACTGAACTCAAGACCTCTGGAAGAGCAGTCAGTAGACACCTCTCCAGCCCTCGTGTCCTGGTTTTTACAATGGGTCTGATGGAATGCTTTCTCTCACAGTCAGATCACATGGGCTGATGTGCTTCATTCACAAAAAATTAATGCTGAGACTATGAGGTAATGATGTGTAAGTAAATCTGTTGATTTGGTATTTTAAAATTGTAGAACCTGGGGCTGGAGAAATAGCTCAGTTGTTCTTCTAGAGGACCTGAGTTGAGTTTTTAGAGCTTATACATGGTAGTTCATCACTGTAGCTCCAGCTCAGGACAGGGGATTGGGGGGGGGGGCGGGTGGAAGGGAATGGGGCGGGGAGGATGCCTCTTCTGAGGGCACCAGGAACACACAATGTGCACATACACACATACAGACGCATGAAATAAAATAAAACTCGAAGATAATCCAGAATCTTCTTAAATGTATAAGGTAAAGATTCAAGGTCACATCTTATGGGATCACAATATCTTAGGTTACAAAGTAGATATTGCTGAAAAAGTTAGTTTTCCTGGGGAAAATAGCTGGCTCCTTTCTGGAAGAACCTGTGCAACCAAGAAGCACTAGCCCCTGTACTCTCAGAGACCACACCAAGGTCACAGCCATCACCACAGACCCATAGTTCTGAGCAGAAGTGCCTCTGACCTCCAGATATCTGGAAAGCATTGTTGACACTGGGTCCAACTCAGATGAAGCCAAGTAAAATTTACGTACGACCAAGTAAATAACTGTACATATTTTAGATGGACAAGACCTCTCAGAGGGTTAGACCCTCACTGCCACACATGATCACCTGCATCAATCCCCAGAACCCACATGGTAGAGGAAGAAAACCAATCCCTACAAGTTTTCCTCTGATCTTCACATGCATGCTATAGCAATGCACCCCCACACACTCATACAAATAACTAAATAGTGAAAATAATTATACATATCTCTATGTGAATATATTTCTTTCTGTCAGAAGGTTTGTTTATAGCAAGTTGGGGAAATGTTTAGCCAAAATTCATTGCCCCAGTGAAAAAATGTACTGGAATGAATATTTAAATTGTTAAAACTATAAAAACTGGTACAGATACTACAAGCAAGAAGATGTAGCCCTGCTTCACACTTCAGCCTCCAAGGTGGCAGACATTCAATTGGGCATCACATTAGCACCTTTTTCCTAGAGGGAAATGTCCCAGAGGGATCCTTGCCTGTCTCTTGGGAGCTCTGTGGTTGATTCTGATGGACACATTGATTGGATGAAAAACACTAGGAAATTAGAGGCATCCCTTGGGGCCTGCCTGTGAGAGTTCCCATGAAGATACTTCCAGATAGACCAAATGAGGTAAGGAAGACACTACCCAACATGGGGTAGCATCAACATGGGCTGTATACCAGGCTGTCTAAAGGAAGATAGGAGAAGACTACCCCAACAGCTACATTCCCCTTTCTCTGCCTCTATCTGTCAAGAGATGATCAAGCATCCTTGAACTCTGGTTGTCATAGTCAGCAGCCATTCCTGACGCCATTCCTTCCCAACCGTGGGGGACTGAACTCTCAAATCACGAGCCAAAATTAACCCTCCCCCACCGAGTAGCTCTTCCTAAGTATTAGGTCACAGCCCTGAAAAAAGTAACTTACACAGACACTTGGGCTCAGTTTGGGTGTAACTTTAGCAAGTCGCATCATTATGTGGGTGACTGAATCCACAGCAGTTGCCAAGGGAAACACATCTGTTTATGCAGTCCTACTATCTAGTGAACATACCTGTATTTCTTTCCATCCAAAGGTTTGCATTAATTAATAGATAATTCATAGTCTAGACGTTATGGGATGAGGGATGGGTGGGTGTATATTCATGTTTACATGTAGGGGTGCACATCTGTGTTCAGGTACACGAGCATGTGTGTATGTGTGAAGGCCAGAGGTCAAATTTGGGTATCATTCCTCAGAAGCTGTCCACCTTTATTTCTTTCAAAACTTCAATGCACTAACTGTATGTCTCCTTTTAAGATTTATTTTATCAGTATGAGGGTTTTACCTGAATGCACGTATGTGCAACACCTGGTGCCTGCCAAGCTTAGAAGAGGATGTCGGAACCCCTGGAACTGGAGTTATAGATGGGTGTAAACCATCATGTGGTTCTGGGAACCAAAGCTAGGTCCCCTGGAAGAGCAGCAAGTTTCTTAACCACTGAGTCATCCTTCAGTCTCATATTTTCTCTATCAGAGTCTCTCCTGGAACCTGGGCTTATCCATGTGGCTAGACTGGCTGGCCAGGAAATCCCCAGGGATCCCCTGACTCCTCCTCCCCCATGCTGGGATTACAAGGGTATAACATTACACACAGCTTTTTTTTCCTCCTGCTTGAGTGTCGACTTTATTGACCTAGTTGTCTCCCTAGCTCCTGCTTATTATACATAAATCTCCAGTGAACTGTCTATAGTCACATATTTTATTGAGGGAAAAGGTTGGTTGGTATTTGCTTGGACAGGAGTTTTCATTATTGAGAAATGTACTCTTCCATGTTTTTAGGAATAGGTCATATTTAGGTCACAAGGAATACAGATGCTAAAGCATGACTGTTGAGAATGAGACAGGCGACGGCAGGGACTAAGCCCTTGGGAGTCATTCATAAGGAAGAGCATGACAGGGACAGGGAACAGCAAATCCAGACTTGAAAATGGAGCATGCTAGTTAGGCATGAAGCCTGTGTGGTTGGGTAGAGTGTACAGCAGACAGAGTAGAAGGAGTAAGGAGATTCCTGTAGAGGGCAAAGCTCTCGCCTCCCTTTGGGCCACTGTGTCCACGGAGCCCAGAGTATTACATGCTTTCGAGCCTCACCTGTCTGCACACACTCTGCTTTGGCAAATCTGGATCTGTTCACCGTCTTCCTCAAGAGGCATCTGTATAGGCTCCATCCCTAATGAACAGAAGGTAGACGCAAACTGAGCATCACACAAGGCAGATGACTGTGCAAATGTTCCTTGTTAGGAAACACATTGATTTTAATGACATTGGAATTTGGTTAGATGAGGAAAGTGGCTGGCTCTGGAAGCTGACAGCAAAGAGACTTCCTTCCTCACAATTGGCACCACGGTGTGTGCTTCAAAGAGCTTCCTGGTGTGACGTCTATACTGGGCCATTGCAAGCACAGTCCCCAGGACCCTTTACAGATTTCTTTAATAGATTCCTCTGCTCTACTTTTTGAAGTCATTATTCTCAAAGCTACCTAGAGCCTTTAGAAACAGACAAGTAGGTAGTCATACTACCCCAACCGCATCTGGTTTCATCTGGTCTAGGAAGCTCAGCAGGATCAGGCCTGGTTGGCACTTGGATGGGAGAAATAGACAGGAAGGATGATACTATGAAGATCCTGGCAGAGAGTGTGTATTTCCAGAATCAGATTAGTCACGTATCAACAATCATCATTGCTTTTAAAAACTTGCACTTATGGAATTGGAAAGAGATTCCAACATTCTTCAATTGTTATATTCACCATCTATATACAGGACTAATAGACACATGTAGTAGATTGAATAATAACATATTAGTATCCTGGGTACCTGAACTTGAACAAAATGTATACAAAAAAGAAAGCTATACTCCAACATCACTAATAAAAAAAGATACAAAAATATTCAACATGATACTATCTAGTCAAACCGAGCAAAGCGTTAAGACATCATCACATACTATTTTTTTCCTCAAGGCAGAAGGATAATTCTGGACAGGATAATCCACTAACATATCACACACATTAACAGAGGACAAGACCCAAGCATGTTTGTGTCAAGGGTCCTCCATGGCCACTTGTCTAGAGAAGAGAGGAGAGGACAATGAAACGCACAAGAGCCAAAGCACTGTGCCCTTAAGAAAAGGCCGAGGTGAGCCGATTCCAGCAGGGCTTCCTATTCCATGCTGCGAAAGTGCCTCGGTGGGAGAGGGAAGTTGCAGCTACAGGAAACTCTTCCAGGGCAGAGCAGAGAGGACTCAGAGGCCAGCCAGAGCACTCAGGGCATTTCAGCCCATTGGTAGCTGCAGATCTCGTCAGACTACTGGTACGTTATGTCTTACAGAAGCCAAGGTGTATCTGGAGTGATACTCAGGACACTGGGAAACATGAGGCCTGAGCAAGAGAGACTTGCTTTTTCAATGTGTTGTTCTCCCATCTAAAAATACTAAGTGAATAAACAAAAATAAAAATCAGCAGCAACTGAGATGCCCTTTGGCGAAGCAATGGACAAATGCACCTTAGGGTGTTCACACTCGGACACACTTCTCAGTGACTCGGCGCAGCTACTTGTCATGGTACATGCAGGACTTGGGTAGATCTCACAACGATCATGCTGAGTGAAGGAAGTGGTCGCTGCAGTTCACATGCTATAGTGAACTCTTTGCTCATCAGACATTAAGGTTGCAGAAAAAGAAACTATAAGATGTATGGCGTATGAGCTTTCCTGAGTGATGAGGTTTTATACTTGAACTGTAGGGGATGGTTACGCAAATATGCACATATATTAAAATTCTTACAGTAGAGCAAAGGGTCAATATCAGTATTCACTTTGGAACTAAAGAAATATTACCTATTGGTTTACTCAACCATAGGACCAGAAAAAACACAGGCAAAAGACAAAGTCATGAAGACATGGTTGAAGGACATCATAAAAGTTCAACTACAGTTGGGTAGAAACTAAGATATTCTGCAAGTGGGGAGGGAAAGACCCAGGAGAGCTGTAGAGAATTTCAGATATAGATATATAATATTTTATATATATATATATACTATATTTATAATATTATATATAATTTATATATAAACATATATATATATAGCTTATATAATATGTTATATATTAAAGTCTTTATTTACATAAAATATATAAATATAATATACTTATATATAATAAATATAAATATATAACATACACAATATATTATAAATATAAGTATATTAACTTATATATTATACTTACTTATATAATATAAATTATATTATATATTATTATGTATTCTATATTCCATATTCCATATTACACATTACATGTTATATATTATATATTACATATTATGTATTACATGTAATGGTTATCACCATTACTATTGGCTCAATGGATGAAAGTGCCTAAAAGACGAGTCTAATGGCTTGAGTTCAATCCTGAGAACACACATAAAAAGCTAGATATGGTGGGATGCCTCTGTAATCTCAGCACACTTGCAATGAGAGGGAGTCAGAGACAGGAGACTAGAAAGCTCAAGATCCAGCTAGCCTGGAGTACACAGCACAACAGCAGAAACAAGAGAGAACGTGTCTCAAAAACAAGAAAGAGAAAACTGGAGAGAGAGAACTGACTCCCTAAAAGTGGTTCTCTGATGTCCACACACATGTGCACCTACACTCACACACATGCAATGATCTGTATAAGGAAAAAATACAGGAAAAAGAGGGAAGCTTAAGAAACTAAGTCAAATGTTAAATATTGTCTAAACTGGATGGCATAGCTATGTATTATGTTAATTTCTGCCATACATTGTAGCCATTTAGATAAGTGTATAGCTATTTAGATGAATTAAAGTGTAATAAGTTTTGAAATTCAGTTCTGGTATCTACTGGGCACATTTTGAAGATTCAATGGCCACACATGACCAGCGGCTGCCAACTCTGAGAAAGTCCCTGGACAGAGCTCTCCTATGTGTGTTCAAGAGGAAAGAACAAAGCATAAAACACAGAGCATGATGGGTAAGGAGAAAGAACGAAAGTACAGAGAGCCCTAAGATCCCAGGCTTTTATCCTGTTTCTTCTGAAAAATTTCCCCAAATAAAAAGAAAGCAACCTTTCTGCTGTCTCTTTCTGGACATGGTTTCATTTACTTGAAGATAATGCTAACATTTGGTAGAAGAGAGGTCATCGGGTTTTTGTTTTGTTTTCCAGTCTGAGAATGGAAGCCGTGCCCCCCCCCCGCCCCCAGCAGTCTCTCTGTGGAAATGAACCATTTCACACCTTCTGCTTTGATGACCATGATCCTCTGCTGCAGGTCAATGAAAGGCTTGATCAGGCAGAGCCGTGGCTCCTGCTTCTGACTCAGGCAAATGCCATTGTGATTCACAACCATCCAGCTCCGGTCATATAGCAGCCCTTGGTTCCCCACAGGCCACTTGGTCACCTAAAGGAAAGCAGAGGATTTAGGTAAGGGCTCCTCAAAGTTATTCATATCATTCCATCAAAGACTTTCATATCATTATACAAATGCAGATGGCCTTCATAAATTCAATGCATCCTCTCAAAGTATGAGTGGAGACATACCACAGAGAGTTTTGCAAAGGGAGTGTGGAAATTCAAGACCTTCCCTTCAGTCTCCAGATCCAGTGTCCACCCTTCTCCACTGATAAGGAAAGGTCTACATGCAAAAAAAGGAGTCTACAGTAGCGATACTCTGTCTTACCCCAAGCTTAGCTTCCCTCCCCTTAGGGACCCAAAACCCTGCTTTCTGTGTGGCCTTCCACAGCAGTGGATGCTGGTCCAGGTGTATCCTTACACTACACACATGTGACTATACTGAAATGGTCACTGACCCACTTCAAATGTGTAAGTTTTCTTTTTGTCCTAGTTTCAATTGGTATGACAAATACTCTGAACAAGAGCAGTTTTGTGGACAAAAGGGCTTATTCTAGGTTGGAGTGGAAAGGGGGAGTAGACCCCTTTAGACTACTTGATTAGGGACGTCAGGTTTCTTGGAGCAAATCCAATCTATCATCAGGACATCTCCAACCAACAAAACAGCAATCCAGCAATCCAGCAATCCAACAATCAAGCAATCCAGCAATCCAGCAATCCAACAATCAAGCAATCCAGCAATCCAGCAAAACAACAACCCAGCAATTCAGCAATAGCAAAAGCAGCAGGGCCAGCAGGAGCAACAGCCACTGCCCTCTCAGGGCTCTCCCATTTATACCCTCTCCAGAGTCCCCAGGATTAAACTATCTGCAGCTGGCAAAAACCACACCCTTGCTAGTGCACCAGGCAAATCATAATCACCTGCTGTGAAGCAGCCTCTTATCCCACACCTGAGATAAAAAACAAAAACAAAAACAAAAAAAACATGACATCACATAACATGACTGGGTTTTTAAAACCAAAGTGATGCTTCCTCTCTCTGGGTGACTCTAGCTCATGGTGAGCTGGTAATAAAAATTAGCCAGCAAACCTGCATTGTTCATATCTGTGCAGAATTTAAATACAAAGCATATCTATGTGTCCAGATCCTGTATATGCCAATGCTATCTACAACCAAAAGGATTGGATTGAAGTCAGGATATCCGAGAGGAGTCCCTGTGAGGATCCAGTGTTGATAGTGTAACAGAAGCCAGAGGCCTTGAACCAGACCCAAGACTCACTGCAATGAACATTTGCAAAAAAAAAGGCTGTTTGGGCAAAAGAGTGAACCTTGCAACACACTGTGACACGCTGCAGCTTCCACTGTGAGACGTTTGCTCGTTCTCTTTTGAAGGGAAGTTACGCGGGCAGAGGGTGGATATGGAGGGGCAGGGAGATGAGTGGGACTGGGGTGCATGATGTGAAAGTCACAAAGAATCAATTAAAAGTTTAAAAAAAAGGAAGAATGGATTGAAGAAAAACCCAACCCCACTGAGCCTCAGAGTCCTGATGTGTTCCTCCTGTGCCTTCAACCCATCTGTGAAGTAAGGAAGCAATGGAAAGGAGAAAATAGTCCGTTTTGGCTTCTGGTTTGAGGGTACATCCATCATGGCGGGGAAGGCATGGTGATGGGAATGGCTTGAGCCTGTGGTGGCAGAAGTGTGGACTGCTCACTCAGATCTCCACAGGCCGGGAGGCAATGAAGAGACAGGACCAGAGTTGGGCTGTGAATCTCAAGATCCACTTTCTTCAGCTTGAATCCACCTCCCAAAGATCCTCCAGTGTCCTAAAACAGCACCACCCACTTGGGGATGGAGTGTTTCATGACCCATGAGAGACATTTTACAACCAGGCTCCCACAGACCCACCCTGGAAAGCAGGCCAATAAACAACCGCCATCTTAGGAGGAGCCATAGACTGGGCCATCCCAGAAACTCAGGAGTCTGGAGTCTTCGCAGCCTCAGGTTGGCCACAAGAAGGAAGACTATCTTTCAGATAACTAAGACTGGATGCCAGCCAAGGGAAACCACCTGTCCCCCCAATGCAAGGATCACCCGAACAGCACGTTTTCAGGTGTGTGACATAATTCAGTACCTACAAATGGTTACTTCCAGGATCCCCTAAAAACACTCAGGTCTGGTGGATGTTGAAATCCTTCTTACTAACCCATAGTGTGTGCATGTATTCTATGCACATCCCCTGTAAAATCTTCCATCCCTAAGTTACCTACATTACCTAGTACAATGTAAGTGTTCTGTGAACGGTTGCTACATTGTGTTACTTAGGGAGTATTGTTACAGCTGTAGTTTTTCCTAATATTTGAAAGCCACCACTGATTGGCCCCATTGATACTAAACAAATGGATCAAAGTGACCCACTGTAGTTCACTTCCACAGGGAAGAAGGAGGAGAAAAATCACATGAGAGCAGGGACCTGGATCAGCAGACCCACATACGAATGCTTGCTGAGAGTCTAGACAAGGTGTTTAACCCCAGTCCACTGGTCTGTATAATGATACACTAGGGATAATGTTACTATCCCTCAGGTCAGATGAAACAATGCGTGTCAAACGATTCAGCAAAGAAACAATCTATCCAGGTGCATTCACAGTCAACTGATACAGCCACTAGGTATTTTTTTTGCATCTCAGACAGACCTAGGCCAGAAAAAGGGAGTGTTTGCTATGCAAGCAAAGTGCATTAAGTCCCCAGGACCTGTGTAGCTTAGGTGTGGTGGCTTGTACTTGTAACCCCAGCACAGCGGAGGTGAAGACAGGAAAATGATTGAGTCCTGCTGGTCAGCCTAGCCTGCTGAGAGAGATCCAGGTCAGTGAGAGCCTCAGTCTCAACAAACAAGGTGGAGGCACCGAAGGAACGATGCCTAGCGTCCTCTGAGCTCCACATGCATGCATACACGTGTACACACCTTTCCATACACACCAGTATGCACACAGAACGGTGTGTCCCTGTAAACAGAGTCATATTTAAAACCTCATTCCTGCCAAGAAGGAAAACCGCTCTCCCAACAATAACATTCTGGCATTTGGTTCGAGTTTTGCCTGCTTTTCTTCACTTGCTATATCGTTCTTTTGCTTTTGAAAAAAATTAAAGTTATACATGGCATCAATAAATAGGAGAAGGGGAGAGACAATTCTCAAAGAAAGGAACAAAGCAGCCATTTCTGTAAAGCCCTTACCTCAAATGCAGCACAGGATTTGATGGGGTAGAGGTAAATGTTGGTGACAATGTGGGACCCCAGGTCCCCGTTCAGGATACTCGCAGCTTGGTCTTGAGGGGTCTGCCGGATGCCACTGGCTTTGCTCAGACACAGGTGCAAGTCCACGGTGTTTGTGTCAGGATAGGAGCCATTGCAAACTGCAGGGTCTGTGCAGGAACCTTCCTGAGGTGAGTGACAGTCACTCTTTGAGGATAAGACTCCAGTGTCACTGGTGCTGGCTTGAGGAACAGGTTGGCCACTGGGTGAGCGAAGGTAGATAGTGCTGATGAACCTCAGAAAGGCCTGGGCATCTTCAAGTGTGGACATGTATCCAAAGGAAATCCTCACAGAGCCGGTGGGTCGTCCGTCTATAATGTCAACATCGTCCCCACAGACATGACCAGCCTAGAATCAGTCAGATACGTCAGCCAGGCTCACACTTCATGGATAAATTGGAAAAAAAAATTTTCAAAAATAAATTGTATTTATTTTAAAATGAACTCAGGAAGACAGAAGCGCTGGGTATCTGAGAAACCGTTCCTACTCTGCAGACGCAGGGACGCACTGCCTGGGCCTCACTTGAATCAGCTGAGATTTGGAGCCGATGTCAAGCTCAAGGGTCTTTAAAGAGATTACCAGCAAGGCTTCGTGAAGAACATTTTCTCAGAGGGCTCATCGGAAGACCAAAGTTTCCGAAGCCCCAAGGGCTCTACTGTACAGTGTTCCCAGGCTGAGACAGAACACCAACGGGCCTCCCTCATACGACCTCTCTAAGTATCAAAGGGAAGCAGGCATCCTGACTGCAGCCCCTAGGAGAGGAGAAAGGCCCACAATACCAGTCCACCACCTTTGAAGACCCAGGTCAGCTCAGTACCCTGCCAGGATGGGGAAGGCAGGGGTCCCTCCATCTCCAGGCCCAGCTGCCTGGTGTGGGTGACAGGCAGTATGTACATCAGATGCTCAGGACACCTCCTTACGCCAGGACAACACTCACAGAGATGTGACACAGCCTTCCATCACCATCCAAAACCAAGGCCGGGGCTGCGAGCTCTGAGTTCGGTACATCTCGTTGCCCTCTCTCTCTCTCTTCTTTTCTCCATCTCCCCTTTCTTCCTCTCCCTCCCTGTCTCCTGTCTCTTCCTTTCTCAGATAGAGATGACATCTTTCTCATTCCATTAGTTCTTTGAGAATTTTGTACAACACATTTTGAACATAATCATACCCCTCCCCCTCCCCCACCCATCCAACTTTGTGTCCCCTTTTTTTTCAAATATATATATATAATTTATTTATTTATTTATTTTTATTCTATGTGCATTGATGTTTTGCTTGCATGTATGTCTGTGTGAAGGTGTCAGATCTCCGAGTTACAGGTGGGTGCTAGGATTTGAACCTAGGTCCTCTGGAAGAGCAGTCAGTGCTTTTAACCACTGGACCATCTCTCAAGGCCCTGTAACCCCTTTTTATAAGCCTTTAACAAGTGCAGTTTGTGCTGCCCATATACTCATAAATATTTGACAATCTTGACTGGGGCATGTTTGATCTACCAGTAGTAGGCCCATTTTCCTAGCTCAGAGGCTGGAGAGATGGCTCTTGTCACACAACCCTGGTGACCTGAGTTTGAACCCTGGAACCTAGGCAAAGGTGGAAGGAAAGAACCAACTCTAAAATGTTGTTCTCTAACCTCCCACATATGCAACGTGCCCCAAGTGTCCGCGTATCGTGCACACCCATACAGTCGTTGTTGTCGTCTCTTTGCTGTTGTTAACTGGGACTTAGCACATGCATATCCAGTGGCAAGAAAAAGAAACTCAAATTAGCAACTATTGCAAAATACATAGGGCTCTTTGCCACTTGCTAAGGTTTGAAACCAGAATGCCCCTGCCCCTGGAATAAGCTCATGTCTGACACTTGGCCACCCATCTCTGGGCACTGTTTTGGGAGGTTGTGGAAACATTGAGAGGTGAGACCCAGACGCAGGAAGCAGGTCCCTGCTTCAGGGTGTCCTGTCTTGTTATATACATCCTGCTGCCCTGTTAGTGAACATCTCTCTTCTGCCACACGCCCACCACCATGATGTCCTGCCCAAGCGCTGGGGTCAAGTGACCATGACTGAACCCCCTGAAACAAACCAGGAGCAAAGCAAGTAGCTCCTCCCGGGTGAATCATCTGCATTGGATGTTCTGTCAAAAAGTGAGAAACTTTTCTATGAAAGGGTTCAAAACAGTCCATGTGTTCCCAGGGGAAAAAAAAAAACCTCCACTGCAGGAGAAGTGGGGACAGGGGAGGGGGTGGGAGGTGAAGATCCTGGAGTCATGGAAGAGTTCCACACACTCCCAACCTGGAATCTAACTGTGTTTGGGAGGCTGTACCCAAGAAGGAGTGAATGGGTGAGAGTGTATAGCTGAATGTCTCCCACTAACAACCCTCTTTGGCTACATTTTCAACCCCAGGCCATTGAGACAATTCACTGGGTTAAAAGGCACTTGGTGCCAAACCTGAAAACCTAGATTCGATCTCCAGGAGAAAAATGGAACCAACTCCAGCAAGTTGTCCTCTGACCTCTACACACACACATAAAAGTGATGTAGCTTTAAAAATTACTCTCAAAATAATGAATCAGAGCATACTGCCACAGAGCTAATAACGTCAAGTTCTTTCTATTTTCTCCGCTCCTTTTCTTTCCGGTCCATCCACAGAGTGGGCCTGGGAAGACGGTCCTGAAGAGACAGAGCCACCAGGCTCAGTGACCAGCCACCACACAGCCTGGCTGACTGCAGTCTGGGTAGCCTGCAGGGTCTCGTACTGACCTGAAAATGTTTCTTAACCATCTCTTCACTTAGCCCCAGGTGCCTCTGGCAGGCCCCCAAGTTACAGAAGCAGCCGGTTCTCAGGTGGATGTTGTACAGGCTAGCCATCTTGTCCACCTGGAGAGAAAGATGACACGAAGTCACCGTCAGAAATGTCTAGTTTTGCTATGACTGCCTGGATCAGAATTCCGGAACAGCACTGAGCGTCTCTTTCCTAACAAAAACAGGGTGTGTGGTGTGAATCTAAATGCTTGCTCTAAAATCCATGGCTGCTCTATGGAAATATAAAACACTCCTTCACATTGACTGTGTGGGCTGTGACCACACAGCAGATCCCAGTGAGGTGCTGTTCTGGGCAACACCAGCCTGACTCCCAGCCTGTGTCTCAAGCATGATGTGGGTGTTATATGACGTCTAAGTCCAGTTTCAAGTTTCTCCAGCCTTAGGTTCAAATAGGATTATTGTTCACGTGCTTGAATACTTGGTCCCCAGCTGTTAGTGCTGTTCTGCGAAGTGGCGGGACCCTTGGTAGCTGGGGCCTCGCTGGAGGAAGTGGACCACTACCATGTGAGCCTTTGAAGTTCTAATCCAGCCCTTCCTCCCTCCACTGAAAGGTGCAGAGATGAGGCGCCCGTGACAAACCCCAGCCACAGTAGATCTGTCATCCACCATCCCTCACCCCAGGGATGGAACACACATCCCTTTACCTGGGAGAAGAAACTCCATCCCTGAAAAAGCTTTAACCAAGTATTTTATCATTATGACAAGGGAAGTAGCTGAGACAAGGATCTACAGTTTGATCCAACATCTTTAAAGTGTTCTAGAAACCAGAGTTTATCCAGCTGAAGTGCACTTGAGAAAAATATCAAATTCAGAGCCAGTGTGTTTCCAGTGAGCCTCAGAACAGTGATCGTCAGGCTGGGGCCATGGCCAACTCCTTCACATTGGCCACCACGGGCTGTGACCACACGGCAGAGTCCCGTGAGGGCAGCACCAGCTTGCCTCACAGCCCGTCTCAAGCCTCCTATGGGTGTTACACGACATCTAAGTCCATTTTCAAATTTCTCCATCTTTAGGTTCAATTAGAATCGCTGCTCTCTCAATCCAGGTGTTACAATTCTCTGCTGCCCCCTGCAGCCTGTAGGATGTACCCTGACTGGTCCAAAACTCCCGGGGCTCACAAGAATTCTCTGGCCTCAGCCTCTAGAATAGCAGCAACATGCCACAGTGCTTAGCTAAGTAGTACACTTTATTTGAGGTGTAACGAAGATGCAGATGTTCTGGGACAGTCGGGGAAATAAGCAATATCGTCCAGCTTTAGCTGAGTCAGTTCCAACTCTAGCCCTTCCCAGCCTGCAAACCATGGTTTCAATCTTTCCTGATTGGGGGGGAAATTCACGCAGAGGGTACAGAAACTACTTTTCACAAGCCCACAGATCCTTTAAAGGTATTTCATGTATAAACTAAGGCAGAAGCGAGGGCTTCTTCGAAGCTGGGTGAATTCCTAGTGATGCTTATTTTAAAACAACAGAACAAACAGATAAAAGAAGGAGGCTCTGGGCTCTACCTCACACCAGCAGATGCTGTGATGGGATCTGACACATCTCTGCGCCACGTGAAGTGACCTCAGTTGTGGTGTTCTGCTTTTCTGCCTGATTTAGGTGCCTTCCTTCTCAGGCAAGTTGTCATCTGCTCCCTGACCCTTTCTCTCTACCTAAGCAAAGAAGGTTAAAGACACACACAGTCAGGCTTGAGCAGAACCGTGTACCCATGAGAGTTGTAAAGTCCCTGAGATGAGGATGGGGGACATGCCCAATGCCCACCCTCCAGACGAGGAGGCAGGAAGACCAAGAGTTCAAGGTCATCCATGGCTAAATAGTGAGTTCTACACCAACCTTGGCTATATGTGACTGTGTATAAATAAACAAACAATGCCTCTGAGTGAGGCTGTCCCAAAGAGCCTGGGCTTTCTCACAACTATCCCTGGGGACTTTTAAGAAAATTTCAAGAGTCAGAAAGACTTCCAAGTTTAGACAAGAACATTGCTGGTATAAAAGGAACAGTAAGAAGAATATAGGAAAAGCTGGACCCCGTGAGTTGAGCCAGGTATAGTGGCTAAGCCCTGCAATCCCAGTACTCAGGAGGTAGAGATAGGAGGATTGTTTTATATGTGTGCAAGGTCATATGTGTGCAAGGTCAGCCTGGGCTACAGTGAGACTCTCCCTTAAAAATAAAAAAGATGAATTAAATCCCACCTGGGAGTAGCCAATGATCTTCCCATCATCATCCAGCACGTTAAAATTGATGATTGGACCCTGGACATCAGGGCTGCTGAACTCAGAATCACTGTAAATGCGCACCACAGGGGCCCCATTGGGGTAGCGGAAGGAAGACAGGGCAGAGTGGGTGTACTGCACCAGAGCGAAGGTGTGCTGTTGTATGTTCACCATGCCACCTAGGGACAAGAGCATAGGAGACACGCATGGCCTTAGACACCGACTTCACGTTCAAGTCACCTGCTCCTGTATAACACATACTTATTACAACTGGTCAACCCAGACCTCCAATTAAGGACTTTAAATATAGCTTTCCTTATGACAAGTTGATGTATTTTTCACATTTTATTTTACATTTTATTTGTAAAGCATGTGTACAGTACCTGCAGAGGCCAGGTCAGGGAGTCTGAACTGGAGTTATAAACACTTGTGAACTGCCATGCGGATGCTTGGTATTGAACTTAAGTCCTCTGGAAGAACAGCCCATGCTCTTAACCCCTGGGACATCTCTTCAGCCCCAAAGTTGGCACTGAATAAGTTTGTCTTTGTTATTTCTATGGAATATTTCCAGAGGAATTCTTGTTACATTCTTTTAAATTTATAATTATATGCATCTTGTATATGTACATAGATATATTCATATACATGTATATTTGTAGTTACATACATATTACTTAAACATTGGACTATTTAAACTCTTTGCTAGCCAGTGGCAAAAAAATATATGTAATAGTTTAATCATTTCTTGCCCTTAATGGTTAATGTTTTTGTTTTTAATGGTTAAATTGTTTTAACATGATGAATAGCAACTACTATCAAATGAATATTACCTACTGTCAAATGAATAAAAGCATGATAAGCTAAGTGAATAAAGGTATTATGCCTCTTAGATCTTAAACAAGTGCCTAGAGTAGGCAAATTCATATAGACATAAAGTAGATCTGGAGTCACTCGGAAATGGGGAGAAGGAACTGAGCAGATGCTGTTTAATGAATAGAACTTCAATTTGAGATGATCAACTGTTTGGCTCTGACCAGTGGTGATCACAATACAGATGACCAGTGGTGATCACAATACAGATGACCAGTGGTGGTCACTATACAGATGACCAGTGGTGGTCACTATACAGATGACCAGTGGTGGTCACTACACAGATGACCAGTGGTGGTCACTACACAGATGAGTAGATGACCAGTGGTGGTCACTACACAGATGACCAGTGGTGGTCACTACACAGATGACCAGTGGTGGTCACTGTACAGATGACCAGTGGTGATCGCTGTACAGATGACCAGTGGTGGTCGCTGTACAGATGACCAGTGGTGGTCGCTGTACAGATGACCAGTGGTGGTCACTACACAGATGACCAGTGGTGGTCACTACACAGATGACCAGTGGTGGTCACTACACAGATGACCAGTGGTGGTCACTACACAGATGACCAGTGGTGGTCACTACACAGATGACCAGTGGTGGTCACTATACAGCTGGGAGAGGTGCATCAGGATGGCTGAATGAGCAGAAGCAGCAGGAAGAGCACAACAGACCCTGCCTCCAGCCAGGGAGAAAGAGAAAACATAAAACTTGCCCTCTTACACACACACACACACACACACACACACACACACACACACACACACTGCCATGCCACATAGTTCTAGAAGCTCTGGAAAGAATTTCTAATAACATAGCACCCCAGGCAATGCCTGGTTCACCAGACACACTCTACTCCAGTCACAGGCCTTCACGTCCATCCCCATAGGAAGAGGTGTGACCCCTGCCTGTGTCTAGGCACCTAGAGCTCTTGTCAGGAAAAAGAGCATGCATCGTACAAAAGGGGCTGGAAGATAGGGTGGCTGGGACCTTGAGACCAGGCATTAACAAGACCTGGATTGACATTCGAGCGTTCCCAGACTGGGAAGGCAGTCAATCTTTCTGGGCACCCACTCCACTATGGGGTACTGTGGTTTGTCAGCAGCTCTCTTGCGGGGCTGTAGAGAGAGTCCAAATAGGCACGAGCTGGTAAGACCTCAGGGTTGGTAACACGTCACATCCAGGTCACAGGACTGTGCCTCCACCACGCAGTTACTAATCTTTATCTCTTGAATGACCCCTGTAAAGATGTGGTTGTGCCTGGAAAGGTGGAAACCAGCCCTCCCAAGCCCTCCTGAGTATACTCAGAGCAGTTCAGAAGACATTTAGAATCAGACTTTAGAGAACGTAGACTCCAGCTACTTAGCACATGCCACAGATTTCCCCAAACCTTGTCTTCTTTACCTATACAGCAGCACCACACCTATACCTGGGACCTCGAAAGGACACAGGCAACCAAGCCTTAGTCCACTCGGGTAAATACGTCTACTGACTGACCTGTGAGGTGTTCCAAGGTATCAAATCCATGCTTCAAGGCTATAACGTCGAGGAATGAGATGGTGCCATCTTCGAACCTGTAGAGAACAAGGTATCAGTCTCTGGTCAACACACTTCATGTGCGTTCTGTGCTAGATAAGTACAGCTGGGCATAGGCTGAGTGATGTCAATATCTTCTAGGGCCTTTCAAAACTGGCTCTCCCCTCCATGGGAGGAGTTTTGCATGTCAAGACCCACCTGGCTGCCTCTGGCCCTGACCAACTCTGCAACCTTCCAAACTACTTCAGACTCCCTAGGGTGGGCGGCAGCAGTGACAGGGGATCGCTAAAAGACAGTAATGAGACTCGAAACGAATGAGACTCAACTTTGCAAATCTCAAGAGGAAGTTGGACAAGAACTCCTGAAATATTGACCTCTGACCACAAGAGGGCACCACCGACAAATCACCAAGTCGAGGATCTCGCTGACCTGAGAGCGTCTTCGACAAAGGACTCTCTAGTTCCAAAAAGTATGGGAGCACGGGTTTGTGTTAAATATGAAAATCTCATTAATATCAAAGATGTGAACCTTCCTTATTGCCAAAATGTTTGTTGTGTTTACATTTCATCAGCTTTCTCTTTGGCTCATCACGGATGGTTCACGGTGCCTCGGGCACTGTCCCAGGTGCTAAGTACACAGTGGTGACCTGACAGGCAGGCTCCTTTCCCACAGCATCACCTTCTATAAAACAGGAACAAGGGTCAGCAAGCACAGGCAGAGAAAACAAGTAGCCATGACCCCAAGGCAGGCCAGTACAAATGCAGAGAAGGCGGGGCAGGCTGGTTCATGTCTAATGAAGGTTTGAATGGAGGCGGAGCAGACGTCCGAGAAGAGGAGATGACATGATGATTTCCAAGGGAAACAACATTTTACAAAGGGAATCTGCAGACTCTTTCGCAGAAGCCCAGCACACTACTGGGAGTGGCAGGATAGTGGGACAGCGGCAGGAAATTGTCAGAGAAGCAGATGTGACATGAGGCAGAAATACTGGATGACTCTAACATGACTAGCAAAACCCACATGACAGGAGTAGGGTTGGGAGGATCAAAAGCTCAAGGTCACCCTCAGTGTGAAGGCTAATCTGGGTTTTGTGACCCAGTCTCCAAAAAAAAAAAAGTGTGACCCTTGGGGAAGGACCTCCAAGGTGCGATGGGGACTTTCACAAACATCCAGATGAGGGGAGGCCGGCAACAGCATCCAGATCCTGACTGTAAGGCTGAAGATGAGGTTCGTTCTCCCTGTATGTGCTGAGGTTTGGTCTGTTGCTATCATTTGTAATGCTAAGTGCGGACCCCCAAGGCCTGGTTGTCCCAGCGATGAGAGAATCCACACATACACCTTGGCCCCAGGTTATTTCTGATTGGTAAATAAAGATGCCGACAGCTAATAGTTGAGCAGAAGAGACATAGGTGGGATTGAGGTTTCCTGGGCTTGGGGTCAGCAAGGGACCACAAGGAAGAGGAAAGGGTAGGAGGAAGAAGAAGTAGCCATGAGTTAGGAGTCAAGAGAATATGGCCCTGAGGGCTGACCAATTGGTGTTAAGAGCAGCCCGGATAAAATATAGTAAGTAAATAATAACTCGGGGTTATCAATAGGAAAGTAGATTCTAATAGCATAGAGGGTAGATATCTGTCCAATTCTAGTGCTGATTAAAGCTTACTGTAAATAGAAAGGCTGTGTGTGTGTGTGTGTGTGTATGTGTGTGTATGTGTTTGTGTGTATGTGTGTGTGTGGTGTGTGTATGTGTGTGGGGGTGTGTGTGTATGTGTGTGTGTATGGGTTTGGGTATGTGTGTGTGGGTATGTGTGTAGGGTGTGTGTGTGTATGTGTGTATGTGTGTGTATATGTGTGTGTGGTGTGTGTGTATGTGTGTGGGTGTGTGTGTATGTGTGTGTGTGGGGTGTGTGTGTGTGTGTGTGTGTGTGTGTGTCTATGTTTTATCTGGGAACTGAATGATCTAAGGTGGGGTAAATAATTTCTACAACATTTATGCCCATATATTGAGCTTTTCACTCTCAGTTCCAGCTTGGAGCTTGTGGAGAAGATGGGCTTTAAAAGGCAAGGAATACACTCTTCTCTCTGGGCATCTAGTACGCTCTAGCCAAAAAGATTCCATCCGAACCAAAGGAATGTGGTCTGATCCAGCCAGCCCCTGGGATCCAGCCCTCTAGAGCTGTGCCATTTCTCCAGACCTTGAGGTTCCCTAGTTGGCCAGATTTAATCACACTGTGTCTTTGTCCTATTTGTTTGGTTTTTTTTTTTCTATGTATATTGTGTGGTGCTTTGGATGAGAATGGTTCCCCATAGTTAATGTGTTTGGATGCTTGGTCCCTGGTGGTAGAAATTTTTAGAAAGGATTAGGAGGTGTGGCCTCATTGGACAGGGTGTGTCACTAGGCGTGGGCTTTGAGGTTTAAAAGTCAGGCCCAGTCTCATTTTCTTTCTGCTGGGTGACTGTGGATAAACCCTCAGCTACTGCTCCAGGGCTATGCCTGCTTGCCTGTTGTCGTGATTCCTGGCATGATGACCGTGAACTAACCCTCTGAAACTGTAAGCAAGCCCCCAGATAAATGCTTTCTTTTATAAACTGCCTTGGTCATGGTATCCGTTTGCAACAATGGAAGAGTACCTAAGACACATTATATCACAAATGCTATTTTTTTCTCACCTAGTTATTCTAAATAATGAACTACTACGCTTGGGTTTGAAAGGTTTTACATTAGCATTCCTAGCTTACAGATTGGGGGAGCCCATTAGCCTGCTTTCCTGTTTTTGGAGGGTGGTTTTATTTCGTTTTTGTTTTCTCGAGACAGGGTCTGCTATAGCTGGCCACAATTTCCGGTGTAGCTAAGGATGACCTTGAACTTAAATCCTCCTGCCTCCACTTCCCAAAGGCTAGGATGAGAAGAAAGTAATACCACACAGGCTCACAACCCTACATCAGAACGTTCACTATGGAGAAGTCCTAAGTGGAAGATTCTTCCAACAGCCTCCTAACATGTTCTGATGTGCATGCATATATAGAAGTTCACAGGTCAAGTCATTTGTACCCACAGTTGCTGTGTGGGGAACTACTCCGTATCCCTGTGGTCTAGTAACAAGCTGTATAACTAACACTGACTTTACCGTGAGAGTGGAACCCTGAATCTGCACCTGAACGCCGTGTGCAGAGTGTGAATCTGAGACATCTTCCCCTCAGGATTTCTCAAGTACCAAGTAGGTAACTAGATTCCTACTCCCACCCGACACTGTCCTCCCAAGTCAGTGACCATTTTGACCTGCCACACATTGGACATTCTGGGTCCCACCTTCCCCATCAGGAAGGCCCATAGCAAAAGCCAAACAGCCCACTGTGCAGCCTGAGTAGAAAGGCCCCAGATCTGGGAGGCTAGTGGCGTCCTGTCCTATATTTTTGGTAACCACTCTCAGCCTGACTCACAGAAGTTGCCACCAACTCTGCTCCTGGAGTTTTGGCTTTGGGCTTGGTTAGTTCTTGCTGAGGAGCTAAGCGGAGTTCACTCTAGGTACTGGGAAACTGAGTTTGCTGCGAGTCATATGCTCCTGTGTTCAGAGAAGCAGCTTTTAGGCTTACTGTAGATCGCTGTCATTTCTCGCCAGGGCTCTGGGGCCAAAGCCTGGCACTGTTTCTTTCCTGAGGGCTCCTTCCTCCTGCAGCGCTTACCTGCCCATCCATTTCGCCACCTCAGTGCAGATGCTACATACGGGGCAGAGTTCACAGAGTCACCCATAGCGCATTCCTGCTGATCCCTGCCTCCCGGATCGGAGCCCCACACCAAACTGTCCTACTGATGTCGTCAAACTCCCTTCGACCTGGGTTCCAGCCCTGGGTTCCACTTCCACGATCTTATAGGTCCTACATGCCAGCCTGCCTTAGAGAAGGACGCAAGCTTACCTTTCTGCCACCGATGGCCTTGGGATGTAAAAGTCCTCTCCGGCCAGGTAGGCAGCTGCGGTCCCTCCTCCGAAGTAGCCTTTCCTCAACAGAGGAGCCGCGCGCTTATTGACTAGCAGAGCCCCCAGGCCTGTGGGAAGCCCGAAGATCTTATAGAAGGAGATAGGGATGAAGTCAGCCTGGTGAACCGACAGATCCAGGGGGGACGTGCTGACGTAGGAGGCTGCGTCGAGCAGCACAAACCACTTCCCAGGCGCACGCACGGGCCTCCTCCGGCCAGACTTGACCTCGTCTATCCAGGACAGCGGGTATCTGGTGCCTGAAAAGTTACTCTGAGCTGGGTAACAAAAGAGGTGTGGAAGCTGACAGTCGGGGTCGCAGGCTCCAGCTCCCTTTCCCTCTGCTGACCACATGTTCTCCGGCTTGATTGGGGTAGATGTGGCGTTCGCGGCTGCAGCCACCTTCCTCATTCCCACCACAGAGGTGTGGCTGTCAGTGAGATAACAGAAGTGACTCCCGCTGTTCTCGGGGCCCCGGGACACCCACGGAAAGGTCTCTGCCACTAGCCTGAGAGCAGCCGTGCTCCCCGCTGTGAAGATCACGCTGTAGTCCTCTGGGGTGGTGTGAAAGTGAGTCAGGATCCTGGAAAGAAGCACAGTGTCACAGCGGGCTCTCTGCTTCGAGCAGAATGTTTCCAAATTGTTCTAGGTCTACTCAGGAGGGCACCTCCGCCTTCCAGGACTGCTCGGCCACTGTAGTATAAAGGGCAGGGCAGAGGAAGCCGTGCATGCAAACTGGCCTTGAACAGTCTATTTAGCTAAGGATGACCTTGAATTCTTGAAAAGATCAAATTTAAATTCTTGCCTCCGGAGTGCCGTCTCTGCTTGGACACAGCAGAAATCTACCACATAGGGAGTGAGGCTAAATCGTGCCTAGAACACAAGAGCCCAGGGCTCAGTCCCCAGTATCATATAATGGTACCCAGAATTCAGTACCCAGAATGCAGAAGATGCTAAATTCAGGAATATCCTCAGCAATCCAGTGAGTTCAGAGCCAGTCCAAGACACAAGAGACCTTGCTCCAAAAAAAGATTTAAAAAAAAAAATGCAGCATATATAGTAAGTCCCATGGTGGCCTCAGGTACGGGGCCAAAGCTTCTTAATAAATATTATAATTAAAGAAATCTATAGGGGAGCTATGAAGATGACTTAGCAGTTTAAAGCATTTCTTGCTTCTGCAGAGGACCTGGGTTCAAATCCCAGCACCAACCTGGTAGCTCACAGCCAGTTATAGCTCCAGTTCTGAGGGTCCTGACACCCTCTTCTGACCTCTGTGTATGTGAGGCAGGAACACAATGCTCATGTATACATGTGGGCAACGCACTCACATCAAATAAAATAAATAAGCCTGAAAAGGGTTTTAAACCTGTAACAACCTGATTATTACTTGATTCATCTTTTTACCTCCCCTATACAATTTTAATGAATGAATTCTTAAAAGCTATTTATTCATTTTATCGTTTTCCTAAATGTGTGCCTGTATATATGTGTATATATGTGTGTGTGTGTGTGTGTGTATGTGCATTATGTGTATGTATGCATCATGTGTGTATAGGTGCCCATGGAAGACAGAAGAAGACATCAGATTCCCCAGAACTCATTATAGACAGTTGTAAGCCACTTTGTGGGGTGGGTGCTGGGAACCAAACTTCAGTCCTCTGCAGGAGTAGTTAGCACTCTTAACCTCTGAGCCATCTCTCCAGCATTGCCTTGGCTGCTGGTGCCCTGATAGCACTTTCAAGTTTGAAATCATTTGAATTTTGTTGATTTAAGTAGCCTACACCTTGTGAAGATTATTTATCACAAACCAGTTGTAATACATGGAGAACAATGAAAGAGCTCTCTACCGTGCAAGAACTAGTCAAAACAATGGGGTAGTTGAGTATGGTGGTGCACACTTGCAGTCTCAGCACTTGGAAGGTGAAGTCTGGAGGATCGGGAGTCCATGGCTGGCCTTGCTACAGATAGAGTTAGAGGCAAGCTATGGGATGCCCTGTCTCAGAGAGATAAAAGGATTATGAATACATGAAAAGGCCTAATAAAACATCCACCAATAGGAAAACCAGAACATGAGCTTTTTCCTGACATAACGTGGAACATGGGCCACTCCTGTTACCCCAGCACCCACCCAGAACCACCATCTTGCATTTACCAATGCATATTGTTCTTACTCTTTCCCTCTGTCTTCTGACCTGAGGTTGTTTTCATACGTGTGTTGCTTCTTAGCCAAATTCTCTCTGAAACCATCTCAGAAGTTCTGAGTGATATAGACCTCTACTAGAAAGTCTGTCCACCTAGGAAGCTAGCTTAGGCAGGCACCCCTAGAGCTCACCTGTAGCGGACCTGCTCCACAGTGTCGTGGGTGAGCTTGCTGGTGATGTTCTGGCTGTGAGGATTACCTGGCGGGTTGCAGAGACAGAGTCTTAGAGTCACAATGTGGTTTCTCCCTGTGTCGCTACAAAGCCTTCTCCCTCCATTTTAAGAACGTAAAAGATAACGTTCCCATATGGTCTAGTAATTCCACTCCCGGTACCTACTCAAAAGGAATAAATGTTTGTATTCATACAGATGGAACAGATGTTCATACCAGCTCTAATCATAAAGCCAAATTCTGGAAGCAGCAGAAATGGCCAGCGACTGTGAACAGACAGACAAAACACAGCAATCCCCATACAGTAAGTAACTGTTGGCAATCAAAAAGAACAAACTATTGGCTATCACATGAATGAACATCAAAAACGTGCTAAGCATGTAAAAAACAATACAGGAGGTACTGTGCAGGCTGTAGGGAGGACATCCTTGCCCACAGGTGCAATAGAGGCATGGTGACTCGGAAGACAACCGATTGCTTTCCGACGGAGGCCATGGCAGGAAGTTCATACCTGGGCCTGTAAACACGGTCAAAGGCCTGTAGCTCGCAATGTTAATAGAGCCCAGTAAAAAAGCTTCTGTTGTTATTCTGACAAATAGACGCAGCATGGCTGTCAAACTGCTTTCTAAATATCAATATCCATGCCCATAGATTAGCGATACTCTCTCTCAGCTTTGGTCAGAAAGTCTCCTTTTGCAGCGGGCAGCGATTACTGCAGAGACACACGACTTGTGGAAGCGCTGAGAACAAGAGACTACTCAGTGCTCAGCCACCAATGGGACATTACTATCGCCCTTCCGGGTCTCAGGAAACACGTGAGTGAGAACAGAAGGAATGTAAGAGGCAGAGGAAGAGTATCGTAGGCTCGGGTCTACCAGGCATGCTGTGGCTGCTGTTCCCTTGAACTCCCAGCATATGTGATGACCAGCATAAGAGCTGAACATGGGGCTGGACAGATGGCTCAGCGGTTAAAAGCACTGACTGCTCTTCCAGAGGTCCTGAGTTCAAATCCCAGCAACCGCATGGTGGCTCACAACCATCTGTAACGGGACCTGATGCCCTCTTCTGGGGTGTCTGAAGACAGCGACAGTGTATTCATATACATAATAAATAAATTTAAAAAAATAAAGAGCTGAGCAAGATTGGGTCTAGGAACACTCCATCATGGAGTAGGATAGGGGCTCGGAAGGACCTGGCCATCCCTGAAGACCTATATACAGTCGATGGTTGATGGAGGCAGGAGAGACGTTTTCTTCAGTGAAGTAGCCACTGGTAAGTTGCCTATGGTCCTATAAATAAGCCCTAGTGAAACCCCTTGGCTCACACACAAGCCCCAAAAGACATGAAAGTTGAAGAAACTAGTTGAAAAGAAGGAGGAAATCTGGAGAAGTGGGGTGGGGACAGGAGATTCTGGGGATGAATATGTTCACGATACATTGTATATACTTTGATGAAAAGGTCATAATGAAACCCATTACTATGCATAATAAATATATACTAATAAAAAATTCTTAAAAACATATACTAATCAAAAAGCTCCAGTCACAAGAAGCTGCATGCTGTGTGATTTCATTCATATGAAATGTAATTTCATATAATAAAATTCATATTTCACTGAGCCCACTAGAGAGAGTGAAAGTGGCGAGTTAGTGGGCTTTAACTGTGAATGGCTAGGGAATCTCATGGAGAAATAAGAGTGTCTAACTGACTTACAGTGTTGATTAACATACACACAAGCAAAACACCCATGCAATTAAAATCATTTTTTAAATGGCCGAATTGCACATATGAATTAGCTGAATGTCATAATGTATCATTTAAACTGTTAAGTGAGAAAACCACTCTGCTAATTTATAAGACAACATGGGACCTGGGAAGGGGATTGTGGGCAGGAAGTCAGGGACAGCCAGGACAGCCACAACACTCTCTCAGCAAACTCTCCTTAGGTGGCCAGGAACTCTGTCCATTAGCTCCTCCAGCCACCGGATGCAGCCACACCTCCACAGAATTAGTCCTCTGTGGGCTAGCCTTGTCATTCCCACTACCTCTGCTGGCTTTGTCTCTGCAGAAACACAAGGCCATCCCCCTGCGAGCGTCCAAAGGGGGGCCAGCGTGAACAGCCCCTGCCACCTACGTGCAACACTGAAGGCTCACCCAATCTCACCTCTCCTTTCATTGACTTGGGGAAATATTTCCCTCTTCTTTGTGTTCCCCAAGTGTCATGATCTCCCTCAAAACTGTTTAGACATGAGCCCCGTGGGAATTTGACTATTAAATGTCCTTGTTAGCCTCCTGTGTTTAAAACTTGGTTCCTAAGCTGGCCGTGCTGTTTTTTTGGTTTTTTTTGGGGAGGGGTGGGGGGAGTTGCAGAACCATTAGGAGGTAGATTTTTGCTGGAGGAAGTAGGTCCATGGAGCCTTGAGGTTTCACAGCCCTGTCCCTTCATTTTCTGTCCACTTCCTGACTGTACCAGGGATGTGAGCTGACGCCTTCTGCTCCAACCAAAGCCCTCCTTTCCCTGGAAAACTGTAACCCTCTGACCTGTCAGCAAAAACAAACCTTTCCTCTTTTAAGTTGCTTTTGGTCCAGTATTAGATCAAACCATTTTTGTTTTTAAGTAACTGGTTCAAACATTGATATCTGAAAAGGCCTGGACTACAGGGCCAGGCACCGTCATTCCCAGAAGACAAGTCATGCTCACTGAGGCAGGCTTGCCTTGGTTGCTTTATATTCCCCTTCCCTAACATCAAAGGGTCACACTGGATACCCGGCCACTGCAGCTACCACATATTCACGTCAGCTTGGCACACACTCTTGATGCCTTTTCTCTGATCTTTTTTTTTCATATTTTTTTTAAAGATTTATCTATTTATTATATGTGAGTGCACTGTAGCTGTCTTCAGACACTCCAGAAGAGGGCATCAGTTCTCATTACAGATGGCTGTGAGCCACCATGTGGTTGCTGGGATTTGAACTCAGGACCTTCGGAAGAACAGTCAGTGCTCTTAACCGTTGAGCCATGTCTCCAGCCCCCTCTGATCGGTTTTAAAGCCTATGTCTTTAGAAGCGCCTAGAACCTGAAGCTGCCCATCATCTCTCAGAATAACTGCTTTCCCACAGTTATGGCTTTTTTCAAGGTTACAGAAGGAGAATTGCAGGTCTCTTTGCAAATCATAGGTGAAAATCAAGATAAAATCTCTCATTGGCACCTTCTCTGAGGACTTCCTCAGAATTAAAGATCTCCTGACTGCCCAGAGTGCCGACTTAAACCCCTGTGTATATCTGTAACATAACAGGACTGTCATGAACAGGAGCATCTTGGGGTGGGAGGATTGGCCTTAGGCTCTACTCCCCTAGATCCAGAACTTTCCAAGTGTGTAGCATTAGATTAGTAACTTGTCATTTCTGGACCTCCATCAGCTCACCTGTAAATCAAGATGCCGTGAGACTCTTCCTGGGAAGACATAGAAACGTGGAAGATGACATCAAGGCCAAAGAAAAGATTCCATCCAAGGCCAGCTTGGTGAACTAGTGAGTGTCTTTAGATAACATATGAGTGTGGATCTCTTAAAGGCAGCTACACAGTAAGAAGTCCCCCGGGCAAGTTACAGGCAACTTGATCAACTACAGAATAGTCCCAAACCAGTCAATTGCTTTTCTCTTGCATAAACCTTGAGGGAGGGTGAACTTTGGGGAATTTGAGAATGCTACCAAGTCTCACGAGCCCCTCCATCGACCTCCCACATGGGACCATCAATGGGCCCCATCCTGTGAGGGACACATGCAGGTGACCACAGGTGCTCTGACTCAAGATGGAGGCCATGTCCAACCTGGAGGAAACAGCTTCACTATGTAAGTTAATAACACAATCTATGGCTCTAAGAGTGTCATACAGATGGGTATGCCACTGTATGCCACACATACAAGCATCACCTAATACATGACAAGTGCCTGGTGAGTGGTGTATAGATCAACTGGTCATTGTTAGCATTATAAATCTCATCACATCTCTGGCTAGTAAGGTTTCTTGACTCCCTCTTCTGAATCATCTTCTGAGAGCACTATGATGGTGCTGAATGCCCAGGATGGCTGTCTGTCTGTCCTAGAATAATGGCCACTGCTACATCACCTACAGTGCCTCAATGGCCCTGTCCCATCACCGTATCAGCATGACGGCCTTCTGCCTTTCTCCTCCCCTCTGTGATTCTAGATGCTGGCTTTTGATGTTACGACTTCCTGCATGGCAGCTGGCCTCTCATGAGCTGACGAATTCTGGCTCATCATCCAACATCTGCTCCCCTCCCCACTCCCTAACATACACTCCGCCAACCCTCCTGTTTTCCTGCAGATGCCTGTGATGTGCAGGCACATCTCAGAAGATGATTCAGAAGAGGGAGTCAGAAACCTTACTAGCCAGAGATGTGATGAGATTTATAATGCTAACAGTGACCAGTTGATCTATACACCACTCACCAGCACCTTCACACACAGCCTTTTATACAGTCACTAAGCACATTTAGTTGGAGATCATTTGATTAAGGTCTTGTCTTCTGGACCGAAGTCTCCCACAAGAAAGAAGCTATGTCTTCTTCTAATGTTATAACACCACAACCCACACACTACAGTGACTCAGTGGAATGTAAAGAGTGAATGAACGAATATTACTCATGATCCTCTACCATCTACACTGTACAGTGTCTTAGTGCCACCAAACACAACACTTTCAAACTTATTTTCCCTTCCTGACACCAACCCATTCTGGAAGTGGTCTGTGTATCCCTGAGCCGGGACTTTCTAGCTCAGACACATGTGTATAATACATGATGACCCAGGGTGCTTGCCTGACCGTCCCTCCCTCTGACGCGGCTCCATGTGTCCCCCATGTTCTCCATGATTCCAACAGGATAAACGTAAATTAACGGATTAATCAGAAATCAGGGTACGTAATGTTCCTTACCATAGACATTTTCCATGAGATCCTTAGTGAAGTTCGTGAGCTGGCTCTGGGGGAACAAGGTGGCTCCTGCGTGGTCAAGGTAGACAGTTCCTAAGCAAAACAAACAAACCAAAAAAGCCACAGATAAGGCTGTAGGTCTCCTTTATTTTATGTAGTCTTCCTTTATGTAAATCTGACGAGTGTGAACACACTGGGGCCCCATTCTTTTGTTTCTGTTATGTGTGTGTGTGTGTGTGTGTGTGTGTGTGTGTGTGTTTGAGGCAGGATTCCACGTATCCCATGCTGGCCTCTATGTAGTCAAGGATGACTTTGAATGTTTGATCCTTCTGCCTCCACTTACCCAGAGCTGGGACTCCAGGGGTACAGTACACCCTCAAGTAAGTACAGTACTTGTCACACCCTCAAGTAAGTACAGAGTCTGAAAGTGAGAAAATTTACAGTTCATAGGAAAAGAGGGCCTCACAGTTAGTTGCTGGAAACGCACTGATGACAGCCACTGTCCATGGGTGGCAGTGGTAACTGTAGTTGGAACCCAGGGGAGGTTCCTTGACCATTTTTCTATCTCATTTGTCATCTTTTGAATTTGATACCATTAAAATATATCACCTAATCTCCCCCAATGTTTTTAAAGTGCTTTCTTGGACAATCATGTGTCAGATGACCCTATACCTATAAGTATGTGGTCAGTAAAAATTAAACTCAGAAATGTGAGAGAGGGGGAGGGAGAGTTTGGAGAATGTGGGAAGGGTGAGGTTGAGTCTGGGAGAATCTGGGGTGAAGTGGAGAATGAATATAACTAAAATACATTATATAAAATTCTCAAAGAATTAAAAACATAATTTTTTGAAGCTAATTCTTTTACTGTAGACTGTGAAGTAAATGTTCAGCAAACTGAAAGAGAGGCGTGGGTCATCCGATCGGCAAAGCACCAAGGTGTTTGTTTTGAGAGCTGATCCAGCAGCTCATTGGTTGAGAGCACTGGCTCCTCTTTTCAGCTCCCAGTACCCACACGGTGGCTTAAAACTCCAGGCCCAGAGAATCTAATGCCCTCTCTGGACTCCACAAGCACCAGGCACGCATGTGACACACCGACACATACGCCAGACTAAATACCCATATACTTAAAAATACATTTTAAATTTTTAGTTACATTTGTTTAAGCAACGTCTGGGTGAAGAACCAAAGCATGGTGAGACCCGGGCTCTGAGGAGCATTGTGCTTGTTACCCAGAACCTTCCAGGGGCCGAAAGGCCAACCAGGAAGAGTTTGCTTCGTTTGGCTTTACTTCAACAGTTAATCTTGCAAAAGAAGGCAACTGAGTTAGATGAAATAGAAATCTGGTCTCAAGAGGCCAACAGTTCAGATCCAAGTCAACAGGCCAAACTGAATCATGCTCCCCCCAACCCCCCGACAGCCATTCTGGGCCCCTGTTCTGACATCTGCAAGTGGGGTGACAGTTAGTAGGTATTTGACGGTACCCAGAGGGATGCCTGGAGCTCAGGAAACACACTAGTTTTCTTTTTTTTTTTTTTTTTTTTTTTGATTTTTCAAGACAGGGTTTCTCTATGTAGCCCTGGCTGTCCTGGAACTCACTCTGTAGACCAGGCTGGCCTCGAACTCAAGAAAACCACCTGCCTCTGCCTCCCAAGTGCTGGGATCAAAGGCGTGCGCCACCACTGCCCGGCACCACACTAGTTTTCAGAGTAAATGAAAGCAAGCATCCGATCCAAAAGGCCAGCTATACTAGGTCTTCAGAAAGGAGAATTCACACAACTTTTATTTTCTTTGACATACTTAGCTGTCTCATTAGCTGTCTGGTTCTAATTAATATTCAGATACAGAGATGGAGGAGAAATAGAGAAGAGGTAGAGGAAAATGGGGAAAGAGGGAGAGGGAAGGAGGGAGGGAGGGGAAGCGGGCACAAGAGAGGGGGAGAGAGGCGGAGAGAGAGCAGGATCTCCTCTGGGCCCTGCCCCTTAGCCAGCACCTGATGCTGGACTGCTCAGGCCACAGCTGGATGGTCAGTACACTCCCTTCACTAAGGCCAGGAAACCCCTGTCCAACTAGTTAAGCAAGCATTTCGTCTCCCGCAGCTTTGCAGAAAATCTCCGGGGAGGGAAGTAGTGTGGGGGTTGGGCCAGTTTGGCTCGTCCTGTTGGACAGCTCTCCAGTTTGTTTGCTCCAAGGGGGCGGAAATGAATATTCCCCAACATCCCAGAGGTAGGAAAAGGCTCCTGTTTAATCCCCAGAAGTCTACTTCAGGGGTGGGAAGATTTCTCAGCAGGTAGGATGCTCACTACCGAAGCTTGAGTCCCAGTCGCATCCCTTAGATGGGCATTTAAAAAGCTAGGCGTGACCGGTGCACACCTGCTGGGGAGGTGGGGACAGCCTAGACAATCAGCAAGTGCCAGGCGGGGGGGGGGGGGCTGTCCTCAAGAAATAAGGTAAAGAGTGTCAGAGGAAGACACTGTTGTCATCCTCTTGTCTCCGTACACATGTACCTACACAAGTGCACACACTCAAAGTGTACTTTAAGCCAGGCATGGTGGAGAAAGAGGTGGGATGACATCTGTAAGTTCAAGGCAAGCCTAGTCTACATAGAAAGTTCCAAGCCAGCCAGGACTACACAGTGAATCAATCTCTCTCTCTCTCTCTCTCTCTCTCTCTCTCTCTCTCTCTCTCTCTCTCTCTCTCCCCCTTCCTCCCCAACCCCTCTGGGGGGCGGGGAGTATCTACTTCAACCACAATGCATCCAAGGAATTCACTAAATAGACAAAGGACCCATCTGGGTATAGCCTCTCACCTTTAACCCTACCACTTGAGAGGCTTGAGACAGGAAGATCCTCACAAGACTGAGGCTAGCCTGGGCTACATAATGAGTTCTAGGGCTGAGTGCAAAGTGAGATTTTCTCAAAAAAAAAAATATATATATATAAAACCTATATCCCTTCACTGTGGGTGTTAAAGGCTTTAAAGGAAGACTGGTTACTACCAGCTAATGCCAAGTTTGAGTGCTGTTCTCTGAGAGAAAGGAGAGGAGCCAGGATGGACCTGAACAGACCTTTACTTTTAAGGGAGTGTTGAGGGTGTGAGAGATTAAGATTGGAGAGGATCTGAGATTGGGGAAGGGTGGCTCTGAAAGCATTATTCACTAGGCTTTGCCTTTTGCTTCAGAAAGGGAGGGGCCTGCTGCTCTCTGCACCTGTGGATATTCATAACAGACTATTTCTGTTTGGCAGGAAATTTCCCTAGCAGGGTGTAGAGGGAGGGAGGGAGGCAGCGGAGAAGCCGCAGGGCTGTCGCCAGCCAGAGAAGAATGGGGAGAAGTTGGTAGGAAAGCTCTCTCTGCAGGGACACAGGGAGGAGGCCACAGCTCCCCGGGCCTACAAAGGAAAAGTGGTTGCTATTCCAACTAAGGAAAGGACTACAGCGCTGCTGTTCTGCCTTATACAACCGGGCAGAAACCTCGAGGGACCAAACAAATCCATGCCCCCTGGACCATAACCTTCCCGCTCTGCCGTGGGTTCTGAAGTCTGATGAAGTTCCCCTTCCCAGTCAGATCCTTGACTTGCAGCAGTGCGCTGGGCTCTGCTACACCTGCAGTTAATCTGAGCTTAATTTCCAACTGAATCAATGGACTCACAGGCTCAACCTGTTCTTAAGGCTCAAATTGCACGCTTCTCTAATTCTTCCAGTTTTCCCAGCAAGCTAGAGCTCAGACCGAACATTGTTCTAGCTACAGAAAAGAGAAAAATGAGGCTTGGTTCCAGGCGAGCTTGGGGCACGCCTGGAAACCCAGCCTTGCAGAAGTCCGAGTGAAAAAGATCAAAAGTTTAGGGTACGCCTCAACTAAAAGGCGAGTTCAAAGCCAACCTGGACTACATGGCTACAAGGAACCCTGTTTAAAATGCCAATAGTAATAATAGTAATAAAAAATAATGTTTGGAAAACACTATGGACAGAGAGGACATCCCTACGGAGAAAGGGGCGTGGCCACGTGAGACCTGCCAGCTGATTGATCGCAATCTCTAGGTTCTCTGTCTCAGGGTCTCTTTTTCAAACTGCGTGCAGTAGCTTCCTGTGCACCCCTGGCCCCGTGCGAGGCATCCGAGAAATAAATTGTGGGACCTTGGCTAAGGTGGCGTCTTTAGGGTCTGGTATTCTCCCTGCAATAGAGGGGGACAGAGAGAACCTAAGCTCTACCCAGAGCAGTCTATGTAACAACTATAGCAAGAAGTCTTGCTACTGCGGATGGGACCGCGGGGAGCCTGCGCAGGAGCTGGGACACGGAGCAGGCGCTCACAATTCCTCCCAAACTTTCGATTCCCGAGGAGTACATCTCTGCTTGACCTTTTAGCTAAGATCAAGTGCGGAAGTGCGTCCCAAATGAGACAGCACGCCCCACACCTAGCTTCCAGCCCTGAGGGTCCCCGTGTCAGTCCCTCACCTGCCAGGCGGCTAAACTCCTGGTCCCGCAGCTCGCTCATGCTGCTCAAGCGGTAGCCGTGGGCCAGGCGCGGTGCGCTGGCTTCTGGATGGCGCTGGAAGGTCGGGGGCTCAGGGCCCCGCTCTGCCGCCCCGCAGGCCATGGGTCGCTCCTGAAGTCTGCGGGGATCCAGACCGCCCAGCCCGGGAAGTGAGCAAGGCAGGCGATTTCGCCAGGGCTGAACCCCGGGTGACTCGGGTCCCCACCCAGGGGCGGCGCCTCGCGGGCCGGCCTCCTCGCAGCTCGCTGACTCACCAAGAGCTTTCACTTCGGTGCGGCCTTTGCCCACCTGGGGCAGGACCCGGTCGCGTACTCTGCGGTCATCGCCACAGACCAGCGCTGATCAAGCGACACCCAAGACACCTGGGCGCGAGTCCTGGGATGTCTAGGTGCCAGTAAAGCAGGTGATAGGAACAACAGAGTGCGTTCCTTTTTCACTGGACGTATGCGACTCTGAGTCCTACTGGCCCAGAAACTGGGAACTTTGTCTCCTGCGCTCCAGACCAGCAAGTCCACTTGGTCTGCTGTGATCGCCTGCACTCTCCGCGTTTCAAAGGAAACCACTGGGCTGCATGATACACTCCCAGCGATTGTGCAATTTCGGAACCTGGACGCTCTGGTGTGACCTCCTGCACCCCGACGGCTCAGGGAATAGCGACCGGTGTGCCAGAACACTGTTAGGAGAGCCAGTTAAACCCAACAGCGCAGAGTTGGGGCCAAGGGCTGGCAGGTGACAGTTGTGTCACGTGCCCCCTAAATCTGAGACAACAGAAATGGGGAGGTGGTTGGTTGTGCAATCCCTGGTGGCATGGGAAAACCTGATAAAGTGAACTCAGGCAAGGCACAGGTGAGAAACCAAATTTGGAGGGCACCACTGCGGAACACTGTCTTCAGGAATTGCATGTACTTGGAAAGAGGCTCACATCCCTACACAAAGGAGGACCCAGACTGAGGCCCAGAAGTTTACAGCTGGGTGATCAAATGAGAAGCCACCACGCCCAAGTTTGAAATCTGGGTCAAGGTCAGCCACCCCCCTTCCGGACACCCTGGACAAGGGCCAAAGATACAGAGGGATAGGCGATGTTGGTAGGGAAGCCTAGTGGTAAAAGCGACTCCTGGCCTAGTGCTACTTCAAAGGTTGGGCAGGAGTGTCCAGAACAGTGAGGTTATGAGGTCCAGATAGTGCAAAAGTAATGGGGTTCAGGGACAAATTGGGTCCTGAAGACCAGCTCAGGATGACTCAGCTCTGTGGGATTGAGAAACAAAGAAACAAAAGGGTGGGGAAGGGGGTGGTTTGCTGGACTCAGGCTCAGAGAAACAAGGTGGGTTTCTATTCAGACCATTTAAGTGGAGATTCCCAATCAGTACTCAAAAAGATAGGCTGAAAACACAAGACAAATGGGGGGCTTGTGGGGGGGGGGTACCTCCGGAGCTTGGGAAAGAGAGAAGAGTGACAGGGGCACCAAGGGAGTTGGTATAAAGGGGACACTAGAGGACAGGGACTCTGGGCCTGTGAGGGTTAGCATAACTTAGTTAACTGGTCCACTGTGACCGAGTGAGGGCAGCTGTCACCGAGAAACGCAGCTGCTTTCTAAGAGCCAACTCTGATGGAGAAGCCGGGCAGGGGTCTTCCCACTCAGAAGCCGGCCCCAGAAGACCTTTGCTTAGTGGTCTTGGAGGAAGCAGGGCTGAGACCCATCCTCATGAAGCAAATCTCCAGACAGGTTATCATGAGGTTGGGGGTGGGGGGAGGTGTTCCCTCTAAGAGCAAATTCACCCTAGATCATGCAAGTATGTCCACCTAAGGAGCATGTACCTCCCTGAAAGAGAAGCTGCCAGGCTAGGTATGGGGTAGTTAGGAAATCAAAAGGCGCCGGTTGAGCAATGTAGCAGCAATGTAGCAGCTTTCTCGCCAAAGCCCAGCAGTTTGCTGTAGTTGAATGAACTAGACAGCAATCAAAGGAAAAAACAAAACAAAAACAGGAAACTCCCTCCCCAGAGGGACCAGAGAGACCTTTTCTGTGGGTAGAAGCCGAAAGGGCACCTCGGAACCATGAAGAGATTGGGAACAAGGGTCCATTATATTTATATTTATACTGTAGTGTTCAAAACAAAACCCAAGTGTACCGGCAGACCATAGCCAGCATGGGCGCACCCACATTAGCTCCTCCAGGCGCTGTTTTATCCTGGGAGTTGGATTTCCCCTGTATTTATCTGCCCCTCCTCTCCTCCTCTGCTAGGTCATCCCACCTCTCCTTACCTCTCACCCAGCTCTTTGCCTCTTAACTCTGCCACCAAGAAGGGGAAAGGACCTTAGTCATTTGTCATAGCAACCGACAGGTACCATTTGAGGATGCTTCCTGCTGGGTTATCTGCCTAAGCAGATCAATACATCCCCTAATTCTGTAAGCAGGTGACAATGCACCCTGCTAGTTCTGGGGAGGGGGCATTCCTGGGGCTGAGGTTCAGCAGTAAGGCCCCTTTTGGTGTGGGGAAGCCCTGGATTAGAAAGACCCTCAGCACAGCAGAGGAGAGGGAAGGGGGGGCGGGGGAAGTAGAGAGAACGAAAGTGGAAACTCTGACTCAAAAACCAAAGTGTCTGGGGGTGGGGATTAATTTCCCAGCCTCTCTTTGTACTGAATATAGCCACGATCCTAAATTCTGGCCAAGGATATTGGACAGAACCATGTGGGACTTCCAAGAAACGCCCTTAGTTAGGAAAAGGTCTTTCTCTCTTCTGACTGGAATGCAGAGATCATGGCAGGAGGCCACACAGCTGGCAGGTAGAAGACACAGGGCAAATTGAAAGCCTGGGTATCTGGAATTGAGAAATTCCCTACCTACTCTGGGCTGCCTAAAGTGACTTCTTTTGTTTGAGAAATACTCTTCTTGTATAAAGGAAGACAATTTTGCATTTTCTTTCAGACACAGTTGAAGTGAAAACCAGATTAATATTCTAATATTCTTTCCACTCACAGAGGGAAAGGAAAGCTTGCCCACAGTGGGTGGGAGCCAGGGTGAGCCCGGTGTATCCACTGATTGTTCAAACATGGGTTCTGAGGTGCACCTAAGTGGCTGTCTAGAACTCAGAACTCAGCCAAAAGAATTTAGCTGGACAGTCAATGGCCACTCGATTCAGGGAGCCCTTGAGAAAGCCCACGAAGCGAGGTATCTCAGGAGAATGCCTTTTGCCACGGTTTCAAAACTCTGGGTCTACCTGACTGTGGGGTTCAGAGTTCTCTAGACCTTCTGGGAAATGGCATTCATTCTTTCTCTCCCCTCCCTCCAGCCTCATGATCATTGTCACACAGGTTTCCTGCTCGAGATATCAGGGGTGTTCCATCAGGGCCACCCGCTATTTGTCGGAAGGGGAAGGAGTAACAAAATACATCCTTTGGTCTTCATTCCATCTACGGACTTGCCTGTTCATACTTTTCACATGTAGAAGACTATATGGGGAAGTTTTAAATATATAAAGCCACTTGTCTCTGTCAGAATCCTCTGATGTGCAACTTATAGACAACAACAGATCTATTACCCTTGGGAGCCTTGCACAGCTGAGAACTCGGACATGCCCCGAGAGCCATCGCACACGTGTGTGTGAATGTCTGAAAGTACAGGCAATGGTATATATGCAAATGTAGTTATGTAAAGGGGTGCCAGTTAACTTTACACAGACAACAAGTGCCAATTCCCCAACCCCCAAAACATGTCTAATGAAGACCCCTGAGTTCACTGTGGAAAGACAGCAGCTGCAAACTAATTCACCCTGAACCCCGCTGAATGAAGGCAGCATGCTGACCTCGCTGCCCAGAATGAAGACGCCTCTTTGTTTAGCGTAGTGTCCAAATATATTTTATTTAGGGATTTTTTTTTCAAGGCATACCAGTTAACACCCAGGAAAGGGGTGTGTCTATGAACATCATTTAAAACTGTGGTTAAATATAATACCTGCCATCGCATGTGCCAACTGTAGTGTACTTCTGTTTGCCTGCTGTACAGTCTCCAGAACCTTCCCACCTGTGACACTATGCCCAGCAAACAACTCTCGGTTAGACTCCCTCGGGGACTGCTTACCTCTGCCTTTGTGTATGCTTTCTCTGAAGAGTTACATAGTATCTGTCTTTGTGGCGGGCCTGTCTCACTTCCTCAGGTTTTACCCATGTTGCTGGGTGAGAGTCTGTGTCCTTTTAAAGGCTGGATACTATTCTTGTAATATAAACCCGTTCATCCAGCTACCAAACACAACGTTCCCTCTCTTGGCTGTGGTGAAGGATGCCGTGTGCGTATGGCTTCAGCTCTTTGAACATATTGGTACAATGTTTGCTCCATCTATTCTGTCCATTGATAAGTTAACTCCACCAATGAAATGAACCAACTCAAGCCAAGTTAAAGGCAGGTTTGTTGGGAAGCTGCTCTTGGGTGGGTTCACTGGTCCCAAGGAGTGAGACCAGGGAAGTCATCAAGGGAAGAGGGACAGAGGAGAGGGAAAAGAAAGGAAGAGAGGGAGGGATGAAGGGAGAGAGGAGGAAGGGAGGGAAAGAGGAAGGGAGGAAAAGTGGGAGAAGAAGTGGGAAAGGGAGGGAGAGGGAGAGAAACCAAAATGTCTGGGTAATACAGGGAAGAGCTTCTGGGGGAAGGTAAGACCAGCCCCTGGCTGGAAAGTTCAGCATAGAGGGCAGGGTATGACAGTCATTCCCCCGTAACAAGTAGGGACTGAGGGATGCTGGGAGAACCTGGAGGCCAGGTCCTCTTCAGTATGTAAAATATACAACTTAGCATATTTTGTCCCAAACTGAATCCCAATATCCATCAATTGTATTTTTATGTATTTAAAGCTAAGTTTCTCGCCTCAGTAAAATGCCCCTAAATTTAGGGCTCATCTAGAAAGGCACTTGGCACCAACCCTGATCACCAAGTCTGAGCCTCAGAATCCAGATGGAATTGGAAGGAGAGAACTAACCATAGAAGACTGTCCCCTATACTCCACTCACATGCTTTCACACATGCACACAAAATTAATAAAGAATAATGAAATGTTTTAATTTCCCTAAATAGTAGTCTATATACCAATGACTAAGGTTTAAGCATTTGATTTTTCAAGGCCATTCTGAAAAGCGAAAAGAATGGGAGGCCCCCAAAGCACACATATGGAGTTAGGCGTGGCAGTTTACACCTGAAATCTCAGCAGTTGAGAGGCAGAGGCAGGGCAAAACCAAGAGACACATATGGAGCTGGAGAGACTGCTGTAAGGTTAGAAGCACATGCCGACTGACCTTACAGAGGACCCAGGATCCATCCCCAGTACCCATGGCCGCCCACAGCCACCTGTAACTTCCGTCCCTTGGGGGCGGGGTGGGGGGTCTGACACTTCTGCTCTCCTTGCACACCTGCAGTCACTTGCACATACCCTCACACAGACATATACACTGAATCAAAACATAAATTCTATTTCTTAAGGCACATGCAGCGCCGGGGATGACTAAGTGGTGAAGAACCATAAAAGTAACTTTTATTCGCCTGAATGAATTGTCATCTCAGAGGCTTGCTGCTTCCATCTGCTAACCTAGGCCTGGTCCTGGAAGCTTCTAGCCTCTGTACAATCTAATCTAGGCCTAGAATGTTTTCAGCCTCTGAGACTTGCTGCTGGATAAGCTCACTCTTTCTAACTCTTTCTGATCTCTGGCTGGTTCAACTCAGTGGTTCCAACTCAACCTCATCTCCAAGCTAATGGTTTCAATCTGGCTCCTTCTGAACTGCTCTGCTCTGCCTCATACTAACTTTGGCAGTTCTAATCTTCTGGCTCCTTCTCATTCTCTGTTTTCTTCTGTCTTCACCTGTGTCTAGCTTGTCCTCTCTCTGAAACCTGTCTCTCTATAACTGTCCCAGTAAACCTGCCTTCTCTCTCTCTCTCTCTCTCTCTCTCTCTCTCTCTCTCTCTCTCTCTCTCTCTGCACTGCTCCCTGAAGTAGCTTCCCCTTCCTCTCCCTTCTCATGAGGGTTGGGCATATCCTATTCTATCAGATCTTTCTCTGATTTGTCATTTTGTCTGCCACTCAATTAGACATCACTTTCAAATATGGGTGCATGCTTCCTTCTACAGACTAACTTTGCCTTCGTTGTTTGGGATTAAAGATGTATGCTAAGGCTAAGCCACACCACAATTAGAAACTGGTCTTTCCAGTAAACAGCACAATCTCGGGGTTCACAGTGTAATCAAATATACTGCAACAAAGAACACGAACTAGACTCCATTCCCTGGGGACTTGGCCAAACCTTGGTGTGGGCCAGCTTTCTCATTCCTGTTGGAGTCTCTCTAGCGTCCCTTCTAGCTCATGACTTTATCTTTGTGTCAGTCCCCTTCCTGGGACCCCCAGGGACCACACAGGGCAGAGACTCGGGTGCTCCACACTGTCCTCTCTGCCCTCCTTTACAATCTCTCCGTTCTTATGCTGAGCCCAGAGACACTCAGCTTGAAGGTGCCCCTCCTCCCACCTCAACTGCACTCACTGGAGACTCCAGCTCTTGGTACAGACCCAGGGTCCCCCTAGCCCTCTCAGCCCTGTCTCTCCGGATTATTTCGTCTCATCACAACCTGCTTGCAGTTCCTCTTACCATTCATATCTGTCAAGTATGGACAGGACCCCCTTCGCTCTCTCCCACACCCCTTGTCCACCTCTTCTCCTAGCCCACCTCTATTCCCCCTGCCACCCACTGACCTGCAGTAGCAGTCTCTAGACAGCTCACAGCCACCACACTTTCTTGAGATCCAGAGAGGGCAACAGAGACCAAGTAGGGAACACACAACAAATAAAGACAAGACTAGGTATCAGTACCTAGAATCATTCCAGTTAACCTAACTTCAGATGCCTCCACACCAAAACAAAAACACAAATATTAATAATAGCCAAGACTATACCTTCACCAAAGCCTAGTACAGTAGGCCCTGAGAATGCAATATAGCTGAAGCACAAAATGAGGATATATTCAGAATAGCTTTTATGAGCACATTCAAGGATCTTAAAGAGGGCACAAATAAATCCCTTAATGAACTTCATGAAAATGTAGAGTGAAAAAAATAACGAACACAATTCATAATATAAAAGCATTTAACAACAACAAAAAGTAGAATCACTAAACAAAACCCAAACTGAAATAAAACTGGAAATGAAAAACCCGAGCCTCACGGTCAGAGTGCATTAAAGAGAGAATCTCAGGCATGGGAGATAAGGCAGAAGAAATGGATAGATGTCTCAGGCAAAGAGATGTTAAATCTTAAAATACAACCCCGCACCAAAACATCCATGAAATCTGGGACAGCCTGAAAAGATCAACCTTGTGAATAATAGGAATAAAAGAAGGAGAAGAAACCCAGGCCAAAAGCACAAATATCTTCAACAAAATCATAGAAAATTTCCCCAACCTAAAGAAGAAGGTGCCTATCAAGGTACATGAAGCATACAGAACACTAAGATCAGAAAAGAAATTTTCCACAACAAATAATAATTAAAACACCATATGTATAGGATGAAGAAAGAATATTAAAAACCACAAGGGAAAAGGACTAGGTAACTTATAAAGGCAGACCTGTTAGAATAACACCTGACTTCTCAATGGAGACTCTGAAAGCCAGAAGGACATAGACAGATGTTCTGTAAACTCTAAGAGAGCACAGATGCTGGCCCAGACTATTATATCCTGCAAAGGTATAGTAGTCCATTCTATTACAAAAGGAAGAAAGAAAAATATTCTATGATAAAAACAAATTGAAGCACTATCTATCTACAAATCCAGCTCTACAGAAGGTGATACAAGGAAAACTTATGTCTAAAGACATTAACTACACCCAAAGAAACACAAGGAATAAATAATCCCAGGCCAATAAATCAAAAAGGGGTTGGAGGAACCCACACCGTAGCAACAAAAATAACAGTAATCAATGAACACTACTTATTGAAAACTATCAATCTTAGCAATCTCAATTCCAAAATAAAAAAAACCACAGACAGACAGATTATTTTTTAAAACAGGATCTATTTTTCTGCTGCTTCCAAGAAACATACCTTAACATCAAGGATAGACATAACCTCAGGGAAAAGATATTTTAGGTAAATGGACCCAAGAAGCAAGCAGATGTAGGTAGCTATTTTAATATCTGACAAAACAGATTTCAAACCACAACTAATCAGAAGAAATACAAAAAGACACTACTAATCAAAGGAAAAATATATGAAGAGTATAGTTCTAAACATTTATATACCAAACACAATAGTACCCAAATTTATGAAATACTAATACATCTAAAATCACATATTGGACCTCACACAGTGATGGTGGGTGACTTCATTACTCCACTCATGTCAATAGACAAGTCTTCTAAACAAAAACTAAACAGAGAAATGCTGGAGTTAAATACCATCATAAATTAAAAGGACCCAGCAAATATTTACAAAAGATTTCACTCAAACACAAAAGATTATACCTTTGAATCAGTAGCTCATGGAACTTTCTCCAAAATTGACCACATACTTGGACACAAAGGAAGTTATAACAAATGCAAGAAAACTGAAATAACACCCTACATCCTACCTGATCACCATGGCCCACGGGTCTCTGAAGGGGACCCCTCCACTAAGTGGACTGCCAAATTTCACTGGTTTGCCCTGGGATATTATAGAAAATTATTTGATTGATGAAAATAAAATGCACCGAGTGGCAAAAAGAAAAAAGAAAGAAAGAAAGAAAGAAAGAAAGAAAGAAAGAAAGAAAGAAAGAAAGAAAGAAAGAGAAAAGATTTTAGCACAGAATGAAAACTAAAACTAAAATAAAACATACCCAAACCTATGACAGAGTAAAGTTAGTTCTAAGAGATAAGTTCATAGCACTAAGTGCCTACATTAGAGAGAGAGAGAGAGAGAGAGAGAGAGAGAGAGAGAGCACCTGGAAAGACTAGAAATACAAAGACCATACCTCAATGGAGGCTACATAAAGCAAGCCCACAGCCAACATCAACCTAAATGGAAATTCAAAACACTTCCACTAAGATCAGGAACAAAACAAGGCTGCCCACTCTCTCCTTATCTACTCAATACAGTACTTGAAGTCTTAGCTAGAGCCATCAGCTGACAACTGAAGGAGATTAAGAGGATGCAAATAATACAGGAATGTCCAAGCATCTTTGTTTGCAGATGACACGATTTTAAGCATAAGAATCCCTAAAAACTCCAGCAGGAAACTTCTACAACTGATAGCATATTCAGCAAAGTACCAGGATACAAAATTAACACACAAAAAGCAGTAGCCTTCCTATATACAAATGACAGACTGAGGAAGAAATCAGAGAAATAATACCTTTCATAATTATCTCGAAAAAAAAATCTTGGGATGCCTTTAACCAATCAAGTGAAAGACTTGCATAATAAAAACTTTAAGACACTAAAAAAATTGAAGAAGATATCAGAGGTTGGAAAGATCTCCCATGTTCATGAGTCAGTAGGATTAATATAGTAGAAATAGCCACCATACCAAAAGCAACGTACAACTGAGTAGTAAAAGAACTGCTGGAGGTGTCACCATCCCTAGTTTCCAGTTGCACTATAGAGCTACAGTAACAAAACCAGCATGGTATTAGCATAAACAGACACATTGATCAACTAAATTGAATTGAAGACCCAGACATAAGTCCACACACCTATGAACACCTGAAGCCGGAAATACACACTGGAAAAAACAAACACTGAGACGTAGGCATAACAGCACTGTGCACTGTGTAAAGATCATCCTTGTATTATTCAAATGCTGATTTCTGTGTTCCCATATCTGGTTTCAATCCTTATTCTGAGAATCTCCTTTCTCAGATCAGGATACCACCAGCAACAGACCAACTCCCTGCTCCAACCACTCTATGTATATGTCCAAGAGGTCTTTTGCCATGTGGTCTCTGAGGTCACAGTTACTGAACACAGGTAGAAAGGCTTCCCAAGCGCTGGGATTACTGGTGTGAATCACCATACCCACTCTCTGGGAGCTGTTAAAGCCATACTACCCATTCCACGGGCTTTACAAAATGGCCTTGAAAACTCAAATACTGAACTCTCATTGTTGTGTAGACCAGGCTAGCCCACAGAAACACTCTAAAGAGTTTAAAGACCCCAGGAAGCCATCCGAACGTGGCATTGATAGTATTTTTGATTGTGTGCTCAGGCAAATGTCCAGTTGTGCCATAGAGCTTCTGAAGCTTGTGGCAGTTTCACAGTCACCTGGAGATACGAAACGGATTCCATTTCTGGGCACTGCATCCCTGGGACTGATGCCAGCAGGTATGGATGTATGGTGCGGGCGTGGGTGTGGGAGAGTTGAGGGCTGAGGCTACAGGATCACAGGAGTGCCATCAACACGGAAACTTGTGTTCCTCGGAACTTGTCACAAATAGTCTCAGGCTCCTAGATTCATACAAATGAAAAAGTCTGAGACCATGGTTGTGGGGCAAGTGGAACTGTGTCACCAGACAAAAACTGGGAAGGTTGAACAGATTCAGAAACCCTGGTATTCTCAGATCTGAGACCAGTAGCCATTGCATCTGCTCCCAACCCGGTTCCTGTCCTGAAGCACATGACCATGACACCCCTTGGACAGAGCCCTACAAACCCTAGGAAAAGAACCTGCCACTCTTGTTACCCCCTTCTCCCTCTCTGAAGGTCCAATGGTTAGTCAAAAATTACTCCCAATTTGCCATCAGCTTAATAGGATTCCCAGAACAAACTGACAACCATTATCCTGAAAAAAAAATGGGCTCTACCTCCTGTTGCAATGGCTGCCCCCCAAACTATTTTCAAAAAAGCCCATAGCTGGAGCCCCTCAATATTTACCAGTGGAGGAAAAGAGGGGAGCTGCAGCAATAATATGCTACTCCCCTGAGGATGAACCCCCTATTCTCTGATTCAGAGAGCTGCCCCATCACTTCCCCCATATCATATGCTACCGATCTAGCTCTAAAATAAATAAAGGGCCCTGTAACCTCTTTTCAGACTGTGTATACACTATCAGTTTGCTCCCCTGACTCTCAAGATCCTTCATCAAACTAGACATCAGCCCACTTTCCCCTCTACTCATACAGGTCTCCACCCTCCTACAGGAAAGAGACTCTACAGCCAGCATGTCCGATCTCACAGTCCCCTGACGGGTCCCTGTATCTGTGGGAAATGCACTCACTGATCAAACCACCTCTACAGGGACATCCATGGCCTCCACAGAACAAGCAGACCAATTCCACTCTCTCACACACACACAAATACAAAGGGGATTCATGCCTGTTTCCCCCACATCCCCCTTGCTCAACTCCAAAGGATAATAAAGACATGCTCCTCTTGTGCATGCCTCATTACCTCCCCAGCTCTACAAATGATCCCCAAGGCCTCAAATTCAATGCTTTATGGCAAATTGATGTCACCCATATTCCACGATTCAGTAGACAGAAATATATTTTTGTTACCATAGATACATACTCGAATTTTATATGGGCTACAGCCCAAATAGCTGAAAACTCAAAAATGTTAATTCAACCATATGCTCTCTACCTTTGCCATCATGGGCATTCCTCAACAGATAAAAACTGATAATGGTCTTGTCTTTACTAGCTCTCAATTCAAAACCTTCTCCACACATTGGGAAATTGCCCACCATACAGAGATTTCCCACAACCCTCAGGGCCAAGGAATAATAGGAAAAAAATCCATCAAACCCTAAAAGCCCAAGTTCTAAAACAAAAGATAACCCTACCCCATAATGTATAATTATTGATAGCTTTGACTACACTAAACATATTTAACATCTACAAAAACTCCAAACAAACCTCCTATCTCCCTCCATTGGCACACACCAAAATTAACACCACCCCCCATCTCAATGGCATGATCCTTTGGATGGAATTTGGAAGGGACCAGACCCTCTCCTTACAACCGGGAGGGGTTTCATTTGTGTTTTCCCACAGGAACAGTCTAAGTCTATCTGGGTTCCTGCCAGAAATGTCTTGACACCCTCCCCCAAACAAGAAGATGGCCCACCTCTTGCTGGCAGATCAAGGACAGAGGAGGAGGAAGCACCACACCCAAAGGAACAAGCTCTCCTGGAAGGACATCCATGACCTGGTGACTGCCGCACAGGCCACATGCCCTCCACAAGCTCCCCTCTCCTCTGTTCTCTTGGCTGTTTTTGCCATTCTTCCTGCTAACTCTGCTACTACCCAGCCTCCCTCTAGCCTTCCCAACACTAACCACTGGAGAGTCTTCTCTAGGGAAACCTACAATGTACACAACATCATAGGAACCCAGGATTGCCCACTGGAAGGCTGTCAGACCAGGATTGAGATGCCCCTACATCTGGATTCCATCTCCACTACCCCTAGCCCTTTCCTCTGCTTTCCTTACTGAAACACAGGTGAGTTTCTCCAGGTCTCCATATATAGAGGTTACAGATATTGGAGCTGCAGAATTGAATCCACCGGCTGTAGCAGCACTGTGCTCGCCAACCTTCAAGCTCATTCTCAGCTTTCCCATCAGCGACCCATGGGATTAGCATTAGTGAACAGGAGTCACGGGTAAGCTCTACCCTAATGGCTAAGCCAGATACCCCATAGTCAGCCTACATGTCTCCCGTGAGCTTGTCCCCACCTCCACATCAGTCTTTACCCATGTTAGTATTCTTCGACAGGAAAATCAATCTCAGAAGGAGCTCCAAGCCACCCTCTCCCGGCTACAGTACATCCAATATGCAGCTGACCTCCGTCCCTTAACCATCCACCCAACTCCTCCCAATGCTTTTGCTGTGCTTCTCTCTTGCTGACTTTTAGCAGTCGTTCCCATTCACATTTCCTTTCACAAACTCCATGGACCCTCACCCACAAGGAAAACACAAGACATTCCTCTCTTCAACCTACCCACCTCTTTGCCACGTGGAACCCTCCTCAAAACTCCATCTTATATGTGCCTGTGACATCATCATCGCTAAATCAATGTGTTAACCCTCCTGCTCTCCTCTGGTACAAAGGCACTACAGGTGCCTGTATTAACCCTTTCCAAGGCTCCTGCATTCCCATGATAATTGTTCCCTAAGTTTATATCCATGAGCCTGAAGAACTCACCTTGCAGAGGAGAGGAAGCCGGAAGAAGAGAGAGATCTTCATCCCTCAGCTCATAGGACCGTGCCTTGTCTCACTGGGTGTGACAGGAACCGCTGGAGCAGCCCTTGTCCAAAAACATCTGGCCAGTGGCTTCCAGGACAAGCTTGACCAGGCAATGGCCTCCACTGCAGACAGCCTTTAGTTTCTTCAATGCCAGATAACCTCCTTGGCAGGAGTTGGTCTCCAAAACTGGAGCGCCCTGGATTTACTGACTGCTGAATGGATAGGAACTTGTTTTGCTGGGGGAGGAATGTTGCTTCTATGTCAATGAATCTGGGCTCGTAGAACAAGATATACAAATGCTCAAAGAGCTCTGGGGAGGGGAGGGGATCTCCACACACACTATGCTCCCAACACCCCTTCCCTGTGGTGGCTTGGCTTTATACTCTCCTTAGGCCCATACTAGCCATTAGAGCCTTGCTTCTTTCAGTACCCTGCCTCATCCAGTTTCTAAAGCAGCAGATGAGTTAACATTGTAATGATCACTATTTATTATATGTAAGTACACTGTCTGTCACTGTCTTCAGACACACCAGAAGAGGGCATCTCATTAAGGGTGGTTGTGAGCCACCATGTGGTTGCGTGGATTTGAACTCAGGACCTCTGGAAGAGCAGTCAGTGTTCTTAACCGCTGAGCCATCTCTCCAGCTGTAAAGATCACTACTAATCAGATCTTGCTTCAATATCAAACTGTTCCCGACATAGGAGACAGTTATTCTGATGACACCTCTCCTTTACAAAAAAGGAGGAGATGTGGGGCAAGTGGAGCTGTGTGCTACCAGACACTGGCAAGGTTGAACAAATTCATAAACCCCGGTGCTCTCATAGCTGAGACTGGTAGATGCTTCATCTGCCCCTGATGTGGAGCACGTGACCACGGCACCCCCACATTAGGATCATGACCCCTAGTTATGTAGCACAGAGTTCTCCATGCTAATGTGGGATTTAGATGGGCCAGCCCAGGGAGTCAGCCAATGAGCTCAGGTCCACCCTGAGTGAGTGGTTTCTACGCATTTTCCACAATGAACAAACAACATGGACAAGCAAGGACTGTCTTTCTCATTAAGAACTACTGTGGGGGAAGACAAAGAACTCAAGAAGGTAGACTCCAGAGAGCCAAATAACACTATTAAAAAATGGGGTACAGAGCTAAACAAAGAATTTTCACCTGAGGAATACCGAATGGCTGAGAAATACCTAAAGAAATGCTCAACATCCTTAGTCATCAGGAAAATGCAAATCAAAACAATCCTGAGATTTCACCTCACACCAGTCAGAATGGCTAAGATCAAAAACACAGGAGACAGCAGTTGTTGGCGAGGATGTGGAGAAAGAGGAACACTCCTCCACTGCTGGTGGGATTGCAAGCTGGTACAACCACTTTGGAGATCAGTTTGGTGGTTGCTCAGAAAACTGGCATAACACTACCGGAGGACCCAGCTATACCACTACTGGGCATATACCCAGAGGACTCTCCAACATGCAATAAGGACACATGCTCCACTATGTTCATAGCAGCCTTATTTATAATAGCCAGAAGCTGGAAAGAACCCAGATGTCCCTCAATGGAGGAATGGATACAGAAAATGTGGTATATTTACACTATAGAATACTACTCAGCTATTAAAAACAATGAATTCATGAAATTCTTAGGCAAGTGGGTGGAACTAGAGAATGTCATCTTGAGTGAGATGACCCATTCACAAAAAAATCACACATGATATGCACTCACTGATAAGCGGATATTAGCCCAGAAGCTTGGAATACCCAAGGAATAATTCACATATCAAAGGATACCAAGAAGGAAGGAAGGAGAGGGGCCTGGTCCTGGAAGGGCTTAATGTGGCAATGTAGGGGAATACCAGGAAGGGGAGGCGGGAGTGGGTTGGTTGGGGGGGGGAGGGAAAAGGCGTATGGGACTTTTGGGGAGGAGGGGAACCAGTAAGAGGGAAATCATTTGAAATGTAAATAAAGAATATACCCAATAAAAATTAGTATATATATATATAAAAGAAAATTATGAATAAAAAAAATTAAGCTGTAATGCCTAAGTCTCTCATAGAAGGCCCCTCCCTGCTTCCAGACACCCCCTAAGCTAAAGTTCCCCTTCCCCCTGGACCCAAGAGCCCGTCTTGTTCCTGACTCCACAAGGTCTCCAGCAGCAACTGGATGCCTGGGAGTTTGGTGACCCACGTCCTTGCCTCAGCCCGCCTCGTTGCTCACCTGGGCTAGGCCCCCATCTTAGGCTAAGGCCTATGCCCCTGTTTTGCCCAGAAGAGTTCACACTCCCCAGCAGTAAGATGGCACCCAGAGCCTCACATGGCAGTAATGCATCAGTGTATATAACCAGCCTGACAGGTGAGACTGACACACACCCAACTTAAAGGACTGCTGAGAGCAGCCCCCGGGACTTCCCCACACTGCCGGGGCGCACTTTTCATGCTCTCCCTTTGGAATGAGTAACAGAGCCACTTTCCTATGATGCAACCAAAGAGCAACACCAGGGACATGCAAGGCTCCTGGTGTTCAAGGCAAGTGTGCACTTGGAATGATTGTCATTCTTCTGCCTAGGACAGCTGTCAAGACAAACCGACCATTTCATTTGCTAGTGCTGGATACTGATCTGTGCTGCGAGCTGAGCAAGTAAGGAAGGGGAGGGAGGACAAACCAGGGGACGGGAGTGCACCTCAGCTTGACGATGGCATCTGCTCCCACCAAGGAAGCCCTCATGTGTACCTCAGCTTGACGATGTCATCTGCTCCCACCAAGGAAGCCCTCATGTTCCTCCCGGCTACACATTCAATCTGCCAGATGACCATTGTCCAGGAGGGCTGCGGAGTCCCAAGCTTGCAGCCTCACACCTCTCCCAGGCGCCCACTGTTCCTGGCCTTCCTCATCACAATGTCTCCAGCCCTTCCTTTCCTTCTGAAGTTGGCCTGGTGATGCATTTCCTTCACTCTCATGACATCAGTTGTCACCTAAACCCACCAGATGACTCTTATTGTCCATCCCATAATTTATGACTTTATATCCAGAAATGATGCTTGGAGCCTTTCAAAAGGAGAATCTCAAAGCCTTTAAGTAAAGGAAGGGAAAGGCTACAGCTCAAGCCTGAAACTGCCTGCCAAATTGTGGAATACTTGGCAGCTAGTAGGAAGAGAGGTCAGGACAGCACTGTGTGTGGTGTACTTATTTACTACAGGGAGTATAAAAGAGAAAGTCAAATACTCTGGGCTTCTCTGTTATTTCTTCTGTGTCTGGCCTCGGAAGAAGGCAATAATAAGAAAGCATTCCAAAGGCTGTGGACACAGCCTGAGTGGTGACATTGGCAGTTAGGGGAACCTTTAAGAGGTAGAGTCTAGCCGGGCAGTGGTGGTGCACGCCTTTGATCCCAGCACTTGGGAGGCAGAGGCAGGCGGATTTCTGAGTTTGAGGCCAGCCTGGTCTACAGAGTGAGTTCCAGGACAGCCAGGGCTACACAGAGAAACCCTGTCTTGGCAGGGAGTGGGGTGGGGTGGGTGGGTGTGTGTGGGGGTGTGTGTGTGTGTGTGTGTGTGTGGGGGTGTGTGTGTGTGTGTCAGAGTCTAATGACTGCTAATTGGGCCTTTAAAGGGGAGTTCGGTCTCCTGAGAGGGTTTTAAGCAAATCTGGTCGCTCCCTCAATCTGTGTGGCCTCCTGTGTCATCATGTGCTCTCCCTATTCCACAGGCATTCCCCACTGACATCCCACCAAGGCCCTCACCAGAGCCAGTCAGATTGCGGGACCATGCTCTTCAACTCCGACAACTCTGACCTAAATAGCCTGTTTCTTTACCAAGTATCCATCCTCTAGCAATTGGTCATAACACAAAGTAGGCACAGAGAGAACTAAAGACTCAACATAATACAAAGTCAGACAAAGTTGGGCACGAATTAAAAGATGTTCTTAACTGAAACACACAGAGGTAGACCCAAGCATCTCTGACAGCATGGGTAACGTTCTGGGTGGATATATATATCATATAATAAGGGAAAGTGTCATCACATAGTAGATAGGGAAACTCATTCTATCATGAAGGTAAAGAAAGGGGATCTATTCACATAACAAACACTTAAGACAATCAAGATGGGCAGGGGGTCAAGTCTTCACAGTGCACATCTGTTAACCCTGTAAATCTTCACAGTATGGTCCTCGCCACAGCTTGCAAAGTACAACCACTCCGTCCCCTCTTCATTCTGCTCGGTGTTGCCGCTGCAGCTCTTCCAGCATAACCTCCTGATACCCAGGGTGTGACTCTGGCTGCAACCAAGACAGAAATCATAAGGTCAGCGAAGTCATGGTTACAGAACACTCCACTGAAGTTCTCCTACAGTGATATAACCAGGGTGCCCACGCAGCAGATATAACATGGATGGAAGGCTAATACTCCAGTAACTTATCCTGTATCAAAAATATCTTGCTCTATTTACTTTCAAAACAGACTAATACCTTATTCACTGGCCAATGACAATGCCCAAAGGAAGAAGAAATGGTAAATTTCCATCTAATGTTTTAATCATCAGTAGAATGACCGAAGTGACCATTAAGGTGAACCTTTCAGAGGCCAGTAAGATAGCTAAGTATATAAAGGTATTTCCACAAGGCCAGTCCACCTTAGTTCAGTGCCAGTGACAACCTAACTTCTGCAAGTTGACCTCTGACCTCCACTCACATTACTGCATGCGTATGCTCGTACACAAACACAGTCTTACACAAGTAAAGGTAAAATTCCCTAAAAGCTAATCTTCTAAGATAACATTTTAATCTCAAGATTTAATTTATTTAATTCAATAATTCCAAGATTATTGAATATTTTAATTTTGCAATATATTTCAGGTTATTTTCTTCTGCTGACATTGCTAAGAGATGAATGGACTTAACATTTTTTAACTACTGGGTAAAGAAAGATGATTTGAACCCCTTGGTGAACCACACGGTCAGAGCCATGACCTCAGGGTGGCCTAACTGCAGGTAAGAAACTGTACTAGGGCTTCTTGTTTCCTAGGATCTCCCAAAAGGCCGGCCCCAAACACTACCCAACGGATTAGCCAGAGCTCATGGAAAAGGTACAATACTTTCTGTGTCGAACCTGTAAGCACATGCTCAAAATGAGTAAAGTCGAGAGCAAGACTCCTAAGGTGGCTTTAAGGCAGAAAGAGTGAGAGCGCTCGCAGCACAGACCTCACCTTCGGATGGATATACAGGGGCAGCAGGCATGATGAGTTGCAAGTCTGAGGAACGGGGCTTGAAAAAAACAGCGCCGGTGCAGATGAGCCCCTTCCAGTAAGAAGACGTAAGGACAGGACTCAGCCCAGTCAAGCGTGGTGAACCGTAGTTTATTGGAGTTATCCAAAGTAGCATGGGAGATGGATAGGCAACTACCCATCTACCAACTGTTCACCTCTTATAATGTCAGAGCTCGAGGGCCTGCTAAGGGTCCCTTGAACGTCTGATGCCCCCACACAGGAGCACGCTAATAGGCCTGATCTGCTTCAGAGCAGGGAATCATCTCCAACCCAGAGGAGACTCAAGATGTTATAGCTTACAAAACAGCCACGGGATCATGCTGCCATGTGCGATGTTTTCTGAGAATTTCCATGCTATGCAGACCATGACTGAGTGCCTAATGAGAACTCATCTTTCTGTAAGGAGGAACCTGATTATTAAAGCAGCCGTGAGTCACTTGGACACCAGTAAATTTGCTGTGAATAGCAAGCTCTGTAAATATGGATGCTGAGTTTTAAAAAGGCAAAATATGAATGAGCAACACTAGAAAGGCCATTATTATTGTTTTCGTGTATCTCAAGTTATCAAGGTTTGGGACAGTTCTGAAAGAAGAGCAGCAAAAGCATGGATGAGGACCGATCGCACCATCAGCAGAGGCCCGGCCTCCCTACCACTCACCGTCGGCACTCACTGGATACAGGTCTCATCCTACTAAACAAATTGTTGGAAGTGGTGATCAGTCTAATCCTGCATTTCTCCCATGGGTTGTTCTAAAGGTTGTAACTTACTTATTTACATAAAATGATGAGAGTTTTGTTTTTTTGGGGGGGGAGTTGCTTTATTTCTTCCTTTAAATCTAGCATGTTGACACATCATATTTAAAAGATATGGAGGGACCTGGAGAAATGGCTCGGCACACAAACAGGATCACCTGAGCTGACATCCCAAGAGCCTTGTGAAAACCAGACTAGCTACATGATAACCCGTGCTGTGTGGACCGGAGACAGGAAGACCGCCAGGGCTGGCTGGCCCCCAGCCCAGCTCTAGATTCCATGAGAGAACCTATCTCAAGTGAATATAGCAGAGAGGAATCGAACAGGATGCCTGCTGTTCCCTTCAGACTTCTGCACATGTACAATGAGATGGGGACATGTTTGAACATATGTGCATGTGCGCTCAGGGGGTGGGGTGGGGTGGGAGGTGGTGCACGTGCAAGCACACACACACACACAGAGAGGAAGAGCGGGGGGGGGGGAAGAGGGAGGTAAGGAAGGAAAAGGGAAGATAAGAGATTTTGGGGGCTGGGGATGTAACTCAGTGTTATCTAAGACTGGGTGGAAACTCTGGTACCACACACACGATTCATCAGTTAATTACAGGCCCCTAAGAAGTCAATCTGAAAGTCCTGCTTTTAGTTCTGTGAATGCACTACTAACAAAAGCTAAAATTTAGTAATTAGAATACCAGCTATCCAAATAACACAGTATATTAAATCTAGAATTACTTTCATGTTACAAACCATGCCTATCATTACAACCACAAGGAAATAATCACCAAATGAAAACCCTGAACTCTTTACATCTTCCCATGCTGACTTCCTTCACTGGGGCCATGGCAGAAGTCTGAATAACCAAGGGGCAGAGCACTGTGTACAACAAGGCAGAAGGAAGTAAAGAGAAATGGAGGGCAGGAGCAGGGGCGTCCGAGGGATGCCCCCAGCCGCTTCCTTTTGTAGCAAGCCAAGCATGAGCTACTTCAACTGCGGTAACAAGGCAGATACAAGTTTTAACAAGCAGTTACAGTGAGCACTAAGGCTGTGGAAGGCCTGTTCTCTAATCTCTCACCAGCATCAGACACTGTCAATTAGGACAGCATTTGAAACTATGTTTAAACAGTGCAGACCTCAAAGACTGAAAAGCCCAAGAAAATGAGACACGGAAAGGTATCAATGACTTACTGAAAGCTCGGGCCTTAAAAACAGTAACGTGCAGATTAAAATGGCCTCTGCTAGGCTAGGGGGTTAGCTCAGCTGGCGGAATGAATGCTTGCCTAGCATAAAGCCCTAGGTTCTACCCAAGCACCTCATTAAAAAATAGGTGTGATGGTGCAGGCCTGAGATCCCAGAACTCAGGACAGAGAAGAGTTCCCCAGACCCCGCCTTGGAAAGGAAAGAGGAGGAGAGAGGAAAGGCAATGGACAATGTCTGTAATTGCAGTGCCACAAAACCCAGCGGTCTAGTCGAGGATACCAAAGGCTGAATCCCACACACTAGCAACTGTCGTTTTAGGAGGTACAACTTGGCTTTAAATACCAGGGACAGAGATTTCTGTCCCTGTATGTGAAAATGTTCACAAAATTTGCCACCAAAGACCACCGTTTCTATCTAATCAGACGGAAACAAAGTAGAGAGAAAATACCTTTGACTTGTTTCTATGCAGCTGGTCCAGTCATTGGTTTCTTGATTGGTCTTGTTCCAGGAGTATATACAAATCTTCCCACTCTCTAATCCAATTGCAACAATGTATCTGTTTTCGTGACAGGGAGATGACAGAGGTTGGTTCAGCATGAATTTCTCTTATCTCTGCCTACTGAGTACTTCTCCGCAGTGTCTCAATCGCCCACCCGGCCCTGCTCTGCTGCGTCTCCAGCCTCCTCTCTGGGGAAGATGCACGCAGGTCCACCTGTCCTGAGCTGCCTACGCCCTCAGGCTAGCGTTTTCCTAGCACGTGCATGGCTCCTGTTCTAGGCTGCTTGTGACAGAAAGCAAGGCAGTGCAGTCTAGAATAAGAACCTTCATTCCCATTCCCATTTGACCACCAATCCAGAATTCGTGACAGGGAGACTTGTGCTTTCTTCCTTTAAATCTAGCATGTTGACACATCATATTTAAAAGATATGGAGGGACCTGGAGAAATGGCTCGGCACACAAACAGGATCACCTGAGCTGACATCCCAAGAGCCTTGTGAAAACCAGGGCCTGTAATTAACTGATGAATCGTGTGTGTGGTACCAGAGTTTCCACCCAGTCTTAGATAACACTGAGTTACATCCCCAGCCCCCAAAATCTCTTATCACAAGACTTAAGACTTCTTAGAAGAAGCATACGCACCTTGAAAGCAGCAGCAGCTCTGAAGGTAAATCCACCCACCAAAACAAACAAAAAGTGAGATGCTACGGAACACCCAGGTCCCACAGAAACTGACCTTTGGGCCGGGTTCAGCACAGGGCAGACACTGACAGCTGTCACAGAGCTGCCCACGTCCAGGATCGAGGAGCAGGGACGGACAGGGCGCTCCATGGGGCTGTGGCTGGAGTTGCACTCGCCCCAGACAACCACCTAGAGCACAAACACACGGGGAGGCATTCTCTGCAAGGTTTCTAGTGCTGTGTTCCGGTGCCAGGAGACAATGACTGCTCTGGGGTTTTGTACGACACAGCGAAGCCACGGTGTGGCAGACACAGGTTGAGATTTCAAATACAGAAGTGTATCAGAGAGCATGGAGTGTTGTCTATTGTGTTCCGTAACACACAACATGATTCCAATGCAGTGAAATCCCACCCATCATGTCCTGCCTACAGTTGCTCCCTCAGAACTTGCTACATATTAGTTAAAGAGGAAACCAGTCTCCTCTTCTATACTACCTAATTCTTAGGCAGCCAACTTGGCTAGCAGGAGGACAGAACATTGACAATATATCCTGCATTAAGCCACACAGCTTCCCTGTGAGCCCAGGGCTCAAGGGTGTCTGACGGACACATCTGAACAGGCTCTGAGAAGCATGCATTTCTGAAACGGGTCTGCTTTAGCCGACATACCCGAGAGCTAGGTAGACAGCGCCGGCTTCCTCAGCGCCCAGCCAGGGATCTGTGCTCCCCAGGAAGGAACAGCCAGCCAGACTGGGACAGTGACACTTGCAGGCCCACACTGATGTGCCTAATATGGTCGCCCCAGACCCAAGCCAGCTCTGTTCCAGTTATCGAGATTGTTTTCACAACAGGAAGAGCGATGAAAAGAAACACTACCCCCTTCTACCAGCCCTGGACTAGGAAACTCAGAGAAGACAGTGTTTTAAAGAGCATGAAAGCAGGCGGACGACTAGGAGCCACGGCAACAAGGGGAAGGGTGATCCAAGCACAAAGGGCTGCCTGGGTTCCCGAGTTTCTCAAGCTTCAGTCATGATCTGCTCTATCGTGACTAAATTAAAAGGTCACAACCTTCACTACCAAAAATGGGAGCTGGGAGATGGCTGAGTCTTTAAGGGCTTGCCACACAAACACGAGGACCTGTGTTTGATTCCTAGTACCCGTGTTAAAAATAAAACCCAAACCAAAATAAACAAATCCCAGGCAAGGTGTTGCACCCAAACCCAGCGCTGATGAGGCCCTGGCTCAACAGCCACAGATAAAGCTCGTTCCCACGAGCGTGACGCGCCGTCCCCAGCCACACCTGCTCTCCTGGGTCTCTCTACCAAACTGCTGCTCTATCTTGCGCTGCGACTACCTGAGAACAGAGACTGACCAAGAGTTCGTCTCCTCATGCTTCAGAGAGTATATTTATAAAGCTTAAAAAGAAAAACCCTTTTAATATACACATATAATATAAAAGTCATAAACTAATTTGTAAATATCACAGGGTGATGCAGAATAATGTACTTTTAAATATAACTGCAAAAACATTATCTCACATTTGTAAAAATATTAAGTTTTATCTTTGGTTAGGAAAAAATAAATTACCTTTTTGTCTCGACTCCCAGTGAAGAAGTACTTGCTGTCGGGACTCCAGTCACAAGACCAGATGATTCTACTATGCACAGAAGTGATTTTGTTGGTGAATGCAAAGAGACTAAAAAATGGATCTGAAAAATTAAAAAAACACAAACCACATAGACATTGCTCACGAAGCGGGCCAGGCTGCTCCTCCCCTAAGCCGCGGCAAGGTCTGCCCGGCACAGACTAAGTCAGAGGCCGCGTGGCCTATCTGCACTCACGCTGCAGCACAGCCAGGAAGCCACCCTCAGCACAAGCCCATGAGCACAAGGCTCACACTGCCTCTACTCCAGTGACTCACAACAAGAGTCTCTCATGCATTCAACTAAAGGCTAATTTATGGTTCTAAAACAAGTCTGGGATGATTTAACTATATTCCAGAAATAGCCAATTGACTATAAAGGTAACATCTAGTCTATATATGGACTATGTAACTGCTATGAAAAAGAGAATAAATTTATTAATCCATAATCCAAAAAGATACAAGAAATCAACACCTACATCATTTATAGTACTTCAACCTTTTTGTGCTTATTTTTAGCATTGGCTTATTTATTTATTTAGTGGGTGTGTGTGTGCACCCACATGCATATCTGAGTGCTTGTCAGAGAACAAATAGCTTGTAGGACTTGGCTTTCCTTCCACATGTGCACTCCAGTTACTGAACCTGGTCCTCAGGCTTGGTGGAAGTGCCTTTACCTGCGGAGAATCTTGGTGGTTCCAGCACTTCAACTTTTAAAATGAAGTGCTGCAAATCAGGAAGTCACTAGTGATGTCAAAGGAGAACAATTGCTCCAAACGTACAGTGGTGTTACATCCTGACGAATGGATCATGAATTAAAATACTGTTAAACCAAAAGTACCCAGTCTACTGAATGTCCCAGTTTACAGTTTGCTGTGAAGTAGTGGCTTTCACCATGACAGCTGTGGGCCCATCACGCACATTACACACTACATGGCTAAGCTCAGGAGATCAAGATTCAAAACCTGAAATATTGTCTGTTCCGTGGGCCTATCACCTTCACATCACTATGAGGAATGATCTGTGTCTGGCCATGCCCACCCCTCTACAAATAACAATTAAATCTTAAAAAAGAAAAAGGTTTAAATAAACCAAGTGTTCTCCAACTTCCCGGGAACACTCAACCCTCACAGCCTGTCACAGGCTCTCTCCACTCTGTTACCTTTCTTTTCATTTCACAGAATGGATGTGAGAGCCATACTGATAGCCTTCTCTACACAGGCTGCTTTACCGAACTCCGTTGAGGTCGCATCCTGTTTCTTCCACAAAGACCAGGTTCGATCTCTGGAAACAGCCAGTAAGAACTTGTCATCAGGTGAGAAGGCCATCTGTGTGACGGTCAGAGTGTGGAAAGCAAGACTCTGCACTTGTTTCCAAGATGCTGTGCTCCAAAGAATGATCGCTGCGTGCTCCTTCTGAGCTGCCTGCGGGGCAGAGATGAGACCCGACATCATGGGAGCAGAAACAAAGCCAGAGAACACATCTAAAATACTGCGGTGTCTCTGGGGGTCTATTTTAATACATCTCTAACAAAAGCCTCCAGAAAACTCCTGGGAGGTCACACACAACCTCAGAGATGAATTTCTAGGAAAAGGTGGAGAAAAGTGGGATTAGAAAAGATGACTGCTCAGGGACCCAGGCACAATGAAAATGTTTGAACACGTTATAACAGGAGTCGCACTTGTGTGTGTGTGTGTGTGTGAATTGTGTGATGACCAGTTTAGAAGTCTGTGCTCTGGTGAACAAAGGAGTAAGTATCACTGGACAGAGAGTTACTCCTCAACAACAAATAGACTAAACGAAGAGGACTTCACCCTATTTACAAACCTACCAATGGAGCTTCAAAACACAGAACGAATTGAGATGGAAAGATAAATAGCTGAGTATAGTCAGAGACCTCAAACTCTACTCAGGACAGCAAAGAGCATAAACACTTCACACCATCCTTAACTAACACCCATGACTGACAGTCACCAACAACTCTATCCAAAAGAAACAGACCAGGGCTGGAGAGTTGGCTCAGTGGTTAAGAGCACTGGTTGCTCTTCCAGAGGTCCTGAGTTCAATTCCCAGCAACCACATGGTGGCTCATAGCCATCTGTAATGGGATCCAATGCCCTCTTCTGGTGTGTCTGAAGACAGCTACAATGTACTCACATACATAAAATAAATAAATAAATCTTAAAAAGCCGGGCTGGTGGTGGCACACGCCTTTAATCCCAGCACTTGGGAGGCAGAGGCAGGAGGATTTCTGAGTTCGAGGCCAGCCTGGTCTACAGAGTGAGTTCCAGGACAGCCAGGGCTACACAGAGAAACCCTGTCTCAAAAAACCAAAAAAAAAAAAAAATAGACCAAACGTTCTTTTCAACTGAACATAAGATTTTACCACCACCAGATTTCAAAGGATTCAAGTCAAATGTGGTCTCAAACTTAGTGAAACAAAAATAAAAATCAGCAATAGAAAAATATCTAGAAAATGTTTTGTTTATGGACACTAAATAATACGTTTAAAATTAGCCAGAAGGCCAAAGGTGATCAAAAGGTTGCAAAGTATTTTTAACTGAATAAAAACACAACATATTAAAGTTTGTGGAATGAATGCCTTATTCTGGAACAGCTAGTTCGAAGATTATGAGAACTGGCCATAGTGTTGTGAGACAGAAGAAAAATGCAGGCAGATCCAGGTGCACTTTGTTGCACTGACAGAAGGCAGAAGCACACATGAATGCATGGGGGCACGCACACACACGCACACACACACACACACACACACACACACACATATTAAAAGACTGGGCAAGGAGAGATATTTCCAGTAGAAAGAATAAAAAGATGGCATCTGGTGGTTTGCATGAGATGTCCCTGCACAGTTTGGGCATTTGACTACCTTGTCCTCAGCTCGTGACTGTTTGGGGAGACGTGGGAATATATATATATATATGGCCTTGTTGGAGGAAGTGTGCCTCTGGTAGAGGGTTCTGAGGTCAAAAGACTCCTATTTCTGCTTTTCATTTGTGGTTCGATAGGTAAACCCTCATGTCTTCGCTGTTCTGTCGCCATGGATGCCTGCTGACACACTTCCCCACTATGTGGGTGACGGACTCTTATTCCTCTGGAACTGTAAGCCCACATACATGCTTCCTTCAATAGTTGCCTTAGTCGTGGTTTTTACCACAATAGAAAACCAGCATCACTAGTTAGGCAGCTACTAAAATGGTCCCAAGGGATAACTGTGTAACAAACAGGCTTATTTAGCCCCCACTAAAGGATTCACATACAGTGTGGTGTTCTGACATAGGCTCACAGATTTGAATACTTGGTCTTTGAAAGGTTTACGAGGTGTGGCCTTGTTGGAGGAAGTGTGTCACTGGGGGTGAGCTTTGAGGTGTCAGGGCCCAGCCAGGCCCAGTGCTTTTCCTTTCTTGCTGCCTGTGAATCCAGATGCAGGACTCTCAGCTCCTTCTCCGGCACCATGTCTGCCTGCACACTGCCATGCTTCCCGCCATGATGAAAATAGACTGACCCTCTGAAACCGTAAGCTAGCCCCAGTTAAAGTCTTTCTTTTTATAAGAGCTGCCTTGGTCTCTTCATGGCAATTGAATACTGACTAAGTTAAAACCTTAGTTTTTACTTAAAACTAAGTTAAACTAAGGTTTAAAACTAAGTTAAAACCTTTCCCACACAAACCACTTCCCTCAGTCGTCTTACCTAGAAAATCTATGAAAGTTTTACAAAACTATTGGAGGGCTTGGAGAGATGGCTCAGGGTCAAGAACACTGGCTGGGTTGCTCTTCTGATCCAGTTCCAGGTCCCAGAACCCCCAGGATGGCTCACACTGCTTCTGACCCCAGAACCAAGAGAGCCCTCAGAACCAAGAGAACCACACATGCCACCCAGGCATGCGTGGATGTGACATATGGACATACATTCAGGCAAACACTCGTATACATAAAACTTCGCTGGGCAGTGGTAGTGCACGCCTTTAATCCCAGCACTTGGGAGGCAGAGGCAGGCGTATTTCTAAGTTCAAGGCCAGCCTGGTCTACAGAGTGAGTTCCAGGACAGCCTGGGATACACAGAGAAACCCTGTCTCGAAAAACAAACAAACAAACAAACAAACAAACAAAACTTCAAAAAGAGCAAATCCGGTTTTATAAGCTAATCAGGAAAATTGTAGAGAAGGAGATATTTCCATGAGGTTCAAATTGCTCGTGACTTAAAACCAAAGAAAACTACGTGGGTTTGCTGCTGCTGCTGCTACTCTCAGTTTTCTGAAACAGGCTCGTGGATAGCCCTAAATGGCTTCAAATCTTATGCTGTGGCTGAAGCTGACCTTAGGTTCCTGCTCGTCCCGCCTCTACCCTCCAAGTACAGAGATTGCAGGTGTGTACGATCACTTTAAAAGGCCTTTTACCTTTATCTGTTTCTCATATCTGTGGGCACTGGTATGGGGAGAGGTAGTATGGAGGTCAGATGGCAACTTGGAGGAGTTGGTTCTCCTTCCACATGGATACTAGTGGTCAGACTCACTCCTAATAGTGTGCCTTTATCTACTGAGCACAGCACCAGTCCTTGGTAAATTCTTAACAAACTTGTATTGAACTGAGTAGGACAATATGTAGAGAAATGGGATTTGGTTCTAGGAATGAAAAAAAAATCATACCATGTGCCAGGTATGGTAGCTCATGTCTTTAGTCCCTGCAATCGGGAAGTAAAGGCAGGCAGAGTTCTATAAGTTCAAAGCCAGACTGTGTACAAAGTAAATTTTCTTGTCTCAGAGAAACATACAAAATACATAGGAAAAGGGTAAATCTCCTGTGTGTTGAGAACAGACATAGCTTTCCCGAGGCTACGATGGAGCAGCAGCATCTCTGTAGGAGGAGGACAGGCAGCTAAGACAGTGACAGCTGATTTTCTTTGAATCTAATGTTACTCTAAAAGGTCATCCCTAGGGGAAATTAAAGACTTGTATAAAGAAGGGGTGTTATTCAGATATTGTTAGAATTCTCCTCAAACTGATCTACAGATTCACTGCCGTCCCTACAGACGTAGAAGCTGTCAAGCTAATTCTAAAATCACACAAAATAAACCAGAAGATACATTTGGACAATTACTTTCCCAACTTAAAATAACACTTGGCAGGAGGAGCTCACAAGGCCTCACCGTCTTAGGAGCTGGGGGCCTGGAATGGCTGCTGAGATTTACTACTGAGCATGACTAGAGGGAGGGGCAGACTCAGCACAGCTGCCGGCCCCAGCCACATCTCAGCTACATCTGCATTCGACTCGGGGAAGCCAACGGTCTTTGCAAGTGGACAGGGAACGTGACCTTGGCACTGCACAGGCCCTCAATCACATGTTCTTTACTCTGCAGCTTGGTGAAGACAAGCATAATGACCTGGCCACTGTGCCCTGAAGCTTCTCAAAGGCACCCCCATACATGGCTGGAGCCTACACGGGGGACCAAATGAGATCCCAAACATGTGTATATACCAGCCAACTCTGTCTCCAAGGCCCCTAATGACAGCACAAGCAACAGGCCGCACTCTCCCAAGGAGGTGCTGCTACAGCCACTGCACACCCCGTGAGGACCAGCCCTGGGCGGCATACCTGGCTGTCGAGGGCTTTCTCTTCAGTGATGTGAACACTAGAAATGTCATATGCATATTGTTTGTGTGTGTGCATAGGGTCAGCACCCCCAAACCCAAACTATTCAAGGATAAACTCTAAGAATGAAGGAGTTCTAAAATGGATTTAAAATGTAATCATATGTTTTTTAAAGAAAGATGAGGAGGGGGCTGGAGAGATGGCTCAGTGGTTAAGAGCACTGACTGCTCTTCCAGAGGTCCTGAGTTCAAATCCTGGCACCCACATGGTGGCTCACAACCATCCATAATGAGATCTGATGCCCTCTTCTGGTGTCTGAAGACAGCTGCAGTGTACTTATGTATCATAAATAAATCTTAAAAAAAAAAAAAAGATGAGGAGAAGAAAATACAAGAGAAAGATTCAGGCAATGGTACCTAAAAGGTTGTTTCCTGCAGACTCTGCCCATATCGGCTGAATTTACAAAAGCCCAATGACTGTAATTACCTGTGACCAAGTAAAATTAAATATACACACCCCACAAACACCCTACCTTGCAAGCAGAGGCAAGTAGAGTCTTCGAATTGTTACAAGCAACACAAAATATCTCATAGCCATGTCCATACCTAAAATTTAAAGAGAAAGCATATGCCCTTTACTTTTACACCGCAAAAACATGTAAAGTGAAAAGGATCATCCCCTCAACCGAACTCACAATTCCTTAAAGGAATATTACACTTTGCCTAGGTAACTATATAGGCAAAAAACAGGGAGCCAGAGAAAAACAATAGCTTCCAAAGGTAACGTCTCTCCACACGTGTTTTCATGTCTAAAGCCCACCAGCCCAAGAAACCACCATGGAAACAGGCTGCTGGGAACCAAGTAAAGTCAAAGTGTCCAGCTGAGTAACTGACAGAAACGGAGACTACGTTACACCTCATCTGGGAATTAACACCAACTGACCAACAATCCTAATAAACAACAAGAGAAAACAAACAAAAACAAAAACAAAATCGAAAACCTCATGAGGTTCTCTCACCCCTAAGAAGTGCGATTGGGCAGGAGGACAACGTAGGCAGGAGGAAGGGAAAGGCCACAGTCAAGTTAAGAGGGGACCCTCAAGCCACAACTAACTCCAAAAAGACAGTTCAACTTACAGTTTCTGAATCTCGGGCCACAAGGTGTTCTGCAGAAGATGATCCTCAGTGGGAGGTTCTACAAGACATTTTTAATTCTATAATAAATCTTGAATACTCCATGTTTTTTTTCTCTTTTTAGCCAAATAGAAAGTAAAAGCCATAGGTCTACTTTAGGTCCACAGCTACAGAGTAGACTGTGTGTGCTAAGGATTTCATTAACTTGTCTTTTTGTCATGTCTTACCACTAAGGACGGCGGGCTGAAAGGTCACCTGGGGATACCTGAAGGCAGGGCTTAAGAGCTCCTCCTCCTCCTCAAAAGGCTGAGAGGCCAGGTCTCCTAGTGTAGAGAAACACAGATACCATGAATAGAGGTGCCATGATGTTGCCTCAAAGCTACACATCAGAGCACAGCAGCCTTCTAGGTAATTATTTCAGACCTGTGTCTAGGTGCTGCAAATCTGTTTCTACTCTAGTATTTTCCACACTAGCTCATGAAGTAGGAATGAATTCCATAAAGATTCTGTTCATTTTTTTCACCTAGCTATTTGCACGGATTTTTTTTTTTTTTTTGGCATATACATCGTTCAAGTAGCTCACAATCCCACTGGTGATTGAACAGCTCTGTGAAATCCTGGGTGAGAACTGCTCCTGTGTCAGTGGCTACATGTGAATAGAGCAATTATCACAAAATATGAGATTTTAAAATAGTCATAGAGGAACACTGGACGTATGTTACACAAGTCTGTAAGTTTTAAGTACTAGAGCCATTCAATAATTTTAGAAACTAAATTCTTACCCTGAAAGACAGCTTTATTTGATAGCCCTAGTGCAGGAACAGTGGCTCCTTCTGGAAGATCATTGTCTTGCTAGAATGAAAAGCACAAAATGTACATTTTAGACACTAAGAGCTACTGATATGTCAAGTACCACAAAAAAGTAATGTTTATAAATGCTAAGAACAACTCCAGCCTGTTGTGTGTGGCTGCCATCTTTCTAACTCCTGAACTGGCAGATGCCACTCTAAGCAATCCCTCTCCAACAGACAGGTCCTACCCACCATCCCACCTCCCCCACAGTGCAGTGGGCTGCAGGTTGTAACTGGTATAGTAGGCTAAAATGTAAGGCCAAGGACTCTGTCCCAAGAAGCCTCAAAGGATGCCCCCAAGACAGAGAAGTAGCCCAGAAAGCTAATCATGGCATTTTTGTTATATATATGTAAATAACTTAAGGCTACTCTTACAACTCAGTGAAATACAATCAGAAGAGGCAACTCTGCCTAGACCCTGTCCCCACATGTGAGTCATATGCTCACCATCAGAAATGGCACACGACCATATGCTGACTGTCTACCAAGTCAGCTTTACACACACGCTGGAAGTAGACATGCAAAGGACTGAGAACGGCGGCCTGGATGGGGGTGGTTGCATGCTATCCCATACACTGTGGAAGAGGGCAGCAAGAGGCAGCCGGCTCTCATCATGAGGATGAAGTCTGTGTTCTAGCACACAGAACAAGCGTATGTCTGCAGCTAAACCTTTCCTGGATCCCAGACAGAAACCCCACTTCATTTCCTAGAACTCGACAGGCCCTGAACCTGCTCTCCGTGAACCCAGAGCTCCCTCTGGATCCCTCTGCAAAGGCAGCACAAGGAGAACAGGAGCAACTGCCTTCAGCAACTGAGAAAGCTGAGACGGAAGCGCTGCCAAGTGAAGCCGAACGCATCCCGCTCGCTCCTGCCCCTGCCTGTCCCTCGCTGCTGCTGGTCCCCTCACACTCTGGGCTCCCACATAATCCTCTTCCACAATGCCTTTCCTCCTAGTCTTCCAACAGCACCAATATGAGCGATAATTACCTGCCACCTAAAGCCCTCCAGCACTTTTCGTCAACTCTCCAAGTCCCTCTTCAACAACCCCAACAGCTCTGGCTTCCCTTCCCCGCCCCCACCCTTTACCCGTGACCCGACTCTTAGTAATAAAGTCTAAACAGGCACTTATGTGCAACAGAACCATTCTCTATAGCCAACTCTCCTGTCACGTAATTTCCATTACTTTATTATTTTGTTTTCTTTCTTCTTTCCTTTCTTTCTTCCTTCCTTCCTTTCCTTCTTTGCTTTTTTTGGAAACAGGTCTCACTACATAGCCTTGACTGACCTAACACTATGAAGACCAGGCTGACCTTGAACTCATACACATCTGCCAGCCTTTGCTTTCCAAGTGTTGGCATTAAAGGCATACGTCACCTATTTCATAATCTTATAATCCATGTTATTTGTTTTCTTCAGCTCTAGAACCATGGACCATGCACATGCTAAGTAACCCAAGCTGAGTTTTAAACCCAAATTCAAATATTTTTAAGTACCCCAAATCTTAAGTAAAAAGCAGACATAAATAAACAAAAATGAAAAATGTCTCAGTAAAACTTTTTCACTGGTGCTAGACAGATGGCTGAGTGGTTGGGAGCACTGGCTGCTCTCCAGAGACCCTGGGTTCCATCCCCAGCACCCGTGGTGAGTCACAGCCATCTGACCTCTGACCTCTAGTCCCAGGAGACCTTCCTCTTCCGGCCTCTTAGGGCACTGCAGTCATATGATACACAGACATACATACAGGCAAAACACTCATACGTACAAATCACAGTAATTTTAATTAAAAAAAATTGCTCATTATTCTAGGAGGTGAGCTCTTTCTTCCACAGCTTATTTTCTTGTCATATGATGTAGTGATTAGACCAGAAGTGGTGGCACACACCTCTAATCCCAGCATCTGGGAGGGAGAGGCAGGCGGATCTCTACCAGTTTGAAGCTAGCCTGGTCTACGCAGCAAATTAGAGCCCTGTCAAGGCTGCGTAATGAGACACTGTCTCAAAAAAAAAAAAAAAAAAGCAATTAACTCTTCCTATCCCATTAGGTCAGTGCCTCACTTCTGCCCTACAGAAAGACTGGAATCTTTATCAAGACAGGATTTGTCCATCACTCGATCCAGTCACCTACTGTAGAGACAACATATGACAGCCACGTTATCATCATATCAATGATCATGATATTGCTGCTTCAGAGTCTTGAACTCATTTGTTACACAAAGGTATGTATGTGTGTGTGTGTATGTATGTATGTGTGTGTATGTGTGTGTATGTATGTATGTGTGTGTATGTATGTGTATATGTATGTATGTGTGTATGTATGTATGTGTGTATGTACGTATGTGTGTATGTATGTATGTGTGTGTATGTATGTATGTGTGTATGTATGTGTGTGTATGTATGTGTATGTATGTATGTATGTATGTGTGTGTATGTATTTCAGAGTCATTTTCTGTGTGCATGAGTGTTTAGCCCACATGTATATATGTGCACCACATCTGTGCCTGGTACCTGTGGAGGTCAGAAGAAAGTGCCCGATCCCCTGCAGTTGGAGTTAAGGAAGGTCGTGAGCCACCACCTGGGTCTGAAAACGAAACCCAGGTCCTCTGCAAGAGCAGCAAATGCTCTTCACTCTCCATCCATGTTTGACATTATAAACCACTACATGCCATGGCTCCCATAAAAGTCTATGAAACCTGAAACATGATTTAACTTCTTTTCTACCTGTATGCTATATCTAAATTAGAGAAATACTTACATCACAGAGCATGTGATTCAGGGACTGTCGGGAAATGACACTAAAATTTTCCACAAAATTCCGAGGAGCAGAAAAAACACGAAGAACTTTTTCGTCTGCTCCAGACACAAACTGAAACCGACCAATCATCGCCAAACACTTGAGGTTGTATCCATGTATCTGAGGCCTTGCGATCTCATGCCATGTGACCTGGGGTTAAAACACAGCACATACAATGAAAACAAGTGCACACTTCAAAACTCAGTCCTCTTCAACAAGCAAAATGCAGGATGCAAAACTTGCTACTGCCAAGTAGTTCCCATTGCAGGCGATCCAGTGGTGTGCAGCGACGTGGCGTGGTAGCCTTAGCCTGAACGTCCTAATGCAGACTCGCTTGGGAGACACCCAGTGGAAGGGAGGCCCTGAGTTAAGAGGAAGATGTCTTACCTGTGATCGGTCCTTCTTCTTCCATGGAGCAAAAAGGCGAGTCGTCTGATCGGTGCTGGTGGTGATGATGAACTCTCCCTCTGGATCCCACATTAGGTCTTGGACACCATCGAAGTGTCCTGAAATGACAATATCTGGAGCCCACTGCCTCTGCGATGAAAATGAGCATACACACAAACAAAATAAGCAGGGGTCACCAAGAGGAAACTGCTATCAAGACCAGACCACAAAAGAAAAGGAGCTGTTTCCCAACCAACCGCATTAAACTGTAACATCCAAATGTGTGTTATATCTGTTGAAACAGTAATTGTGGGAAATTTCCCAGCAGCCAGATAGCTTGATTGTTACCTGTCTATCAACTCTCCTATAAAACAGGTATTAAATAATGACCACCATGCAAATGAATTAGGAGGACTAAATGAGTTTATACTCGTGAAGTATGCGGACATGACAGTACACACCATGTGCTCGCTGAACATTTATTAAACTCCATAGTGAAGAAAGAATATTAAGTAAAATGAGATGGATTTTTGAGCAGGAACCTTTAATGTTTCTACATTAAATTAGGGAGCTTACCCAGGTATGCTAGTGCACACCTCTAAACCCAGCACTGGGGAGGCAGAAGCTGAGAGATCTTTGTGAGTTTGAGGCTAGCCCAATCTACACAGAGAGCTCAAAGACAGCTAGAGCTACAAGGAGATACCCTGTCTCAAAAACAAAAGTTAGAGGCCCTGTGGGCACAAAGGACAGACGGACTGAGTCAAGATGTCTACCTATTCAGCTCCCAGCAGCAATCACTACACAGAGGCCCACAGCCCTGCCCTCACAGCCCTTCTCAATAAACTCAAGTAAGAGGAAAAGGAAATTAACTATGCAACCAGCAGATTGTCTAATGAATATAGTCAATATTTCTTCTGTTTTATTGAAATAGGGCCTCACGTAACCAAAGCTGGCCCCAAACGTACTTTACCCCAGAGGCTGGCCCTGAACTCTTGATATTCCTATCTGTGTTTCCAAGCACTGGAATTACAGGCATGAACTAACATGCTAGCTCAATAACTAAACTAAGATATATCTTGTAAGGACATATGGCAACGAAATTATATTAATTCCCCTACTATACAAGTACAGGTTGTAAAGTTAAGTTCTAATGGGTGTTTATAACAGGCTCTGAGTGTTAGAGACAGAACTTTGGGGTTATCAGTAGTCTTCCAATAGTAACTCCCTACTTGTTCATAAAAATCAGCCCTGGGCTGGAGAGTTGGCTCAGTGGTTAAGAGTGCTTGCTGAGCAGTCATGAAGACTAGAATTCAGATCTTAGCAGACATGGAATAAGCCAGGCATACTGACAATGTCTGTAACTCCAGCTTTCAAGAGCTCTCCTGGCTCCTGAGCACAGGCAGGTGTGAGCACCTACCCTGTACATCTGAGCACACACTCACACAAACACACATGCACACAAAGTAAATCTTTGAAAAATAAAGAATATCAATCTTGAAGGGTTAGAAAGATGGCTCAGTGGTTAAGAGTCTGTACTGTTCTTGCAGACCACCCAGGTTCAGTACCCAGCACCCATGTCAGCCAGCTTACAACAAATCCAACGCCCTTTTTTGGCTTCCACTGGCACTTGCATTTACAGACACATAAAAATAAATCTTAAAAAATGTAGAGAGCCACATTGGGGTGTCATGTCACCTAGCAGGAACTTGACATTGACCAAGGTAAAGTTCCTCTTCCAGCTTTTGAGCGAGGAATTCCTGTGCTAGCCATAATCCTGCTCTACCTAGGGTGGAGTGAAGGTGAAGTTCATTGTTCCTCCAGGTCTATGAATTCCTGAATTAAGCAGGTGACCCGCCCAGCTGCCCGAGCAGTAGAGTCAACACCTAGTGAACAGCCAGAGAGTTCCCCAGAACACACCCTGGAATTTGGGGGAAGGGTCTTGCCTGAAACCTTAAATCCTCAGTCCCCCAATAAACCACGGACTTTCAACAGCAAGGTTGTCTTGGTCCATGTTTCCCTTGTTATCCCCAGCTCCTTTTTATCCCCAGCTCTCCGTCCAGAGAACCTGATAACCCATTCATATGTAACCGCAGGAGGATACAAAAAAACTTCATCTTGATTACAAGTGAGCAGCTCGAGGGCTGAGGCAGGAGCGCTGCTGTGTGCTCAGCTGTGCTGACAACCCAACACTGTTCACCCCTCACCCCACATGTGTACATCCCACGCACAGGCACAGTGAGACTGTCTTCAGATCCGAGAGCCTCCTTCCTCATCTTGTACTTTTCTTCTGCAAAGGTCCTCAAAGACCAGCTGAGTTAAGGAAATAAGAGTTTGCCTTAAAAATAGTCCCTAAGGCTGGAGAGATGGTTCAGCGGTTAAGAGCACTGACTGCTCTTCCAGAAGTCCTGAATTTAATTCTCCACAACCACATGGTGGCTCACAACCATCTGTAATGGGATTCAATACCCTCTTCTGGTGTGTCTGAAGACAGGTACAGCGTACTCATATAAATAAAATAAATAATTTTTTAGAAAAAAAAATAGTTCCTAAACTAACAACGTCATAGATTTAGTTGTTGTTTTAACTGTGGTAATAATCCTAAAGGCTAAGTAGAAATGGAGGTTGGAAGACAAATTCTCCAATAAAACAAGAAGTTAAAACCTCACAGGGGATTAGTACAAAGGCCACAAACTAAAACTGATGCAAACCCATGAATTTACTTTATAAAAGGGAGCTACTGGGCTAGTGAGATAGCTCAGGAAATAAAGGCACTAGCCCCCAAGCCTGCTGACAGCTGACCTAAGCGCCACCCACAGAATAGGAGGGCACGGGCCCTGCAGGTTGCCTTCTAACCTTTGCACCTGCGCACCAACACACTTGCACATGCACGTCAACAAATGCACAAAAATTTGCAAAATATATTAAAATAGGAAGGTATGAGATATGCATTCATAATACAAGTCACATTTTACCAAATATTCTTATTTCTTTAGTTTGTTAAATTTAAAAATCACTTATATAGCATCCAGACCCTGACTTTCTTCTGTACATGATTGGTGGGAGGGGAGAGGACAGACAGCGCAGGGCCTCACGTAAGCTGGGCCAATGCCCCTGAGACACATTGCAGACTCACTCATTCAGTACTGCCACACTGTCACACTACTCTGCATTCTTCTTCCTAGAAAAGCCCAAACTTCTAACCTAGTATAAATACCACAGACTATCTTTAGAAATGGATGTCATTTCTGCCTAAATGTGCCTACTAGGAAAGCTCAAGCCAGCAAGCAGCCCATATGCTCGTACCGGGTTTACTGTACTCTGTTTCCAAAGGTGCATCGCTCCGTGGAATGCATGCGCGATGATCATGGAACCATTTTCACCGAACTGGCAATCTAAAAACCCCAGGGTATTTCCACCTACTTCACCTACTCGGACCTACGTAAGAACAGAAAAACAGTTACCAATCAGTCAATCAATAGATCCAGTTCTCACACTGGAAAATGTGTCTAGATAGTAAGTTACAGTTCATTTAATGTGCAATGTATACAAAGAGTGAAAATTTACAGGCCTAGGAATATAGATTTGGGGGATATATATACTGACTTTAAAAAGCTCCATTTTGTATTTCTTAAATATCCATATCTTACCTGTTCTAACCAAACCCCTGACTCTTCATCTGGAGCCCAGAGAATCATGGTTTTGTCCATGGAGGCCGACAGCAGTCTCACTGGCTGCTGCAGAACGCCATCTGGAGAGAAAAACTGTCTTTAGATGATCAAGAAGCAGAGTTTGAGACTGCCAGAACAAAACAGAAGGGCGGGCAGCACAGTGATTACAGCAGCAAAGCCTGCCGAGCCAGGTGTGACGGCTCGCACCCAGAGCCCGGACTCAGGAAGCCGAGGCTGTGACGGCTCGCACCCAGAGCCCGGACTCAGGAAGCCGAGGCTGTGACGGCTCGCACCCAGAGCCCGGACTCAGGAAGCCGAGCCAGGTGTGACGGCTCGCACCCAGAGCCCGGACTCAGGAAGCCGAGGCTGTGACGGCTCTCACCCAGAGCCCGGACTCAGGAAGCCGAGGCTGTGACGGCTCTCACCCAGAGCCCGGACTCAGGAAGCCGAGGCTGTGACGGATCGCACCCAGAGCCCGGACTCAGGAAGCCGAGGCTGTGACGGCTCGCACCCAGAGCCCGGACTCAGGAAGCCGAGGCTGTGACGGCTCGCACCCAGAGCCCGGACTCAGGAAGCCGAGCCAGGTGTGACGGCTCGCACCCAGAGCCCGGACTCAGGAAGCCGAGGCTGTGACGGCTCTCACCCAGAGCCCGGACTCAGGAAGCCGAGGCTGTGACGGCTCGCACCCAGAGCCCGGACTCAGGAAGCCGAGCCAGGTGTGACGGCTCGCACCCAGAGCCCGGACTCAGGAAGCCGAGGCTGTGAAGGCTCGCACCCAGAGCCCGGACTCAGGAAGCCGAGGCAGGACGTGAGACACCGTCACGTGCAATAAGATTACTTTAAATTAAACCTGGCTTACTAGAACAGAAAAAGTCAGTCACACAGCTAGTCGGCTCTGAGCTACAGAGAAGGCAAACAGAGGGGCCTGGACCAGAGCAGCTGCGGACACCTGTGTTAATGACAGCCGCGCCGTGGGTCAGGGAAAGTGGAGGGGCTATGGGTTGGAAAGAAAGAGACCACTAAGCAAGGCTGTATGGCATACAGAGGGGCTGGCTGGGAAGCACGGAGCGGTGAAGGAGACGGTGGCAACATGTACTGCCTAAGAGCTGAGCGCAACGATGCTTTTCCTGGGTAAAGACCCAGCCTGTGCCTTCCTCGGCTTTACAGCAGCACCAGCCTCAACATGGTACCCTGCCCCTCATACACAGAGGGCGAGGGCAGAAGACAGAAGGGGAAAAGCACTGTTACCTAAGTACTGCCCTCTCAGTGTCACCCCCTCCACACTATCAAGAGAGTGAAGGTTCCAGTGACGTTGGCTTGAGTCAATTTCCCTTAAAGTCCCGAACCCACAGGAACTTGGAAGAACCACAGGGAGCAGGACGGCAGCAGCCGGCTGCTGTCAGCACCCTGATTACACAGGTCCAAGTGCCTCACATCTGCCAACTTCAGTTACACTCACAGCAATCCCCAGTTACATGTAGTGAAGCGAGAGCTGTCGGTTGTCCTCCTACCTTTGTAAAATGAAGGCTGCCAATGAATTGCGTTTACCCAGTTTTCATGTCCAGCCAGTACTGTCTCCAGGGTAAGTGCAAGTGTCATGCGATCACCTACAACAGAAGCAACTCAGGGACCCTTCCTCATAGCTTTCCCAAAGAGAACATTTGTAAAGTCAAGTCTGTTGTGCAATTATGTCAAGAAATTAGAATAAAACATAATCCAAATTCAAAAAAAAGAACAAACAAACAAAAAACCTCCTAAACTTCATTAACCTCCCCCACTAGAGAAAAAGAGCTAAAAATAAACTTTCTCCTACATTTTTCTCTATCTGGGCAACAATATTAAAGAATATATTTTACTATTTGAACTATTCCTAAAAAGGCTGTTACACAGAAATTAAAGAACAAAATCACACATCATTACATTCTGAAACATCACATGTACAATTCTTATGTGTCAGCTCAAAACTCAGGCTGGACTGGACATCAGCTGTGTCCTGCCTAGCATGTGCAAGCTCTGGGTTTAATCTCCAGCACAACTAAAATAAAAAATAAAAAAATGAAGTAGCATTAAAGTAAAACCAAGGCTGGGGATATAACCGGGTGAGAGAGTGCAAGCCTGGCACACCCCAGCCCTGGTGTCCATCCCCTGTGACATTAACAGGGTAGTGTGCACAGCCTTCTAACAGCAATGGCATTCAGAAGGGAGGAGGAGGAAGTTTAGGAGTTAGGGAGTCCAGCCTGGGATGTATGAAACCCTGTGATTCATTCAGATAGATAGGTGGATGGACGGACGGACGGACGGACAGACAGACAGTAAAAACAGGTAAGTTGGCCTCCTTATTTCTCTACTTAATAATTATCAGTGTTTTAAAAACAACCTAAATGAAAAGATAAGCAAAACTAAATTCCTATTATAGACTTTAAAAACAAATACATGAAAAATTTCATATTTTGCCATAGCTATTTATGTTGGCTATATCATTTCTTGGTTTTTCCCTATATAACTGCTTACAAAGTCACAACTCTAACAGGCTTTGTAACTAAGACTAACCGAGAACAGTACACCTAGAGAGTGAGATCTAGTGAGGACCAGCAAACTCAAATATATCTCTATCATACAACATTCCCATAGGATCTGTGGGTGGGGAATCCCGTCTATTACTGTAATTGTGTAACAGTCTATGACATCTAATACCGTAAGAAAATCTGAATTGCACATGCCACTGGAATGTAAGTAACTTAGCTTGTCCTTTATGAACGTACTCCAGCAGGACCACAATTCACGCTATTCCTTTAGGTCTTCTTATGCTATGCTTGCAACATTTCACAAATTAATTAAGTGATAAACATTAAGCATACCCTTCAGTAATTAAAAAGACTGCACTACTACAGTTTATAAAAATGTTTTAAACATGAAAAATAACAGATCTCATATAAAATAAAAAGCTGCCCTTCACACAGACTTATGAAAGAGCTAGCAGAGCTCGGCACTGCCACTCATTGCCACTCACCGTCACTTTCTATAGCGAATGTGTTTTCCTTCAGCCTTATCCTACCATCCTTGGTTCCTAAAGATGCTGGTTTCACATACAGTCTCCATATTCTTATTAGGCAGTCCTGTGAACAGCTTGCTAGGTAAAGGTCTCTACCTAATTAGAGAATACATACTACATTACTTTTTAAAACGCAGTAAATTTAGGTGTAAGACTTTTTCATGTATGGTGTATATATTTCTAGATCCAAAACCATTAGACTTTGTTTCCTTATCCTTCATTTATTTGACTGGCATTCATTTTAATGACACTGGTAAATATACACACAGTGTTAATAAATATGCATACAAGTGGTTCTCCATAGCTAGGCCACGAAGTTCTAGAAAGAATTCTTCAAGAACATCTACATATAAATAAGACAACTATTGTCATTCTGCAAATATCAATTTATCTCAATGGATAAATTCAATCAGGAGTAAACAAATAGGTTAAGGAACCCTTTTCTGGGCCAGTGAGACGGCTCAGTGGGCAAAGGTACTTTCAGCCAAGCCCCTGTGACTTTCATCTTGGGAATCTCAAGGTGAAAGGAAAACCTGCCCCCAATCCCCAGTGCTGTCTGTCAATCTCCAGATGCATGTTACAGTAAGTGTGCTCCTTTTAAAAATCTTTTTAAGTCCACTTTCTATGTGGGACAGCAGGCAATGTATCACACAAAGAAAACTTAGAAACTAAAGCAGGAAAGGCTGCTTTCCTGGAATAACATAAACGGGTCCCCATCATGTTCACTTCTGGTAAAATTTCAGACTGACCAAAGGTTGCCCACTCCACGCCTCTTATCCAGTCCTCATGTCCGCAGAGAGAAAGCACTTTCTGAAACTAGGAAGAGAGCGGTCAGTAAGATGCGCCTTGTTCAGAGCACTGAAAACACTGGATACCTGGACTTTCACAATTATTCCAAAATATCTTACAGAATGAAAGGAAAACAGGGCCTAGAACTAACCAACCCTATTCCTGGGACTCTGTCCTTTAGCTCAGAAAGAGCATATACTCCATGCAGAGGACCAGCAGGACCAGAGAGTACTTCAGCAGGTATGCTATATGGCACTCGACACTGGAGGGGAGACGCCAGCATGGCATCTTTCTTCTCTCTCTCTCCCAAATAGCAGTTTCAAGGGTTGTAGTTATCAGTTTTGCTCTAATAACGCTGGACCTGATGACCAAGGGTGTAGTTATGTGGGGTTCATCACATGAAAGCGTATCTACCAGAGCTGACAAGGAGATTACCCTGTGGAATACTCTGGTTTGAACTGTAGCATCCCTAAAATGTTACCATCTAGAAGTAGTCTACGTTAAGACACGTCGCCAAGCAAAACGTAATTCTAGATCCTTAACTGCAACTTGATGTGCCATGTTTGGTTGATATCCCTGGGAGGCTTCCCTTTTCTGAAGGGAAAAGCGGGAGGAGTGGATGGGGAAGAGAAATGGAGGAGGTAGGTGCAGAAGGAAGGAGGACGTAATGGATGAAAGAATACATTAATAAAATCAAGTACAAATACTAGTTACCTGGGTATTCTGTTGAACAAATAGGTGAATTCTGCAGTCATCATCACCACATGCTAATACTGACACTGGTAAGGAAAACAGGCATGTCTGAGAGTCCTGCAGCTACAGTCACGGGCGAACAAACTGCCTTCTGCTCCCCACACCATCGCACAATTAATAAAAGGTCTCCAGGAATAATCGCATATTCTACATGGTTCAAGTCAGTGGTTGTTGACAAACTCTAAGACAGTAAGTGTCTCCACTCTGTATATTACGATGAAGGGGAGAGAAGGAGAGGGGACGAACAAGGAGGGGACCAGGAGAAAACATGGGCTAAGTGCTTGCCACATAAACCTGACTTTAATCCTTGAATTCAATGCCTGGGACCCACATAAAAAGGCCAGATGTGGTGATATGCATCTATAACCCCAGCACTCCTTGGCAAGATGAGAGACAGACAAATTGGCAGAAAGTTTGCAGGTGTCTATCCTAGAATACATGGTGTGACAAGAGACCCTGCCTTAGAAACTGAGTGGACAGATACAAGGACTCCCAAAAATTGTCATCTAACCAAAATAAATTTTAAGTAATAAGTAAGATGCATTCCTATAGCACCACCAGAGGTCCAACAGGAAAAACTATTCCCCAGCTGAATATGAAGAGCATCTGAGCCCAGCATCAGTCACCGGTTAAAAATCTTTACATTTATGTGTTCGATGACTTCAAGGACTTCACACTTTGCTTGAGAATGAATTAAGTGTCAGAATACAAGAGCACACAATCAAACAAATGGTTAAGAAGCCGGAGGTGGGGCCGGAGAGCACTGACTGCTCTTCCGGAGGTTTGAGTTCAAATCCCAGCAACCACACGGTGGTTTACAAGCATTTGTAATGAGATCGAATGCCTTCTTCTGATGTGTCTGAAAAATAGCTACAGTGTACCTATGTATAATAAATAAATAAATAAATAAATAAATAAATAAATAAATAAATGAATAAATAAATAAATCTTTAAAAAAAGAAGCCTGAGGTGACTAAAAGATGTGTGTTACAAAACTAACCTCCTTTCCCAGCCACCTTTGGGAAAAGGAAGCATTTGTAATGAGATCGAATGCCTTCTTCTGATGTGTCTGAAAAATAGCTACAGTGTACCTATGTATAATAAATAAATAAATAAATAAATAAATAAATAAATGAATAAATAAATAAATCTTTAAAAAAAGAAGCCTGAGGTGACTAAAAGATGTGTGTTACAAAACTAACCTCCTTTCCCAGCCACCTTTGGGAAAAGGAAGCCCACCATGGAGGCAGAGCCTCAGCTCCTGCTGTCCAGGCAGGGAGCAGAGAGGCTAGAGCTTCCCAGCCACGCCTCTGGCACATGGGCCTGTCCTCCAGGTAAGGAGTGGGTAAAGAGAACCACAGTCTCATATCAACTGCCACTTCTGTAACTAAGAGAGGCAGGAAAAGCCAAACTCATCACACAGGACATGTAGAGCTGCCACCTTAAGAAGCAGATTTCCACTTAGTCCAACCTTCAAAGAACTACTTTCTCAAAATTATATTTAGATACATCTATGATAAATCCCATAAGCAGCAATATCAGTGAGGAGTATATATTAAATCAATTAATTCTCAGCTAAATTCCTAATAGTTGACCTTAACTTTATGTCTAGACTTGGGTGTTGAATACTGCAATAAATGTCACATTATAAACATCTCGGTTATTTGTGTTCTGTTTCTGAGACAGAGTCTCGCATAGCCCAGGCTAGCCTTGAATTCCTGATCCTCCTGCCTCCACCTCCCTAATGCTGAGGTTACACACATTTATCTCAACACCCAGTTTATTTCATAAGTGCGTTTAGATGCAGGGCTGGATGCTCAGTGGCAGAGCTGTTTAGCATGTGTGAGGCTATCAGCTGGCTCACCAAAACAAGAGAAATAAATGCAACAGATACAAAGTCAGGGTTCCAAACATTTCTTTATGCATTCTTTTAACAAATAGCAGGACACTCACCATCAGTACCGGGCAAAATAGAAAGGCAGACAGTCAGAACGAATCCATTCCCGAAGCTCAAGGTCTGAAGGTATTTTACTGAAAAACAAAAACTCACCATGAACAATTGCCTCTCAGCTTCTCCAACTAAAGAAGCTGTGTGGTATCACTAGTCAGGGTGTCAGTAGACAGATGGAGAGAAGTCAACCCCAAGCCTCAGTGATCTTGGGAAATTAGGATATATTTTGAAAAAGCCAAGAAGAAACACATTCATGTTAGAATTATAATATTCTAAAGTTGCTTGAAACGTTGGAACTGGTGTGTGTTCTTCAGCTGCTACTCATTTCACAGTTTCTATTTCTCTTCCCTGGATCACAAACGCACCTTCAGACCCCTTTTTAGACCAGAGTCGCACTGTGGAATCCGAAGACGCAGAAGCTATTAGGGCTTGCTGCTCGGATGGCCTGCTCTGGTAAATAGCGTGCACGGCATAAACGGGTCCTTCATGGCCTTGGAGACGGACTGCTTTTAAAACCTGAATCGGGAATGACACACATGTTATGAGAACAGAGGAATTATAAAACTCGGTTGGCTCATATCTCTAATCCAGAACTCAGGAGGCTGATAAAGTCTGAGGCTAGCCTGGGCTACCAAATGACTGTCTCAAAAAATCAAGATCAGGAGGCTGCAGATAGAGTGTGATAGCTATACATTTGGTATCCTGGCACTTGGGAGGTAGAGACAGGAGGATCATTAGTTCAAGATCATCCTCAGCTACACAAGATGAGAGGTACACTGAGCACTGTGCATACAGAAATGCATGAATGGGTACCCAATCCCAGACGCTCAGCCTTTCCCTTAAACCCCAATTCCTTTCATACCCCGAACCCCCCCCAGTCTGGCCTCACTCTCCCCTCAGGTGACTGTCTCACTAGGAGCTTAGGGAAGCACTGAGGAAAAGTCTAGCACGTCTGTCTCTTCAGGTCTCAAAACTAAGAGCTCATTTCTCCTCCCGGGATTCTTCTGCTAAGACTGGGCCCAGTGGGGTGGCATTCTTCTCTTATTCAAATGCAGGTGGCTCGAAAACCCATCTCCACTTGTCCCTGTACTTCTTGTATCTCATGTTGGGGGCATGGAGCAGTAAGTCTGGTCATAGAGCCAGCAGGGCCCACGACATGACTGCACCTGGTTCTGTCTTCCTACTTGCCTATTTTTCTCCGCAGAAGTGCCTTTCTCCCGGGACCCTAAGAAAGAACTGAAGTTTTACTTACTCATCTCCCTGTCCATCATAGTCCCAATTTATTTTGTAACTAACCTGTCAGGGTCGAGAGCTTTTTTTTTTTTTTTAAGATTTATTTATTTATTGTATGTAAGTACACTGTAGCTGTCTTCAGGCGCCAGAAGAGGGTGCCAGATCTCTTTTCAGATGGTTGTGAGCCACCATGTGGGTGCTGGGATTTGAACTCATGACCTTCAGAAGAGCAGTCGGTGCTCTTACCCACTGAGCTATCTCTCCAGTCCCGAGAGCTTTTTTTAGACCCCTTCTTTCTGTTTCTCTTATGCTGTTAGCATGGCTGTCACAGTAACTTGACCTTCTCTCTTCCTTAGCAACATCCTGGGCCTCATACACACTAGGCAGCTGTTCTCATCTGTACCCCATCCCAACCAAAACAAAAAACTTTGAAGCAGTGTTCTGCTGAATAGCCTATACTGACCTTGAACTCATAATTCTCCTGCCTCAGCCTTGTTAAGTGCTAACAATACAGGCCTTTACCACATGACCAGCCTAAACACAAACTCCTAAAGCTAATACTCAAATATGATCTTTCCCTCTTCTTCTGCACACATGTATTATCTAGTAAAATTTCCAAAACTGTCTCCTCCAAATTCAATGGGATGTTAAGAGATTTTAAATGGGAACGGCAGGCTCATTCTGTAATGTTCTTACTTGGAATCCTCACCCCTAAATTTTTCCCAAGACAGTAACCCTCCACTTTGCAATCCAACTCAAAAGCCATCTATGGTTGGGGGGGTGGGGGTACAGCAAGCTCACACACCTGGGCTTGGACCACTTTGGATTTTTGTTATTCGAGTCCACTCTACCCTCAAGATGATGTCCTCGACTCACAAAAGGAAAGTTCTGCTGTTGTACTCTGCAGGGTAAGTTCAAAACCAGCACAACGATTTGTTTCACTTTTATTAATCTTTGCCTAAAACTAGAAGAGGCCCATCACGTCATCACAGTGTGTGGAACATCACTTACAACTACAGATCTATATCTACCTGGCAGCAGCCACCCATTTAATACACCAAAATGTCTGTCATTATTAAAAACAGAACAGCTCGCATGAAATCAGTTTGGATGAGGGAATTCACAGGGACAAGTGACAGCACACGAATATGGAAGCAGAAATTAGAGGAAGGATACAGGACCCCTGACGTGCAGAAGATAAACAATCTCAGCTGTAATCCCAGCCCTCCAGGCGATCATGTCTTTAAGGCTAGATTAGGACATACAGTGACACTGTCTCAGAAAGTGTGTATGTGTATGCTGTTTATGTGTGTCTGTGTGTATGTCTGTATTGTGTTGACCAGCTACTCCTGGACATGGCCTGGCCTAGAGTATGAAAGATCGAGTGACACGCCATTGTGGAAATCGATTTTCCCTTTCCCAGCAGGTATCAACTGCAAACGGCTTCTTGGTTGGGGTGGGACTTTGTATCCACTCCCCTTCTTAGTGTTGAGAGTTTATCTTCGAATTTAAAAGAACAAAAAGGTATATGGGTTATGGATGAGCAAATAAAGGAAGGTCATAGATAAGAAAGAAATTAGGGCACTTCATAAACAAAGAAAACAACAAACCAGAAATGAGTGCTCAAACTTGAAACGTAAATATCATTTCTTAGAATCAGACACAGCTACTGACCTGATTATTCTCTAGCTCCCAGTACATCACCCGATTGTCGGAGCCTCCAGACACCAGCTCAGTGGAAGGGGCTGGAAAAATTGGAGCTCAGTAAATATTTGCATTCACATCATTTCTTTACCTAGTTATTTTCTTTCTTGTTGGGTTTTTTGTTGTTGGTTTTTGTGTTTTGTTTGGTTTTTCTAGACAGAGTTTCCCTGTGTAGCTCCTGGCTGTCTACTCCCTCTGTAGACCAGGCTAGCCTCAAACTCACCAAGATTCACCTGGATCTACCTCCTGAGTGCTAGGACTAAAGGTAAGAGCTACCACCTTTTCTTAAATCAAGTTACTTTCGTAATCACGGTTTTAGGAACTCTAAATTATCAGGTGACAGAGCCTTACTAGAGAATCACAGGCTATAGTGTAACACATATAATTCATTTGCTGTAACACCACTTTTAAATGGAAGGTAAAATTAATATGTCACAGCAACGTCCTATGAGGTAATTCTGGTAGTCTTTGATGTCAAGTGGTGGCAATATATTTACAGCTGTGTCTCTGCACATACATTAAAAGCTGTCCTTTGTACTATATAGTTGCTTTTACTGACTTGATGAAAGACTTACTCTGATTTACCAATTGAGATAGGTAGTGGATCTATTAAGCTTTTTCCTTTTAATATCACAGATAAAAGCCATAGAAGTCTCAGCAATTCAAGCAAATTCTGCATTTGTGTCTGGATCATAATGAGAAGGAACTTAACTCAGAATGGGAAGGAACTTAATTCAGAGTCCAGGACAGCAGGACAGTCGATACAGAAGGACAACTGGGAGAATTCCAAAGGATTACAGCAACCAAGAGGGTAATGGAAAATCCTGGAGTCAGAGAATCTTAAATGCCATCAAGCATTCTAAATTTGTGTTTTTCTTCACACTCTTAAAACCCTAAAAAGCTTTGAATGTGGGCTATGTATGTCAGTATTAGAAGTTAAAACTAAAAATTGCTCTTTAATAGTTCACTTTAAAACTACAAATGATGTTGGGCCTTGGAATACACACCTTTAGCCCCAGTACTCAGGAGAAAGAGGCAGGGGGAGTGCTGTAGATTTGAGGCCAGTATGGTCTACATAGTGAGTTCTAGGCCAGCCAAGGCTACACAGTGAAATCGACTCTTTAAAACAACAACAATAATTACACAGTCAAGACAGCTCATTAGGTAAAGGCACCTGCTAGACAAACCTATCCTACCTGAGTATACAAACCTACCTGAGTTTGATCCCCAAACCCTCAAAGGTGGATAGACTTCTCCACATGCACTCTGTGACATGTACCCTAACCCACTGGCAATAGTAATTTAATTACCGATGTACAAAATATGTTGTATTGGCTGGATTTGTGTCAACTTGGCACAAACTAGGCATTGGAGAGGAAGGAACCACAGTTGAGGAAATGCCTCTGTAAGATCCAACTATGCAGCATTTTCTCAATTAATGATCAGTGGAGGAGAGCCCAGCCCATGGTGGGTGGTATCATCCCTGGCTAGTGGACCGGGGTTTTATTAGAAAGCAGGCTGAGCAAGCCAGGGGAAAGAAGCCAGTAAGCAGCACCCTTCCATGACCTCTGCATCAGCTCCTGCTTCCAGGATCCTACCCTGTTTGAGTTCCTGTCCTGAATTCCTTCAATAGTGAACAGTACTCTGGAAGTTAAATAAACCCTTTCCTCCTAAACTTGCTTGTGGTTTGTGGTCATGGTATTTCACTGCAGCAATAGAAACCCTAACTCAGACAAAGGTTAATATAAATTTTCATAGGAGCTAAAGAATTCTTTTTTTTTTTTTTTTTTTTTTTGGTTTTTCGAGACAGGGTTTCTCTGTGTAGCTCTGGCTGTCCTGTAACTCAGAAATCCCCCTGCCTCTGCCTCCCAAATGGTGGGATTAAAGGCGTGCGCCACCACTGCCCGGCAGAGCTAAAGAATTCTAATGTTAGAACCATAAAAAGTTAATAAGAACAAAAGCACAATGTTGTATGTCTACAAGGCTCTTTAATGACTGGCTATGTTAAAAAACATCTTAAGCTTCTTTGTTTGGTCTGTTAAGTATTACATGTCGTGTAGCTGATAGAAAACCACACAGCACACTCATGACAGCCTGTGAATGAACATACGTCTTAGTATTATGAAACAACATGGGCAGCCAGGCAGTGGTGGTGCACGCCTTTAATCCCAGCACTTGAGAGGCAGAGGCAGGCGGATTTCTGAGTTCCAGGCCAGCCTGGTCTACAAAGTGAGTTCCAGGACAGCCAGGGGCTATACAGAGAAACTCTGTCTCAAAAAACCAAAAAAAAAAAAAAAAAAAAAGAAAGAAACAACATGGGCCTCACACATCTCAGAATCACCAAGACTCCTCTGATCGAGTACAGTGCCTTACTTTTCAGACAATGCTATCAAGTGCAAGGAGATACAAGGTCTCAACTAAATAACCCAAATAGTCTATCTACGGCAGAAACAGACTCGAATTAACTCCACCTACACCCACCCTGCTCACAGGTTTTTCAATCAAAAGCCATGGCATGGGACATATCCATGCTTTACCTAAGGTCAAGTAAAAACACCAGTCAGCCATTTCACTGGGTAGACCTTTTAAATTTTTTTCCAAATATATAACATCAGTGAAAGAAATGCTAAAATACGAAAAACAATGAAAGAAAAACCACTAGCCATACTTTATCAAAAAGCATTTGAGATCAACCTCCTCAGCTTACTACTTACAGCCGTCCTCTGTACGGACCCACTGCAGGCAGTTGACTCGAGCGGCATGACCATTCAGGTTGTTAATAACTACCTTTTTCTTTAGAGGAAAAAAAATACCAATTAGTATATTAGAATGGAGGCTACAAAGGAATCGGGAAGTAAGTAAAATCAGTTATCAGTATTTTGTCGAAATAAAAAGGGCAGAATTCCATCAACAGTGTTGCATTTCGAGCCATACACGTCTAACTGTAGCTTAAGTCCCCCGTTCACTAGAGAGCTTTCCTGCCTTCCCAGACATCACTCGCTCCCTGGATCTTTATCTACATAGTTCTGCTCTCCCAACCCACCTTGTCAGCAAGCCTGTCTTGACTCTCCAAGACAAGCAAGTAGTTCCTTCTCTGGGGGCCATAGTCCTTAGCAAAATACTATCATAATGCATTAAGTTGAAGACTTAATTCATTTATTTTTATTTCATGTGCATTGGTGTTTAGCCTGCATGTATGTCTGTTTAGGGGTGTTGGATCCCCTGGAATTGGAACTACAGACATTGTGGGCTGCCATGTGGGTGCTGGAAATTGAACCCAGATCCTCTGAAAGAGCAGCCAGTGCTCATAACTGCCGAGCCATCTCTCCAGCCCAAGTTAATGGTTTAAAGAAGGAAAAAGAAAAATCTGCAGTTAATGTATACAAATTCATGGTTCATTTTGAGGAATCTGTCGTTAACGTATACAAAGTTGTGGCTAGTTAAGTGGTAGGTTCTTTAGCCTTAGTGACCAGTGACACAAGGACATGAGGTCACAATTATCATAGTCCTTTGCAATCTAATCCCTGCAAGTTCTACAAACAGATTACCAGCAGATCTTCAGCCGCCCTCAGGCAGCCTTACTTCACCCACAGCTAAGATTTGCTCACTTGCCTTCTCTTAATAGCCCTTCCCATGTTTGTTATCAACAGTACTGACTTGATGCCAGTTTGTATACCACACAAAATTTCTCAAGGCCAGGAAAAAGGAACAAATATACACAAACTAATTATATTTAACGAATGAGCCCTCTGAGGCTGGAAAGCACTGATGGATTTTGTTGTCTCTCCCACTAGACCGAGAAGTAATTACTCATCTTTGTAGCTTCACAACGCCTACGGAAAGCTTAGAGAGGGAGCTCTCAAAAATGCTGAATAGGGCTAGAGAGATGGCTCAGTGATTAAGAGCACTGACTGCTCTTCCAGAGGTCCTGAGTTCAATTCCCAGCAACCACATGATGGCTCACAACCATCTGTAATGGGATCTGATGCCTTTTTCTGGTGTGTCTGAAGACAACTACAGTGTACTCATATAAATAGAAATAAAAGTAAACAAGAGAAAAAACAACTCAATTTAAAAAAAATGCTGAATAAACATTATCCTAAAATCTATATAGTAGTATTTCGTGTGCACATCTGTGTGTGTGTGTGTGTGTGTGTGTGTAGGGTGCACTCCTACACACCATAGGCTGGCATCAGAATGTCTTCCTCAATCAAATTCTCCACCTTATTTTCTGAACCTGAGATGTGTTTTGGCTAGATGGGTAGCCAGTGAGCTCTGGAGTTAGATACACACACAGACATGCCTGGCTTTTACCTGGGGGCCGGGGAACCTGAATTTAGGTCTTGTTTGCTCAGCAAGCTCTTTACCCTTAGAAGCCATCTTTCCAGCCCCACATCTCACGTGTTCCTACTCCTTTAATTAAACACCCAACCAGAAAAATACTTAAAGCATTTTGGGGGTTCTATGTTGAAATATATGTCTAAAATCCTCTAACATGGCTATCAGGTTATCATTACAAAATATGACAGAGGGGGACATGGTAGTTCAGGTCTGTAGTCTCAGCACCTGGGAGGCAAGGCAAGAGGATGGTGAGTTTGAGGGTAACCTCAACTACACAGTGGATTCAAAGGCAAGGCAGCCCGGGCTATAAAGTGAAACACTAAAAAAAAAATTAAAAACATTTTAAAAAATGATGGAAGCTATCGGGGACAAATTCACCGAATCCACTGACTTCAGCCCAAAGATGGGCTTCTACCAGCTTAGTTAACCATTGGCTGAAGGCCAATGTAATAAAGTTTACCTTTGGTTCGATGTGCTTCTTGACAATCAAGACTACCTACAGCAAACTGATAAGAAATAAGACCAGCAGCTGGGCGGTGGTGGCGCACGCCTTTAATCCCAGCACTTGGGAGGCAGAGGCAGGAGGATTTCTGAGTTCGAGGCCAGCCTGGTCTACAAAGTGAGTTCCAGGACAGCCAGGGCTACACAGAGAAACCCTGTCTCGAAAAACCAAAAAAAAAAAAAAGAAATAAGACCAGCATGCTACACGTTAGAAGAAATAATATTTTTTCATATAGAACTTTGTATCTGCAAAATTTAGGGAAATGGGATTTAAAATCAAATTTTAACAATGCAGCCCTGTGAGAAACAGACAGGCATCTACACTACATTTTAGTTTACAGCGTTTCAACAGACACAAGGACCCATGCAACACTAACTGCACCATCCTAAGGTAACCGGGGAAGACGGTTCTACCTCCGGTAGCGTGCATTAATTACTCACTTGAGAAGTTGAATAGGAAAACTGCCAAATAATAATCAGCTGGCTGACGTTCAAAAAATGGGTTACGTCCTGCCTTATAAACAGGGCTTAAGACTCCCATCCTCTATTTTCTCCGCAGTTCCTTAAAAGCTGCATTCACGTACCTAAAATATCCGTAACATTTCTCTGCAATTCAATGTAAGTTTGTTAACCAAGCTGCGGGGGAAATAAAGAATCCAGATGCTTTAAACCCACGTCTAAATTTCAATTCTTGTAAGGGTATTGAGAAGGATGTCATCCTTGGGATTTCAGCTCAGGGATCACAAGCCACGGTCACCCTAGGCTGACGCTGCAGACGCAGGAGAGAGCAGAGCCCAGGTCGCTCGGGAGGCTCTCCTCCTAGACCCCTGGAGTGTGCTAGACCCCTGGAGTGTGCTAGACCACGCACTCGGCCTGCAGGCTGGGCCCAGAGCGCGCGCACCCTAGAGGCTTGGAGTCCACCTAATCCCTCGTACCTGAGGGTCATAGAGAACAACGGAGCAGGATGTGCCGAAGGCCAGGAGTCCTCCGGGCCCGGTATTCCAACTCAAAGCTCCTCGAACCCGGTTCGGGCAGCAAAACACATGAGACACCTCCAGCACAGAAGAAACCATGATGCTCGGTGGTCAATGGCCGAGACACTCCCGCGCACTTCCGCCCCAGAGCGGAACTACTCTAGCTAGCCGCGGATTCTCCCGCATCGCCAGCCGGTCCGTATTTCGAAGGGGCCGGGGCGGGGCTAAGACGCCCAGCTCCGCAGGCCCCGCCTCCCGGCCACGCCCCCGTCTGCTGGCGTGGTTCTCTCCCGTAGCCTTTGCTTGCCTCGCGCATCACTCTGACCGCTGCTCCGCGCGTGAGCCGGGCCTGGCCGCTGTGTGCAGCGCGCTCTCGGAGGAGCTCGTGATCCCGGACGGTTCCATCGGGCCCGGCTGCCCACAGCGAGCCGGACTGGGCTGCGGTCCTGGCGTGGAGCGGAAGGGCGCGAGGAAAGGACCCGCACCCGCCCCTCCATCGCGGCGAGCCCGTGGCGTCTGAGAACACGCGGAAAAGCGGATCGGTCTTGGCAGACCGGGCTCCGGAGCTGCACTGCGCGTGCGCCACGGTGCTAGCAGCGGGAGGCGGCGGTAATTACCGATTGTCCTGCTTGGAGGAGGCGCGGCAACCCGGGGGCCGAGGGGTGACCGGGCTCATGATTCTGCCGCTGCTCCACGCCTCGTAAAGGCTTCTCGGAGACCGGAGCTGCGCGGGTTCCCAACCCCCCTCGGTCCGCCCGTGAGGAACCAAACCAGCACGCGGGGCTGGGCGGCGGGACATCAGGAGAGGTGAGTTCCTCAAGACCGCAGCGAGGCGGCTGGACGGTGCCCCGCAGGCCCTGATCCCCAGAGACCCGGTTCTGGGACCATGCGGGCGACGGAGAAGGGATGCTTCGAGGGCCCCGCCTCACGCTCCACCAGCCCTGGATAGCTGCCCATCCCAACTTGGGGGGCCCCATATAGGTTTGGGAGCCCCAAACTAGGAACTTTATGCGATGGTTTAACTTTGCAGCCTCAAGGAAGCTTACTAACGTGTTTCATTACAGAAGCCCTCATAAAGCAAGCTTTGTGCGCTTTTCCGTTTTCTCCGCTACCTCCTTTTTCAAGGCCTTCTCTTGTGGCTTGCTTGTTTCTTCCACACACAGACTTGGCCTGTGAGGAGATCCTGTGAGGAGTCTCCAGCCCTCAGCATCTTACCCTGGCTCAAGGCCAGATCTGCCCCACCCATCTGGTGACTCGCCTCTTCTCCCCCTGGGAATGATTTTTTTTTTCATGACTCTTTTTGCCTATCACGTGAGTTCTCAAAATGTGAGGCCCCAAAGATTGTTGGCAGAATTCTGGTCCGATATGGTTTTGTGTGCTTCCATTTACTGTGCACCTAGTATGATAATCAGCACTTGGGCAACAGAGGAGTTTAACAAGCACTACCACTTTGAATTCATCCTTGCAAATAGATATTACCGGCTTTTCACATGAGGTCATGAATATGAGAATGTGCCAAGGAACAGCTTGGAATATGATAGTCTGTTTCCCAGTGTCCCTGTATAGTTCAAAAACCCTCAGTATCTTTTACTAGAGACGTGTTGAAAATCCATCCAAAAAATCTGACTATACTATACTATACTGCTGCTGAACTGAATTCTGCTTTTTCAAGTACCACTTGAAGAGGAGTGAGGTCAGGCCTTGAGTTCCAAACATTATCTGAGAAAACATTCTCTAGCTAATATGTAGCAACTGAAGAACAATGGTGTGCGTTTTCAAGAAGCTTAATTTACTTGTTAAAAGAATTATTATGCAGTTATTCAGAAGAATTAGGAAATCTGGATGCACTGCCAGGAAATCAGGTCTGATTCAGTGCTGAATGGAGGTTTGGAGATCTCGTGTGTGTGTGTGTGTGTGTGTGTGTGTGTGTGTGTGTGTGTGTGTGAGTGAGTGTGTTCCGGTCTGTTTGAAGATGGACAGGAAATGACCTGATTCACACAACAACAAACTTGGTCAAATTATGTAGGGAATAAGGAACATGATGTGTGTGTGTGTCCAAAGAAAATGAAACCATTTTTTTTTTAAAAATTCAGATTGTCAACTGAGACTGTTGTTTCTACTTTTTCTATTTGTAAAACGGTGGTGATGGCGGAAGCGGTTTTGAGCTGTGGTTCTCAGGAAAATGCTGATGTTGTGGCTGTGAGCACATGGTTCTTTCTCTTCCTCCTCCTGGAGCCTTTGCAGGGTTAATTAATCATATCTTCGCACATGACTGTCCCGCATCTGCTTCAGGAAACCCCAAGCCTGTAGCTGTCTCCACAACACCTCATGCTACCCTAACCACCGCTAACCGTGCTGTGTGGATGATGGTGGTGTAATTAGGCACCAGTTTTCAGCATGAAGTTTCTTAAATTGTTCTAGAACTATGGTAAAGAATTTTCCCCCCTCTATCTTTTCTAGGAAGGTGCAATGGCCACGGATTTATCTGTAATCATGATCTTGACCTATGCCCTTTGGGTTACAAACCCCCTTCACGAACTACGATCAACAGCTGCTTTCTCTCAGACCACTGAGAAAATTAATTCAAATTGGGAACCTGGCATTAATGTTGAGCTGGCAGTTACCATGCAGCGACATCATCTGCAGCAGCTATTCTACCGCTATGGAGAGAACGATTCCTTGTCAGTTGAAGGCTTCAGAAAATTGCTTCAGAATATAGGCATAGATAAGATTAAAAGAGTCCACATACACCATGACCATGAGCACCGCTCTGACCACGAGCACCATTTGGACCATGAGCACCACTCCGACCACGAGCACCGCTCCGACCATGATGAGCACCACTTCGACCACGACGAGCACCACTCCGACCACGAGCATCGCTCCGACCACGAGCAGCACCATTCCCACCGCAGTCACACTGCTACTGGTAAAAACAATCGGAAAGCCTTTTGCCCAGACCTTGACTCTGATAATTCGGGTAAAAATCCTAGAACCAGCCTAGGGAAAGGATCTCGCCCAGCAGAGCACGTGAATGGTAGGAGGAACGCCAAGGAGAGTGCAAGCTCTAGTGAAGTCACCTCGGTGGTGTACAACGCTGTCTCTGAAGGAACTCGATTTCTAGAGACCGTAGAGACTCCAAAACCTGGGAGGCGCGGCAAAGATGTAAACCCTTCCACCCCGGCCAGCATCACAGAGAAGAGCCGAGTGGGCCGGCTGAGTCGGCTAGCTAGGAGGAAAAACAACGAGTCTGTGAGTGAGCCCAGAAAGAGCTTTATGTATTCCAGGAACACGAACGACAATGTCCAGGAGGTAAGAGATGCTGTGCAGTATTTAATGCGCCCGTCTGTCCCCTCCCAGGGCTGAGTGTGAAATAAAAATAAAACAGTTGTTCTAAAAAGAGGAGCTTTTCTTCCTTCTCAGCGAGGCATTGGCTCAGTGTGCAGCCTGGGTTGTAAACATCCTTGAGGACTAGCCCAGAAGAATCGCACTGGGTTGTAAACATCCTTGAGGACTAGATCTGCAGGAGAAGAATGTTGCCTGCTGCTTAGTTTTCCTAATACAGGGTTTATTATAACCGTAGAGAGATGCCAAGGTTAACTGTGGAGAAAGTGTTAAGGGATGATTAATATTAACGAATAGACAGTGGGGGATCTGAAGAAGGTTTACGGACAAGCACAGTTCGGGTGCTGAAAACAACAAGGGCTCTGTCTCTCCTGGGCAGAAACAGCCAACAGTGACTTGTGACGTGACTGAACTTGGAATAAGTCGGACCAAGAATGTCCAGTAGCGATCGTGTGGCTTTTCTAGACTAGACTTTCCAGCACCACATAAATCACTTCGGCTGGTCAATATCAGGCAACAACAACAGCAGAAGTATTAGTTGCTAGTCTTTAGTGATAAGAATGTGGCTATGCCTGCATATGACCGTGAAGTTTGGAGTAATTGTAGGAATGAACATAGCCCTGGCCACACTGGCAATGAGGTTGTTCTGAGTAGTGTTGGTGAGCAATTGTGAGAATCTGAAATGTGTTTGTAGATGAGAAAAAGATACTTTAACCAGGTGAGCATTTTTTTTTTTTGGAGGGGTGCTAAATTGCATAGAGGAGTTTCTCTTCAAACTAAGCTTGCCATCCAATTAAACTGTTGAACGCATCTGCCTGCTCGGGCAGGTTTGTTTCATTAAACCAGCATTGCCCTCTGCAAGAGTCATCTGTATAATAATCTCTCTTTGCAGAGAATCACTCTGCCAGGCACGTAGACAGAACAGAGCTGAGTTTTTGCAAGCAAGTGTCATAGCAGGAGGAGCCACATGCCTTGGGCTTGTTTAGGCCAACTCAAAGAGCGTTAGTCCCAAAACCTATTTCCCAATCTCTAATGAACCCCATTCCGACATTAAAGCTCATTTCCTTAATAACTTTATACAATGCGTTAACAGGCTTGTGAATCTCCACTTATCCCAAGGTTGTTCCACAGGAGGGTTTTCTCCCTCGGAGAATGACCTACCATCGTTGTGACATCGTATCCTCATCGGGCTACTAGAAGCAAATTCCAAAGCGTTGAAAGCAGAACTGATTTTAACTGGCATTAATTTTATCAACAGAGTCGCTTCAGTAGAGTAAAGCTGATGAGTCAGACTACATTTTAGAGTCTTCCAGTGGGAATTTCTGTCTGTGATTTTTTTTTCCCCTCCTGTTTCCTCCAGTGTTTCAATGCAACGAAGCTGCTGACATCCCACGGCATGGGCCTCCAGGCTCTGCTGAACGCCACGGAGTTTAACTATCTCTGCCCAGCCATCATCAATCAAATTGATACTCGGTCTTGTCTGATTCATACAGCAAGTGAAAAGAAGGCGGAAATCCCTCCAAAGACCTATTCTTTACAAATAGGTACAGTTGCCTCCATTACCTAAGAACAGTGTCTAGGAGATACACTTACGTTGTACTTCTCTTTATATTTGAGACTATTTTTCATTGTAGCTCTAGATACGACGTCTTAGCTGTTCTGTGACCTGAATGTTCTGGATATAAGTTTCAAAAGTTGTTTGCCTCTTTTAAAAAGGCATGGCGGGGAGAGGGGGGTGTTGTTGGCACTGGAGAGGTGTCTCAGGGGGTCAAGAGCCCTGACTGTTCTTGCAAAGTCCCTGGTTCAGTTCCTAGCACCCACCTGGTGCCTCACAACCATCTCTATATAACTCCAGTTCCTGGGAATCCAATGCTCTCATGTGACCTCTGAAGGCTTCTGTATGCACATGGTGCACAGACATACTCTCAAGCATGCACACATATGAATAAGACAAGATAAATACATTTTTAGGTAAATAAAGCCTTATATGTTAGCAGCTGTAATCCCAGCCTTGGAGAAGCTAAGGAAGGTGGATTGTGAGTTCAAAACTAGCCTAGTTATGTATGTATGCACTCTGGCTGTCATTAGGATAGCCTGCCTAGAATGTGTAATCTTTGTGGGAGGCATTTAGTACCTTTAATGGAGAGAGAGAGAGAGAGAGAGAGAGAGAGAGAGACTGAGAGAGAGAGAGAGAGTCTCAAAGAAGGAAAACAGAGTGGGGAGGAAGAACACTATTAATGAGAAAGAAAGAAACTTCTCAAAAATTGTTTACAAGGAAATTAGTGAGTTCTTAGTTTACTTCCCTCTCCTGTTGCATAGCTTAGCTGTTCAAAGAATGAAAGCAATCATTGGGTCCCAAGAAAGAGACAGCTCATCCTTGTAAATTTTTCTCTTCCATTAACCCCCATTTGAAGATTTTTTTTTCCACTGTAGTCAGGCATAGAAACAACACACCTTTAAGTCCAGCACTCTGGAAGCAGAGACAGATGGATCTGTGAGTTCCAGGCCAGCCTGATCTACATAGTGAGACCCTACGTAGTCTAGATTTACCCCTGACCTTGAAGTCTCTGTATTTGTGTGTGAGGTTCTCCATCTGGACCTGCCACAGGATCACGTGAGGGTGCCATGGTCCTGACCACCCCGAATTCGACCGCTCTGCTTATGTGGTGTTTGGTGCCCTCGGTTGGGAAGCCTCTTGGTTTATAGGTCACATGACTTTCCTCTACTCTGATTGGCTTATAAGTCACATGACTTTCCTCTGCTCTGATTGCTTTACCAGCCTGGCTTGGTGGCTTCATAGCCATTTCCATCATCAGCTTCCTGTCCCTGCTGGGCGTCATCTTGGTACCACTCATGAACCGGGTCTTTTTCAAGTTCCTACTGAGCTTCCTCGTGGCGCTGGCGGTCGGGACTCTGAGCGGCGACGCTCTGTTACATCTTCTTCCACATGTAAGTTCCAAGGCTGGTCCGTCCCCGCTTTGATTTATCATTGAAAATACGAGCGTTGGCTTTGCACTCAGACAGTTGCTGTTGGTATTTATCAGAGGTTAGGAATTCTGAAAAGCTGATTTTAGAGTATATTTGATAACATTCAAGATTGTAGTACATATTGTGGGGACCTTCGTTTTTGTTGTTTTGCTTTATCTCTTGTGTCTGTTACTGACTACCAAGTTGGACTAAGCCTTTTGAACTCACTAAAGGAGAGAGAGCCTGCTTGGATCTGAAGCACCGTGACAGCTGCCACAGTGGGAAGGCACTGCTTGCTTACCTGTCGTTGTCACAGATTGAAAGTGTGCATGCCTCTCCATGTATCTATGAAATTTAGAGGTTTTCTTCAAAGTTGAGAAAGTCATTCCTCGTGACCTGGATAACCATTTCAGTAAACAGGCTTGATAAGTTCTAGGCAGGAAGGGTTTGGGGGGGGTCCCATGTTTAGTTTCTCTCAGGGGGTGGAGGATGTGGCTTACTGGAAGAGCACTCGCTGGGACTGAATAAAGTCCTGGCTTCAATACACAAAACTAAAAAGGGAAATTAGCCGAGAGGTTTAAGTTTGGTAGAAAGGGGAAGCTATTCCTTTCTAGAACACTGGCAATCTCATGTTGGGTTCAAAATGAAAACTATTCTGAGTGGCAGTCTCCCTGACTACCAAATGGCAGGTGTTTAGGCATACCACCTGCAGGAAGTGGCCTGTGCATAGCGTTGCACACCAGACTAGTGTCCTGTCAAGTAGCATCGACTAGTTACTGTTACACTCTGCTGCAGGCTTCAGATAAAGTGCACAGGTTCGCAGATACCTTCAGGGCCCATCCCTGTGCAGTGTCTGGGCTTCTCACAAGGCTGATCTGATGAAGCTGATATGAGCCTTTCAAGCGGAACCTGCAAGCCATAGATACTGTGGTGCATGTTAAGTCTCGGTTCACTGTGGCCATGGTAACCTGGCAGACATTGAGAGTATTCTATTTCTAAGTTATGGTGTTCAATTTGGAGTGTATCTGCCCTCACACTAACAGACCCACCCTGTTAAGTGCATAGCAGATAGCATTCACTAAGCTCTGGGTAGCTAGCTGCCCATGGTCCGCTTTAGTTTTTCAATGCCTCCTTCAGTCTAAAGTCTTCCACTAACAGCTTAATTCTGAATTATGTCATATGCTGACATAAGAAACCAACGAATTAAAAGCCGTGCATCGTTTCCCTTTTAGTCTCACGCAAGTCATCACCACAGTCATAGCCATGAAGAGCCGGCAATGGAAATGAAAAGGGGCCCCCTGTTCAGCCACCTGTCGGCCCAGAACATAGAAGAGAGCTCCTATTTCGACTCCACCTGGAAAGGTCTGACGGCCCTAGGGGGCTTGTATTTCATGTTTCTTGTGGAACACGTACTCACACTGATCAAGCAATTCAAAGATAAGAAAAAGAAGGTAAGGCTACCGTTACTGAGGACCTGCTGTGCATCAGGCACTTACACAGAGTGGCACTCTGGCTGTCATTAGGATAGGCTTCCCAGAATGCGTAATCTTGGCGGGAGGCATTCGGAACTTTGAAGGTGCTTTGGACCCCAGAGGTATTCATGTAGAACTTCTGCATCTTGGTAACCCTGAAGGGGAAGCCTGCCTCCCTGCCTCCTTCCCTGGCTCCCTCCCTCCCAGCCTCCCTGTCTGTCTGCCTCCTTACCTCGCTGCCTGCCTGCCTATTGTGCACACAGAGGGTTTGAATAGAGACCAGAGGTTAACATTAGTGTCTTCCTCAGTCACACTCCACCTGTTATTTGAGACAAGTGTATCCTGAGCCTGGACCCTGCCAGCTTGGCTAAGAAACCCCAGAGAACCTCAGATCTCCATCTCCCCAGCACTAGGATTGCAGGCACACACTACCACCCTCCGTTTCCGGGGTTCTGGATTATCTTTTTTTTTTTTTTTTTGGTTTTTCGAGACAGGGTTTCTCTGTGTAGCCCTGGCTGTCCTGGAACTCACTTTGTAGACCAGGCTGGCCTCGAACTCAGAAATCCTCCTGCCTCTGCCTCCCAAGTGCTGGGATTAAAGGCATGCGCCACCACTGCCCGGCTGGTTCTGGATTATCTAAACGGAGGTCCTCAGAGTTGCACAGCATTTACTTTGCCAACTCGGCATCACGCAAGCCTCAGCCACCAAGTTCCCAATCTGCTTTATCCCTTGTCACTCTTGTGTATACATGCACACACACCCAAAGCAAACGCCTCGCAGTAGCACAAGCGCTATAGACCTATCATCAGTATGTATTGGTGGGTGCTGTGATTAAGAAATGTCATTGGTTTTAAATTAATTGCTCTATAGCTGTGGTTCTCTTGGGTTTCGAAGGATACATGACTTACGAGCTTATCCCTCGCAAACTGCAAATACTGCCTTCCAGGCATGAGGTGGCGTCCCTCTAACCTGATGTAAGCGGGCAGCTCAGTCAGAACACTGGCAGAAGAGCTCTCAAAAATGAGGAGTGCAAGCAACACAGGGCGCCTGACTGTAATGGCAGCACTTCAAGGCCAGCCTCAGCTGCCACAGTCAACTGGAGACCAGATGGGCTCAAAAATAATGTAGATTAGAGCCAGATAAATGCACATCATCTGGTTCAGAACCTTGGGTGGGGCGGGGCAATGATTTCAGTATCTAGTTTCTTTATGCCGTAGCTCATCTACATTTCCAATGTTGGATTCCTTTGGTTTCTCTAAAATTGAGTAAGAGGCTACATACTTGTAGAGCTACCCTGAACATAGATGCTAGATTTTGAAAATACTGCATGGACACCTTACATAAATTCGCTTTTTGTTTTTTTTTTTTTTTTGGTCAGAACACGCCTTTGCGTTTTTTAAAGGCATCCAGCTTCTTGCTCACAGAAGTAACTATTCTCACCGTCATCTTGAGTTTGAGCAACCTGTAATTAAGTTGTGCAATTATCCAGCCGGCGTAGCTGGCACAGAAAGTCTGAAGATGAAGTGTAGCTGGCTCTGCCCGCATCAGGCTCCCGGTGGGAACCGAGCACGTGTGAACAGAAGTGCCGCCTGGCTCCGAAGAATGTTCACCCTCAGGCAGTCCACACTCCCAGAGATGTCCTGTGCTGAACTGGGCAGGGTGACGCACACCTGTAAACCCCATGCTTAGGACTTGGAGGAAGGAGAATCATGAGTTTAAGGCCAGCTTGAACTACATAATGAATTTCATAGCAGTCTGCACAATATAGGGAGACTCTTGTTTCAGAAAAAAAAAAGATTAAAAAAATTACGCAGTACAAATGTGAGCCCTCTCTTTAACGCCCCTACGATGAGAGGGAAATAAATAAAAATGACTTGCTCCCTGAGCTGGGCATGATGTCACATGCCTATGATCTTAGCACCTGGAAGATGCAGTCAGAAAGATAAGATCTTAGGGTCGTCATCTGTGTAGCAAGTTTGAAGCCGGCCTGGGCTATGTGGGTCTCAAGGGACAGCACAAAGAAAAGCTTATTCTTGCTTTTTTTTTTTTAATTTTTGAAATATTTTTATTATTTTATGTGTATGAATGCTTTGCCTGCATGTATGTATATATACCATATATGTGCTTGGTGCCAGTGGAAATCAGAAGAAGGCATCAGATTCCCCAGGTCTAGAGTTACAGGTGGCTGTGAGCTACCATATAGATACTGGGAACGGAACCCAGGTTCTCCGCAGGGGTAAAATGCTTTTAACCACCGAGCCAACTCTCCTACTCAGCCATTTCATTTTAATGTCCAAAATCATGTTCCATGTGGCTGCTTCCATTGCTATACTAAGACTGGTTCGAAGGCGTCCTTTTTTTATATATAAATATATATAATATATACATATATATTTAAAATATATATTATATATATTTATATGTATTGTTTTATATATATTTGGAATTCTTAGTTTTAAAAATAAGATCACGGGGCTAGAGAGCACATAGCAAGTACATACTGTCTTAACGAAGACCCACGTTTGTTTTCCAGCATCCATGTGGGGCAGCTTCTAGCCACCTGTAACTACAGCTCCAGGGAATCTTATACCCTCCTCCGGTGTCTACAGGCACCTGTACTCATGCACACATACCTACATACATACACATAATTAAAAAAAGTAAAAATAAGAATATTTTAAAATTTGTTCCTTTTTTACTTAAGAGATACTTGGAATTTGGTTTGTGAGGTTTTGGTTAATTTTTACTGTGCTTATTTATTTGTTTGTTTATTGAGACAGAATTTCTTTGTGTAGCCCCTGGCTGTCTACTCTCTGTAGACCAGGCTGGCCTTGAACTCAGAGATTTGCCTGCTTCTGCCTCCTGATTGCTAGGAATAAAGGTGTGCGCCACCACTGCCCGCCTGTGGGGGTTTTTTATTGTTGCTTTTTTTCCCAAATGTCCAAAACCGTAATTCGTTAATATCTTTATTTCAATTAGTTTCAGTTTTTTTTTTTAATTATGTTTATGTGGGGGAGGCACGTGAATGCCAAGACACACAGAGAGGAAAGAGGACAGCTTGCAGTGGCCGTACACCACGCGGGTCCCAGGGACGGAACGCAGCTCATCGAGCTCGGCAGAAAGTGTCTTCCATCCACTGTGCTTTCTTATCAGCCCTAGTTTTCAAAGTTTACCTAAATTTTACCTAACCTCGCTTTAATCCGGCACTCTATACCTTGAGATTCTAAAAGACAGGCTGTTACTGTAAAATATAGCAGTTTATTTTCCAACTATAGGTCTCTAGTGAACTGTGAACCGTGCGTTGTGCCAGTATCTTTAAGTGCAGCAGTAACGTGATCTTCTTCTGCTATGGACTGCCACAGGGAAGCTGAGTATCTATTTTAAGACACCCAGGAGAATGTAATAAGCATTGAAGATCCAGGACGTCTGTCCTGTGCAGGTTCCTCTGTCCATGTTGTGTCTGGCACATAGTAGGTGATGATAAATGCTCACGGATCGGAGGAAACCTGAGGCACAAGGAACAGCAGACACTGCTCCACACAGCCTTCCTTCACCCAGCGTTAGCTATTCCGTTCCCATGTTAGGTTTCAACGTTGGGTTTATTTTTTAAGGATGTCCAGGTCTTAGTGTTATGTCTTAATTTCTTTTCTTCCTCACAAAGATAAATAAAGGGGGAAAAAAGTTCAGCGTATTTCATGGCTGCTGGGAGCCCTTATCATAGGAACGTGTTTTCCCTCGGTTGGTGTAGTCGTCAGGGTGGAGTCTGCATTCCAGTTAGGGTTCCTGCTCATGCTCAGGCTATGTCTTTAGACCTTTACAGCAGTTCGACGTCACATATCCGTCCAGCCAGTGAAAGCTACAGCTCTCACTGGGAGCCAGAGCATTCATTGTGACACCCATCATCTCTCTCCAGATCCAGCCAGGACATAATGAATATGTCCACAATCTTTCTGTCCCCGCTCCACCCAACCATTTTGGCCGCTGTTGTAGTACAGGCCTAGTTATCTCCCTTCTCTGAGTAGAAAAGTCACCTCCAACCCAACCTGTTCACATAATTTCCATTCTTAAACATAGCAGGCAGCGCTCCACAGCTCTGCTCAGAGTCCCCCAGTGACTTCCTATTGCTTTCTAGACAGAGGCCACTCCCAGCATGCTCTGTGTTACCTGGCTTCCTTCAACTGTAGCTTCCACTCTTGTAACCCAGCCACCCTGGAGAGAGGCCTCCCAGGCTATCAGGAGTTTCTTTTAGCTCCAGAAGAGAGCTGGAACTTTGCTGTTTGAGGACCGTCTCTCACACTTAAAAACCTACCTAGATTACTGCCTCTCCACCCTCCCCTCCAGAGTCCGGCTCAGCTCACCCTTACGTTTCGGTTTTACTGCTGCATTTTTAAAGAGCCCATCCTGAAAGTCCTTGAGGTCCCGTTGTTATATACTCTAACAGCGCCCTGTGGTTTTCTTTCATATAATGTATCAATGATGACAAGCAAAGAATTGGGTAATCCTCATCAGTCCTCTGGGTAACAGTGCAGGCAGTGACTGGGTGTATCTTGCTCATGTAAATAAATGTAATGCAAATGATACAATTTGTGATAATTCCTATAATTAAAGTATTCCACATAAGTAGATAATGCTCAGGCTTGTCTGTTCTGTGGGACCTCTGCAACATAAATGTTGCTCAGACCCACACAGGGAGTCTAGCCCTTGGAGTGGTCACCAAACTCAGTAATAGTTCCTGAGGCCCACCCCCAATCCCAGGACACAGAGAGGGTGATATAGACAGAGTGCTGTGCAGCCTTGGCTACTGATGGAAACCCTGTCTCAAAGCTGGGGTGGCGTGGGGTGGGTTGGGGGGAGAACGAAAGCAGGAAAGGAAATAAGGAAATTCTGATGGAATGCCCATGTAGACTGCTTGCCTGACAGGCATGAAGACCTGAGTTCTATCCCCATCCCACACAAAAATGTACAAGAAAGGAAGATGGCTTTTAAGAAAGATTAAGATTTAATGTTATTGGTGTTTACTAGGGATAAGTACTTTATATAACAAAAATTTATGGAAAATGTGGGTTTCAGTGTCCAAGAAGCGGCCCAGAGGTAAGCAAGCCTAAAGGGAATGGCTGTAACTGGCCCTCGGTGTATAACAGGTAGTTTATGGGTTTTAACGTGTGGATGAATCCCCCCAGGATCTAAATAAAGTCCACATTCTGCAGCATTGCCAAAACTCATGTGCCCCAAGATGTGTGTTTCTAACCCGGACCACCTGAGTCTATACCACAGTAGGTGGAGCGAGGCGTCACAGGAAGAGTAACTGGTTAATCTCACTCGGGAGTTCTTTGCCTTTTCGACAGCTGTTATGGCCAAAAGTCCACACTGTGCTAAGCAAGCGAGGCCCCGTCCTTGGATGGCTTTTATTTCATTCAGTACAGGTTGCCTTTTCTGTGTCTTTGGCTTACCTGGTTTTTGGTTGGTTGTGGTGCTCTGGATTGCGACCCAAGGTCCCACCTATGTTAGGCAAGTGCTCTAGCTCTGAGCCACAGGGCCAGCTGTATTGAAAGCTGTCCATAGAAGCAAATCAACTATTTCAAAATGTCGTTTTTGCTGGCTGTTTCAGAATCAAAAGAAACCTGAAAATGATGAGGATGTGGAGAGCAAGAAGCAGCTGTCCAAATACGAATCTCAGCTCTCCACAAACGAAGAGAAGGTGGACCCAGGCGAACGTAAGTCTTTCAAGACTCAGACTGAATGATGCTGGGACACAGGGCACCAGGGACCATTTGGGAGAGATGGGGCTGCGACCTTTACGTTTGTTTGTTTCCTGAAGTATCTCATGGTTTTAAAAAATTATCTCTAGAGTGCTCAGATGAGGATCTGCCATGTGTGCTGGGTGCCACCTGAGAGGCAGGATCTGAGTGTCTAAGGAGTGGCTTACTCCAGCAGGCAGTTCTCTGCAGACTTGGGATCCACAGGGCGGCTGCTACCCAGGAAAGGAGCATGGAGTCTTCTCGAGAAGACACTGTAAACTTTGGAAAGGAGGAGGAGTGGAGGGCACATGTAGCAGAGATCGCGGGTACTCAGGGTGTGGGTACTTCGGTACAAGGCTCCATGCAGGATAGTCTCCTAAGGACATTCGGTGTGTGTGAGACTGTGTATTCGCTACAAAATACAGAACTGAATTCACGTGAGCAGGTGTTGGCTGTAGTCAGAGAAGATGGGTCAGTGTCGAAGGCCTTCCTCCACACCTCTCATTGAGTCATGAGGAACTGCCACAAGAGATCACTGCTGGAGGGTTCCTGTGTGATCATCTGTGTTACGGATTCTTTCCCTGGAGAAATAGAAACAGATGGCTCGCTCTCCCCACCCGCCCATGACCAGGCATCAGTGACAAACCTAAGTATTGATTTCACTAGAGCCTAACTTGGAGAATCAATGAGCTTCTAACAGTCACACAGGCAGCCCCAAAGCAGCTATAGTACCCCATAGCACCCACAAGCCTCAGCCATTGTAGACGATGAACTCCCTGTAGCTGCGTAGATGGAGTCTCCCCTCTGTTCCCCTTCCACCCCACCCCCCACCCCCGTTTACTCCACCAGCTCCAGATGGTGCGGCTAGAGGCAGTTAGGGCAGAGTAGTACTGCTGGCTGGCATCTCGGGTGAGAGGTCACCACACTCCGGTGCCTCCTGCTGTGAGGGACGGTCACAGGCTCAATCCTGAGGGTCTTAGCTTAAAGCCACGGTGTTTGCACCTGGAGCTATGCCTCCAGGAACTTGGCGTGGACCTAGTGACACTTCTTTCTGAAGTGAGGTCATGTGAGACCACGGTGAGTTCTGGGGAAATCTTGAAGGATCATGAGTCTTCGGGAAGGAAGTACTCTAGTTACACACAGACTTCCTCTTAGCTGATGAAGGAGACTTGTGTTTCTTTGCTTTCTACTCACTGAGGGTCGCAGTTTTAAGAACAGTTTTAGAGATTTTTCACAAATTCATACTCTTATCACTAGAGTCAACTTAAACTTGTTGAAGGCAGCAGTTTTCTAATGAATCTCCGTATCCCCAGGGCCTGTGAGAACATATGGTCCAGCCAGGCCTGGGGTCACAGGCCTGTAATCCCAGCATTAGGATCTCCAGACAGGAGGATCGGGAGTGTGAGACCTGGGCCTCATAGCAAAACTATAAAACAAATATATAACCCAGAATACTTAGCACAGGATAGGAGCTCAACAGATAGCTACTGACTGAGGACGAGAACCTGCTGTCTGTTGGTAAGTTCCCCCTGCATTTTCTAACAGGTTATATACTGGCTGGTATTGTGTGTCTACTTGGCACAAGCTGGAGTTATCACAGAGAAGGGAGCCTCCCTTAGGAAATGCCTCCATGAGATCCAGCTGTAAGGCATTTTCTCAGTGATCAAGGGTGGGAGGGCCCATTGTGGGTGATGCCATCCCTGGGCTGGTGGTCCTGGGTTCTATAAGAAAGCAAGCTGAGCAAGCCAGGGGAAGCAATCCAGTAAGGAACATCCCTCCATGGCCTCTGCCCTGTGTGAGTTCCTATAATGACTTCCTTTGGTGATGAACAGCAGTGTGGAAGTGTAAGCTGAATAAACCCTTTCCTTCCCAACTTGCTTCTTGGTCATGTTTTGTGCAGGAATAGAAACCCTGACTAAGGCATGCTGCTTTTCTCTAAGTAGCAAATAAAACATGTTGACTTTTCTTTCTATAACTGGTCCTTCTCCAGCGTTCTGAATGGTCTTCAGTGACATTTGTAAGGATGGACCAGCTGGTCAGGGATGCTCCCCAGAAAACTGGTGACAGTGTACAGGACAAAGGGCAGCCTCACTGTCCCAGTCTCCTTTCCTTTGTCCAAGCAGGTAATCCATGTGGACCGTGGGCAGGAGCCACAAACCCAGCCAGTAAAATGCTTCTTAGTGATGATGATAAAGTAATTATGATTATTTTGCTGTTACTGTTTTCCTTCAATTTTGTCATTTAATGAACAGCAAGTCAGCTGATAGGGCTACACCTTTTTATTTGTTGTTTTTTGTTTTCTGTGACAGGGTTTTTCTGTGTAGCCCTAGCTGTCCTGGAACTTGCTCTGTAGATCAGGTTGGCCTCCAACCCACAGAGATCCACCTGCCTCTGCCTCCCAAGTGCTGGGATTAAAGGCGTGCGCCACCACTGCCCGTTTTTTTGTTTTTTTTTTCATTATTTTTTTTTTTAAGATTTATTTGTTTATTATATGTGAGTACACTGTAGCTGTCTTCAGACACACCAGAAGAGGGCGTCAGATTTCATTACAGATGGTTGTGAGCCACCATGTGGTTGCTGGGATTTGAACTCAGGACCTTCAGAAGAGCAGTCAGTGCTCTTAACCACTGAGCCATCTCTCCAGCCCCGATTTTTTTCTTTTTAATGAGAAGAAAAACTTATCTTTTCAAATACAAAGAGGTAGAAGATCTTAAGGGATAATCAGAAGGGCAATTATGGAAGACTAATATTCCAGATTCTTTCATTCAAAGGATGCAGTTCTACTGATAGCTCTTGCCTAACATACATAAATGCCTGGGTTCCATGCTCAGCACCACATAAAAACAGGCTTTATGCAAGGCTGTAATCACAGCATTTGAGAAGTGGTGCCATCAGGAGTTCAAAAGCATCCTCTGCTACATAAAAATCCAAAGGCTAGCCTGGGCTATGTGGATCCTGTCTCACAAACCAAAGTAAAAATAAGCTCTGAGCCTGGCTGTTGGTGGCACTGGCTGTTGGTGGACCTCTGTCTTCCCACGCCTGGACCACTCCCCCACTGATCCTTCTGCTCTAGGGAGCTGGGAAGGGGATCTTCTCTTCCACCAAGAGCGGTGCCTGCCTCGTGACTCTGGTGCTCTGAGGAGTGGCTTTGTTGAGACTGAAAATGTTCATAGTCGCATCTTTAAAATAGTACAGGGGCAGCAAGGGGAGCGCGAAACTGTGTTTAACCACAGGCATCCCTTTCTGGCGACCCAGAAGGACTGTGTGGAAGTCACTGTCACGGCTCACAGGACAGCCACCTGGGCACCGCAGATAATTCTGGAACATGGAATTCTGTGTTTCATGTACTGACTGCAGAATTCGGATGTTGTCAAGATGAGATCCCCTCATCTCTCACTGTTTACTGTATGACAAGTCTGACTGGCTGACAAGAAGGAAGAACAGAGACTAGCGTATCTGACATGGATTGAGTTTCAAATGGGCTGTGGATAATCATGATAGAATTTGGTTTTTTCAGTTCCAATTTGTTGTCCTATATATCCACTGTTACCTATACATCCACTATTACTAGTGATCACAACAGTGTTAGAGATGTGTAATTGGACAGAAATGTCAGAGAAAGTGAATAAATAAAAAAAACCCCACTAGCTTTTTACCACTTTGATAACAGTCATATTCCAATGATTTTTAAACCAACATGCATTACAATTCTGAAAATTTTTCCTGTAATTAAAAAAAATGAGTCATTAATTGGCTGGAGAGATAGCTCAGTGGTTAAGTGGTTAAGACTGCTCTTCCAGCCGGTGGTGGCGCACGCCTTTAATCCCAGCACTTGGGAGGCAGAGGCAGGAGGATTTCTGAGTTCGAGGCCAGCCTGGTCTACAGAGTGAGTTCCAGGACAGCCAGGGCTATACAGAGAAACCCTGTCTCGAAAAACCAAAAAAAAAAAAAAAAGACTGCTCTTCCAGAAGATCCAGGTTCAATTCCCAGCACCCACATGGCAGCTTACTACTGTCTAGGACTCCAGTTCCAGGGGCTCTGACACTCTCACACAGACAAACATACAGGCTAAACAACAATGCATGTAAAATAAATGAGTAAATGAATCTTTTTTTTTTCAAAAATGAATCATTAAGAGAGCCGGTTTGCAGGCAACACAGTGGAGATCAGGCTTCCACTACAATGCAGTCATATCTATTATGTCCTATAATGGAGGGACCATCATAGCCATGAAGGGAAAGAACTGTGTGGCCGTCGCTGCAGACAGGCATTTCAGGATCCAGGCCCAGATGGTGACCACAGACTTCCAGAAGATTTTTCCCATCGGTGACAGGCTCTACATAGGCCTGGCCAGCCTGGCCACTGACGTCCAGACAGTTGCCCAGCATCTCAAGTTCTGACTGAACCTGTACGAGCTGAAGGAAGGTCAGCAGATCAAGCCTTGCACCCTCATGAGCATGGTGGCCAACCTCTTGTATGAGAAACGGTTTGGTCTCTACTACACAGAGCCTGTCATTGCTGGCCTGGACCCGAAGACCTTTAAGCCCTTCATTTGCTCTCTGGACCTCATTGGCTGTCCTGTGGTGACTGATGACTTCGTAGTCAGTGGTACCTGCTCCGAACAAACGTGTGGGATGTGTGAGTCTCTGTGGGAGCCCGACATGGATCCAGAACACCTGTTTGAAACCATCTCTCAGGCCCTGCTGAATGCTGTGGACCGGGATGCTGTATCAGACATGGGCGTCATTGTCCACATCATTGAAAAAGACAAGATCACCACCAGGATCTGAAGGCTAACCGGATGGACTAACCTGTGCTCTGGTCCTGTCTCCCTTTTGTTGTTTTTTCTTTTTAATAAAACCACCTTTCTTTCATTAAAAAAAAAAAGTCATTAATAAACTAACTGGAAGAAAAGAAAGGGACTGAGAGGAAATAGGGCCAGTAAGACGTACGGCTCAGTGCACAAGGGTGCTGGGCATCATGCCTGGCTACCTGAGTTCAGTCGGTGCTCCACTCGGTGGAAGGGAAGACAACCCCAAGCAGTTGTCTTCTGACCTTCTGACGCACATGCCATGGCCTTGTGCCAAGACTGCACACACCAAATAAATAAGTGTAATTAAAATTTTAAACTTAAAAATAAACTCTTTTATTTTATGAGATAGAATCTCACTATCCCTGTTTCCGGGACTAATCTTGGAGCTCCGAGCTCACGTAACCCTCCCTCGGCCTCTTCTGCGCTACAGTTAGGCAGTTGAAACCCATCCTTAAAGCATGATATATTTCACGTTGGAAGAATTCTCTAGAGCCTGTTGGCATTCCTCATGAATAGCACTCTGCACCTTAATCCTGCAGGTCTGAGAGTTCCTGGGCCCTGAGGTGACTGGTCATCGGTGGGGACATCTGAACTGTGTTCAGGAACACCAACTGTGTCCATTTGGTCTCAGTGTTCTCTGTATTTATCCCTAGGACCTGAAAGCTACCTGCGAGCGGACTCCCAAGAGCCCTCCCCCTTTGATTCCCAGCAGCCAACGATGTTGGAAGAGGAAGAGGTCATGATAGCCCATGCACACCCACAGGAAGTCTACAATGAATACGTGCCCAGGGGCTGCAAGAACAAATGCCATTCACACTTCCATGACACACTGGGCCAGTCGGATGACCTCATCCACCACCATCACGACTACCATCACATTCTGCACCACCACCACCACCAGAACCACCACCCCCATAGCCACAGCCAGCGCTACTCTCGAGAGGAGCTGAAGGATGCTGGCATCGCCACGCTCGCCTGGATGGTGATCATGGGCGATGGGCTGCACAATTTCAGTGACGGCCTTGCTATTGGTATGCCGCTACATAGCTGGTCCTTGCTGGTTAGCCTAGAAATAGGACATTAAATGATCTGTCAAATTTAACAACAACAACAAAAAAAATAGCTTGGTTTATGTGAGGATGTTGACTTCCAAAATTTTCAAAATACTTTTTTTTTTGGTCTACTTTGTGACAATGAAGTACTTAGTAAGTGTGGGCTACAAATCAGTCTCAGACCTGGCCCCACCTACTGCCCAAGTTGTACTTATCAATAGCCATGCTTAGGCTGGGGCCCTAGCACAGTGGTAGAGCACTTACATAGCGAGCCTAAGCCCTGGGTGTGAGCCCTTGCATCAAACACACGAAAGTTGTTCTTCATCCCTGAGTTCTTGAGATCGTGGTTTGAACATGAATGGTAGTTCTTGCCTCGCATGCATGAGTGCCTGGGTCCTAGACCCAAATGTGAAAGTACTGGGAAGTAGGCAGCAGAGGCTGCCAAGGGCGGAGAGGCAATGCTGCATTTCAGCCAGGCCTTGTCCTACTGGGCTCTGCTTAGGCTGCCGGGAGGGGAGGGGTGTCCACCCCACCACCACCACCACCACCCCCCCCACACACACACAGCTGGTAGATGATTGGTCGGCAGACTTAGCTTTTCGAATGGGAGGGGCTCTGTCTTGAGTCTCCTTGCGGAGAGGTCAAAGGATGCATGTCCACAAGTCTGATGGCATGGTGACTTCCTCTGAGTCCAGTGGAATGCCTGTGCACTTCCAAGTGCAGAGCTCTCTGCTAATCTAATTTACATTCTCAGCTCGGGGTTGTGTATGGTAGCAGTCCCTTCTCAGGTCCGTAGATGGCAGCTCATTGCTAGACAGCTGACATCACATATGCCTGTGCTTCCCAGGGCCATCTAGGCCTGGAGAGATGTACTCTGAGACGCCTTATTCAGAAGATAGGGCTGAGGCCAGTGAGACAGCTCTGGGGAGAGCCCTTGCCACCAAACCTGCCTGTCTGAGTTCAGTCCCTAAAATCCACATGAGGAAAGGAGAGCTCCAGCTCCCACAAGCCGTCCTCTGACCTCTCAAGGCCGTGCTCACACACAAGTAAAATAATTTTATTATTTCTATTATTATTATTATTATTGGGTACAGGATCTGTCTATGTAGCTCTGGCTCGCTTGGAGGTCCCTATGTAGACCAGGCTGGCCTAGAACTCACAGAGATCCTCCCTGCCTTTTCCTCCTGGGTACTATAATCAAATGTGTGGGCCACCACTCCCAGCTTGTTTTTTTTAAGTAAGACGGTGGAGGCTGAGCTAGGAAGATGGTGTTTGTGCACAGTGTAATGCCCTTGTTTTCTCATCGTCTCTGCGCACTGACAGGCGTTCAGGACCTCAGACTAACCCTGGCTGACTTCATTTAACAGGTGCTGCCTTCACCGAGGGTTTGTCCAGTGGGCTAAGTACCTCTGTTGCTGTGTTCTGTCATGAGCTGCCTCATGAACTAGGTAAGAGAAGTGTGTGAGCAACCTTTGCTGTGAGACTGAACCGTGCTGCCGTCGCTGGTGGCTAAGGAGCAGTCTACCAGGCTGCTTTATAGCCGAGGCCTTCCTTCCCGGCGTCTGCTCACCACGCTGCCCTGCTTTCTCGCCGGACACAAATGTGTTTCCAGCCCGAATTCTGACCCTACGAGTGCATAATGCCTGCATGGGTCCAGCGCTGCCTGGGTCACTTCCGCATTCTTCCTTTCTGTGTTGGCACGGTGGGGACATGAGTGGCTAGGGTCCTACAAGTACGTGTGCATGGCTGTCATCTCACCATTGGGAGGTAAAGGCAGGAGGATCAGGAATTGAAAGTCATCCTCATGCACATAGTTAAAGGCCAACCTGGGCTAAGGGAGACCCTGCTTCCCAACTCCCAACCCCCAAAACCCAGATAAGCCAGAACTACAGCATATATGGGAATACCTCTTACATTACACCAGGAAGTTAGGAAAGAGGTTCTACCTTGTGTGGTAGTAGCTCCGTGGTAAGGCACTTGCCTAGAATACGTGACAACCTAGATTTAGTCCCCAGTACCACCCAAAAGACAGGTGTGGGCCAACCCTCAGAAGGTAAGAGCACTTGAGGACCGGAGTTCAAATCCTAGCGCTCTCTGTTCCCAGAACCCCCGTGCTTTGGAGGATGGAGGAAGGAGGGTCACTGGGGCTTACTGACTGCCAGGCTAGCTCAGGCTTGAGTAAGGGACTGCCTCAGAGGATAAAGTGGAAAGTGACAGCAGGAAGTTCTGGGGCTGAAGGAAAGGAGCTGGTGACCGGTACTTCTCGTTTTACTACAATTTGCGCCTTCCCTCAGTTCATGATTCTTCTCGTGGGCACACGTTCATTCACTAACACTTGGACAGTTTTCACTTTTGTTCTTTGGCACGCGTCCTGCCGTCCAGAAGTTCTCCTTGGCACACACCGTGTAAGCCTGTGTCTCCCGCCCTTTGTCCCCGTTCTCAGTCCTTCCTGCCTGTGAGGCTCTTAGCATTTCCATCTCCGTGACTCAGTGGCTCTCGGGTGCTGCCTTTGTCAGTTGCCGACCTTGCATGTGAGTTCATACCACCCCTCCCTCTACTGCCAGATGTTTTACGCTTCTTAGTGTTTCTGAGGTTGGGTCTCTTGTCGTCCAGGCGAGCCTTATGCTCCCTGTGTAGCTAGGACAACTGAACTGCCGATGCTCCCGCCTGCAGCTACAGTGTCCACCCACTTAAAGACGGTACAAGGATACAGCAGGGGACATGCGCATTCACTCTCCGTCACTGACACAGAAGAAGCCTTCAGACGGTGCTGCATGACATCATTAAGTTTGTGAAACTGGGAGTCTGCTAATGCTGATCTAGCCCTGGGTGTTTTCTTTTTTATTCCCCTGGAAAAAGATGGAACTTTTTATATCTGAAAAATCTTTCAGACGTGTGTCAGAATTGTCTTCAGTGACTTTGCCCTCCTTGTTTTGTTTTGTTTGTTTTCTGATCCAGGCGACTTTGCTGTTCTGCTAAAGGCTGGCATGACCGTCAAGCAGGCGGTGCTCTACAATGCCCTGTCAGCCATGCTGGCCTATCTTGGAATGGCGACAGGGATATTCATCGGGCATTACGCAGAAAATGTTTCTATGTGGATATTTGCACTCACTGCCGGCTTGTTCATGTATGTTGCTCTGGTTGACATGGTAAGTTTCTAAAAAGTCAGAGGACACTGACTAAAGAAAACAGAAGTGCGTGGTTAAAAAGTCATTGCAGGGTCTGGGGAAAAGGCTTGGCTGTTAAGAGCACATACTACTCTTCCAGATGACCAGGGTTTGGTTCCCAGCACCCACATCCTATGACTCAACCCCATGCAGCTTCATCTCCAGGGATCTGAACCCCCCTCTAGGCATTGCACAAACACAAACCCACATACACATAAATAAAATTAATCTTTTTAATTAAAAGAAATATCATTGCAAAAATGGTGTTAATTCCAGTGGTGAGGCGGGATTGTGGATCCAGAAGGGTGATGGTTAGGACTGAGCTCATTGTCTTTTGTTGGTTTCCATTTATATACCTTTCTCCTACCCAAGGGTTACCAGGAAACACATGAAAACGCCTCCCTTTGTAGAATCAGGCCCTGGATTGTCTATGAATTCACAGTAATCCCAGCCCAGGCCATGTGTTGTCAACAGGCTTTACTTAAAATGCCCTTATTGACAAAGTAAAATTCCCTTATCACCAAGTCCACCTAACAGTCCTAAAGCAGTCTTCTTGCTACACTTGCATTCTGTGTGCTGTGAGGGCTGCCTCTGCATCAGAGGTGAACCTTAGGCCTGCCCGCAGTACCCGAAGCAGGGAAGCCAGTGTCACAGTTTACGGAGCAGTGGGTGAATGTTTACATGCTTGGGACCTAGTCAGCTGCTAAGACATGCTCAGTGCCCTACCGTAGTCAGTCAAGTTCTGGGACACTGACCAATACTTTATCCAGCCCCACCCTGACCTTCAGATTCTCTGGTTTGGCCGTTCTGAACGCTAACCTGTTGCTTCTGCCTCCGTAGGTGCCTGAGATGCTGCACAATGACGCTAGCGATCACGGATGCAGCCGCTGGGGATACTTCTTCCTGCAGAATGCCGGGATACTTCTGGGCTTCGGAATTATGTTACTCATTTCCATATTTGAGCATAAAATTGTGTTTCGTATAAATTTCTAATTAGGTCCTAAACCCTAGAGCAGCTTAAAGAAGTGTTGCTGTTTGTGGTTTGAGTAGATGGTAGAAGTACGTTTGTATGCTGTGCTACACAGCGTCTAAAACCAGTGGGTTTGCGATTTTTCTATCAAATTTTGCCATTTGTTATGCTTATAAAGTCAGTTCCATTCAGTAACATAAAGGTACGTCTTAGTATTTAAGTTATTCTGTTTTGGAAATGTAAATGATATGTGTGATCCACCAATATTACGCAGCTTACTGGATGTTTCGGCATGCCATGTTCTGTATAGTGTCTTTAATGCTCTTCTGTACAGCTTTAGCATTAGTTCCCTGCTGGAGTTGGGCCCCTCTCCTCGTGGTGAGAAAGAATGGACAGGAAACCCGAGATACCAACAGTTCACACTGAGCGTAGCCAGGAAACAGGAGGAGAGGAGAACGGGAGGATTGGGAAGCTGTATATTGCTTCGAAAAATCACAAGATTGGTTAAAACGTAGAGAGGGGAAATTCTAGATGTGTGTTTAAAGGGGCATGTTTAGTTCAGAGTACACTGGTGAATGTCTGTCAGATTGTTAACGTTCCTGTAAAATAAGTGAGACTTTTGATACACTTGGTCTGGTTTCACCATGTGTGAAATAGAGAAGTCTCAGCGTGTTAATCCAAGCCATGTGTCACTTGGCCGAGAAACGAGGATTTACATCTGCGTGTGGAGATGGGCCAAAAGAGTAACTAGTGTGTCCCCAGAAGACGTGATTTTCACCATAGTAAATTACACTTGAAGTCATGTGAATGTTCTGGTTGTCTAGGCTCCCAAATGGCAAGTATTAAAACCTTGATCCATGAGAGGACATTAAGACCTGTTCTGAAAATATTTTGACTTCTTGGATTCAGAAAGCACTTAGCTCTCTCTCTCTCTCTCTCAGTGCTTTAAAATGTCATTGTGAACAACTGTCCTTGTATGTATGACACTGTAGATACATTAGGGCTGTCTGTAGCACTATGTGGATGTTTCTTTAAAAATTAAAGTGTCAACCCAGTGTCAGACATTGTTCTCTTTCCTCTTACCATCTGAGCCACTGTTAAGCATGCATCTGAAGAGTCTGCTCACACCGTCTTCAGAACTTGTTTATCTTGCAAGATGAACGCTAGACCCAGAAAAAACTTCCAGCCTGACATAGTGGCACATGCCATTACTCTCAGCACTTGGGAGGCAGAGGCAGGTGGGTCCCTGCAAATACAAGGCTGGCCAGCACTACTGAGTATGACCCCGTCTCAATACGAAACTTCTCCCCATCTCCCCTACCCACCCGGATAACTGTTGTACTTCATTTCTATAAAGACGAGATGTCTAAGGACTGGAGAGATGGATCTGTGGGTAGGAGCCCTTACTGTAAGCACAGTAGGAGGAGTTCACAGCCCCAGCACCCATATAAAAAGGCAGGCAGTGTACTCTTTCTTGTGTAACCCCTCAGTGCAAGGGTCAGGGACAGCAAGATTACTGGGATTTGCTGTCTACCCCAAACCGAAGTCTAGTAAAAGACTATACAGGCCTCCACATGCACATAGGTATGCATATTTACATACATGTGTGCAGACATGTCAAAAATTACAGTGTCTAGTAGTTGTGGTTTGAATGAGAAATGTCCCCTTTACACTCCTGTTTGAACACATGGTGATGCCTTTTAGGATGATGGTGAAAGAAGTGGGGTACTCGAGGTGAACCTTGAGTTTCTCTGCTGGTTTGCTCTCTGCTTCCTGAGTGCAGATGCAGTGCAGCTGACTCGGTGTGACACCCAGCCTCTCCGCCCAACTTCTGTTACCAAACCTTCCCTGCCTCTCAGCCTCTCCCCAGGTCCCATGATAGGCTCCATCCCTCTGGCACTCACCCAAAAGCGACTCTTCCTCCATTAAGTCGATTTTTTTTCAGGGTATTTTATCACAACAGAAAAATAAGATACTGTTCTTTTATCTAATAATCTACACTAAAATAGACCAGCCAACTCACTTATATATTGCTTAATTGTATAGCCTTAGTTTCTGAATTCTTGATTTCGAAGGACATTTTAAAGAGCCGTGATCCGTAGTTTGAGCCCAGCTCTCTCTGACTTTGGAAGGGAGGGTAGATGGGTGCACATATGGTTATACATCCAGGTGTGTGCATATGCATGTGGAGCCAGGAGGTCACCTTGGGTGGCTCCTAAAGTCATTCACCATAATTTTTGTGAGAGGTTCTCTAACTGAACCTGGAACCCTTGGATTCAGCAGGGCCAGCTGGCCACACATCTCCGGGGGTCTGCTCCACCCTGCTAGCACTGAGACCACAGGTGAGTGTCACCCACGTGGCTTCTTACGTGGTTGCTGGGGATGCCAACTCAGGTCCTCATGCTTGTGTGGTCTACACTCTTATCTACTGAGCCATCCCCCAACCCCAGCTGTCCCTGAGTTTGAAACAAACAAACAGAAAAAGAAACAGTGCCTAAAGATGGAGGAGTGTTCAAAGTATTATTAGCTGCATTCTAAATAGAATCAGAGCAATTCCCCGCCTCCTCCCTAGGGTCTATTGGCAGGCTGTGAAACCATCATTTCTTTTCCCTCGTGCAAAGGGTTATGGGTAACAGAATTACTTGTTAGAGGGCCTGCTGGAAAGAGAAAAGCATCTTCTTGGCTAACTGACCTCTCTGCTCCAGAGAGCCATAGACCTGCTATACTGCTCCTACTATAGCTGTGCAAGGCGAAGAAAGGAAAACCAGGAACTGTAGAACAGACCAAAGTCGATGTTCAGGTGACTGAGTGAGACCACTGAAGGAAGTGGCTCTCCCTTTTCCCCCTTTTAACAGTATGGTTTTCCTTCCTTTCCTTCCTTGCTTAACCGATTCTAAGATTTAATATGTTATATTTTCATTTTTGTTCACTTTAAAGCTAATAGGATAGGGGAATACTATACTTACATAAATCCAGCAAGTTAGAAGAGATGGGACAAGTTTGTAAAAAACAAACAAAAAACAAGAATTACTAAAACTTCCCCAATAACCAATGAGCAATGTCAGTAGTGCTGGCTGTAAACTATGACCTCTCGGCCTTTTGACTAACATCAAGTATACTGTAATTACCAGAAAATTAGGATTCATAGTTAATACTTCTAAAAAAAATGAATTCCAGACTGAGATGATTTCATTGGTAAACTTGTAAATATTATATGTAAATATAATACCAGCACCTGAACACACTTACTACCAAACCTAATAACCTGGGTTCAGTCCCTGAGACCACATGATGGAAAGAGAGAGCCGACACCCACAGGTTGTCCTCTCGCCTCTACACTCATGCCATATACAGGGCATGTGCACATACATGTGAAAGAAAGAAATGTAATTAAAAATTTCTGCAACTCTAGCTCCAGGCAATCTGACACCCTCTTCTGGCCTCTGCAGGTACTACCCTCATGTGACCATATCCATACATGTACACATAATTAAAAAATAAATCGTTTTTAGATGATTATTTTATGTATATGAGTACACTGTTGCTGTCTTCAGACACACCTGAAGAGGGCATCGGATCCCGTTACAGATGGTTGTGAGCCACCAGGTGGTTGCTGGGAATTGAACTCAGGACCTCTGGAAGAGCAGTCAGTGCTCTTAACCACTGAACTATCTCCCTAACCCTATAAATAAATTTTATGGGGAAAAAAACCTCTGATAAGAACAATATGAAGAAACTAAACTACAAATCAAGGAGGGCAGTAACATGATCATTAGCTGGAAATCAACTATTTATGACAGAGAGGAAGAAACCTCAATAAACTACAAGTTAACATGGAGTCAAAGAGATTTGCTAGGCTCAGGAGAATAAGGCAAGGCTGTCTAATCTCACCACTTACTTTCTCCATACTCGGGAACTCCTAGATCTCAAAGTCAGGAAAATAAGTTGCATGCAGATTTGAAAGGGTGAGGTTGCTATTCACAGATAACATGACCATCCACATAGAAAACCCCGAGGAAGGAGACTGGAGATCATGTACAAAGTTCTGAGTTCAATTCTCAACATCACAAAAGAAAGTCCCAAGGTTTCAACAAAAGTTACAAAAAAACCCAAACAAACCTAAAACCCTCCTCCAACACTGGGATGTGGAATTGTATCAGTTACTTTGTTACATTGTGTGAAATGTATCAGTTACTTTGTTATATTGTGTGAAATGTGTCAGTCACTTTGTTATATTGTGCGGAATGTATCAGTTAGATTTGGGGACAGCAAGGACCAAAATACCTGAAAGAAACAAGGATTTCCTTTGGCTCACACTTTTAATCGTGTTCCACCTGTGAGGGCTTGCTCCACACACTCATAGAGAGTGTGCAGCAGGAGCATGAGGCAGAGGGCAACTGAGCTGGAATCAGAGAGAAAGGGGAGGATGCCAGCTCCTTTTATTCTGTCTGTGCCCCCATCCCATGGGGATGGCAGAGCTTGGACTCAGGGTAGGTCTCCCCCTGCTATTCCATTATTCCATCTGAAAATGCCCTGACAGACACATCAGTAGTCTTCATAGCCTCTTATGTGATTCTAAGCACATCTCTTACCCAGGCTCCAACGCTGACACACACACAAAATATATCAGATTTGTACTTACTGTCAGTGGGGCAATTGGAAGCTGCAATTTAAAATTAAGTTTGACTTACAACGGGTCCTACCAATATGTCATTCCCAAGTAGAATCCCAGCAAATGATGTATAAGATAATCACACTGAAAACGAACTTCTCAACTGGCCGCTGGCAATGTAGCAAGTTCATCTGGGATGAAACGTAGTTTGGTGCATTCTAACAAACATAGACAGTTATCTACATGATGACCCAGCAATTCCTCTCCTGAAGCCATTAAAACTTACATTTACACGAAAACTTGTTTTGTTCATGATCACCAGAAGATAAAGCCCCTATATTTATCAATCATCAGCTTTGTATAAACAGTACTGTGGTGTTCCTTAGTGCAATACTACTCTCTGAAATGCAAGTGTTGATGCATAAAACAGCCTGTAAGGTGGCCCTGCAGTGGGGGTGGGGGGGGTGGGGGGAGCTGGCCCCGCCCCTTGCCAACCAGGTCATGGCTTTCCTTAGTTGATGGCTCTCGTGAAGTGGATGAAACAGAGAAAGACTCATTCCCCATTGGGGATTGGGTGGTGCTGGCCACTAGGAATTTGACCAAGCTTCGGTAAGTATATGAACAACACAAATGAACTTGCTTTTTCCTTTTTTGGGGGGAGGGGGCAGAGGAAGGCACTGAGGAGGAGGGCAGACATGGGAATACTGGAAGGTGAGTGCTATCAGGGTGCATGATGTAAGACTCCCAAATAATTAATAATAAATAAAAGCAGCCTGTGGAGATGTCACTCAGGGGCGGGGGGGGGGGACTTGTTTTGCAGGTTTTCAAGCCCATAATAGTCTAGAAAAGATACCTGATCCAGGAGGGCAAAGTGAAAGCTTTCCAGAGTTACTGTGAAAACTGTGTGAGGTCATGAAGTAGCAACATAGGGTTTGGGAGTGATGGAGCCATCCACAGCAATTTGGGTGATAACTAGGCAAATCTATATGTGTATTAAATTTTATAGTAATCTGCAGAAAGAAATTCCTGAAAAATTTTTTTCTATAAAAAGGGAGGAGACAGAGAAGGGAGTGGAGGGAGGGACTAAGGGAAAAAGAGAAAGGCTTAGAGCCTGGAGAGATGGCTCTGAGGTTAATAATACTTGGTGCTACTGCAGAAGACTGGAGTTCAGATCCCCTTACCTTCGTCAAAGAGTCAGGACTGCCTGTAACTGCAGTTCCAGGGGATCTGGCCTCTGTGGGCACCTGGACCCAAGTGTGGACATAAAGAGATATATAAATAAAAAATGAACAATTTAAGTAAAAAGATGAGGGGCCAGAAAGGTGACTTAGTGATTACGAACACTTATTCTCACAAAGGACCCAGGTTTAGTTCCAGAACCTACGTGGTAACTCATCACCATCTTTAACGTCAATTCTCTGAAGCCCCTTTTCAGGTTTTGACGTCTTGGTAATGTTTTTAGGAAGTTAATTTTAAGTGTTTTTTGTCTTGTTTCTATTTTTTTTTTTGTTATATTTTATTACTTTCTTTGTTAGGGTTTTACTACTGTGAATAGAAACCATGACCAAGGCAACTCTTAGACAACGTTTAATTGGGGCTGGCTCACAAGTTCAGAGGTTCAGTTGATTATCATCAAGGTGGGAGCATGGCAGCATCTATAGAGGCAGGCATGGTGCGGGCAGAGCTGAGAGTTCTGCATCTTCATCTGAAGGCTGATAGGAGAAGACTGGCCTCCAAGAAGCTAGTTTGAGGGTCTTAAAGCCCACACACCCACTCCAACAAGGCCACACCTACTCCAACAGGGCCACACCTAATAGTGTCATTCCCTGGGCCGAGCACTGACATTACACCCAACACCCTTTTCTGACATTCACAGTTTCTGTGCGCAGGTGGTGCACATAAACTCACATAGACAAACATATACATAAAAAAACTACTTAAAAAAAACCTTTAAAAATGGATGTGGCTAGGGTGGTAGCAGACACCTTTAATCCCAGCACTCAGGAGACAGACAGGTGGATCTCTGAGTTTGAGTCCAGCCTTGTCTACAGAGTAAGTTCCAAGACAGTCAGGGTCACATAGTGAAACCCTGTCTCAAAGCTAACTAGTGTTTAAAAGGATGTGATACCTGGGCATGGTGGTGCACAACTTAATACTGGTACTCAGGAAAGGAGGAGAGCAGATCTCTGTGAGTTTGAGGCCAACCTGGCCCATCGTAAAACCCTGTCTCAGCAAAACAAAATGATATATTTTCATTTAATTTGTCTCTTTTGATTTAATTATATAATTTGTAACTAGTTTAAGCATGGATCTGAGTGTGTCCTTGTAGAGAGTTTGTACAAAACATTTTAATTAAACTTTGGGTTTTATAAATTGACAAAACGACTAAGAAATGATAGATACAGCTCAACTATTAGCCATCTCCCCGCTTTTCGGTAAATAGTTTTGACTTTGTAACCCCACTCCCACGCATGCTAGAATGTTACTGTCTTGATCTCGCGTGAGCCTTGTGGATCTCAGGTGTGCAGCAGCTTTGTTGGGTGCAGAAAGCAGTGCTCTGACTCCGTCATCCACTGCCTCCGCCTCAGTTGCTGCTCTCTGGCAGCACTAGGTGGACTCTGGCTTTTGGAGGGGAGAAAAAGTCACATGAAGTTGGGAGGGAATAGTGAATAGTGGTGTGGGGGAGACAGGGATTATGGGGGAAGGAAGGAATAAAAAGTGAATCCGAAAACTTACTTTTCAAAATATTAAGGGCTGGAGAGATGGCTCAGTGGTTAAGAGCACTGGCTGCTCTTCCAGAGGTCGAGAGTTCAAATCCCAGCAACCACATGGTGGCTCACAACCATCTGTAATGGAATCTGATGCCCTCATCTGGTGTGTCTGAAGACAGTGACAGTGCACTCACATAAGTAAAATAAATACATTTTTAAAAAATTAAATAAAAGATTTAAAAATGAGGACTAACACGTAAATAAATTTAACTAAGAAAAAGAAGAATTAATTTGGAGCTAAGGATCCAGCTCTGTGGTAGAGTGCTTGCTTAGAATGTACTGGCTGAGACTGCAACTCTCCATAGCCCCCACCCACATATACAGAATTAGTTTCATTCAACATAGATATTCAAGAGCTATATGAAGAGAACTTCAAATCCTGCTGTGGTCATAAGTGTTTGCATGTATGCAAAGGTATTCCCCCTATAGATAGAAGGAAGGGACTACACACATGATCTGAGAGCTCATGGGAAAATGATAACTTTACATCACAGGATTTCAGCCTTTCTCATGAGAGGAAATGTGATTTTATTTATTTATTTTTGATGATTTTTTTGTTTTGTTTTGTTTTCTGTTTTTGTTTTTTGTTTTTCAAGGCAGGGTTTCTCTGTATAGCCCTGGCTGTCCTGGAACTCACTCTGTAGACCAGGCTGGCCTCAAACTCAGAAATCTGCCTGCCTCTGCCTCCCAAGTGCTGGGATTAAAGGAGTGTGCCACCACTGCCTGGCAGGAAATGTGATTTTTTTTTAAGGGGGAACAAAGGATATGTACTTTAAACAGGAGCCAGGTGACTAGCGTTCATGTTGCTAAAATGTGCTACCCAGTCTGCTGAGGGAGAAAAGTCACCAACGGTCTTACCTAGCTGTAAGCTATGAAAGGTATGATATCAAATCGCCAGGTAAGATGTGCCCACTGGTTCAATGGTGGCATAATTGTTACGTGGGTAACCACCTGCTTTCTGGATTCGTGACTTGTCTCACTTAGGGTTTCATTGCTGTGAAGGGACATCATGACTAAGGCAACTCTTACAAAGAAAAGCACTTAATTGGGGCTGGCTCACAGTCTCAGAGGTTCAGTCCATTACCATCATGGCGGGAAGTACTGCAGCGTGTAGGCAGACGTGGTGCTGGAAGAGCCGAGAGCTCTACACCTTGATCCGCAGTCCGCAGAAGGGGACTGTCCTCCGCAGGCAGCCTGGCAGGACGGAGGCTCTGATTCCACACTAAGTGAAACCTGAGCGCCGGAGCCCTCAAAGCCCACCTACACAGTGACGCACTTCCTCCGACAAGGCCACACCTCCTAGCAGTGCCAATCATTCAAACGTGAATCTATTGGGGGCCAAACCACCATGAGGCCTGATGGAAGTCTTGCCTGATACTGTAAACAGGAGGTCAAGGAGGGGACCTATTAGTGCATTGTTAAACGACCTTCTTAATGTTTACGCCCATAGATTGTTCTTGCCCTTGAGACGCGCCTCCATGCAATGACTGATGGCTAGTGATCACAGCTGGCCAGAGTGCTGAGGACAGGTGACTGCTGAGCGTTCAGCCCCAAATGGAGCATCTCTACCTTCCCTGCAAGGAGTCGAAGGATGCAGAGGATGCTATGAGATGCATCTTCTGGACGTGGTGCGGCTGTCGTACTTGTGAACTCAGTTACTTTTCTACTGCTGCGATAAAACGCCATAGGCAAGGCAACTATGGTAGTTTGAGAATTCACAGGCTCATATATTTGAATGCTTAGTTACAGAGAGCTAAACCGTTTGAGAAGGATTAGGAAGCGTGGCCTTGTTGGAGTAGATGTGGACTGTTCTGTTGTGGATGAGCTTTGAAGTTTCAAAAGCCCCCACCAGCACCCCAGCCCCTCTGGACTAACCCTCTCAGACTGTAAGCAAGCTCCAATTAAATGCTTTCCTTTATAAGAGTTGCCTTCGTCATGGTGTCTCTTCACAGCCATGAAACCCTAACTAAAACAAGTGGGAATAAAGAAATTTATTATTATTATCATTATTTTTAAAAATAATAAGCTGGGCAGTGGTGGTGCATGTCTTTAATCCCAGCACTTGGGAGGCAGAGGCAGGTGGATTTCTGAGATCGAGGTCAGCCTGATCTACAGAGTGAGTTCCAGGACAGCCAGGGCTATACAGAGAAACCTTGTCTCGAAAAGCCAAAACATAATAAATAAAAAATAAAATTAATAATAATAATAGTAATAATAATAATATCATTATTTTTAGTGGCAGGAGCAGCAGAAGATAACTTGCCGGAGTCTGCTCTCTCCTTACACCGGATATTCAGTTGTCGAGTTTGGCAATAATGCCGTTTCCTGCTGAGCCATCTCCCTGGTTGTATTGGGTGATTTTGTGTATCAATTTGACACAAGCTAGAGTCCTCAGAGAGAATGGAGCCTCCGTGGAAATGGAAATGCCGCCATGAGACCCAGCTGTAAGGCATTTTCTCAATTAGTGATGAATGGGGGAGGGCCCAGCCCATGGTGGGTGGGGCCATCCCTGGGCTGGTCGTCCTGGGTTCTATAAGAAAGCAGGCTGAGCAAGCCATATGGATTGAAGCAGTAAGCAAGCAGCAGCCCTCCATGGTCTCTGCATCAGCTCCTGCTTCCAGGTTCCTGCCCTGTTTGAGTTCCTATTCTGACTTCCTCTGGGGATAAACAGTGCTGTGGATGTGTAAGGTGAATAAACCCTTTCCTCCCCAACTTGCTTTTTGGTCATGTTTTTTTTTGTCAAAGCAATAGAAACCCTGACTAAGACAGCAGTCTTCAGTTTTTCTTAACAAAAACAAGCAACAAAAGAGGCCAATTGAATATTGGATAGGATCGTGACATAAAAAGAACACATTGCACATATATGTGTTATACACATGTACTTATACATGTACACATGTACATGTAATTTATTAAAGGTTACTGGAGTCCTCTATGTAATTCCCCTCAGCTCTCCAAAGAGCCCAATAATATTCACTCTATCAGTTCTATAATGCCCATGAATGAAGTTCTATGAGTTTAATTGCTCTCATGAAATTTCCAGAAAGTATCGATGTCACAGTCAGGACTCAAGATCTTGTCTACTGATCCCTCCCCGACTCCCGCCCCTCCAAAGCTGAAAACGTTGGGAATTTAGATTAGGCATTCTTGTTCTGAGAGATACTTCCTGCTCTAAATCCTGATTTTCTTCTATTCTATTTCGTTTGCGGCATGGGATTCCTCCACTGTCGATGAGCGCACATCCTGAGCTGTGAGGGCTCCGCTGGTCATGGATTTTGTTTTCTCTTCACCTCCCAGGAAAGTGTGTGGTTCTGAGTATTGAGGCATGATGTACTTAGGAGGTGCACCCATCAAACAGGCTGGACTTGTTTGGCTGCACCATAAAACACCAGAGAGGAGCCAAAAACACAGAGAGGAGCCAACCTAGTAATCCAGGACTTAGCTAAGCATAGCCTGATCATTTGAGATCATTTAGGAACACTGTCCAAAGAATGAACTACTGCCAAGATGGATTTACAAGTCTTTTTGGAGCTCCTACTGTGAACAGAGACCTTCTACGTTGGTGGTGTTCTGTTGTGTTTTCTAGAAACATTTTAATAACAGTTCAGAAAAGCATACCAATAACCTGGCATCCCACAGGTTTTTATCCGTGACGAATGTTGTTTGTGCCAAATCAGAATCTAACTACAGTTAAATGGTGACGGTGACACCAATAAACAAGTACACCCTCTCCCGTGTCTGGGAAGTTGTCCCAGTGTACTACCCAGGCTAGCTTTGAACTGAGGAGGCCAAGCTAGCTTCAGGCTGGCAGCAACCTTCCTACTTCAGCCTTTCAAATGCTAGGGCAATGGACATGAGCCATCCAACCAACACATTGATACACGATGTTTTGCTAATTGGACTTGCACCTCCCCCAGGAAGTACAGTTGAGCTGACCCTGTTGGCGGAGCCCAGGGTGAGCCAGCCCCAAGAGCGTGTGAATGGGTTGGCCCTGTCATTTGTCTGTCATGGTGGCGTGGGCAAGGGAGAGATGCCCTCTTCCACCCTCACCCCTCACTACCTATGGGAGGTGGGCGACCTGGTCTTCCAAGGTCATAAGAGCAGGAGAGCTGGTCCTGCCCCTCATTGGCTGCAGCATTTAGGAGAGCATGCCCTCCACCTCACCTGGGTGGCACAATAGAGATGGCCCTGCTGCCGTGGGTAAGAGTAAGCTGGCCCTGGGGGCGGGAAAGTTAAAGAGCTGTCTCTGCCCCTTGCCAGTTGGGACACTGGGTGAGCTACCCGGGACAATGCTGGAGGTCTCGGCCTGGTGGTGTGGGCGTGGGAGAGCTGGTGATCTAACCAGCTTAACTACCACCCAGGCCCTTGAGTAAGTCCTCCCCAACGTCCACCCCATCAGTGAACGGCTGGAGCACATGAAGGGGCAGGTCCTGTAGATCCAAAGCTGCAGGATCTCCAGGACACAGGGCATCCACAGGATATGCAAGAGGGGTCTCCATGAGGACCCAGTATTGGTAAGTAGCAGAAGCCAGAGGCCTCGAACCAGACTGATGATGCATTGTAATGAACATTTACATTTGTAAGTAAAGAAGTAGGAACAAAAGTGTGTGTGTGTGTGTGTGTGTGACACACTGGGACACGTCGCAGTTTCCACAATGAGACTTTTTTTTTCCTTTGCGGGGAAGATTGCAGGGGCAGAGGGTGAGTGGGAAGGGGTAGGGAGATGAGGGGTTTGTTGTGCATGATGTGAAGTTCACAGGGAATCAATAAGAAGTTAAATTTAGGAAAAGAATTATGGGGTAGAATATATTCAGTGCATATTATATAGTTGTATGAAAATATCTACATAATGCAAAGAAAAAATAATGTTAAGAAATCAGGTGTCGGGGCTGGAGAGATGGCTCAGCGGTTAGGAGCACTGACTGCTCTTCCAGAGGTCCTGAGTTCAATTCCCAGCAACCACATGGTGGCTCACAACCATCTGTAATGAGGATCCGATGCCCTCTTCTGGAGTGTCTGAAGACAGTGATGGTATACTCACATACATGAAATAAATAAATAAATCTTTTTTTAAAAAAGGAAGACAGAAATCAAGTGTTTCTCCTGAAAAAGCCCAAACAAGGTATTTGATTTGTGATTCAACTACAGTTTTGATAGTGGAGTCTCAGATCTTATTGATCTGCCAGAAGAATTCAACAGCTGACTTCCTGCCTTCAAAAACATCCTTCCAGGTGCCAAGATTCCACACCACTGGTTCCCTGATGCTGGTGGTTATTACACTGGATATTTGTAGTTCATCTCTTCTCACTTTTCCAACATCTGGGCATTTGGGGTACCCTGAACTCAGCCCGTGACCCCCATCTGTCTACAAGCCACCTTACTTGTCTCAGTTGTAGATCCAACTGTCTGTAACTCACGATCCCCAAATTATAGCTGCAGCCCAGACTGCCCTGAATCCACCCACCTAACACTGCCCACTTAAATTGCAAATTTAATATGAATTCCTGTTGTTTTGCTCCTCAAATCTTTGCCTTCCCGCTGTCTTCTCTGTCTCGGCTAATGATAACGTCAGCCTTCCGGTTTCAGCTCAGCTGAAAACCTTAACATCTTTGTCCTCACTGTCTCTCATCTGTATTCCCGCCAGTCAGCCTGGTCTGAACTCCCCCGGAGCCTACCTGCTCCTCTCTTCCTATGCTAGCAGTAATTGGTCTCTGTAGATCTATGCTGTCCCACTCAGGTTCCTTTTGTCAGAACAAAACTGACAAAAGGTTCAGAGTGCTTTTGTTTTTAATTGAAATGCCAGACCATCTTGTTCTCCTGTTCAAGTGCTTTCCAAGAGCACGCTGTCTGTCGGAGTAAAAGCCAAAGCCCTTACAGGTCCCGTATGAACCGTCTTCTACTCCACGGGTGCCTTGCCGTCTCTTGGTTTCCTCTCTGATCACCGTTCAAGGCCTAGCCTGGGCTTGACATCCTGAATAGGTACGTGGTTCATGCTTCCCTCCTTTAGATCTTGGAACGTCATCTCAGGAAAGCTTTTCCTGGAAAACTAGTTGGAGAATTCTGGAACCCATACCTCCACGTAAGAAAAAATTTCTGAGAAATTTTGGTCTGTTTTAGCTGCTGTTGTAGACCCAGTGCCTGGCCCATATTAATTGTTGAGCAGGTCCAGGCGCTCTATGACTAGGACCACCAAGGACATTTAAACCTATTGGGTTTTGTCTTTCTGCAATGAGGAAGTGTGTGCAGCAGAGGGCGCCATAGAGAAGCAAATCTGAAGGGCATTCCTAGTACTCTGTATAGGTGTACCTGCCAAATAGAGGGCTCAAAAGGGCACCAACCTCCTCAACTTAAAGTTGACTCAATCTCAGTCCTGAGTTTGCTGTCCCTGCTAACTGTATGCACTGTGTGTATTGCAGCCCCCCTTTTATGAAGGCATTGGGTTAATAGCTGAGTATAATGTTACTGAAAGGCACTCTGCATGTACATGGTCACAGGAAAGTCCAGCTTTAACCCTCCAGACGATATCCGGACAAGGTATCTATCTGGGGAAAGTCCCCTTGTCACATCAACACCTCTTCAATTGAACGGTTCCCATAGTTCATCCCAAGGGGATTATTTCCCCAGAACAGGCATGGTGGGCCTGTTCGATGGGACTGACTCCTTGCATGAAAGGTCTGACAGAGGAGGTGGTACCTGATCTGAGGTGTTTGGGGGTTTTGTTGTTGCTGTTGGACAGTGTCTTGTGGTTACCTACCCTCAAACTCACTCCTAGCCAAGGATGACCTCGAACTTCTGACTCTGTTGCTTGCAGCTCCTGAGAGCTGGGGTTACAGGTGTGTGCTACCAGCCCTCTGGCTTATGTGGTGCTAGGGAACAGACGCAAGGGCACTCTCTGACCCTTGTTGCAGGCGGGTACTCTACTCACTGAGCTACAGCTCATCCCTGATCTAAGTTCCTAGTGAGAAATACAAATGGACTGGTAAGAAAACACTTTGTTTACTGTGGAGAAACATTTTGAAATAATGACAGATATAGAGATGGAATGCCTGAGGTTTGCTGTGGTGGGGTCCAGGAGGGATTTGGTATGTAAAGATTTGGCAAGGAATTGATAATTATTGAAGTTGGTAATGGACAGAAGGAAATGTGTTGTATTTCTATTGTTTTTATGTTATATATTATTTTTTATTTTGGAAAATATCTACTGCAGGCCAGCCCCAAACTTCTGATCCTCCTGTCTCAGTCTTTGGTTTACTGAAATTAAGGGTATGAGCCGCTACACCCAGCAGGTTCATTGAATATTAAGCTTTGTATATTCTTAGAATTTTTCACAATAAAAATTCAATCTAGAGTTTTTCTTTTGTATTGTAGTAAATTACAGCTAACATATCATTTGCCAGTTAGTCCTTTTCAAATGTGAAAGTCAGGGGCAATAAATACACTTCAGTGCCGTACAATCTCCACTACTGTTGATAGACAGAACTCATTTGCATCCCAAACAGAAACCCTGCGCCTATTCATAATAAGTTCTTCTTCCTCCTCCCACTTTTTTCTGTCTCCGTTACATGATATCTGGTTTATTTCACTTAGTGTAATGTTTTCGAGTGTCACCCATGTCGTAACATCAAACGGTTTACTTATATATGTACATTCTTCATTTGGAGCATCCTCTCACATGCTCATTCCAATAGACAGGAACCAATAGTAACAATCATTACCTGTCTTTAGTTATCTATTCATGTATTTAGTGTGGGTGTTCGTGCACCGCACAGCTTTCATTTAGAGGTCAGAGGACACTTCCTGGACAGTCAGTTGTCTCCTTCCATCATGTGGAGTCTGGGGATTGAACTCAGGACCTCAGGCTTGGTATCAAGAGCCTTTACCCAATGAGCCATCTCACCAACACCAAATAAACATTAAAAAAGAAATTCTCTTGAGATGAAGGAGGTAGCTCAGTAGGTAAGTGTCCATTGCTCAAATGTAAGGGTCTGAGTTCAGATCTCCAACGCCCACACAGTGGATTGAAACACAGAAGAGAACTGCTGTGATCACAACTCTCCTACAGCTAGATGGAAGATGGAGATAGGATAGTCCCTTCGAACTGGAAGGCAAGCTAGACCAAGTGTGCAGCAGCTTGTGTACACACACACATACACATACACACACACATACACTCACTCTCACACACATTCACACATTCACACTCTCACACACACAATCACTCATACAATAACTCACACACCCCCACACCCACACTCTCACACAATCAGTCATATACTCACTGACACATTTACACACTCTCACACACACAACCACTCACACACTCACTCACATACTCACATTCTCACACACAACACACACGTTCTCTTATACATAGCATATACACTCACACACAGACACATACACTTACACACAGACACATAAACTAACACACACATTCATACAATCACATACACTCTCTTACACACAAACTCATACTCCCAGAAAGAGAGCTATTCTAAAAAGGAAATTCTTACTATTCATGAATATCAATATTCTTAGAATAATCATGTCAGCCTTTATATATTCTTTGTCCCTTTATTTTGACAATGCTATTAATATACTAAACCAGGGAAAGCAATTTAGTGTGAGGAAGGTAGATATGAACTACGACTGCGCTTTTCAGGTTCACTGAGATCTCAGCATAGGAAATGTAAGGTCTAGAGATTAGAGAAGGGTCTTAATACATTTGGGTGTTTAATGGATAGGAGCAGTGGACAATAGGCTTGGGAAACAGAGACATTTGTCACCGCTAGAGGTTCAGGAGTGGCTTGGGCAGCTGTGGGAGGATTACAGAGCCATGAGAACGGCTCTTACATGTTTTTATTTTTTTTTTAAAGATTTATTTATTTCCTGTATGTGAGTACACTATCTCTGTCTTCAGACACTCCATAAGAGGGCTTCGGATCCTGTTACTGATGGTTGTGAGCTACCATGTGGATGTTTTTATGGACAACAGTGTTAGTTCTGTCAGAAGCAGGGCAGGTGGTTGGGGAGAGAGTTGATCACTTGTATGTACAAAACTAAAAAGTAAAGGTTGAGCTCTGAATGTCCAGGGAAAGAAGCTGCAACTACTCTTACTCATTTTTGGATAGTATTAGCAGCTTCCATTTTGAAAGTTGAGTTCAGTAGAGCAGAATGTACTTCCCTACTGTTTATGTCCTTTGAGGATATATTATATTAGGGACATTCCAGCGCAGTTGGGACAACCAATGCTATCTTTGTACTTCCTCAATTCATTATTTAGAATAGAATAAAAGGGTAATTAAGTTGTGAGCTAGAAACAGCTATTAGCCTAGGCATTTATTCATATATAAGAAGTCTCAGGGTCCCTATTTCAGGAAACAAGGAAAAACACGAGGTTAAAGATGACACTGATTACATCAAAATTCCAACCATCAGAAGGTTAGGTAGAAAACATGTTATCTACCTAACATCAGTGTGTCATGGTCCTTTTGTTGGAAGATGAGCTGTCAGTCACCCAGTGTCACCCTGGCTGTGGAACAGCATTTGTATGAACAGGAGATTCAACCAAAACATCTCATCTCCATTTTCTTTGTTTCCTAGAACTTATTTAGTAATACTGAAAATTCTGTAGACATCCACGGGGATGGAAGTACAACAGATTGCCTTTTTTGATATGACATGTGTTCCATCTTTTTTGTCAAAGAAGGTTAATTTTTACTAGTTTTTATTATGTCGTAAGTATTTGAGTTAATACCTGAATGCACAGGCAGGTGCCTGAGAAGTTCTGAAGGGGCCAACAGATGCCCCGCAGCTAGAAATAAAAGTTGGTTGTGAGCTTGTTGCTGTGGGTGCTGGGAATTGAACTCCAGTCTTCTGCAAGAGCAGCAAGCACTCTTGACTGACCAGTCATCTCTCCCCTTCACACACAGGCTCCATCTTTATACACCAATATTTTATCAACACTCTGGAACCTTCTGCCATTTAACTTGTTGAAGTCCTTTCCATTCAGCTCTTCTCTGATCTGCTCTAGAACTAGAAGCAATTGGTACAAGGGCCTGATGAGCCTGCTTAAGTGAAGGGTGAGGGCTGGGACAGTTCATATCTACTGACACTCAGGCTCAATTGCTTTCTCCAATTTACTGTGTCAGTGTATTATCAAAGCAGAGGAGAACCTGAGACTTGACTAAAGACCAGTTTATTCTAAGAATATTTTTATATTGCAGATAGTAAAATTATCTTTTACAATTACAAGTCTTTTAATTTAATTCATAAAACATACAAGGTGATATCAGCTGACAAGGGTGTTTAAACCTAGAGACCTGTAACTAAATTCTTCTGTGGGTTTTTACTTGCAGTGCTTTTAGATAAACATTTGTGTGATTCTTTAGCTCTGGGAAGCACAGAATTTTTTTTTCTTAAAATAAAGACATTTAGTGTGTGTGTTTGTGTTTGTGTTTGTGTATGTGTGTGTGTGTGTGTGAGAGAGAGAGAGAGAGAAGAAGGAGGAGGAGGAGGAGGAAGAGGAAGGGAAGGAGGGAGACACAGGCAAAGATCAGAAGATAACTTTGTGAAATTACTTCTTGACCTTTCCTTGGCTTCAGAGGTTGAATTCAGGTCTACTGGCTTGAATCGTCCATTAGCAAGCATAGTACCTGCTAAGCCATCTCACTAGTCCCAGGGGCTGAATTCCAACTCAGTTCAGTGACAAATATCTTTGTTAGCTGAGCTATTTCATTGCCCTCACAGACCCTGATTTATATATTTGCACTTCTTCTTCTTCTTCTTCTTCTTCTTTTTTTTTAAAATTTATTTATTATGTAAGAACACTGTAGCTGTCTTCAGACACACCAGAAGAGGGCGTCAGATCACTTTACAGATGGTTGTAAGCCACCATGTGGGTGCTGGGATTTGAACTCAGGACCTCTGGAAGAACAGTCAGGTGCTCTTAACCGCTGAGCCATCTTTCCAGCCCTCTTCTTCTTCTTCTTCTCCTTCTTCTTCTTCTTCTTCTTCTTCTTCTTCTTCTTCTTCTTCTTCTTCTTCTTCTTCTTCCTCCTCCTCCTCCTCCTCCTCCTCCTCTTCTTCCTCCTCCTTTTTCTCTCCTCCTCTTTCTTTCTCTTCCTCTTCTACTAAGATGTATTTATTTTATGTATGTGAGTACACTGTTGCTCAGAAGGAAGGTGTGGCCTCGGAGTGGGTGTGGCCTTATAGAAGGAAGTGAGTAACTAGGAGTGGGCTTGGGGGCTTCAGAAGCACAAGTCAGGCCCAGTGGCTCTGCTGCCTGCCTGCCTAGATGTAGAACTCTCCTCTCCAGCACCCTGAAGGTCTGCATGCCACCATACTTCTCATCATGACGATAATGGATTAAACCTCGGAATTGTAAGCCAGCCCCAATGAAATGTTTTTCTGTATAAAAATTCCCACAGTTATGGTGTCTTTTCACAGTAATAGAACCCTAACTAAAACATACCTCTTTTCTCTTTTATCTATATTTGGTAAACACAAGATCCCTCATTAGGAATTTGGTGTTAGGCTTGTGAAAGGAGCCTGATATAGCTGTCTCCTGAGAGGCCCTGCCAGAGCCTTACACGTACAGAGGCACAGAGGCGGATGCTCTAAGCCAACCATTGCACTGAGCATGGGGTCCCCAATGGAGGAGTTAGAGAAAGGACTGAAGGAGCTGAGGGGGCTTGCAACCCCATAGGGAGAACAACCAACCAGTGCCCCCAGAGCTCCCAGGGACTAATCTATCCACCAAGGAGTACACATGGTTCTGGCTGCATATGTAGCAAGGGAAAGCCTTGTCAGGCATCAATGGGAGGAGAGGTCCTTGGTCCTATGAAGGTTTGATAGATGTTCCAGTGTAGGGGAATTGAAGGTGGAGAGGTGGGAGTGGATGGGTGGAGGGACACCTTCATAGAAGCAGGGGGAAGGGGGTGGGATAGGGAGTTTCCAGGAGAGGGGAAAACCAGGTAAGGGGATAACACTTGAAATGTAAAAATAAATAGATAAACAAATGAATAAATAAATAAATGAATTTTTGCATATATATTCATCAGAAAGATAAAAGAAAGAATAGGAGGAATGATTACAGCCCATAAGGGGCTAGGAATCCCAACAATTCAGCTAAGGTGGACCCTTGGGGCTCTCAGAGACTGAACCGCCAACCAAAGAACATACTCAGGCAGGACCTGGGTCTCCCTACACATACGGAGCAAATGTGCTGGTTAGTCTTCATGTGGGTCCTGAACAAATGGAGTGGGGGCTGTCCCAAAAGCTGTTGTCTGTACGTGGGATATGTTCAGAAAAAAAAAGTAATTTGGTAGTAATTAAAATTTGAGGAATGTGACTGGAGGTGTGGTTCAGTGGTGTTATATCTTTAGCCTGCATGAAACCCTGGGTTCAATACTCACCACCCAATAAACAAGTACGTGTAATTAATAGATGGAAAACTTTTAGTAAACAGGCATTCAGGCATTCCCACTGGCTGCTCTCGGGGACCTAGCAGCAGCTTATGTCATCACCCGCGGTTGCCAGATGCGCCAGGTGTGCTAGTGTGTGCATAAAAGGGCCCCCTGACACCCCAGATCTCTCTCTCTCAGTCTTCGCTCTAATCTCTCTTGTTCCCTCTGTTTCTGTCTCCTTGTCTCCCTGTCTGTCGGTCTGCCTCTATCTTTCCTCGTGTCCCCACTCTGAGACAGCCTTTTGCACTCCCCCTCCCCCAATAAACCTCTTACAGTAGATCTGTTGCATGATGTAATTTCTCTTGGCACGGGTCTATGAAAGGTACCCCATGACCCTCCCTCGCTCGCATTATATCCTATAAGAAATACATTTATTTTTCCTGTTGTTTATTTCTTCTCTTTTGTACTGAGGCAAAATTCACATAAATGGGGAAATAACCATTAAGTTTCATTTTTAATTCTTTTTTTTTTTTTTCCGAGACAGGGTTTCTCTGTGTAGCCCTGGCTGTCCTGGAACTCACTCTGTAGACCAGGCTAGCCTCAAACTCAGAAATCGGCCTGCCTCTGCTTCCCAAGTGCTGGGATTGAAGGCGTGCGCCCCCACCGCCCGGCTGATTTTTAATTAACTGTCTTTAAGCATATTAGTCAGTGGTGTTTAGTACATCAAGACTCCAATGTAGTTATCAATTCTATCTAGTTCCAGAATACTTTCGTCCCTCCAAAAAGAAATTTCCATTGAGCGGTCACCCATTCTCCCAGTCCCTATGGCACCACTTTTTATTTCTGGGCTAACCTACTCTGGATATTTCATATAAATGGAATCACAAAATATCCATCTTTTGTGTCTGTCTTCTTTTTGTTAGAATTATGGCGGTTTTTTTTTTTGGTTTTTCAAGACAGGGTTTCTCTGCATAGCCCTAGCTGTCCTGGAACTCACTTTGTAGACCAGGCTGGCCTCGAACTCAGAAATCCACCTGCCTCTGCCTCCCAAGTGCTGGGATTAAAGGCGTGCGCCACCACCGCCCGGCTTGGCGTTTTGTTTTGAAACAGAATCTCACTGTGCATCCCTGCTTGGCTGGGAGCTCCCCGAGATCTACTTACAGCTGCGTCCCAAGCACTAGGATTAAAGGCGTGAGCCACTAGTCCTGGCTTATGCATTTTGTTTTGGTTTTTGACAGGGTCTTAAGCTTTCATAGTCTAGCTTGGCCTGTAATTTATTACATACATTCATGTTCCTCTTACCTCAGGCCTTAGCACAACTGACTCCATGATGGAAGTGCCATTCAGGCCATAAAACTCAGCACGTAGACATTATCACCTGCCAAAATAAAAACAAAGGCCCAATCCGTCAAAGCTCATAATTCTTGGAGGTCTCTAAATGTACTAACCTTAGTTTTTGGCTTCTGTTCCTCTGCTTCTGACTAAGTGTTCTTGTTCACTGAAATATGTCAACACAGGACATGCCTTTTGTGTTTAAAACCTCACCCTGAGAAAGGCTCTTATTACACTGGGATCCTGAAGATCACAGCATGCTGTCGAATAAAGACTTTCAATTGCCTTAAACCGAGTAGTCTTCTCTGGTGGACACGCTACACCACCACCACCCTCCACAGGATTCCAATGGATATAAATCATTTTACCTCTTCTTTTCTAATTTGTGGTTAAGAGATGAAAACAAAGCTCACTCCTTTAATCTTAGCACTCAGTAGGCAGAGGCAGGCAGATCTCTGTGAGTTCAAAGTCAGCCTTGTCTACATAGAGAGAAGTTACAGGACAGCACACTTACATACTTCTCGGTTCATAGAAAATACATGTTTTTTTAAAAAAAAAAAAAAACCCTGGGTGTGGTTGTGCTCACCTTTCATCTAGCACTCAGAAGGCAGAAGCAGACAAATCTCTGAGTTGAAAGCTAATCTGAGCTAGGTGGCTCGTTCCAGGACAGTCAGGAATACAGAACGAGATCCTATCTCAAAAAAGAAAATTTTTTTAAAATAGGCATTAAATGGTATTTTTCTTGTTTCAACTTAAAACAAACAGATCCACTAACTCCATCTTTCAAGTCTCTATGTACGTGTTGTGATGTGTATCACGGAATATCACTCCTGGTGTGGCTTACTGATGTTCGGCCGCTCGGCTGTGGGCAGTAGTCACAAGAAACACCATGGATGTATTATTTTTTTTCCCTGTATTACTTAAGTTTTGATGAATTGTGTTTCTTTTTTTTGCGATCCTCGGTCTTGAATCTGATACAAAACAGCTGACGGTAAACTTTGCTGTTAAGGTTGAAGATGTTGCATAGAAATATTGGACAGCTTTCTGAGGGTAAGAAAATGCCTAGAGGTAGCCATCGCCCATTCCTTCTTCAGTGTTTTGCAGAAGCATGGTTCCCATCTGTATGTGTGTGGCCAGGCTACATACACACCCCATACAGCTTACACACAACACACATATATACAAACATATACACAACAACAACAACAGCAACACACACACAGTGTGGTGACTGTCACTCATGTAGTCAAAGCCTTCAGGGTCTGGGTGCTCTTACATGTGTGTAGAGTACAACAAAGAAGTCAGGAAGGTCATGACCCCATGCTTCCAGTGACACACTGGGGATGCCTTTTGCATACTCTTCCCTGGGAACAGGAATAACTTGTAGGAGATTGGCAGTTAGCAGTGAGGACACAAAGCACCTTCTAGGTCCTGGGTTTCTGAAATTCAAGATACCTGGAGTATCAGGAAAAGCAAGTACTGAGGGAAGGGCTTGGCCCAGGCGGCCACAGAGCAATACGACTGGGGTACAGTCTTGAAAGTCTTGAAAGTTGGCAATATCTGAGTCTGGAAAGGAAAAAACAGCCAAACCTTGTGGATCCCTTGGGTGAGTTATACTGGTTCTTGTTTTTTGTTTTTGTTTTTGTTTTTTTGTTTTTTCGAGACAGGGTTTCTCTGTGTAGCTCTGGCTGTCCTGGAACTCACTTTGTAGACCAGGCTGGCCTCGAACTCAGAAATCCTCCTGCCTCTGCCTCCCAAGTGCTGGGATTAAAGGCATGTGCCACCATGCCCATCTGGTTCTTGTTTTGATTTTTTTTTAATTCTTTTATTTTTACGTGTTATGCATGCATACATGCCTACAGTTTTCTAGGCAGCCAGAATAGGGTGTTAGATTTCCTGGAACTGGGGTTACAAGAGGTTGCGAGTCACTCTATATAGATGCTGGGAATTGAAATCAGGTCTTTTGCAAAATCAATTAACACTCCTAATAGCAGGGTCATTTTTCCAGCCCCCAACCCCCTTTTTGAGACAGGGTCTCATTATCCTAAGCTGGTCTCAAACTTGCTGCGTAGCCAGGACTGAACTTGAATTTCTGATTCTTCTGCCCTCAACTCCCAAGTGCTGGGATTGCAGGCATGGGGTTGCAGATGGCTAGGTTGTTTTTGCTGTGCTGGGGAAGGAAGACAGAACTTCCTGCATGCTAGGCTGCTGGGCAAAAACTCAACCAACTGAGCTAGGGCCCCACATTTGTTTATTTACTTATTTAATTACCATACTAAGGTTTGAACCCAGGGCCTCATGTGTGCTAGGCAAATGTACCAATAAGCTACAAGCCCAACTTGTTTTTTAGATAGGATTTTATACTACATTTCCTAAACTGGCCCCCAACACTTGGCTGTAGTCACTGGCAGGATTATGAGATCTTTAATGTCATCGATTATCCAAATTGGTCCTCCAAGGTGGCTACATCAGCTTATATTAATGTTCAAACCTGCTCACAGCTCTGTCATTACAGTTAACAGTGGCAGAGCAGTTTTTCCTAGAAAAGGCAGACTCAGAAAGCCCAGTTACAGCTCGTAGGGGGGTCTGGCCACGCCCGAGGATGCTGGCCCCGCCCCTCCAGACCCCGCCCCCTTCCCTCGCTTGTCTGGTTTCTTCCTTTTCCGCTCGGTTTGCCCCTCCCACTCCCGCCTCCGGGCGCCGTCTCCTTTCCCAGGGAGAGCAGCGCGAGGGGCAGGGCCCGGTGTGTGACGTCACTGCCGGCCGGGCGCCATCTTGCTGGATTGCGACCGGCCTCGGACTCGGGGGTGGTGGTGGTGAGGGCGTGGGGAAGGGTGGGGTGTGGGGGCGAGGCGGCGACGAGGGCGGCGACACTCTCCTCCCCTCGGCTCCACGGCGTGGGACGGCGCGAACGTGGTTTCGGAGGGATGTCCGCCTTCTCTGAGGCGGCGCTGGAGAAGAAGCTGTCCGAGTTGAGCAACTCGCAGCAGAGCGTGCAGACCCTGTCCCTGTGGCTCATCCACCATCGCAAACACTCGCGGCCCATCGTCACGGTGTGGGAGCGGGAGCTGCGCAAAGGTGAGCGGCCGCGCGCGTCCTGCCCCGGACTCCTGGGTTCTTGGGTCCAGGATCCTACTTCGGGCTCCGCAGTCTTTCCCCAGGTTTCTAGCTTCCCACCTCCAGCTCCCCTTGAGCAGGCTTCCCGAGTTCTGCCCGGGCTCCTCAGTGTTTCCCAGGTTCCTGGTGATTCTGTCCGGATTCCCTGGCTTCCCGCTCCGTGTCCCTGCGACCTCCCCTCGGTTCCGGGGGATGTTCCCCGGAGTCCCCTGATCCTGCGCTCTGCCCTAGGCTCCCCGCTTTCCACTCTGGACTCCTGGCATCTCGCGCCTCACCCCGGCTTCCTGGATCCCGCGTCCTTTCCCGGGCTCCCGGCATCTTGCCTTTGGCACTCAGTGAACCGCCCGACTGTCAGGGGTCGGACTCCTGGTGCTCGGCTTTTAGCCCTGGCTCTGCGCATCCCATCCGCGCTTCCCTGCGACGTGGGTCGCGGCTCGCTAGTACTGTCGTGGCGTCTGCGGGACGGGGGTTGGGGGGAGTGGTGTGTTCAGCTCTTCGTTCACCTGATGCGTCCCACAGAGCCGGTGCTTGGTCCGCAGTGACAGACTAAAAGTATAAATAACCAAAAAAGACCAATAATCTAACCTTGGATCATTATCGAGGTTTAGGCCCAGCATATGGAAAGAGTCTGAAATTCACTCAGTCGGCGTTTTTCTCATCCTGTAGTTTTTCATGGAGAGCATAGGAGAAGGAAAAAAGTACGTGGGGTTGAGAGTTGTGCCCTTTCTATGATAGATCAACTTGCTCACGTATTACTAATACAGGTGTCCCAGTTTTTGAACTGTGAGTCTAAAGGATGCGGAGTAAAGAGACCTTTCTTGTCAGGAAAGAGGATCTTGGCTGGCACATTTCTTTTAGCTTTTGGATTGTAAATGCTTTACCTGAAACTGGCCCAGAGCTCTAGGTCTTTCTGATCTACAAAGTGAGTTCCAAGTCAGTAAGGCTGCGTAGTGGGAGCCTGTCTTTTTTTCATCGGCTTAATCTGTATTTTAATTGTCAAATCATTGAATAGTGGCACTGTTCTTTGTTGTTGCAGACATATGCGTGGCTTTTGTATACTATGTCTGGGCTTTAACTTGTTTTTATTACATTTAAAAAATAGTTTTATCTGTACGATTGTTTGCTGTAATGTATGTGTGTGCTCTGTGTGCCTGGTGCCCACCGATGCCAGAAGAGGGCGTTGAGTTTCCTAGAACTGGAGTTACATACAAGTAATTGTGGGCCAACTGATTCGAGTATTGGAGACTGAACCCTGGTCCTCTGCAAGAGCAGCAAGTACTCAACTTCTTAGTCATCTCTCCAGCCCCCTTTGTTATTATACTTAGTGTTGTACGTGTGTTTGTGTGTCCTTACTTGGACATGGGTACTCATGGAGGACAGATTGTCTTCTGTGTTTGCTGTGGTTAAAAAGATAACAACTTTTAGAAAAAATTGAGCCACTGTGCCCCTTTTTCCCTGTTACTACTTGGGTTGGCTTCCAGCGTAGGGCTTGGAAAGTACGTAGCTCTGAGTTTTGAGAAGTCAGAAATTTCAAAGTCAGCAAAGGGTTTATAAATGAACACATGCAACCTACACCGAATTGAGACAGTAGGAAATGAAGAGAAAAGGGACAGGATTGTTTATACACTTTTTGCATGAAGAAACCTGGAAAGATTAGTAAGAGACAGTAATTAGAAAAAAAATAGACTAATGATATCAATGGTTGATTTGTTTGGCAATTCAAAATCATGATAAGCTAGGTATGGTGAGAAACAACAATACTGCTTGGTTAGTGGAAGAGTTAAAGAGGTATACTTGCTTTAGAGATGAACTCTAATGAAGTTGAAAGTATACACACACACACACACACACATACACATGCCTGTTGATTTCAGTGTTCTCTTACTAAGGATATATTCTGAAATAGAGCTCATGGGCACAGACTTGTGTGTTAAGCCTTATCACAAAAATGGAAATAACTTTTACTTTTTTGGGTGTGGAGTACTGTGGACTGACCCCAAGGCTTTGCACATCATATTGTTTTATTCATTCCCAACATAAGCCTCGGTCTTACATGTACAGTGATAGTCTCCTAGTGTACACTAGTTAAATGATTGCCATTAGCATTGTGCTGTAAGAGATGAGCATGCTGAAGTTGGTAAACAAAACTGTAGGCATGTGAAGAGGACATGTGGTCGAGGTCCTGTATGGTAAGGAAAGACCACTGAGGTATGTTTCCAGCCCTTAAAAAGTAGAAAGAGGTATTCTGGTAGTTAGAAGATGGCCTTTAAATTGGTGATATTCATGGAAATTAGTAATGCCCAGCAAAGTTATTTGTTTTATTTTTAATCAGACCTAGATACAGATGTGTATATTCTGCAGCCGAGGCTCCATCCAGTCAAGGCTAAGTATAAATGCTGCCCAACACAGTCATGAGCCTGACATGATGTGATCTTTTTTGTTTGTCTGTTTTAAATGTATGGTTTTGTTGTTCTTGGTCATTCTGCTGCACCATTCTTTTTTTTTTAAGACTTATTTATTTTTATTATTATAAATAAGTACACTGTAGCTGTCTTCAGACACACCAGAAGAAGGTGTCAGATCTCATTATGGATGGTTGTGAGCCACCATGTGGTTGCTGGGATTTGAACTTGACCTTTGGAAGAGCAGTCAGTGCCCTTAACCGCTGAGCCATCTCTCTAGCGGCCACCATTCTTTAGAAAAAATTTTTTAAAAATTTTTATTTATGTGTTTGGGTGCACATGGTATTTGTGTGCCTGAGACCTGAAGAGAGTGTTGAAACCTGAAATTGGAGTTAGAGATGGTTGTGTGCCACCATGTGAGTGCGGGAAATTGAACCTGGCCCCTCTGCAAGAGCAGGAAGTGCCCATGACTTCTCCAACCCTACTGTATAGTCTTTTTTTAAATTACTAAATTTATGAGTGTTTCACTTGCGTTTATATATGTGCACCATGTGCATGTAGTGCCCAAGGATGCCATAAGAGGCCGTCTCTCCTGAAACTGAAGTTACAGATAGTTGTGAGCCACCTTGTGGGATGCCAGGAGCTGATCTCTGGTCCTCTGCAACAGTTGCTCGTAACTAGTAAACCATTTTTGCAGCCCCTATTGCTTGGTTCTTGGTGTGAGTTTTGTAGATGACAGTGTGTTACAGTGTCAAAATCTTGAGCTCTCTTGATAGAGCTATGTGAAAGAGCATAACTGAATTAAATAACCAAATCTTGAGTTAAGCAGTCAGGTACAGACCAATTTGCCATTTAGAAAAGTTAGAAAAACGAGCAAAATCTAGTGTTTACATATACCTACAGTTACAGTGAATACACTTATCTCTGGTCTGGTCATGCTTACCGATAATTCCATCTTGGGAGGCTGTGGTATGCAAATTAAAAGTTCAAGTCCAGCCGGGCGGTGGTGGCGCACGCCTTTAATCCCAGCACTTGGGAGGCAGAGACAGGAGTATTTCTGAGTTCGAGGCTAGCCTGGTCTACAAAGTGAGTTCCAGGACAGCCAAGGCTACACAGAGAAACCCTGTCTCGAAAAACCAAAAAAAAAAAAAAGTTCCAGTCCAGTCTGGGCTGCATAAATAGACCTTGTCTCAAAACAAACAACAACCTAAACTGTGAAAAGCAGTGAGTGACTTACCATTAACTTGTAATGGTAACTAGCTCCCTCACAGTGAGCTGGCTTAGTCGGCCCGGCATTCTTTTCTCATCACAGGAAAGGCTCACCCGAGTGCCCGGCCACTTCCTTCAGTTTTGCTCATTAGTTTTAGTTAGAATCCTTTTCTGCTGCACCACGTGATCATGCACTAGGAAACTTTCCTCTATCATTTTGTGTTGTAGGTGGGGATTGGTGGTATGTTTTGTATGAAGTAGATAATGGGTTCCTTTGGGTTTTTCTGTTTCAATTTTTAGCTGTTTTAGTACAGCTTACTGTCTTTTGATGGAAGTCCTTAAGTATTTGTTGAATTTGTATTCACTGATAATGCTTTAGATTAGCAAGAAATGACATTCATAAAATAAGTTGTGTATTATTTGCTCTGATTTGTTTGGTTTTAGAAACAGCATTTGCTTCAAAATGTGTGTGTGTGTGTGTGTGTGTGTGTGTGTGTGTGTGTCTGAAGAGATTCTGTTATAAACTGATAGTTTTCTCTGTTGCGTGATACTGTTACTTGTTTCTATTTTGGAGTTAAAATTGAACAAGTTTCCACTGAAGTTTTCTAGTTGAAAATAGTTGATACTCTCATACAAACTTTATCTTTGAAGTTTTCTACTGCCATGAGGCTTGGTGTCAAGCGTCTCTGCCTGCTGAGCCATTTCAGCAGCCCCCAAATGTTAATTTTTCAAAGTATTACATATGTAGCCATTATTTGTTGTTCATCCTCTTTCTACTGCCTCCCATTTTCCTTTGGCTCAGTACCAGAAGGTTGTTGTAGAATATTGCTGTGTTCCATAAATCTCTCTCTCTTACTGATCTATTCTTCGGATAAGCCACATCGGTTGCTCCCAGTTTGCACAGTGTAGGGTCAGGATTTTCCAGGTTCCCTGGGTTGAGGATCCCTTTACTATCACAAGTTTAAGATTTTGTTTTTTTTGCAACAATCTCATGTAGTTTAGGCTGGCCTTAAACTCATTATTCTCCTGCCTCTAACCCGGAAGGGTTGGGATTATAATCTTATAATTCCATGCTAGTTTTTTTTTAAGTGGGAAGTATATTTGTATTTACTACATTTGATAAGTATTTAAAAATTACTAAATTGATTTCATGTAACACAAAGTGTTTTTGATGAAAGTGTGTTTTCTAAAAGAATATTAGGAAGAGGAGTGACTAATTTCTGTAGTGTTTGTGCGGCTGCAGGTACAGTTCAAGGCCTCCTGGTACGATGTGTGTGTGTGAGAAAAAGGAAAAGACACAGAGGAATTTAACATTATTGTAAAGGTAGTTCTGACTACACGGACCCCCAGGAAATGGTTTTGAAGAGCCCAGGGGACCCACAGACTATTTTCTAAGGAATATTTATATTTCCTATAAACTGGTCGTTAGATAATGAGCAGAAGATACTTTGTTGTGCCTTAAACGGACATGCTCCTTCTAAAATACCAGTTCCTCTGAATTGAAATTTCCTTCTGCTTTGTAATATTATCTTTAGTTTTTCTTTCTTGTGACTTGTATTTTTTCAAAATGGTGATTTTTGTTGTTGTTGTCTTTGTTCCCAGTTATGTAAAATACCTTCAATTTTTAATAAAAAATAAACATGCGCTCTTAAATTAAGCAAACAAGTGTAATTTTATAGGTTTAACAAAATTAGGGGAAAAGACTTATAAAATGGCTCAGTGGGTTAAGGGGTTGGCTGCCAAGCCTTTGAGTTCTGTTTCTGCTACCTACATGGTGGACAGAGTTGTTTTCCGACCTCCTCTTGCACAGTGCAGACCACACATGCCCATATAAAAGATTTCTTATGTGTGTTTGTGTGCATGGATGTGAATGTAATCTGTATGTGTGCACATGTCACTGGCAGAGGTTGAGGACGAAACCAGCCACCTTGTTGTTTGAGAGAGGCTGTCTCATCCAGGGCTCACTAGTTAGGCTAAGCTGGCTGGCCAGTGCTCGGGGGTCTGCCTGCCTCTGCCTCCCTCCTGGTTGCGTGGATGCACTGCCTGCCTTCCGTGGGTTCTGGGGATTGAATTCAGGCTGCACACCAAGCACAAGCCATTTCCCCACCTTTTTTTTTTTTTTTAATAAAATGACTTTTTCATTTGGAGTGTACAAGTTGATTGTTGCATTATTCTGTGGATAGTTGTTACAGTCTTCTTACTGGACTGAAGATTTAGCAGATAAAGTGCTACAACTATCTACAAGGAGCTCACATGGCGGCCAGAAAAGTGGATTCTGCTACCAAGTAACTGCAAATTGGGCCTAGCTTAGTTAGGGAATCTGGGAAGACTTTTAAAGTTTATCAGTGTAAATAGAATTTGCTAGAAACTGTTTTAAGAATACAGATTTTTTACTCTGGCTTTATATGTTTGTTTTCTTTCGTTACCTTGTAGCAAATGCTTCTCCATTCTCTGTCCTCAGCCACGCTGATCATTTAATTTGCCATCGACGTCTTCATGGGACATTTCCAATTCACAATTTCTGTTTTGGAGGAAGGAAGGGAACATGCATTTTATAGAAGCCTTTCATGGGCGTCTCCTCTGTCTGTGCCTTGCTGCCCTGTGTTCTTAGGTACCAGTGCCAGCCACACTGACTGATTTTTCATGGCTGGCGGAACATCACCTACTTCTCCAACGCCACACAGTTGTTCATTTATTCTTTTTTTTTTAAATCAGAATTTTCTTGTATATTCTTATTTTTCCTCTATTAACTGTTGAATTATCTTATTAGTTGCAAGAAAAAAGCATTTTGGTATTTGGGAGAGCATCATTTCAATCTGTTTCATCTTAAAGAAAGTTCACATCTTTGTGATGGCAATTTTTTTAAAAATCTGATAACTAGTCTTATTCTACATGAGTGGTCATTAAAGTGTTTCTCAAACTTGTTCACTGTTGTCCCTTCCTCTCTTGTCTTCCTTATGAAAAAAAGACTTAACTGAAGAAAGTAGTTGTGTTTTTGTAAGTTAAGAAAATGGTCTGTATTGCTGAATGTTTGTCCTGAAGCACTTCGGTCCAGTTTAGGAAACAGTTCTGCCTCAGAGACAGTTTAGTAAAGCTCAGCATGTCAGTATGTGTAAACTCCATAAGCGATGCTAGCGTTTGTTCCTAGGTTGACATTTTAAATTTTCTCATTTCTTACTTACTTACAGGTAGGGTCTTATGTCATTCTGGCTGGCCTTGACTTACTTGCTGTGTAGCTTAGGATGATCGTAAATTCTTGATCCTCCTCACTCTACCTCTTGAGCAATTTTATAGATTATTCTTTAAGACAAATTTAATTTATTTGAGTAGTCAAGGACTATATCTCAAACTACCAGATCTTCCAGTTTTCTTAGTAGTGTATTATAAAGTATTGGTTTTTGTTTCGTTTTGTTTGTTGAGTTAATAGTCTTGCTGTAACGTGGCTCTGTCATCTTGAGATATAGATATAGAGAGATATATAGAGAACTCCCTTTTAGCAGTGCCTGACTTCTGGCGGTCTTCTTGCTTCAGTCATCAGAGTTTCTGGCACTCCAAAGATACAACGTAGTATCTTTGATTGTTTTTTTGTTTTTGTTTTTGTTTTTTCGAGACAGGGTTTCTCTGTGTAGCCCTGGCTGTCCTGGAACTCACTTTGTAGACCAGGCTGGCCTCAAACTCAGAAATCCTCCTGCCTCTGCTTACCAAGTGCTGGGATTAAAGGCGTGCGCCACCACCGCCTGGTCTTTGATTGTTTTTTGAGAGAAGGTTTCCCTACATTTTTTTTTTTAAAGATTTATTTAAGTGTGAGTATTTTGCCTGCTCTTGTCTATGTGTCATGTGTGTGCTTGGTGCCCATGAAGGTCAAGAGTGTGTTTGATCCCTGGAACCAGAGTTAAGGAATTGTCGTGAAGCCACCATGTGGGTGCTGGGAATGGATCCCCAGTCTTGCAAATCCACTGAGACATTCTTGAAGCCTTGAGCAGAGACATGTGCTCGGTCTGAGCCTGCAGCCCACAGCCTTCAGAACGCTGAGCACTCCTCCTCTCGGGCTCAACTGGATCTACAGGACGGGCTTTGCTGCGTTTCGAGTTTGCCAGCTACAGATACGGGGCCTTAACAACCTTCTTAATCCCCTGAGCTCGTTGCCTCCCCACAATAAATGACTTTGTCATCCCCCAACACATACTGTTGGGTCTGTATGTCCCGAGTGTCACTCTGTCTCAGAGTTGTCTGAGCATTTCACATCTGTGAGTATCAGTCAGCTGATATGTTTACAGCTGACTGTTTAGATGGCATTAGTTCTGCTGTATACCTTAGCACACTCATAACTAGATGAAGTTTTAGACTTTTTTTAAAAAGAGCCAGGTGGTAGTGGCCCACACCTTTCCAATAGTTGGGAGACAGAGGCAGAAGGATCTCTGACTTCAAGGCTAGTATGTATGTTTGGATATTTCTGGGTGTGCGGATCTCTTTGGAGTCCTGAAGAGGGCATTAGACCCCCTGGTTCTGGGATTCAAAGCAATTGTGAGCCACCTACTGTTGGCTCAGTAACTGAACCTGGGTCCTCAGTAGGAGCCGCAAGGGCTCTTAGTTTCTGAGCCTCCACCAGATAGTAGATAAACAAATGTGATATATCCATTTACTGAAGTAATATTCAGCCATAAAAAGGAAGAAAGTGCTGATGCATATAGCAGAGTGGACAGGCCGGAGACACATCATGGGAAGTAAGAAGAAGCCTCACATACTATATAATTCTGTTTATATGAAATACAAGATTGGAGAGGATCATAGACTAGAAAGTGGTAGTTCAGATGTGAGGGGAGGAAGGAAATGGGGGGATAAATGCTTAATGGGTATGTTTGTTGGGTGTTTGGAGGAACTGAAAATGTACTGAAACTACCTAGAAGTAACGGTTACATAATTGTCTTAGAGTTTGATCACTTTGAATAGACATCATGACTATAGGAACTCTTACAAAAGAAAACATTTCATTGGGTCTGGTTACAGGTTCAGAGGTTTAGTCCATATTGTCATGTGAGAAGCATGGTGATACGTAGGCAGACTGGGTGCCGGAGAGGGAGAGGAGAATCCATATCTGGATCCTCAGGCAATAGGAAGAGACGACAGTGAGCCACTAGGGTTGGCTGGAACTTCTGAGACCTCAAAACCCATCCCCAGGATCACACTTCCTCCAGCAAGGCCACGCCTACTCCAGGAAGACCACACCTCCAGTAATGCTGCTCCTTAGAGTAATGGGGGCTGTTTCCATTCTGACCACCACAATAATCTTACATATGTGCTAAACACTTGACTATGTTTTCTTCATTCTGTCTTAATATGGTTATTTAAGCGAGTTTCATCTTAAAAAGAATACTACCACTTCACACTTGAATGTGCGTGTACTTACGTGCTCTTTCTCTTTCCTGTTTCCCAGCCTCTGTGCTCTGTTGACAGTTCCTCTCTGCAGTGGAACAGCCAACTTTGTTACCAGTTCCTTCAGTAGCATCCGAATCAAATGTGTTGTACAGCTCTGTCCCTTCCTTGAATGTAGTTGTCATCACAGTTGGACATCTTTCTGGGTTGGGCATGAGTCAGTCAACACATATACATTTTCGCTTTTTTTTTTTTCTGGTGTAATGTTGCACATCTGTAACCAAAGTACTGTGAAAGCAGAGACACAGTTTAATATTAGCCTGCCTTACACAGTGAGACTCACTCAAAGTCACCAACCAAATTAATATTAGCCTGCCTTACGCAGTGAGACTCACTCAAAGTCACCAACCAAATTAAAAAGAGAAAGTCGAAGCTATGGCTCGTTTACTTTCTATCCCAGTGATAAGTACTCTTGGCAGCATGTTACAGGAGTTCATGGTTTCATGGTTTCAGTCTGCGGTCAGTAGTTCTACTGCTTTTGGGCAGATGTCAGGACCAGGAGCAAAGCTTGGTCTATGGTGGCCAGGAAGAAGGAGAGAGAGGATACAAGTGACTGGCTAAGGACAGGGTGTCCTCTCCACGCCTACCCTGGTTCGTCCTGCCTGAAACTGCCACCACTTCCCTAGCCTGTTAAATGTAAATCAGCGTGCCAACTCTCCCCAGGAGCTCGGCCACAGATTGGTGATGGGATCACCTGAAGGCTCCCAGCAGTTAGGAAGACAGAAAGGCCAGGAGGGAGGGTTCCACAGCAGTCGTCAGGTATTTTCCAGTCCATAGTCTACTCGGAAGTTCTGCTATGCAGGCCTTCTTTACTGCCAATGTCTCTGTTCCACAGAGGGTACTGTCTGCCCATTCTTTGTCTTAAAGACAAAGGGACCAGCCAGATATCTCGTTAGGTGAAGACACTTGCCGAACCTGACAACCTGAGCTTGAGCCCCTGAACCCACATGATGGAAGGAGAAAATTGAATCCTACAAGTTGTCCAAACCTGGGCTCTTTGCCCCACTCCCTGATCCAAGTAAGTAACTATAGATAGATAGATAGATAGATAGATAGATAGATAGATAGATAGATAGATAGATAGATAGATAGATAGATAGATTGATTGATGGATAACTAGCTAGCTGTTCAGATCTTTTATTCCTGGGAGCCAAAGTAACTAGAAAGGAGAAACATCTGGGGATTAATTACAGGAAAGGAATTGGATGGATTTACAAAAAAATCCTGCTGGGTGGTGGTGGTGGTAGTGGTGGTGGTGGTGCACATCTTTAATCCCAGCACTGGAGAGGCAGAGGCAGGTGAATCTCTTGAGTTTGAGGCCAGCCTGATCTAGTTCCAGGACAGCCAGGGCAACACAAAGAAACCCCATTTTGACCCCCACTCCCCAATAAAAGAAAGAAAATTAAATTAGCTAAGTTCAGTGAGCAGACCCTTCTTCAGAAGCATGTAACAATTATAAATAAAAAAATAACAATTATAAATTACAAATAAAAACAATTATAAATAAAAGTAATATTAACTTTTGCATTTGATTTCATATTTGCCCTTTTGAGTATTATTTCATGGGACTTTTAATTAATATCTGTGTTTTTTTTCAGGGCAGCCTTAAAGAGTACTTTTATAATGTCCTACCTAGAGTTAGGTCTAGTAGTGTTGAATTAACTTACCTTAGCTTTGATAGCTTGAAAGGTTTTAGGTTGTCTTTTAGCTTTACTGGGCAGTCTTGGGGGAGCTGGAGAAGTGAAGAGCAGTGGCTGTTCTCTCAGAGGACCTGGTTCAATACTCAACAGCCCCAGAGCAAAACACCCCCCCCCCACACACACACAAAATGAAATACATTCTTAAAGGTTGTGTCATAGTAAGACTGCCTTCACTCATGGTAATCCCACCGAAGCCTGTGTGCCGGATGTCAGGCAGGGACAGCTGTGTCTACCCAGAATTGTTGGTTAATAGGATACTACGCCTACCATCTTTCAGGATGACATGTGTCTCAGTCTTCTTGTGTTCAGTGTTCCTGATGAGAAACTAGCTTTTAGTCTCTTGTGGAGAAGGTAGTAAGTGCTCACTGCTCTGTGTGCCTCTCTGTGCTGTCATCCCTAGTTAGTTGTCTGTGAGCACCTCGCTATTGTCACCTTGTACTTGGTTGTCTCTGTGTGAGTCCTTTGAGTTCACTAGATGGGGTTGGTAGATGCCCATGTCTGCTCAAGGTTTAGAGTTGTCAACTATAACAGTAGGCCCACTTACCCACGGGGCACCTGAGCCACCTTCCACCGTGGCTCCTCACAGCCACCGGTAGCATTGAATCCTGTGCTCATGGCTTCCCCCTTAAACATATACACACAGAGATGAGTGGATTTTTCCATCTTAGACAAGCACATGTCAGGCACTGTGGTCATAACATACACCTTAAGCTGTTGCCGCAAAGCCAGCATAAGTCCTTAAAGCCTCAGGAGCAGAAGACATGTCCGTACCATAAACTACAGGCACTTAAGCATATGGTTTCTTTCTTATTGGGTGGATATTACTAAGGGAGGGTATTACTTTCCTAGTTCTTTCTTAAATTGTTATTATAGCATTTCTTATATGTGTTTTATAACAAGTCTGGGTTGAATTTCTTTGTATTGGAAGATAGCCTTTTATCCTGTTTTTTTTGTTTTTTGTTTTTTTTACATAACAACTTACTAGATTTTTTTTAGGTATGTATTAAATGAATTAGTGATTGGATCTCAGAATATAAAATCTGAGAGTTGAGCAATATTTTGATTTTTTTTTTCATTTTAAAAGTAAAGGTCTCATTAGGAGCTTGTGACCTCTTCAGATAATGAGTCCTTGTATAGTTACCGATACTCATGACTGGTGTTCCCCTCTTTTTCTCTTGACCATTCATGCTAGAGAGTTTTCAGTTGTCTGGTGTGGTGGTGTGTGCCTTTAATTCAGGTGGCTCTGTTGTAATTCAAAGCCACCTTGGTTTACATTATGACAGGTTCTGAGCCGTCCAGAGCTGGGAGTTTCCAGTTGGATTGGTTTTTTTTTTTTCCAAGATGAGACTGTTTTCACCAGTCCTTTTCAGTGTAATTATCCTCACTCCTGCTTCCTTAGCTTTATTTTGTGGCATCCCTGGACCTCCCTAGATTTTGAGCTGAGTCTGTTGGTGATCTGAGACATCCTTTCTGCAGTTTCAGGTTCCTTTCTTGGGACCATTACACCTGTGTCCTACTGATAGGAAATCTATTTATAAACACATTTTCATGCTGATTTGCCTTTTTATGACTTTTTTTTTTTTTTTTTTTGGTTTTTCGAGACAGGGTTTCTCTGTGTAGCTCTGGCTGTCCTGGAACATACTTTGTAGACCAGGCTGGCTTCGAACTCAGAAATCCTCCTGCCTCTGCCTCCCAAGTGCTGGGACTAAAGGCATGCGCCACCACCTCCCGGCTTGATTTGCTTTTTTATAGTGACTGTTTTAAAGCTTTTTGTCAGATACTTCTCACATCTCCTTGGTGTTGACGTCTATTGATACTTGTGGTTTTCATTCTGTTTGAGAGCTTCTTGTCTTTGGTTGGAGTGAATAAAAATGAATTCACTGCCAGGTGTAACCAGCACTTGAGAAACAAACACCACCCTAGATTCAAAGAATAGTGAGAATCTGTTCCAGAGAATGATAGATAACAAACCCCCCAAAAGTTGATTCATATTTTGTTTTGTCATTGAGACCTATTTTTACTGTATAGCCCTGGCTGTCCCTGAACTCACAGAGATCTTGCTTGCTGTCCCCGCCGTTCCCCCCCCCCCCACACACACACACTGGAATTGAACGTAAGCTTCACTACATCTGGTTTCGATTCATAGATTTACTGCATGATATTATGAAACTCTTGTTCAGTCTGATTTAGTTGGATCTCAGACAAGGTATGTCCTAGGAGGGAGGCGTGGTGACTGTTGGGGATTCACTAGGTCTTCACTGACTTTACAAGGAGCAAGGGAATGGGTGTGTTGCCCCTTACTGCTGGGCTCTTATGAGAGCAGGTTTCCTGCCTGTGACATATTCCTCCTGGAAAGCACTGCCTTCTTACTAGGAAGGGGCGGGGTTGTCCATCCTGGTTGGCTCCCCACTTTGCCTTCTAATGCAGCTGTGACTGGGCTGGGACTCCATGTTAAGGGCCTATGAAGGCAGAAATCTGGGTTTTCCATTTGACCTTTACTTTTGGAATATGGCTATAGGTTTGTTCTGTGATATTCGGCAGGAGTATGGCAGTTATTGGTTAAAAGTTTTCTTTCTTGAGGCCTGGAGAACTGGTTCAGAGCAATGGCTGTTCTTGGAGGTCTTGTGCCGTTCCCAACACCTGCCGCTGTTTCAGGGGATCTAATGGCTTCTTTAGGCCTTTGTGGATGTCAGGCATATATGTAGTGTACACAAGTACTTGTAACATTCCCCCACCTCCCTTTTCATAGTGCTTTGGCTAGTGAACCAGGCAAACCTTTTAGGAGTTTTTATGTCAGCTTTTGTTACAGTTTCTCGGTCCCTCAGCTACAAAGAAACAGGAAGCATCATGCTGCTCTTTGAGTTCCCATGTCCTAAACCAGTCCTTCATTTCTCTCTCCTATTGGCTTTAGTCATGGTTATACCAGCAGCAGGAGTAGAAGATACCTGTTTTCTCCTTAGAATCGGAAGTCTCTTACTGATGACTGAGACTGGATCTAATGCTTGGACCTTTTAGAATACTACTCTTTCTTTGTTACTGTTTTTGGAGGGCGTGCTAGTGGTCAAGCTCAACTGCTTGTCACATGCTAGGGGAGTGCTTTGCCATTGAGCTACTTACACCTTAGGCATTTTTCAGGCAGGGTGGAACATATGTAGGCTGGGCAGGCTTGTCTCAGCCTCCCAAGTGCTGGTATTAAAAAGGTGTATACATCACTCCAGGCCCAGTTGGTTCATTCATTCTCTCATTCTCATATTCTTTCTCTTTCTCTCTCTCTCTCCCCCCTCTTTCTCTCCCCTCACCCCCCCCCAAAAAAAACAACAAACCCCCATATCATTGTATAACGTAGGCTAGCCTTGGCTGATAGTCCTCCGTTTCCTGAGTGCTGAGGTGAGCGTTACATTCAGCCATACTAGTGTTTTTCTGTCTCTGTCAGTAGAGGATACTTTCTGGATGTCATGTTGTATTAGTACTTTCTAAAATTAAAACATTTAAATTTATTATTGTGTGTATGTGCATTTGATGGCAGGAAGGTGAGGGTTATGTACCATGGAGCACCAGTTGGAGGTCAGAGGACAGGTGTGGAGTTTGTTCTGTCCCTGATGGAACTCAGGTCATCACGTTTGCATTGTTTAGCAGCAGGCACCTTGCTAGGCCATCTGTCTTTGGCCGGTTACGTTAGTCTTTGTAATGATTCTATTTTAATGTAGTGCTATGCCAAACACTAATTGTCACTTTTTATTGCCCTGATATTTTTGCTTTAAAATTTAGAATAGCAAAGCAGTATGTAAAATTGCTTAATAAAGTACCTTGTAATATAGTGATCTCTGGATTAATTTGTAAATGCAGAGGAGTGTGTGTGTGTGTGTGTGTGTGTGTGTGTGTGTAGGTCAGAGGACAACATGATGAAATTTGTTCTCTTTATCCATGTATGTTCTATAATTGAATTCTGGTTGTCAAGTTTAGTGGCCAGGAATTTACAGAATTAGCCATCTTGCTGACCCTAGGATCTTTTTAAAAACAAGTTTAGAACTAATTCTAAATATTGGGAAAAGAAGACTTGAAAGAAGAGCCTAGGTCAGTAGTGGAAGTAGTACCCATTCTAAGTTTCTAGGCAGTCTGTAAACTCGTTTTACTCAAAACAGCGATGTTGCCCAGGAGTTTAGAAGCCCACAGAATGGGGCAGAACAATGATTGAGGAAGATACTTGTCACGTGGAGGCCTGCGGTCGCTTAGATCCTTCAGAACCAATGGATTAGCAACAAGTGGGCTTTATCCTACCCAGTGCCATAGAGAAGGCTAATCCCATGTGAATAAATAAAAAGCAGTTATGCAAAACATGAAACAATGTACATTTATCACTACTTCTTGGTGTGTCAAATGATTATTCTAAATAGGTTATTAGCCAAGATTCATGTAGCAAATAGATTTAACTACATAAATCTCTTAAAGCTTGTGAATATATAAAATGCCAAATTTCAATTTTCAGCAACAGCTCCAGAGAACATATCTAAAGCACGAAAAAGGATAATTTATTCATAAATATAAATTAATAAGAAAAAGCAGTTATCTCAACTGAAACCAGGCAACATGATGTGAATGGAAAGTTCACCAAAGAGGGAATATAAAAGTGTTAGGAACTCAGCCTCACCCTGTGATTTGGTGGTGCAGGCAGATCTCTTGAGTCTAGGACAGCTGAAGCTACACAGAGAAATTTCGTCTACAAACTCCAAAAACAAACAAACAAACACACAAAAAATGTCAGTTTTGAAACCCTTACTAGTTTGGAATTGCAGATAAAAGTACTGTTGGTTGCACAAGATTGGCAAAAATTTTAAATGCTTGTTGGTTGTACAGTGTATTTTTACAGGGAGTGTGACATGGTGGACATGACAGCATCTGTTGACATTTATTGTATTCCTTTCAGTACATTGTCTCTGCCTCTGGGAATCCATCCTATATTTGCTCAGATTTATGGGATAAAAGGTATAAATGATTTGAACCCTGTATATCATGTGACCCAGTAGCCATGAAGAAATGGAGGTTGTTGAAAAGTTTATCTGTTTATCAGTACAAAAGGTACTGTCTAAATGAAGTGTGTTGGCTCTTTTTAAAGCATAATACATAGCATTTCATTTATGAAAAAGCCTTTTGTGTGTATTGATTTCACACAGTGGTTGAGAGATACGTACACTAAGTTAATCTCCTGTGTTTGTATCGGAGCATAGAGATGAGGATATCCCACTAGCTCATTGCCTATACTGAACTTTCAAAATCAAACACTGAAGGCCAGGTGCCGTGGCACATACCTTTAATCTAAGCAGGCAGGAAGCAGAGGCAAATTGATTTCTGTGAGTTTGAGGCCAGCCTGGTCTACATAGCTCGTTCTTGGGTAACCAGGACTACATAGACCCTGTCTCAAAAACAAAATCAAAAACAAACCCAAAAACCAAAACCAAACAAACAAACAAAAACCAAACCCCAATCATTCCTTACAAAAGTAAGGAATGGGCAGATACTGCATGAATACCATCCTGTTTTCATCATCACCATTGCTTTTTGAGACAGGCTCTCATGTTTTCAGGGCTGCCTCCAGCCTCCCAAATGCTGGGGTTACGAGATTACTCCCTGGTTATGCAGCTCTGGGCCAGTGTTCTCGAATGTACGGTCTGCAAGTGCCTCCAGGTGAGGAGTAGGCTCCGCTGTAGCCCAGACCTAGCTCTTCACTTTGCTGTTTGATTCTTCCCCGTGGTTTAAAGCAAATATCAGATATAGAGCCATTTTATCATAACACATCAGGATGTATTTACCATCCACTAAGACCTACATTGAACTTTTACTACAAACATAAGGGGGCAATCATACCTAATAACATTAACCATAAATCTTTTTAAATTTGTGTGTGTATGTGCTGGTTTGTGCCCACTGAGCCATCATCATAATTATAAGCTCCATAACTGATTATTTTCATCCTACACTCTATGTTTAGTGTCAGGTCCCCTTAGAAATGTCTTGAGTAATAATATTATAAAGCAGAATCCACACATAGATTTTGGTTGACAGATCTTTACTTTACTCTCCTCCTTTAACTCTGAGACAGAGTTTCACTGTGGAGCTCTGACTGACCTGGAACTTGCTATGTAGATCAGACAGGCTGATTTTAAACTCATAGAGATCTGCCTGCCTTGCCTCTTGAGCGCTGGGTGTGAAGGTGTGCAGTCACTATGCCTGGCGTCCTTCCCCTGTTTTTGCTTATTGTTTTTTATTCCATGCAATTTATTCGCTGAAGAGATTGTGTCTTCTCATGTCTGTCTTCAGCTAGCCATGTTGGTGTATACTTGTGGTTTCAGCACTCTGGAGACAGGCAGTAAAAGGAGCACAAGTTCAAGGTCTAACTGGTCTATATAGGGGCTCAGTTTAAGTTAGCTAAGGCTATATAGTGGGTGAGACCTTGCCTTTAAAAGAAAAGTATAGGCCTCAGACTGATAGCATCCGAATCATCTGCGAGCTGTGTGAAATGGGTATAGCATTGAGGCTCAGACTGCATTACTAGCCTTTCTTATAAAGCCACAGAATCCCTCACATTAACAATATCTACGAAGGGAAGCTTGTGGCTCATGGCTTCACAGGGTTTGTCTGTGGTCCCTTGTCCTATTGTGGCCCTTGGATGAGGCAGAGCATCACGACAGCGAACACCTTCTGTGTAAACATTGCCCCTCTAGAAAGCAAAGGAATTGACAGAGGTGTTTAAGGTGGGCAAGCAGACCAAAAGACAGAAATCTCAGCTCCAGTTTGGAACCTCCTCCTCTTGTCTGGCCCTTTGTAGTGTTCTCAGTGTTTACTTGTAACCTGCAACTACTGCAATACAATATCTGAGATAGTCTACTGCAGGCAAGAAAACTCCAAGTTTAAGGCCTACCTTGTCTCATCAACACCCACCGACCAAAACCAGAATTGGAGGAGGTCTTTTCTTTTACTCATGGTTCAGCCCGTGGTTGGCTGGCTCCTTTGGTTTTGGAGCTGTGGAGAAGCAGCCTGTGGTGACTCTGAGATGGCAAAGTCGGGAAGCGGGGAGGGGGCGGGGAAGCCAGATTCAAATACAGCTTCTGAGGGAAGATCTCCAGTGACCTTCTTCCATCGAGGCCCCTGCCTTCTGAAGCTTCTCACTACCTCCCGGTTAGGACCACTGTTTCCACACGAGGTACAGATCTTTCTTTTTTTTTTTTTTAAAGAAGATTTATTTATTTGTTTGTTTGTTTATTGTTATATGTAAGTACACTGTAGTTGTCTTCAGATACTCCAGAAGAGGGCATCAGATTTCATTATGGATGGTTGTGAGCCACCATGTGGTTGCTGGGATTTGAACTCAGGACCTTCAGAAGAGCAGTCAGTGCTCTTAACCGCTGAGCCATCTCTCCAGCCCGGTACAGATCTTTCTTGATTGAGCTTTCCAGAAGGTGTATTCGTGTGCCCACCATCCACTTGCAGAAATGCTATAAGCCATTTTTTAAACAGTGAAGCTTAAATTAAACTTTTGATAGTTTGGTATTGTCTTTTTAAAAGGTTACTATTTATTTATTTATTTTCCTGTGTGCTATGTATATGTAGGTTTGTGTTTGCCTGACTGCAAGTCGTCTTTTTTTCCTAGTGCCCATGAATATGGTAGATACTAAATAACTACCTGGGTTAATGAAGGAAGAAATGCATGATCTTTTCATCATTTATAATTAATCCTTTGGCAAAATTCATTCAGAAAATGTAATTAAATTGTATTATTGTGGTTTTTTTTTTGAGACAGATCTCTATAGCTCAGGTTGGTCTCAAACTTGCTGTTTACTGGACAGGTCTTGAGTTCTAGATCATCCTACCTTCTACCTCCCAGCAACTAGGGTTATAGGTCAGCACTACCACACTTGGCCTAATAGAGCTTTTAAAAAACATGTACGTTTATTTACTGGGCATATTCAGTCTCTGGAGGTCCATAGACAACGTGGGTCCTGGGAATCAAACTCAGATAGTCAGGTTTGTCAACAGTTGTCTTTACCTGTTGATCTGTCCTGCTACCAAGTATAGTTTGTTTGTTTGTTTGTTTTAGAGTAGGTCTCATAACATATCACACACTCACCTTAAACTTGTGGTTCTCCTACCTCAGCCTTCTCAGTGTGGGATTACCAGCATGGCAATAGCAAACTTTTCTTTGTAATAGATTTTTCACCACCACCCCCTCGTGTGTGTGTGTGTGTGTGTGTGTGTGTGTGTGTGTGTGTGTGTGTGTGTGTTTTGATATACTGACTCCACCCAGAGCGGCATATGATTTCCCTCAGAGAAGAAGGATGTACAGCGATAGTACTACGTGATACGGATAATTAGTGACACTTACTTGGCTTATACTTTATTGATGAAAATATAGCAAAACACAAGGATGGCACAGTGGGTGTTGTGTTCATCATTGCTTTCATGTTGGTGTGACTATTTATGAAGAGGAAATAAAGGACGGAGAACATGCATTATAGTGTTGGGTTTATAATCTGCCAGTGTGTGAGTAGCTTGCAAAAATGTTTAACCCATGAACAGGGTAAGAAAGATGAGGTGTGTGTGTGTGTGTGTGTGTGTGTGTGTGTGTGTGTGTGTGTGTACGTGTGTGTACGTGTGTGTACGTGTGTGTACGCTCACGCCCGCGCCAGTTACAATCCCTGGCACACAGCAAACATCACATAAAAACTGTTGAAGCTATGGAAACTAGGTATTTTTAGGGAATCTTGTGAACAGCAGAAGTGTAGAACCAGGTCGGATTTATGGCCTAGGCTGATGATCTGCCACCCCAGAGTTTCTTCAGGGAATTAGGAATTTGAGACGGAAAACCAGGTTTTAATGCATTCTAGGCAAATACTTTACTACTGAGCCACAACCCTAGCTTTTTTGTTTTAGGTTTTAGGTTTTTAGACGGGGTCTTATTCTGTATCTTAGGCTGGCTTTGACCTCTCAGTCTTTGCAACTGTCTCTCAGGGGCCACTGTCACAGGCCTGTGTGAAAAGCTGTCTGAATTTATTTGTAAGTAATTTTTTTGCAATTTTCTAGCATTCTCATGATTCCCTCCCTCTCTTTCTTTCTCTCTCTTTCTCTCTCCTCTCTTTCCTTCTCTCTCTCCACCCCTCTCCCTTCCTTGTCCTGAAACAGGTTTCTCTGTAACAGCCCTAGCTGTCCCAAAACTAATTCAATTTGTAGACCAGGCTGACCTTGAACTCACAAAGATTTGCCTGCCCCTGCCTCTCAAGTGCTGGGTTAAATGTGTGTACCATCATATCTGGCTTTATAGGGAGTACTCAGAATTATTTCTCATTTTAACCTTGGTTCCACATGAGGAAAAATTGAAAATAATACCTTGGTCTGAGCTGGTCCTCAAGCCCCAGAGATCTCCATGTGCCTCCTCAGCACCACACTTGCCTGTTTTTTGCGATAAGATCTCACTGTATAGACAAGGATGGCCTGGAACTCCCAGAGATCCTCTTATTCTGCCTACTGATTGGGGAGAGTAAAGGCATGTGCCTCCATGCCTAGCCTAGTTCATAAATGTTTATAGTAACACAACAAGGAAAGCTATAAAATCACAATAATTTTCAAATACCTTGGTGAGTACCTCAGGAAAACAGATTATAGCAAAACAGGGTGAACCTTGCTATAGGCTTTTAGTGTTGCCTGACAGCATTCTTTCTTAGCTCATTTTGGAGGATTTTTTGAGACAGGGTTTCTCTGTGTAGCCCTGGTTGTACCGGAACTAGCTTTGTAGATCAGGCTGGCTGGCCTTGAACTCAAGTAGATCCTCCTGCCTCTGCATTCTGAGTGCTGAGACTGAAGGCATGTGCCATCACACCTGACTTCTTTCTTAGTTCTTTAATGGTTGGAAACTAGGGGATCTATATTCATACATTCCAAAGAATCGTTCTCGGTTGGTCACAGCATATTAGGTCTGCACAGAGGTGGGCAAGGATGAGCAAGGAAATTAAAGATAAATTGTCCTTAGACTCTGGCTCTACAACATTACAACCTATGAAGATAACACTCCTTTGCAGACTGTTTCTTTCTGCGAATTCTTGTTCATAGTTATCCAACCAATTCTGTCCATCCCCTGTCCCGATCTCCTCCCAAGACCTCATCCATACCATATGGAAGCAAGTGTTCTTCCATAGAGCTGTATTCCCAGTCTGTAGAACTCGTTGGCTCGCAAACCTTGTCTTGATGAAAGTTAAAAAGTATCCTCTGCTTCTGAATCTTATTGTCAACACTAACTGGTAAAAACATACTGTGACCACAGCTATTGAAATCTTGTGGCTTCTGTAGAAAGATGAGCATACCACAGACTATAGCAAGTAGAAGAATGCTTTGTCAAAATGAACTCAATGATATAAGGTCATGTACTCTAAAGGAAAAAAAAATCTAACCTTTAATCATTTTGTCTCACTGAGCAAATGGCAAATATTTATTGCATAAGGCAAACATACATAATTGAGTGATATGTCTAGCAACTTGGTGTATAGTTTATACTCTGCTTTTTTCACAATAGTTTAATGGTTTTGAGTCTACTAATACATTTGACTCAATGTTTAGAATGCTGTCTTAGTAATGTGACTCATCACTATCTTATTAAATAGCTATATTCAGTTTTTTTGTAACGCTTAATACATAAAGACTTACTGAGATGTAGTTTTGTGCATATAAAATATATTTCTGATGCTGAGATCAGAAAGGAAGGAAGTGGCTCAGGAGCCACGATAAACCTGCAAGGGGACAGAGAGATCCATCACTGAAACCTTCAGACCTCTTTTCCCCATGTATGACCAACCTTGAGAAGTGGTTGAGATGTTAGCAGCAGTGACTTGACGAATTTTTTAGGGAAAGTTGGAACTGTTCATGTCCTAAGAAAGTTTGTCTAAATGAAATGAGGATACTTTAGTACCCTAATTTTTTTCCTTTTCTAATTTTTTAGCCAAACCCAACAGGAAGCTTACTTTTCTCTACTTGGCCAATGATGTCATTCAGAACAGCAAAAGGAAGGGGCCAGAGTTTACAAAAGATTTTGCACCAGTAATAGTGGAGGCGTTCAAGCACGTTTCAAGGTAGGATCCTTTCTGTACATGAGGTAAGGTTTGGAATCAGCAGATAAACATTGTGTCTGTTTAAAGCTTTGGTACGGTTTGTGGTGGTTTGCTTTCTGTGAGGAGTTAAGCTGCCGCTGAGGGGCATTTGGAATGCTTGAGTCTCAGCTTTCCTGAGAGAGACCAGAAGTCCTGCTGTACCCTGCGGGATGGACATCACAGAGAGGAAGGAACTGAACTGAACAGGTATGCTTGTAGACATCCATTTTATGTCTGATATGCTGGACTTAATACCACAGTTCTTCTTCAGCTTTCTAGTGTGCCTGTGTATTTCCTAACATTTTTAAGTGCTTTAGAAATAAAGACTATTTAAAATAATCATACTTTTTCGAAAAGATTTTCTTCAGATAATTTTGTGCATGGAAATCTTTTAATTTATATACTCTAAAATGTTTCTATTTATTTGTGTGTGGACATATATCATTGCACACAGATGGAGATTAGAGTTGATTCATTCTTTCTATAACATGAATCCCAGGGATTGGACTCTGGTCCCTTGGCTTGTAAGACAAATGCAAACCCAGGTTATGTAGTGCTGAAGGAAATGAAAGTCCCTTAAGTCCTGTGTAGAGTCAGTCTTCAGATTTGCTCTTAATTCTCAGATCCTCCTCCTGGTCTCTAACTGGGTAGGATGGCTCAGGGTGCTGTGCACCGTTCTCATTCATAGTGCGTATGGGCAAGAGGTGCTGTAACACTCCATCTGATGTCCATGCCAAATGTATTGATGGGTTCAGTACATTTAAAAAGTGACCTGGAACTGTCCTTTAGCGCTTTCACTTGGGAACATCATCTTTGTAAACCCCTAGTGTCTACTCCTAAAGCCTTTGACAAAGCCATTCCGTGGACAGTTCTATTACTAAGTTATTAAGGGAGGGGAGGGCAGTGTGTCAGTCACACCTCCTGAGCTGCTTCTGTGGTGTCCAGTGTGGTTGGGAGCTCTCGCGGGAGCCGGTGTGTGGCCCCATTTTAAATCATTACTTTGTGCTAGCACTCACTGCATTTTTACTCCTAGTGTTTTAATGTCTGTCTGTCTGTCTGTCTGCCTGCCTGCTTCTCTTTCTCTCTCTCTCTCTCTCTCTCTCTCTTTCTCTTTCTTTTTCAGTGAAACTGATGAAAGTTGTAAGAAGCACCTTGGGAGAGTGTTATCTATTTGGGAAGAACGATCTGTTTATGAAAACGATGTATTAGAGCAACTTAAACACGCTCTGTGTAAGTACAGGATCTTGATCTCTTTGTGTGATCCTCTCAGGAAAACATCTCATTAAAATTTCATGTCTTTTAAATCAGATGGAGATAAGAAGACGAGGAAGAGGACTTATGAGCAAATTAAGGTGGATGAGAATGAAAATTGTTCCTCTCTAGGGTCCCCAAGTGAGCCACCACAGGTAAACCCCAAGGCAGCTCTGGAATTTTAACTCTGTTACCTTTGGGCTTTGATGACTTCAGTGTTCTGGGTATAAGAAAGGCACTAAGTTAATCTCTCTCTCTTTCCTGGTTAACAAATTGCTTTTGCTTTTGCTTGAAGTAGTATTGTGTGTGTGTGTGTGTGTGTGTGTAAGATTTTCTTGTTACTTTTCATTTTTAGAGACAGGGTTTCTCTGTGTAGCCCTGGCTGTCCTGGAACTCACTATATAGATCAGGCTGGCCTCGAACTCACAAAGAACTACCCACCTCTGCCTTCCAATTCCTGAGATAAAAGGTGTGCACTAGCAGTACCTGGCCAGTTTCTTAGCATGTAGATAAAGAATTGGGGGCAGGAGAGATAGCTGTCAGTTAAGAGCTGGTCTTAACCTCAGTTAATCTCTTACCCTGAGAACTAGGTTTGGTTTGGTCCCGGCACCCATTAGGCAGCTCGCAACATATGTAGCTCCAGTTCCAGAGCATTTGGCACCCTTTTCTGGCCTCTGGTGGCACCAGGCATGAACATGTTGCATAGACACATACACAGAGACAAAACACATGAAAAAAATTTGTCTAAAAATGTATTTTTAAAAGGGTTCTCGGGGCTGGAGAGATGGCTCAGCGGTTAACAGTACCGACTGCTCTTCCAGAGGTCCTGAGTTCAATTCCCAGCACCCACATGGTGGCTCACAACCATCAGTACAGCTACAGTGTACTCATATACATAAAATAAATAAATCTTTAGAAAAAAAAGGGTTCTCTTAAGTGTTATATATTGCAGACTTTTTACTGGCGAATGCTTCATAAAGATTAGAAATATGAAAGGGGTGTCAATATCTCTGTTTGTTAGAGCTTGCTTTCTTCTGGTTCTGAAGTTGTATAATCTTTTAGACTCTCGACCTTGTTAGAGCATTACAAGATTTAGAAACTGCAGCCTCAGGTGATGCAGCAGTCCATCAAAGGATCGCTTCTTTGCCTGTTGAAGTTCAAGAAGTGTCCCTGCTTGAGAAAATAACAGGTAAGAAGAGAAAGTGAGACCCATGGTGTTGTTTGGGAGGCAGGGTATGAGCAGCACAGCATCATTTCCTGTGTAATAATTGTGTTACCCTCTGCTTTTCTTAGATAAAGAATCTGGAGAAAGGCTTTCTAAAATGGTAGAAGATGCTTGTATGCTGCTGGCAGATTATAATGGCAGACTGGCGGCAGAAATAGATGATAGAAAGCAACTCACTCGAATGTTAGCAGATTTTCTTCGTTGTCAAAAGGAAGCCCTTGCAGAGAAAGAACATAAGTTGGAAGTGCGTAACCTTTTCTTTCTTTAGTGCATATTAATTTAATTTTAATATACTTTAATGTATCTGTGCATCTTAGAGTTCTTGCATCATGGACTCTTCTAGCCAGTGGCTCAGGTAAGCTTTTTCTTACTGTCAAGGATTTTTTTCTGCCCTTGAACCACAGCAGCCTGATTAAGTAAACCTGAAATTTTGGTGTTAGCAGATTTTGTTACATTTGAAAATCATTTATGAAATTCCATGTAATAGAAATTTAAACCCTTCAAGCACAAAAATAATAAGAACATAACAACTCTAATGAAGTCTTGTGTTAGTGGCAATAAATTGTTCAGTTTATCGAATTCTTATTCTAGCACATACCACCATCTTTTAAGTATTCAAATTATTCTCTCCACCTCTTGATTCTCACACTTAACATATTCCTGCACATGCAATGCTGTTCCAGAGAAGGTTGTTGATAGATGAGGTATGGTTGTCACTGTTGGTAATGAGTCTGGGAGCCCAGGAGCTAATAAGAAGCAGCCTCATAAAGTATTTGAGCAGAGTAGCCATTGTCAGTATAGGAGAGCTGGGTTTGGTTTTATTTAAAAGACCATTGGATTTACTAGTTCTTACTTGAATTGTTCTAATTCCAGTACTGTGTAAGACTGTTCTGTTTGAGTCCCTTTATTTACAGACAGCTTGTTCTAAATTTGCAGGTATATCATGGTACTGCCTCTAAGGTTTATTTTTTATTATTTGGCCCTTGGCTCATTAGTTTTTCAATAAGCCCCAGGTGGTGTTTGTACTGGCTTGCTGTTGCAGTTCTGAGAGAGCTGTTTAATTATTCCACCCCAAATGCTCAACTCTTAATTTTGCACTGTCCTTTTTCAGTTTGCTCCCTTTCTGCTCACGTAAACTTGCTCAATTTTTGGTGCTATGCTCTGTCCTTGAAGATGTTGCCCACTTGAATGGAAAAGACACAATGGAGTTTCTTAGAACATGAATTTGGTAGTTGACTTACCTGTTTGAGATGTTGTAGTGGCCTTCAGTCTTAATATATCATTACTTTTTCTCACTGTTTGCAGCACAAAGGGTGAGTATGTCAACAGTGTTTGTCTTCAGCCTTTTGGTACAGTTTCTTTAACCTCTGTCAAGCTTCTGTTGCAGATATTGGACACGACGTATCTTCTATTGATGCCATCACCGTTAGCATATTCTTCCGGCTAAAAATAAAATCAAACTCCAAAGCCTGTATTGTCTCATGTTTTTGAAAATTGAAGAGTGAAGCTTTATTATTCTTCTTTAATACCTGCTTTCTCACTTTTGATGTTGACTATCATTGAATTCAAAAATAGAATTTATATTTGATGGGTAAATGTAGAAAATAGATCACCACACCACCCCCCAGCCCTTTTTAGCTGGTGCATTCTAGTCAAGTTTCCTAGTTAATAGTCATGCACAGAGCTGATGATGGCAATGCTAGCATTTACCATGTCTCAGGAGTACTGTTCTAGGCACTTCACGTAATCACCTTACTCAGTCCTACACCGCAGGGTGCACTATTATCCACACTTTATAGTCATGGAAGTAAGGCACAGGGAGATAGAGTAGTTCCCACATTTTCACAAAGTGCTATTGGATTGTTTAGAGCCCAGACACAGTGTGCAGCATCAGTGCGTTCTACTTGAATAGCCATCCTGGCTTCCTGTCTTTACAGAAAGAAGTATACCCCCTTTGCAAAACAGAAGTGTTTCTCCAGCTTTCTAATCTTTCCTGTTCCATCTATTCACTAGTCTTGTAGAGAGTTTTAGTGTTCAGCACGTTTGAGTTTATATTGAAAAAAACCACCTCAGTTGTAACAAGATTTTTTTTTTTTTGAGACAGGGTTTGTCTGTGTAGCCCTGGCTCTCCTGGAACTCACTGTCCTGGAACTCAGACTGTCTTCAAACTCAGAGATCCACCTGTCTCTACCTCCCAAGTACTGTTAAAGGCATGTGCCACCACTGCCCGGCTGTGACACAATTTTTTTTTTAATGTTGTTTGTTTTAAATCTTTCTGGTTTTTCAAGGCAGGGTTTCTCTGTGTAGCTCTGGTTGACTTGGAACTCACTTTGTAGTCCAGGCTGGTCCCAAATGCAGTTCTGTCTGCCTCTCCCTCCCATGTGCTGAGTGTGTGCCACCATGCCCGGCTCATAATCATACTTTTAAGGATTCTATTTACATAAACTAGGAAGTTTAAAATAGCAAGAACTCCTTATAGATTGTCATTGGGCAGTTGTCATTTTTGTTGTAAGATGTGACAATAAGTTGGTATTTGCACATGTTTTGTATTAGGAGGCATCATCACCCTGACAGAGACACTAAGGACTGAAAGGTGAAAGTGTCCGGTTTTGGATCAGCTCTGATGCCTCAGGGCACAGTCCACAGGAATCTCAGTTAAACTGATTGTGTCTTGGTGTCACCAGTTACTCTTTGCTTGGAAATGGAACAAAAGTATAAGTTTAAGAAGTGGCTGTTTAGTGCCTCGAGGAAGCTACTATTAAAGCATTTGAAATCCCTGAAAATTTTACACACTAGGTAATTTGTTACACACTAGATAGTTTGTTATGCACACTTAGTAGACTGGCAGGCAGATTGATTTGATCAAATAGACAGACAGATACTGATAGAGTGATTGGTTTGGTCTGGAACCTCAAGCTTCCCGCCTCAGCCTCAGGAGTCCTGGGATGATTTGAAGTGACATTTTCATGTGATGTTTTTGGAGCAGTGCACAGATGAGAAGTGTTTCCATATCCGAGAGATCTTGATTGCTCAGCTTCCGCGGTGCAGTTTGGGGAAAAACCATGCTTTGATAAAGTGCTTGGCTCCTGTAATCCCAGCACTCAGGAGGCAGAGCGAGTTCCATCGGTACGGGATGTGAGCCTGTGATTCCAGTGCCAGGAGGCAGAGGTAGAACCCCTGCTTTATTGCATTTTGTTTCGCATATGAGATAGAGATGTGACAAATTGAAGGTGATAAAATCAGTAAAATCTCTTTACTGATTAATAATTACTAGGCAGGTATAGTAGCTCATGTCTCTTAGTTTTAGTACACTGTACACTGAAGCCGGGAAGCAGAGTTAGAGTTCAGCTTGGTCTTTGTAGGAAGTAACAGCCTGGCCTTCTCTACATGGTGAGATTTTCTGCCCCAGCCTTCTTTCCTAAAACTCAACGTTAATGATCTTTCTTTATTAGTGTTTTGAAATGCCAGTCTGCCAAGCTTAATTCCTGTATGTGTATACTGGCCTATAAGTTATATTTAGTTGTGCAAATTGTGACTTTGGTTGGTTTCTAATTATTCATGTTTTTCATGACAACAATCATGGTTATTGTGTGTGTAGTTTTATTTCTTTTCATTATTTTCATACTTTGCATTTTAATTGAGAGTGTTTATTCCTTTGTCATTGTTATGGGTCATTTTTTTCCTGTCATTTATACCCAAGGTGAAGTTTGATGTACAAGGTAGATATAATAAGGAGTTAATAGCAGTACATTAAAATAATGTATTGAAATAAGCAGATAAAATGTGGTTTCTTTACCTCTCGCTCTCTTAGTTCGCTGTAGTAAAATTTGTGTACCATGTTGATTGAGAATGACTGACACTGGAAAGAGAGACTGGGAAGAGGACTGCTTACTAGGAAGACCTTCATTCAGGGCATACAGTGACTACAAGTTTGACTCAGTAATGGCCACTTTTTACATTGTGAATGTGTTCCTTTTGTCCTTTCCCCTTGGTAAAAGAGGAGCCCCTGAGTGGTCTGTGACTTGTAGAGTGAACCATGCTGGGCACTGAGCAGGCTGAGGCTGAATCCTTGGGCTGCAACCCCTCTGTGCCTTCCTTGGGGTGGAGAGCATGTGCGGATGACCAGAGGCAGAGCACTGACGGTCAGCACCAGCCGAGGCTTCTGCTGAGGGAGATGGAGTTCAAAGTAGGTTGGAACTGCAGCGAGGAAGGCACTTGAATGTCCATGAAGAGATGGTCACAAGAGTTCAGAGTGCAGGAAGGAGTAGTGAACTAGAGGGGAAGGTGAGGCATGCTGAGTCCCTACAGGACTTCCATCTGACATCTGAGTCCTTACAGGACTTCCATCTGGTGAGCCGGCAATGGTCTGAGCTGCAAGGGGTAGCAATGAAGTGTTGGACAGTCTTGTTCTGAAGCCTAGTGCAGCCTTCTTGTTGCTTACAAGTGCACCAGCACGCCTACCTGAGGTGAAGTTTTGTTACTCCTGTAAAGGTAGTGTGTGGTCATCATAGTTTTATACCCATTGGGTGCTAAAGGCATAGATGCTATCTACAATTCCATTATTCCTTAACTTTTAACAAGATTTGAAGAATGAGATTGTTGTACATACAGCTGGTTTGTATATTGGCTTACTTTGCACATTTATTGTAAAACATTTCCATCTAATTATCGCATCTTCCCCTTTCCTTTATTTTTGGGGATGGCACCCTAAACTTTGCCTGTGCGAAGCAAGGTCTCTGCTATCTACTCTTTCTTGATTACCAGTCTAATAGCCAAGTTATATCCTCTTTTGTAAAATAGTACCTATCTACCTACTTTGTTTCTTTCCATTTCTTACTTTTGAAAACTATTGGCTTAAATAACATTTTGGGATATCTATTACATTCAACTTCTTGCTGTTGGAAAGTACTGCTCTGAATCTCTAATTAAATCTTGCCTTTTTTTGTGTGTGTGTGATAGTTTTAAGTTCATAGGAGGAAAAAAGATAAGCCAACAGGAGATGCACAGTTTTTATGTGTGTAGGCCACAGGACAACATCAGCTACTGTTTCCCAAGCACTATTGGCCTGGTGTTTTGAGACAGGGTCTCTTATTAGCTTTGTATTTGCCAAGTAGGCTAGGCTGGTTGGTAGATGAGCCTCAGAAATCTCCCTGTCTCTTATTCCCCAGGACTGGGATTACAAGTGAGCCTCTCCACACTCAGATTATTTTTGTGGGTTCTGGGAGTGAAATCCAATTCCGCATGCTTGCAAGGCCTCTCATCTTCACAGCCTCTTTGGTGGTGTTGAAGTGCATTCCGCTGTTGTATGTTCTGCTTCTGGAACTCTTGCAAACATGAAGCTCTTCCACCAGGAAACAGTTTTCCACGCTTCCCTTTTACTTAGCTACCAGTTCCATTGTCAGTAACCTTGACTACTAGAATAATGAAATGTTTCTCTAATTTGCATTGCAACTTCTAGTTCCATCCATTCTATAGCTTCTGTCAAAAATAATTTAGTTCCTCTTACTGGTGTTTTATTAGTTTTCAACATTTTGTTGATTGACTTGAAAAGTTATCCTGGCCAGGCATAGAGGCACACACCTTTAATCCCACCACTTGGAGGCAGAGGCTGGCAGATCTCTGAGTTTGAGGCTAGTCTGGTCTTCATGGTGAGTTCTAGGATAGCCTGTCATGAGATCCTGTCGCAACAAGAAGGAAAAGGAAAGAAAGACAGGTTGTTCTAGTTGACTATGTCTTCATTGTCCCCAGTCAACGGTGGTGTTGCTGAGCAACCCTTCCTCCTCTGTATTAGAGGGGCGAGCTTTTGGTGTGCACAGACCAGGATGTTGGTCTGTCATTGGTTTTGGAGACCTGTTCTTTTTGCAGAAAGACCTTTGTTGAATTTTGGGTTTGCCTCTGAGTTAGAGCTTCTCATTATATTCTTATTACATACACTAAACTGAATTGCTACTCCATATTGCTCATCTTTCCTCCTGTTCTAACCATTTCTAAAGGGTTTTTTGCTTGCCTAGTGTTTTTAGTGGTTTTCTCGTTATTGTCCTTTTTGCTCATTAAGATGATCTCTCTCTGTATACAGACTGGCCTGAATCCTGCCTCAGACTTCCGAGTGCTGGAATGGGCATTTTCCACTATGCCCACATTAATTATGAGTGGAGTTGGTTTTGTCAGTTTGTTTTAGGTCTTTGTTGAAGAAAGGGATGTGCTATCTCACAGGTGCTTCACTAGTTTGCAAACTGTTGCTTAGGGTGAGTGAAGAGGGGTCAGAAGTCAAGCTTAGGTTTTCTGGGCTCACCTAGAGCTGACTGGACGTGCATTTTCCCAGTGTATGGTGACTACTGTCCAAACAGTGTGCCTGCTGTTGTCATGGTCTTTATGATTTTATCTTGCTTTGGGGAGCCACCGGAAATACAGGCTTCCTTTTAAAAATGATGAAGTAAGTTAGCAATGTCTACAATGACTCTTAAAATATTCATGCCTGCAAGGCTTAGCAGAGACTACAGCAGTGGCAGACCTGTTTAGCATAAATGTAAAATACTGTTTAATTAGCTCTTGTGCATTTTCTACAAATGTGAATATGTGCTTCTTGCTTAGTTTGCTAATACTTTAGGCTTTACTGATTGCTAACAGTGCACTTACTTAAAGCATTTTCCTCTCCTCTCCTCTCCTTTCCTTTTCCTTCCCCTTCCCTCCCTAAAGAAACTCTTTACATAGCCATGGTTATCCTGGAACTCACTATGTATACAACTCTGGCCTTGAATTCAGAGATCTATCTGCTTCTCTCCATGTACCACTTTGCCTAATCCATGGGTTGAAGTATTAGGGAAAGCAACATTTTAAAGTATATGGTTGATAGACAAGTTAAAGCAAGTTCATACTTGTATGCAATGATTTTGATCACATTCATCCCTATCACCCTCTTATTCCTTCTCACACTGAAGAATGTATGCCTCCTCTGGCAGCAGTTGTCTGGGCACTGAGCTGTTTGTAGCCTGCATGCATGACCCTGGGGTCAGCCCACTGCTATCTCAGCCCTACAGGAGCTGGTGGGGCAGAGTTGTGTGTGGTGGGAGAGTGGGCACAGTAGAGTAGCTGTTGGAAAAGCCTGACCAGTTAGAGTCCATCTAGGACTCATGCTGTGGGTGCTGGGTGTGAGGAGATCTCTTCGGTTTTTTGTTTTTTGTTTTGTTTTGTTTTGAATCATCAAAGGAGGAGTCAGGAATTCTAAGCAAGGCAAGAAAGAAACAATATATGCTACGGCAGCAAAGACACCAAGGCTGTGACCTAAGAATGGGGCATGGTTACAGCAAAGTGAGATGTAGTTGGATTTGTAGTTAATGTATTATGGTGTTACTCACCTGCGAACAGGATACAGTTATAAATATGTTTAAAAGGAACCGGCAAGATGGCTTAGTGGGTAAAGTGCTTGCTCCCAAGCTTGATGACCTGAGTTCAGTCCCTGGGACTTACATACTGGAAGGAGAGAACTGATTCCTGCAAGCTGTCATCTAATCTCCACAAATGTATGGACACAATATATTAAAAAAATATTTTAGAACGGGTATAGAACAAAGTATTGACAGACCAGCAAGATGGCTCAGCAGGTAAAGGCACTCTGCTGCTAAGCCCGACCTGAGTTTGATCCCCAGAACCCACGTGGAGGAAAGCAAGAGCTGACTCCTTCGTCTTGCTCCATGGCCTCTGTATTTGTGCCCAGATACATGCTTGTCCCCTTGAGTGGATGGATGGATGGATGGATGGATGGATGGATGGATGGATGGATGGATGGGTGGATGGATGGGTGGATGGATGATTAGGTTGGAGATGTAGTAGATGGTCCACCAGCTCCTGTAGTGCTGAGATAGCTTATTTGCCTAGCATGCCTGAAGCCTTGGGCTTGATCCCCAACACCACAGTGGTCCATACCAGTAATCCTAGCACTGGGAAGGTGGGACCAGAAAGGTCAGAGTTCCAGGTCATGCTTAGCTGCATAGTGACTTGGAGCCAGCCTGAGCTGTATGAGACCCCTGCTGAAGAATACAGTGTACTAACATTTATGTATGGTGCACAGGATTGGAGTTTTGCCCCTTTGGTTTTTTTTTTAAGGTTTTAATTACAAAATTGTTTACATTTTGGCTTATAAGTCCTTTAGTATTCAACATATAAAATTTGTATACTCATTATAAGTAAATTATAAAATAAAGAGAATGTAGTTTAAATGTTTCCCCTTAGAGCTAAAGAAGAGTAAAATGTAACAATTTTTAGTAGATTAAATGTTTCTGTGTGCTGATTTTGATGGGCATGCACATCTTATGAACTTATCTGCCAAACAAGAGATGTGTAGAAATCTTGGTATTTTGATTCCTTTTTGAATCCACAGACCTTCTATTATGTCACTGAAGTTTCTTGATGCTGAATCCTGGCAAGTTCAGGTGTACCGTGTTTCTTACTGTGGCGTGGCACACAGTATCAGCAGCTGAAAGTCAGTGTGAGTGAACCAACATTTGCTACTTAGGATGTCTGGTCTCTGTTTTTCACAAGTGCCAACACTTCAATCACTCCATAGAACCTGCGGTTCACAACTAAAGTGCAGATTATAGAATCCAGACTTGACAGGAACAAGAACCTCTTTGATAACTAGTGTATACTGTAGCAAAGTGAACTTTTGTGTGGAAGTTCGGCCTGGGTAGGTGATTCTGAAGTTTGATATTGGGTTGAGACAATGGGACAAAACAGTAACAGCAATTAACAAGACAGTGCGGTTCCTTCTGTCCTGCAATCAAGGTGCAGCAACAGGATTTTTACAGTCTTGTTCTAGTGTGCAACCAAGAGTGATAGCAATAGCTTGTGGTGTTTGAGGGGCCTCTCTGACCAGTCACTCATGGGGGCTGGCAGTGAGATAAAACATGAGCCTCTTAAACAGTTAGTAATGATAAGACGTTTAAGGGCAGCCCAGTGATGTGTAGAGTACTGTAATCTCATAGGTAGAATTTGGTCAGCCTTACTGGCCTATAGTTAGTCTTTGTAGAATAGTAACTGCTGTGGAAGAATGTCTATTTCATTCTTGAAGCCTCTGTGAGTCTTGTTCCAACATAAAGTAATACACTTGGGAGTTTTTAGGAAAAGTCAGTACACTTCAAAATTGAGATAATTCACATGTCACAGTGCAGAACTAAGAAGCTGATTGTGATAAGAATCAGTAAGTTTATTGTGCTGCAGTGTTTAATTATTTTAATTCCAAAGAATATTCTAGTTAATGGACTGTTGAGGTTATAACTGTGTTTAGTTTTTCTGGATTAAAAAAAAAGATATACACACAACATAAGAAGGAGGACTTAGCTTTTGTTGCCAACAGCTTTGAAAAATTCACATATTTCAAATGTATATGCACAGTTGCTTATACAGTAAGTTACTTAGAGCTGCCTCTGAAAACTTACCCAAGATTAGCTAACTTCATCCATGGTTAAGATTTGCTATTTACTAGGTAATATCAAATATGGGAAAGTACTAGTCAATGTAGCTATTAGCCAGGTGATGTAGATAGGATGGCTGAACTAGTAAACATGGGATTCCATTTTAACAAAGTGAATGAGCTATCCACAGTTTATCCAGAGGCAGAGACCAGGGCCAGGGCGGCAGCAGATAGACATACAGAAGGCCTCAAAGTAGAGCAGGAGGAGGCTGAGAGCCGGGGCCGAATGCGGTATGTGGATGCTTGCTTGCCGGTGCGTTGGAAGCCACCCCAAGACTTAACATTATACAGCCTAATTAAAACTTCACACCCTAGCATGATTGCTTCACTGTTGCCTGCTACATTGTTTAAAATGCAGTTAAAACAACATAGAGACAAGGCAAGTATCAGAACCAAACTTAACCTGTTTGGGTAAGTTTTTTTGTTTTTTTTAAATGACCAGACCAGGAATTTAACATAAATGATTGATATGCTAGGGTTTAAGTGGGTAAAACAGACACGTACCTTACTGGACAGGCAATACAAGAAGAGGTAAAAATATTCCAAATAAAAACGAAAGAAATCTCATCTAGTTCTTCAGACAAGCACCTGACTCAGTTTAGGACATTCATGGAAATAATTGGTGAGTGTGTGAGAGGCCAATGTGAACTTCCCTAAACAAATGCAGAATGGAAAATGAACAGGAAGACAAACCCACAAATAGTACATCCAAGGATTGAGACGGTTTTGTTACATGCCTGGAATACTGGAAGAGAGAAGCAGGAAAGATGTGAAGCCCCAATGACTAAGGATTTCCAGAATGAATGCTAGTAGAAACCAAATTCCCGATCTAGGGAAACTATAATGTCCTGAGAGATTGAGAAAACAAAATGCAGTCTAAACCTAGGCAAATCCTGTTCACCTCGTAGAACACCAGAGAAAAAGCCTTAAAAGAAGCCAGAGGGGGAATTCCTGCAGTGCAACAGAATTTCGATGGACTTGGCAAAGTTGTGCAGGCAGGAAGTTGGAAGGGGCGCCTAGTTGGTGTAGATGCCCAACATACCAGGAAAACTGGCAAAAAGTGTTGAAAACCCACCAACCTGGGGTTTTATGTTGAAAGACATTTGAAAGCAAAGAAAGTAGTCTGCCGTTGGAGGTGATGGTATGATGGGATTATGTACGTGACAAGGGTGAGAATAAAGTTGGGTTAGTGTCCACCTAAGTGAAAGTCTGTGTGAATGAAGAAGCTTCATGCAGAACTTTCTTGGTGTGCACCTTATGGTATCAGCCCACTGAGGATACATCAGATGTAGCACAGACCACTATATGTAATTTTTAGTCCAAACACTAGCCCTGACTTACCATTTTGGCATACTTCTTTGAAACTGTAGAACAATAGAGCATCCCATTTAGATGTCACATGATATTTAACAATCCTAAAGTACTGTGATGTAATCAGGAAATAAAACTTCAAGGTGACAAGTTGTGTCCTCTCCACTTAGTCATCAGTATGTGTAGAAGCAGGTCTTTGTGTTTGTGTTTGTTTTTTACAGTTGCATTATCTTGCTTTTGAGGTTGCCTGGCTAATGGAGAATTCTCCAGTGTTGTATGCTGCCTATCAGCTCCCATCTCACAATACCTCTGCTCTTTTACTCTTTAGGTTAAAACTGAGCCTCGCTAGTGGATCCAGCTTCCCTGAAGTAGGCACCTTTTCCTTTTAATTGTTTAGTTGTTGGTGGTGAATGTAAAAGTCACCTGAGTATTTACATAGGTGAAAGTGGTGAGTCCAACACTGAAAAGGCAAAGGTGTTTAATCACAGCTTTCTCCTTGGATCTCGAGTTAGGAAGTCATGACTGCTCACCCTTTTCAGCCGGTGATCCTGTGGTAATTTAGGAGCTTTCAGTTAGGTAACTTTCAGAATACCCATTGCTCAGTTAGTTCCAGGATGCAAGAAACAGGTGGGCATAATGGGAAGCAGAAGGACTGAGCCAATCTAAGTGTGAACCTTTGTTTTTCCGTTTTTCTGTTGACTTTGAGTGAAGGTTCTCGATGGCAGTGACTTAAGTTTTGTGGTGGTTTGTTTATGCTAGGTCCAGGGAGTGGCACTATTAGAGGGTGTGGCCCTGTTGGAGTAGGTGTGTCACTGTGGGTGTGGACTTAAGATCCTCATCCTAGCTGCCTGGAAGTCAGTCTTCCGCTAGCAGCCTTCAGATGAAGATGCAAACTCTCAGCTCTGCCTGCACCATGCCTACCTAGATGCTGCCATGTTCCTGCCTTGGTTCCTGCCTGTAAGCCAGCCCCGATTAAATATTGTCCTTTGTAAGACTTGCCTTGGTCATGGTGTCTGTTCACAGCAGTAAAACCCTAAGACAAATTTCATCTTGTATAGCATGTAGTCTCTACATGTGGAAATGAAGTGGAGTATTTAGAATAATGACTGGCATTTTTCATTTGGGTTAGTGTGCTAGATGGAATATCTTGACTTCGTAGCACAATTTAAGATATCATATAGTGATACACAGATTTGCAGAGGTAAACAGCTTGGATATTTACATAGATGCAGCTTCTGAAGTTATAAGGAAATAGTGTTCTATTTAAGAATTTTTGTGGAGAGAAAAGTCTTTGCTGACTGTGCTATGCTAGGATGTCACTATTCTGAGAGTATAGGTGTTGATATTGGGCATTGTCTATCTAGTTGTGTTGTACGTACAGAACCCTAGAGAAGCTGTTGCAGAGAGGAGGGAGTGACTTGTCTAAGCCTGTTTTTGTAGTGTTCTGAAATCTGCTCAACAGGTCACAAAACCATCTCAGAAGAATTAATCCTGGTGTTTCCGGTTTGTTGTAGTACTCTTTACATTACAGCAGAGGGCGCCCAAGAAGTGGGTGGGGCCTTAATGGGCAGGTCCTTCTCAGTCTTTCCGGCATCTGGGCATGTAGTGGAAATTCATCTTTGTTTTCATAGGCTTCGTTTGTTTGTTTTTAAAGACGTATTTTATTTGGATAGGTTTTTGAGACCAGGTATCACCACCTGGCTGGCTCAGGCTGGCTCCAGCCTCTTTCCTGCCTCATTCCTAGTACTGAAAGCACAGACATGGGCCACTACACCTAGTTCTGTGGATTTTGTCACAATTGTGTAGAAAAGAGTGAGCAGAAAGAGGATCATTTTCAAGGAAAGGTGAATAAATATACAAGTTTTAAAACCTTTAGAGTTTTAGAACAACTGTATAATGCCTAAAATAACTCTTGATTTACTTTGTTTTATTTTTTCTCTTAAGGAAGGGCCTTCAGAACTCTGTAGCTCCTGCTGGCCTGGCACTCACTATATAGACCAGGCTAGTTTCAAACTTTAGGCTACTTTACCTGTGCCTTCCAGGTTTTTAGTGTGCATGACCCCGTCCAACCTGGGAAGTTTACTCTTCTAGCTCAGTGGTTCTCAGACCTAGGGATTGAGTCCAGGGGTCTCCTAAGACCATGGGAACACTGATATTTGCATTGTGATTCATAGCAGCAACAAAATTACAGTTATGAAGTAGCAACAAAAATAGTGATATGGTGAGAGTCACCGCAATATGAGGTGTCGAAGGGCCACAGCACTAGGACGGTTGAGAAGCACCGCTCTTGCAGCTTGTTTGGAGCTAATTCAGATGCTGTCGCAGAGTGATGATCACAGGTTAACCATTACGGATCTGAAAAACTTCCCTTACTTTCTAAAGCAAGCACAGAGACTAGGATAATCAAAGGTGAAGGTCAGTAGAAGATTAGGGAGTCAGCCTTTGTCGTGTGTCCAGACTTGATGTTAGTAGTCAGTGCTCTGCTTGTTACCAAACAAAAAGTTGACTCAGGAAAACTTCTTACCTCCCCAAACAAATATGTAGTTTGGAAACAGCCCTGTAGTACTTAAGGTTAGAAAGAAGTGAACACAGGTCTGCCGAGGCAGGAGGCGGCAGTGTCGGTGGCCATGTTTGGTCAAGAGAGTTTATGAAGTCTTCTGTACATAAAGATTGGCTACAGAGGAAAACTTGTAGTTTGACATCTCAGCCTGACAGTGCTCACAAGGCTGAGGGACGACGAAGTTACCACCACCACCACTAACCACCTTCGGTGCTAGGCTTGGCCCAGGGCTTCACCGTGACCTGAATCTTAACTCATTGTTGAAGCTTGGCAAGGTGAAGGCTCCTGGTAAAGACAACACGTATCTCAGTGCATGGGTGGAAGAGTGGTCAGAGAAACGGTCTAGACGGAGAGACCGCTCGTAACAAGGGTATGTCTTTATGGGTTGGTTTTGTTTTCCTTTTGGACCTAAAGAAGAGCTGGAAGAGCTGAGCCATCTTCCAGCCCCAACCCTTTGTTTGAAATGGGGTCTCTGTGTCCCTGCCTAACCTGGAACTCTCCACATAGGCCAGGCTGGCCTCAAGCGCTTAGCTTCAACTGCCTCCGCCTCTGTGCTGGGATTAAAGGTGGGCGCCACCACACCGGCTTAGGGCTAAACACTTTAAGAATGGAGGGAGTGGGTTAAACCAGTGCGATTGGTTTGAATGAAATTGAACTTGGAAGACTGCCTCTGTGGGGATGAGACCGGAGGTGAGTGGGCGGGGTCAGACAAGGTTAGGAGTGGTTCCCACGCTGCTGGCTGCCCCAGAAGGTTCTATTCTTACCATATGAGTGGAAACCTAAATTAGCACACATGATTTCTTAAGTTTTATTTCTTACAGTGGAGAGTTTTTAGTGAGTTAGCCTAGATATATGAGAGTGGTTTTGATAAAGACATAAAGGATGACACAGCCAAAGCGCCACAGATAGTGCTTTAGATTAGGGGAAATGTTATGAGAAAGTTGTCCAGGCTCCTGAAAAAAGCCTATGTCCTTTCAAAAACTAAATGCATTTTGTGTATGTATGTATTTGTGTGCCAGGTTGCACATGTGGAGGTCAGAGAACAGTTTGTGGGACTAAGGTTGTAGAGTAAGTTAATGGAACACACAGAAAAGAAACAAGTTGGTTACACTAGTGGGTAGAGTTATTTTCAGTTTTGAATAAAAAAAAAATTTAAAAAATACTCAGGGCTTTAGAACCCCAGAATGTCAAATACAAAAATGTCAATTTTATTGCTTCTGTCCAGTTCTTACCTTTGCTTTCACACACAGATCCTATTTCAAGCATATAGTCTATAGTGTTATATTATACCTTATGTATTACTGGGGACCCCAGACTGGCCTTGAATTCACAGAGATCCACCTGCTGCCACCTCCTGGCTGCTAGGACTAAAGGCGCCACTACTCCTGACTTCAGGATTTAAAGCTAGCCACCAGGTAAATACAACAGGATAAAATGGGGAAGAGTAGAGTTTGCAAAGAAAAGATTGACGTTTTCACTCTGGGGTTGGGGCTACATGGTGAGATGCTGTCAGGAATAGCTGGATGCGCTGATTGATTGTAGTACAGCTCCCCTCCCTCAGATGCACTGGGCCTGGGGCTGAAGGGTTGAACCCAGTGCTAGCACCCTATCACTGAGGTACATCCTTCCTCTTCACAATTGATGTTTAGAAGTGTGTAGTTAAACAAAAGAAACCTAATCCTGCTTTTAAGTGTTTGTGTGTACCACTCGAGTTACCGTGGTGGGAGGCACCTTTGGCATTCTAAGACTGTGTCCCTGGCAAGTGTAAGAAGTAAGAAGGGAGTCAGCCATTGAGGCTGTAGTCTTTGAAGCATCTGTTAGTGTACCTTGTTGTCAGAATTGGTTGGAAAGGCAAGGATATTGAAACCTCTCATGTTTGTGGCTATCTGTGCTTTGCAGCTAATGTGCCCAGTTCTTTGTTCTAGATTCTTCCCTCTCATTCCCTTTGAGCTGTTGGTTATACTAATCTAACAAATCCTCTGCCCTGCTAGGGCAATTGTATTGTTAAAGAGGAGGCTTAGAAATAAATACTAGGAATACTCCCTTCTTAGTATTTTAGTAGTATTTTAGGCATATTATACTACATTAGATAGTATTTTAGGCATCAAAAATACAGGGAAGTGGCTTACAATTCTGTTTGTGTGGTAGCATCATTTGGGAGGCTTTTATAAAATTCATATGGTCTGGACCCTTTTCCAGATGTTCTCAGATACTGATATGTAGTAGCGCCAGTAGTTCTCCTAAAAACAAAGACAAGCAAACAGACGAAAACAAGGGATATGTTCTCCTTGGAAATCGCTAAGGAAATCCAGGTACGCAGCCAACACTGAGGTCCACTGAAGAAGGGTTCTGGGTATAATCTCCTTTTGTGCTCCCTCTCTGTTAGCTCAGACTGTAAGAACTTCCACATCCTCTCTCGGGGAGGATTTAACTGAGAATTTTGAGGATTCATTTAGGGTGAGAAATACCTACTACACACAGTGGGCTCTTACTACTAAACCATCCTGCTAGATCATATTGACTGATTGATTGCCTTTTATTCCTTGAGTTGCCAGCCTTTTAAAATCCTTTTTCCTGCGTTTGGTGCACAGTCTGGTGATCTGTGTTCCCCATTTGAAGTTAATACATGAAGTGCATACCATTTACAAATGTTACAAGTTGCATTAAAGTGAGGCTATCAGAATTTCAAAGTGTATGTAGTAATGTATCCTTTATTAATAATAGTGGGGATATAGTCATGATCTTAACTTTAAGGCAGTTATATAGATAAATAAAAGACTCTGTGGGTTGGGGTTGCAGCTTTGTTGGTAGAGTGCTCGCCTGGTGTATACAGAACCCCACGTTGCGTCTCCAGCACCACATAAACTGGGTGTGGTGATTCATTGCTCTCATGCTGGTGCTCAGGAGGTTTAGGCAACAGGATCAGAGAATCACAGGGTCATCCTACGCTACATACTGAATCCAAGGCCAGCCTCTGGCACATGGAACCATTTTAAACCTACCACCAATGAAATTATAATTTCATTATAATTATGAAGCATTATAATTATGAAGTATTATGAAGCAGCTGGTTTGTATTGGAGACAAAGTCCCAGTTACTGATAATGCTGCAATGGTTACTAGTAATCACAGAGAACACTTTGAAACTTCAGTTTAAGTTTAAAAAAATACATACTAAGTAGGCTTTATCATGGTATTTTATTGCATGGGTATTACGTATTTTTATTCACCCCCTCTACTACCTCTGTAGCCCATTTGACTAAATCTCACAGTGGAATGATCATTTATTTGCCATTAGCTGAATAATACAAATTTTCTGCAGAGAATCAGCAGAAAGCTAGATTGCCTTTTCAACATGAAAGCTAACAAGAGTGATTTGTCGTTGCAGGAATACAAGCGCAAATTAGCCCGAGTTTCCATGGTACGAAAAGAACTCAGAGCCCGGATCCAGAGCCTGCCAGATTTATCTCGTTTGCCCAATGTCACTGGCAGTCACATGCACCTGCCCTTTGCGGGGGACATCTACAGTGAAGACTGATGGCCAGTCTCCTCCAGGGCCAGGACTTTGGCAGACATGGAGACAGGTTAGGTGAATAGTCCTGTAGAGTTATTTTTGTACATTGTTGAGAATGGTACTAACACAAAAAATGACAAGGAAGTATAAAATGTTAAAAGTTGGTTTGTTTTACTATTAGTGAGTTAACATGACTTAGTTGAAACCAAGTGATGATTTGTATATTAATGCGCTTAATGATTATTTTCAAAAAATCTTTTGTAAGTTTTTTTTTTTGATCCAAGGCCTTGTGAGAAATTCCATGTTTCTATTTGTTCATGTATTTTCAATCATTTTTCTTTATTTTTTTTCAGTATCTAATCACTGTACACTATCTAATTTCTAATGAGAAGAACTGATCAGGAGCTGATGTGAGACTGTTTATGGGATCGTTAGGACTTGATTATAGAAGAGACTAAATGTTTCAACGTCACCTTCCTCTTGCCACCCAGATACTGGCTCAGTGTGCTCATGCCTTTTGAGTCTTACCACTAGACATGGGTGCCGTGTGCAGGGTCAGAGCCAAACCTAGAGGACCTCTCCCCCACAGCACTGTAGTCCATCCATCCCAAATGCCATCCCAGAGTAAAGGTCTGTTAAATAGAGACTCCCTTGATCACACTGTTTAGAACTAAGTGCATTTAAGGCTTTAAGAATGTTGTAAGTTCTGATGTCCTACCAAGAGGACAACTCCAGCTCTCCAGGTGACTGCTTCTGTCGGGTCAGTCTTCTTACATCAGATCCCTTTAACAAAACACCAGCTGAGGGGAGTAAAGGACGCATCAGACAGTGACATGCTTAATCCCTATCCATGTAATGTACACAGTAGCTCTTAGCGTGATTAGCTCAACAACTCAGTATTCATAACGATCAATTAAGTAACTCAAAACATTTTATTTCCGTAAACTTTTTGAATGATTATATTTTGGAATTAAGCAATGCTGTAATACAGGGTAGATCTGGTGAATTTTATATTTGTATGTTTACAGATGTAAATACACAGCAAATGTACCTTTATCTTTACTTGAACCTGGTGTGCTAGAGCAGGTGCATGCTCTCCAGCTTTTTTAAGTTACATTGTGAACCTGCAGGTTTGTGTTTCAGAACAACAGGAGGGGGATATTTTTCTCCTTTATTGCTTTGCATTTCTCATGTAATCAAAGTAAATAGTTAATAGAACACCTTTTAAAATTCACAGGCCAATTAAACTCACTACTCTGAATGGCTTCACTCTTTCTTTCTCAGTATTAGAGGTTATAGTTGAAATGAATTTACATGTGAAGAAATGATAGTTAATTTATCTTTAATAGCCAGTAGATTTGGGAGCAGTGCTTTAAACACTGACCTCTTTCCAAAACAGTTACATGTATGCCATCGCCCCGTCCCCTGCATGTCCTGTCTTCCAGTGATTCAGACAACTTTTGGGAGTTAGGACACATTTCCTCCCAGTACCTGTAGCTGTGCTCTGTGCACACGCTGAAGCTCACCTGGGAGCCAGGGCCACTGTAATGTGCGGCATAGCGGCTCATGGGCATCCTGAGTGGCATTTGTCTGTCACAGTGGCGTCTGGCAGTGCTGCTATCTTTTCCTTAGGGGTAGGGATCAAAGAAAAGAGTCAGCAAAGGAGATGCACATTACACACCCTGATTATGCCTGTTTTGAAAGTATGCCAAGTACGTTACCTTTTGTTGTTGATGTTTTTGAAAGCAAAAGCTTTGTGTGTTAACTTATTTTCAGTATCTTGAACTTATTTATGATTTGCTGACACAATGATTTATCCATCTAAAATAGATACTTTTCCATTTAAAACTAATTTATAAATGGTATACTCTTGGGAAGATATAAACTCTTTTAGAAGTTTCCTGAAATATTTTCACCATGAAGACAGACTTAGATACTCTTTTGATGCCACTATCTGATCTAAATATTTATGATAAAATGTATTATTTTTTTAAAGAGTGTAATGAGATCTGTGATAAATGCTAGTACTCAAAACCTGAATCCCCCAAACCTCAAGTTGTTGGTTAGCTCACTAATTGAACACAGACTTTACAGTTTGTTCTAGAAGTAAGTTTTTCAGCCTTACAGTAGTTCAAATTTCCTTTCTGAAAGGAAGACTAAACTTAATGGGCTTAAACTGGGCGTGGTGGTGCATGCCTTTAATTTTAGTACTTGGGAGGCAGAGGTAGGAAAATCTCTGTGAGTTCAAGGCCAGCCTGTTCTATAGAGTGAGATCCACGCCAGTAGTTACATGAATGAGTCCCTGCATTAAGAAAAAGAAAAAAAAGAACTGGGCTTTGGTGAGAGGTATAAAATACCAAACTGTAAATCATGCACATTTTCTCTACCATGTACTTGAGGCACATTACAAGTATGAGAGCAACCTGGTCTGGTCCTCAAGGGAAAGTGTGTCACATTGTAGCAAGGTCCTGTGCTGTGAATGGACACCATTCCTCTTTTCTCCACAAACAGTGCAGAGAGCTGTCGGAGTGGCAATTTGAGCAGATTCCCGGTGCTCCCTCTGCTCCTACAACACTACAGTAAGTAAATGAACCAATCATAGGGGGAGCTGGGAGCCTGGAGAAGAGCTGTGCTCTGTAGCCAGCCTTCCCTGAGGAGCCCTCCCACCTGTAGCTGTTAACAGAATTCTGAATCAGGATTTTTCTCTAAGAAATCCTTTAGCATTAACAAAAGCTAGGATGATCCAGCCATCATGATTTTCAGAGTTCAGAGAATGTTGTCTGCTGTCACTGTCATGAGTAGCTTCGTGGTGTGTGAACCATGAACTGGTCTGAAGTCTGGCGAGGACAACGACTGGGAGGTAGGAGGGCCTTCCTCAGTTCCCACTCTGAAATCGACAGAACGTGAAGTAATGCAAAGCCCCTACATTGCTTTACTAGCTGTTAGGAGTTACTCCTCAAGATGAGCCCTGCTTCTCAGTTGTGCTAGAAAACGCTTTTGACGGTGTGAATTCAGTTCTTCTCTGTACAGAAAGGGAACACTGGGTTACTTAATGGATTTGTGTATTCACAGCATCTGTTGCCATCTAGTCTGAGGTGTCAGGAGCACTTGGGAAAAGAATACTCCATCTTTTATAAACCCTTTTCTTTGGCTGTATCTGATGACAGTGTAAGATCTTAATAAAGTTTTATGTTCTTTTTGAAGAATTTTTGTGTGTGTTATTTTCTGAATCCAATTCATTGGTAAAGGACAGGAGGGTGTAGGACTAATGGGAGGGAGTTGGCAAAGTCCTGGAAGTAGTCAGTGAAGCAGAAACAACAGAAAGGGGTTTTCGTACTTGGCCAGTGGTCCAGACTTGTAGGACTATCAGTATCATCAGAGGTATTTATTAAACTGCAGATGGCGGAGCACCAACTTGACTCTTTTCTCAAATATTTAAACAGGGCCTGGGGAAATAGCTCAGTGGGTAAGAGCACTTGCTGTGTAAGCATGAGAACCTGAGTGGTTCCCCAGCACCTGCATAAAAAGCTGGGCATGGCTACAAGTGCCAGTACTGGGGGTGGAGACAGCCACACTGCAGGAACGCCCTGACCAGCTCGAGACAGTGACACAGCGAACAAGAGGAAGACAGCCAGCATCCTTTCTATGCCTCTGCTTGGGCACATGTGCCATGCATCCACACAAGCACTAAAATATTCAAGCAATTATGGATACAGTTCATTACATAGTTGGTTCCTGTCTCACAGATTCAGTTGATACCTGAAGCTTCCTTGTGACAACCCAAGTTAATTTTTGTGGTGCCAGGGATCAAAATCAGGGTCCCTGTGTGCTAGGTATATGTTGTAGTGCTAGCTAAACCAACACTCTAGTTCCCATGCTTTGGGTTTAAAGTTAAAACTGGAAAATATTAGAAATCTGTGGGAATTTGTAGGGCAGTATTGGCTAGAGCTTGTTCAATAACTCAGTTGCACCTGGGAATGTAGTTCAGTTGTAGAATGCTTGTAAATAAGCATAAGGCCCTAGTTAGATCCATGATATAACACACACACACAAAGCATAAGGCCCTAATTAGATCTATGATATAACACACACACACACACACACACACGCACGCACGCACAGGAGAGGACTTAGTTGAGGCTTACTGAAAAAGGACTCTATCAAATGCGTCAGAATGTTCTAATTCTTGCAGTCTGGAAAGTTTGGGAGGTAATAATCCTCTGGCTAGGGCCTGTCCCTCCCATTCCTAGAAGGCATTTGTCCACCTCGTCTGGATTCATGTTTTCTGTTCACATTACTCTAAGAGAGTGGGTTTTATAAGCTGGCACATAGCCAGAGACTGCTAAGAGGTGACATGTCTCAGTGGGCATGTGGGATGCCCAAGGGGTTGCATGCCAAACCCTTCCCAGGTCTCTCCCTCACATCACACTTCCCCAGTTAATATCTAATTCCAGCTCAGTGAGCCAGCTCTACCTGCCGCGTCTCAGAGCGCACAGGCTAGCCCGGGGTTGGGTCTCCCTCCTTGCCTGAGCCTGCTCAGAGCTGGTTTGATTCAGACTGGTCACATTTCTTACTCTTCTTCAGTCTCACCTTTAGATTCCTAACTGTATTACATAACAACCATGAGCCTTGGCCAGAAACCTGTTCTTATCGCAAATTATTGGGCCCAGATTTACAGTCACAGTATCCAAGGTTAGGGACCTTGTCTCTTAGACAAATCCTCTAGGTAATTTAAGATGTTTAAAGAATATTGCTTTTTAAATGAACATTTTGTCTTGTTAAGATTTATTGTGCATGCTTGTGTATGTATACCTGCAAGTCACAACTCAGAGGTGGAGTTATACAGTCCTCTGCAAGAGCAGTACACCTCTTAGTTGTTCTCTGTCCAGCCCCTGAACATTATATCCTAAGCATCCAAATGGATAACTTGCTAAAGTAGGGTATGTAACAAATATTAGAATTACCACATTTGAGTTCTGCACTTCACAGAAAAAATACAAAACTGGAATTTTGAATTAATTTAAATAATCATGTGATTCAGAGTCATTGGCTAATTCAAACATACCTAGAAATACTGTTACATTCAGTTGTCTTTGTGTGTATATGCACCTGGGAATGGAGCCCAGTCAGTACCTTGCCTATGAGAATCACCTACCACCACCAAGGTATGCATTTTCTTTGTTCAGTAAATAAAATTTTACCTTACTTATTTGGAAGTACGAGTTGAAGGGGGAGAGGTATTTTAAGTCATACATTAATATATGACTTTTCCCAAATAATATTGTCATGAGTTGTCTTCTCTCAGTGAACTCTGCTTTTGGCGTAGTGCCTTACTATACAGTTCAGGCTGGCCTTGAACTCAGTCTTCCTGAGTGTTGGGACCAAACTATTAGATCACTTGTAATGCTATTTATGTTGTATAACTGCACCACATTCACTACACTGCCATAAATAGAGGGAACCTGGGTGTGGTTGTGGTTTCAAATTTGACCTGCAGTTAACACTGTCTTTTTTTTGTTTGTTTTTTTAAAGATTATATGTAAGTACTCTGTAGCTGTCTTCAGACACACCAGAAGAGGGCATCAGATCCCATTATAGATGGTTGTGAGCCACCATGTGGTTGCTGGGATTTGAACTCAGGACCTCTGTAAGAGCAAGCAGTCAGTGTTCTTACCCGCCGAGCCATCTCTCCAGCCCTTTTGTCTTGTTTGTGAGCAGTACTTGTATGGCCTCAGGTGAGCTTTATGACCAATTCATCACATCCTGGTCTGTTGGACATGGATGCCCAAGTTAGCAGCAAATGCCACCAGTGCCTCTTCACTGAGCTACGAGTCTGAATGCACTAAGGAAGACAGACTGCAGTCGTCAGTCCCTGCATCTTGGCTTCTTTTCATGTCCACTAATGGAACAAAACAATTACAGCTGTAGTAAAATCGTAATTAGCAGCATAAAACAGTCCTTCCTGATAGACCGTCTCCCCACTGTGAACCTATGGAAAGCTAACTTCCAGCGACTGAGCTTATTGGTTCATTAACATGCAGTTTTCCTACCTGTTCCCTTAACCAGCATTTTCAGTAGTGGTGTGTAGTGCTGGAGTTACAGCATTTTCAAATAGTACACACTTCTCAAAGATACCATTTAGATAACAGTAGTTAAATGTTGACAATTTAGGGAAAGTATCTTTCATTATGACCTTTCTAGATGTATTTGTTTATTAATGTTTTGCCTGCTTGTATGTATGTGTATTACATGTATGCCTGAAGCCCAGGGAGGTCAGAGGAGGGCAGGGATCTGGTCTGGGAGGGTTGTGAGTCACCATGTAGGTCCTGGCAGACCTGCGTCCTCTGGAGGGCACTTGCTGCTCTCCAGACCTCAAGTGCTCGTGCACACACCACAGTTGATGGTGGAGGTGAAGGGATGGCTTGCAGGAGTTGTTTCTCTCCTTCACCGTGTGTGTCCAGGAGTTAAACTCGGGTCATAAGGTCTCGGCAAGTGCTTTTATCTATCATTCTTCCAGCCCTCTGGGATATTTTTAGCATCTTAACAGTCAGTGAAATAATCACTTTTTCAAATAAACCAGCACAAAAGGCTTACAGTTTTTGTTACTCTTATATGAAATAAGTCATATATGAAATGAAACATCTATGAGGTCTATTTTTGTCAGTTAATGACCTGAATTCTCCATGCTTGTTTTCTGTCATTTCAGGAACTCAGTTTCTTATAAAGCTGTAGGCATTATCAAACATCAGTGGTTTAAAACACTGTTTGATTTTCTTGTTTTGATCACTGTCTTCATTCCACAGGTGCACTGTGTGGACAGACGGTGAGTATGACAACATAGCATACTAGAAATCTTGCTTTTAAAAGTTTGGAAAATTTTTTCAATATGTGATTTTTTTGTATGTTGCCAAATGAAATTCTTTCATTTTTTATGATCCTAAAACTATACAAATGTACTTTCATTAGCAAAAGGAAAAACACATTTCTTCAGTAACTATTTGCAGAAGTGTTAGGATTTTTGTTTTTACATCATCCTAAGAAGACAACCTATCAGTATCCAACCAAACTAATGCTCAAAACTTTTTACTCCAGTTCTTTAAGACTAGAGAACAATGCATTGAAGAACTCCCCAGTGACTCACTTTACCTCAACCCCACCCTGCTTCTGACAAATAAAGGCAGCTCTTCTGGCAGTGCCATAAGCGCAGAGCAGCTGGGACAGAACTAATGTGTTTGTCATCAGTCGGGGAGAAAGTTTGATGGATTGCTGAGTTTCAAGATGGTGCCAAGCAATCTCTAATGACCAGTAAGGAGGCATATGTTGCCTAAACCACACTGCATAATCCTTTTTACTCTTCAGAATTCATGATCTAAATCAGGAGAGGCTCAGCAGTAACAGGGTGGACTTTGAGACCTGTCAGGAACACCTGGCCTGGCTCACTGCTGCGGTGCTTACACTTGCTGGCCTAACTCTGGTACAGCGCTTGGCTTGCTCAGCACACAAGGCCCTGGGTTTAATCTCGAGAATAGGCATGGAGGGGGCAGGTATTTATTTTATCCTTCAAAATGTACAAAATGCTCATAGTTAGTTTACTAATATTGTTGTGCACATGACTGAGGAAATACATTTGATTTTTCTATATTAGAAATAGTTATTGACACATGGAGGAAACTTTGTTTCCTTCTGAAAGAAATGATAATAAAACTTCAAAAATTAAAATAAAATAAATACTACCATTCAGTACCCATTATGCCTTTATCATAAAAACTTAGTTTTAAAGCCCTTTATTACAGTTACTCGTCTGCTGCGGGAGGACGCTCATGTGGAGCGCAGAGAACAACCTGTAGACGGGTTCTTTCTGCTCTGCTGGTCATAGCATGGCGGCAGCAGTGCCCTTACCTCTGGTTATTTACTTCCTGATCTTCACATTTACCAGGAGGCCCAAGTGGCCCGGTTTAATGAGGCGTTTCCCATAACACTGAAGGATGACAAGAACAGCTTGCTTTTGACTTAGTTTCCCTGTGCTCAGACATCAAAGTGAGGACAGAAGCTGCTAACTTAACTTCAGTTTCAGACACTGCACTAGACAGTTCTTCCTTCCAGAGGTCACTCTCTTCACAGAGAAGATAAGAAGTGCCTGAAGTCCAGCTTTGGGTTCTTGTCAGACGCACTCTGACTAAGCAGTGTTTTCAGTTGAGAGAAGTGTTTCTTCCTTTTGCTCCCATTCCTTGAGGAGCAAATGGGTGTTGACTGTACAGTTGTAGGCGTTCTGAAAGGAGAGGACACCACTGTCAATCACACTGCCAAAGGACAAAATGTTCCTCCCACCAAGAGCACTGTGCCCAACATCATCTGCCCTGTATATCACACTGCATGACAGCTCCGTGTGGATACTGTCTGTGCTCGTCACAGTAATTCCCATTATCAGCAACAAAAGCCCCATGGAACAGCCAATTCTGGCACCATTGGGGGCACAGTGGAGGGTTCTAGAAGCACCCATGATACCTGAAAGATAAACCTAGAGGTAAAATGTCATTTGGGCTGAGTTTACACCTGACCTCAGCATTCATGGCAACTCTTACAACTGAAGTCTCCACTCTTCTAAAGTGAAGGGCTAAGGAGGGCGCTGTTCCACTGTCTTCCCCACAAGGCTGGCAGTGCCACCGGACAGGCACTAGACTATTGGTGTTTTTGGATACTGCCAGGTGCATAGGACACACTCCACAAACACCCACAGAATAAGCCATTTACCATCTAGTGTGAGTTTGCACGTGCATGCTGGGGACCTGAACTCAGTTGTGTCTACACAAAAAGGACTGCCAACTGAACCCTTTCCTCAGGACCTCTAAATGCAACCAACTTGCTTTAAATGCACCCAAATTTTCTTTTATCCACATTAACATAAAATGTGAAATTTCTATTGAATTTATACCAAATATTGACTAAAATCAGTAATATACAGAAAACTGGACTTGACATTTTAACCCAGAATTATAAATTTCAAGCTCAATATAAAATTTCAATCATTAAACAAATAATCCAGTCCTAGCTAGATGTTGTTGTTTATGTTCAAGACGTTGATCACATTCAGTTTCTTTTGTAACAAAATATTTTAAAATCTTCACACAGTAGCTATGGAATTGCACTTAAACTCATGACTATCATAATGAAGTACTGAGGATTCCTAAAATGAAGACTTAGAGTCTCTGGCAAATCTACATTCTTGAGGAAATCTAGATAAACAGAGACAGAGAATGTGACAGAGGAAAGAGTAATACCCTTTGGAAACATAGTGTGAGTGCTTCAGACAGCACAGGGTAAACTGAGGCAACACAACAAGAAAGGCAAGTGAGGGGCTGGGAAGCCATGGTCTTGTATTTACCCAGTGCAGTAGAGTCGGGGTTAAAGACTGCTAACAGCTAGCTGCACTTAGCCAGGTTTTCATCAGGGAAGCGCTGTCCTAGTCCTGACAAAAGTTACTGAGACCTAGGACAGCAGCAGAAGGAAAAAGGAAACTGGCAACAAACTACAGTGTAGAAGCCGCCAGTCCCTCTGCCAATGTAGGTAAGGATGCATAAAAGACATTTTGTTCAGAGTTAAGAAATAGGCGGAAGAGAAGACTTGGAAGTTGGCTGTCGATGTATGTCAGGTGCTGGGAGAGATGCATAGGGGCCATATGCACTGATGTAAAAGGTGAGGCTTAGAACTATCAGACAACTAAAGAGCATGGGAGAAAAATGTGCCACAGCCTGTAATACGTGGAGTACTAGGAGTGCACATGAAACACAGCTAACACAGTACCTGATGTTTGTCAAGGAGGGGCTCCTGCCTTTGGAACCATGCGTACTCTGATGGAGGCTTGCAGAACCTGGAGCCATTCTCTTTGGCGTCTTGGGGCTGGCCTTGTTGGCAGCAGAGGCAGTGTCGCTCTTGAGCGCTGACAGGAAGCTTCTGCTCGTACCATGGTGTCTCACTGTTCTGTTGCATGTTCTACAGGTAATCAGCTACCACAAAAAAGAAGTTGGTCCCATGAGTTCTCTGGTAAAGTAACCCAACAAACCGTTTTTCCTCAATTCCTATGTGAGTATAACAGACAAGTTAGCATAGACTCTCCTCTGGGAGCTCATAATCTACCAGGAGGAATCAGATAAGACAAATTCAAAACAATAAAACTGCCACCGAGAAGGTGCTGGCTAGGCATTTATATTTAAATACTTTAAAAAGACAACAGGGTTGGGGGTGGGGGAGATACCATGAGACCCTAATCCTATAGAAAGAAGTATAGGTAACTAAGAAATGTGGAAAGCAGGAGGAGTAGTTTTCCCCAGGGCAGAGTACACCAACTAGCTATCCAATACTAAACAGCTAGCCCTGAAAAACACACATAGCAATATGCAGATGGAGCAGGTTATAGTTAGGAATACGTGTGCACATACATATACATACATGCATGTAGCAAAGAAAAAAGAGGCCATGAGTCTGAAAGAGAGAAATGAGGGGTATCTGGAAGGTTTGGAGGGAGGAAAGAGCAGGAAAAAAATGGTGCAATCATATTGCAATCTCAAAAATAAGATAATTTTAAAAAGATAATGGACTCATTATAAAACTGATTTGTGTAGAACTAGGGATAGGAGGGCATTCACTAACACTTGGATGTTCTTTGTAACAATCGAGAGACTGGCTATTTTCTAGCTGGTGAACTTTAGGTCTTTTCTCAATAAAACATGGACAATCACTGACATTTTAAGTAGCACCTAAGAATCCATAGTGACTCTGTAAATGCTAGTTTGACTAATAAAACCCTTCCGTTTCCATCGATATTTATTTGTATGTGTATGGATGTTTGCTTGCATGAAAATATGTGCACCGTGTACATAACTGGTCCCTTCAAGAGCCAGAAGGTGCGGAAAGTGTGTTGGTTATGGGAATGGCCGCTGGGAACCAAACAAGCAGCCAGGGCTTGGACGCTTGGTCCCCAGTTAGTCTAAGTGTTTGGGAAAGATTAGGAAGTTGGACGGGGGCAGGCTTTGATGTTTCTAAAGAAGGTGACTCCCAGTGTCTGTCTCTGCCTTAAGGCTGTGGCTCAGGACCAGAGCCCTCCGCTGTTCCTCCTCTAGCCCCGTGAAGCAGTAAGCCTAATTACACACTCGCTCTTATAAGTCAGGGTGTTCTCTCACAGCAACAGAAAAGTAACCCGAGAAATCTGCAGAGATGAAGGCCTACTGCCTTACGGTTTTTGGGAAAAGGCTATATACAGATTAAGATAAGTCAGTAAAACATCCCCTGATGAGCCTTTTTTTCACGTGATCTTGAACTAAATACAGTAGAGTATAAACTTCAGCAAAGTAAACCATCAGAACACTGTAAATCTTCCTACGGGAACATTTTCAAAAACGTTCCAGTGGCAGGAAGCTCAGAGGCTGAGGTCAGCCTAGGCTACACAGTGGGTAGAAGGCCAGTCTGGGCTAAATAGCAAGACCTTACCTCAGTGCCTGCAGACACTGAGTATGTTGGTAATGTACATACAGAGTACACAAGATAGATATTTGATACTGGTCTCCATCTAGTAAGCTTCTGGGAAATTTATTTTATTCACACTTTGCTGGGTGAACACATGCTGACCCTGACGTCACACACAAGGTTAGTGAGGAGGAAAGCATCTGTTACTGAAGAAACCATGGACTAAGTGGTCACTGAGCCTGTGAGCTAGACTGCTAAACGCAAGGAATCCTCAAACCTGGAAATACTGCGCCTGACAGTGAGGTGAGAGCATCAGTCCTTGGTTTGGGGAATTATCAAAACTGAAACAACAAGCCAGTGCGATGACGCCACGTTTAACCCCAGCACTGGGGAGGCAGAGGCGGGCAGACCCTGAATTCAAAATTGGCCTGGTCTACAAAGCAAGTTCTAGGACAGCAGGGCTTTCAGAAGCCCTGCCTTAAAATAAAATAAACTATAGCCTTGGTGAGTCACTACCACAGAAACATTACGTGTGCAAATGTACGACCATAACTCTGTCCTGCTCAGGCTGATTCTCTCCCTAAAGGACAGAAGACAAAATGACAGCTTGCTTTATGGACTAGAGCAGCAGCCTTACCAGCACACTTGTGGAGTCTTGATACTTCCTCAACAGTTTTGCTTCTTTAAAACTGAGTGTATCATTTCTTGCTTCTCGATTAAGAAGTTTCTGTATCTTCGGTGTCAGTTTGGCTTTGGGTTTGAGGCGCACTCTAGAGTTATCCAGAACCAACAATTGGAAGCAGTGTGGACATGTTTCCTGAAAAGTGCTGTTATCCTCTACAAACAAACAAACAAATAATTCACGGTTTGCAAGTCAGAATATTTTGTTACCTCAAACAACTGGTATCATAAGTGGGAAAGAAAGAAAAACATATGATATCAGCTGATGCAATCTCTTGAAACAAACCAGATATGAACATTTATAAAAGCAAACTGGCAATAATGTACTTTAGAGTTCTCTGATTTCCCCCGTCCACCCCTCAGCAACAGGTAGGCAGGTCACTGGCCTTTACTTCTTTGCTCATTTGCTGCTTAGTTATCAACACGTTTACCACAAAGCAATCCGCACAGGACTTTTCTTCCCCTCCTCCCTTCCCTTTGCCATCAGTACAACCAGTACTTTTTTTTGTACTGTGAACAAAGGACAACCAGACAACACACAACATCACGTTAATGCTGGGCCAAGGGATGGGACTGGGGGGGGGGGTGTCAGAGGCTGGAGAGGTTATTGAAATCCAAAGAAGGATGTCTAGGGACGTCTCATCAAATGAGGATTGCAGAGAAAAAAGACAGTGGGCAGTAAGTAGTGTTCCAGGTACGATAAGGCATCTGCAAAAGCCCAGGAACACAACAGCAAGCAGGTCTGCCATGCTGGAATTGAGGGAACCAGCTGGAAATATGTCACAGAGGCTGCAGGACGCCCTCCGGCAGCTAGCAGTAATCCCCGAGGGAAGCACTAATTGTTTGGACCAGGTTGGAAGCAATGGATGTAAAAAGTGGGTCAGTTTGGGAGGTATTTTAAAGCCACTGTGATTTGCTGGTACAAGGTGGACCAAGGAGGAGAAGTGGTGTTAAGGTGTCAAGAAATAGCTCTGAGGTGAAGACAAGATCACTGTTCACTGAGGTGAGAACTCGTTGTTTTAAAAAAGAGGGGCGAGGACAGGAAGGTCTCAGTATATTGTGTCTGGCCCCAAGACTGAATGAGAAAAAAAAAAGGCGTCTAAGAACTGAGTTCTGGGACACCACAATGTTTGGATTTTGGAAGATTAGGAAAACCAACACAGTACGCTGAGGTGCAGGAATGAGTAAGAGGTAGATGCCTAGAAGACAAGTGGGAACTACTAAAATCCTGACCAATGTGGTGCTGTTGAGATGGTTCAGGGGGTCAAGGCACTTCTACAGCGCTAGACAACCTGAGTTACACCCACAGGAACCCATCCAATAGAAGGATAGAAACTACTCCCAAAAGTTGTTCTCTGACCCCAGACATTCTCTCCAGACCCACTCTCTTGGGCACACAAAGACAAAAATATGTGTGGGCTAGAGACAGCTCAGCGATCACTGCTGGCAGCTCTTCCAGAGGACCCAGGTTCAATTTCTAGCACCCTGTTGGAGCAGCTCACGCTTGTATCTCCAGTTCTAGGGGATTCCATCACAGCTCACCAGGCTCCCAAGTGATGCAGACATGAGGGCAAATTTCATACACTTAATAAATTTTAAAAATAAAATCAGATCAAGGGGCAAGGGAGATAGCTTAGGGGTTAGGAGTGTTGGTTGCTCTTTGCAGAGACTCAGGATTAATTCCGAGCACCCACATGGGGGCTCAGGACCGGTTTTAAGTGGGGTTCCAGGGAATTCGACGCCCTCTTCTGGTTTCCGCGGCGTCAGGCACGTACCCGGTGCCCAGACAAACACAGACAAAGCACCAAAAACACATTTAAGAATAAAAAAGACTGACCAATGTGTCTAATGCTAAGGATTAAGACATTAAAGAATTTGGGATTTTCATGCAACTGAAAAGCCTAGGACATATTTTTTTAAAAAATGAAACAAGTCGATCACCCTTCTCTTTTGTACCACTGGGGTGACAAGGGCCGAAGCCACCGCAGCCCGCGTTCTCCTACCGTGTGTCGAACTGTAGGCCCATCTGCAAAAGAAAAACGGGGGTGAGGCCGGGGCACCGTGGCCACCCGCCCGCCCGCCCGCCCGTCCATCCTCCGCCCCTCTCTTACAGGAGGTAGCGGGCCTGGCCCGGGCAGCTTCCCACCAGGCCCCGAGCGGCCGCTTCAATATAATACTTCTGCCGCATTGCTTGAGAGCTCAGTCGCCGGACGGCTGCAAGAAAACTCCACGCCGGAAGTCGGCTTTCTCGGTGCAACCATCCTAGGCCTCTGCGCTCAAACTCCCTCCGGAAACATGCATTCGCAGCACAGGAGTTCCGGTCTCCTCCGTGTCACGTCTAGAGTTCGAAGTCAACTGGTTTATGACTTGTGTCTTGTCGTCTTACCCCGGTCCCTGTCCCCACCCCGACTACAACATCCAGAGCGAAGTTCTTGTACCCGGAATGGTGACAGGCTCCGGAGCCCAGGGCTCCATCGGCTTCACTGACTTCCTCTTCTAACCATCAGGTCAAGATATTTCCGGGTAGCTTAACAAGGTTAATCAATTAACTGCCACCAGGTGTTTTACTTTCTAGTTTGGTTTCTTTTTTTAAAAAGGGTTTATTATGTGTATGAGTGCTTTGTCTGCTTCTATGTATGTGCCTCATTTGGGTGCAGTGCCTGGGAAACTCAGAAAGTTTCTGATTCCTTGGATCTGGAATTGCAAATAGTTGTGAGATGCTATGTGGCTGTTGGGAACTAAACTAGGGTCCTCTGCAAGAACACTCAACGGGTGTTTGTTTCTTTGTTTTGTTCTTGTTTTTCGAGACAGGGTTTCTTTGTGTAGCAAGTTCCAGGACAGCCTGTAGACCAGGCTAGACCTGAGCTCAGAAAGATGCGTCTGCCTCTGGAATGCTGGGATTAAAGGCGTGCGTCCATCACTACCAGGCTCAGTCAGTGTTCTTCAGTACTAAGCCACCAAGTGTCATTAATAACTGAGCCATCTCTCCAGCCCCAGTGTGATTTATTACACACACACACACATACACACACACACACTTTTTTTTTAATGAATGCACTTTACTAATTTAATTTATTTTTTGAGATAGTCTGTCTACATAGCTATGGCTGTCCTGAAACTTGCTATGTAGACTAGGCTGGCAACTCTTAGAGATCTGCCTGCCTCAGCCTCCTGAAGGCCGGGATTTAAGGCTTTCACCATGCTAGACACACACCACACACACACACACACACACACACACACACACATCCTTTAGCTGATATTAAGTATGATTATTTTTGTAAAGTAGAACATCTGATATTTCTTCAAGATGAACAGCAAGTTATGTTAAGGTCTTTTACCACAAACCCTGGCCTTTTCTCATTGAAATAAAACAGGAAACAATTTGTAATGAGCATTACTAGCAGGTGCCTTTTTCTTTTCCTTCCTTCCTTTCTCTGGCCTCCAAGTCAGGGGTTCTCCTGTCTCTACCTCCCAAATGCTGGGATTAAAGGTGTGTGCTGCTGTGTGCAGCCCAGGTACTTTTCTTAACAGGATAATTTATATTGCTAACTCATTAATCCTCATGAGGAGCCCAGAGGATAAATGCAGTGTCACTTCATCTTAACGAAGTGGGGTTTCTTTCTTTTTTTGTGATTGAGACACACCATGTAGTCCAGGATAGCCTCAAACTATGTAATTCAGGCAGTCCTTGATCTTACTCTGTTGCCACAGTCTGAGATTGTTTACGTGTGAGTGACCACATTGTATCTGTTTCCAGACTCTTTGATCTCTTTCACCAACCCACAGAACAAAAAAGAAGAGAAGTACACACTTCCTTGCCTTCCACCAGACAGCCCTTCCCCTCGTCTCTCCTCTGAGCACTACTCTTGTATTCAGACGCCTGCTTAGCAGCTTTGCTTGAGTTGTTACTTGTTTTCAAAGTGGCAAAGTTGCCGAAATAACTCTCCTGATTTTCCACACAGACCTGCCCAGATGCCCAGTCTACTTCCAGCCTCGGACCCCCGGGCCCCGCCCCTGCTTCCAGCCTCGGATTCTGAACCTCGCTCCTGATTCCAGTCTCACCTCCTGAGCCCCACTCCTGACTCCTCTCTCCACCACTCGCCACTGCTCTGCCCTCAGGTCAATAGTTTCCTACAGGAGCCACAAACCATGACTCTGCACCACGAGGCCCAGTATTTCCTCAGAGGGTTAACTCACACACTGTGAGTCCAGGAAAAGATAAAACCCCAAAATCAAAATATGGCTTCTCCAGAGATGTCCTTGGTTCTCTGGCCAAAGATGTCAGAAGGGAACTCTATAGTTTTTTGTTTTGCTTTATTTTGTTTGTTTGTTTTTTCGAGACAGGGTTTCTCTGTGACACCCTGGCTGTCCTCGAACTGACTTTGCAGACAAGCAGTTCACAACCATCTGTAACTTCAGGTCCAGGGGATCCGATGCCCTCTTTTGGACTCGTTGGGTACCAGACATGCATATAATGCACAGACAAACCTGTCTGCAGGCAAAACACTCCTACATTAAAAAAAATTAATATAAAATGAGGTGGAGAAATGACTCTAAAGCCTAAAATGAGTTGCTTTGTTTTAATATGACATATAAGACGAAACACAGTACAATAAAAATAAACTGCTTAAAGGAAGTGCGCGTGTCCAAACCCTACATTGGAGGGAAGATCCAAAGCTGAACCCCCAGTGGAGAGGCAAACCGTTCAGCCTCACTTGCAAGGCAGTTCCCGACAGTCACCAGCAGAGGGAAAAGGAGTTTTATTTCGCGTGGATCTCCGCGCGGTGCAAATTCTCTCCGTAAAGAGAAGCAATGGAGAGCACCCGGGAGACCCTGGTCGATGGGCGGGTAAACTGGCCTGGAGGAGTCACTCGGACCGCCCAGGCCCAGCCTGGTCAGTGCATAGACTCTCGGCAGCAATCCTTAAATGAAAAGAGAGGGATAACTTGGTCGGGTCGCCCTGCTGACCGCCCAGTCCCGGACTCCTTTGCTGCCGAGCAAAGCCTCTCGATCGGCCGGACCCGGGAGGCGAGTCTAGGTGCAATCCAGGGAGCTCAAGTCCGGGTCCTAGTGCAATTCTGGGGGCCCGTATTCGGGTCCGAATGCAAACCAGGTAAGCATCCTCTGGGGTCCGAGCGCGATCCAGGCGAGAATCCTGGTTCGAGCGCGATCCGGGCAAGCTCGCGCCAGCTTCACCGCGCATCCCCGGTGCCCAGTCCATCCGCCCCAAGTAGTGGCCAGGGCCGGGCGGAGCACTGGGGCAGTCAGTCGGAGTGCAGAAGGATCCCGGCTGCGGGCACCGATCCTTCTGCCAAGGGGCTGAGGTATGAACAGTGAAAATAGTCACTCTAGTAAACCGGGCAGTGCGGGGACTGGGGAGCGGCTATTGTATTAGAATGGACGCGAAGAATTTTGTCTCTACGGCGAGCAGTGACAGAGCCTGGGTCAGTGAGCTACGGAAAGTGAGAAACAGACCTGCTCCAGGGACGTTTCCAGACACCGTGGATGGGAGCAGAAGCTCACTTAGATTGCACACAGGAAGCAAAGGATGGAAACACGGAGGGGGTGGGAGGTTAGACAGCCTGGAAGCGGCGAGCTGGAACGGCACCAGCGCCAGCGCCCGCACCGGGCAGGGGAGCGGGGGTCCGGGCAGTCTGGAGCCCGCCGTTACCGCCGATGCTTTAAGCATCCGGCCGGGTAGGAGAAACCGCGGCGCGCAGGCAACAGGTTTGCTCCGGGCGGGACCGAAGGGGAAGACTCGGATCTCTACGAGATTTGGAGGCCCGCCGCCAGGTGCTGTGTTTTTCTGTGCCCCGAGGAATTTCTTAAAAATCATTAGTGTTAAAAAATTAGACGTCAGGACCCCAAGGGCTTGCCAAAGCAGCGCAGTGAGTAATTTGTTTACACGAAGTCTCAGTAATAGTCTGTGCAGCCGCCGTACCTCCTTAATTATATTTAAATATATTCAGAAAGGGCCCATTTGTTTTTAGATAGCTAAGTGCTCCTTGAGAATAGATAGGGGCAATAAAAATATTTCAATAACTTGAAATATATGCAAAAGTTTTGCCAAACTTCACACGAAAATCAGTAAAACAATAGCCGAGTCAAGCTGGGCTTTTTCAAAAGAAATCTATTGTGCTGGGCTGCTGTCCTTTTCCTTGTACTTGAGGGGAGAGGGGCTTCTGTCGTGGCAGACTCATTCCTATGTGTCCCGTTTGCATCTGCAACACCCAGCTCGCTTCTCTTGTTTGACTTGGCAGTTGGGGGGAGGTCCCCGTGCACACCCGCTCTTGCTTCAGATTTTTGCCTGCTGTGTGAATTCGGAAGAAGTCTAGTTACTCAGATGGTGGCGGTAGAGGACAGTGTGAGAGTGGGTTGTTGCCGGTGAGAAAGCTTTGGAAGGTGGGAGTGAGCTTGATTACCAGGCTTGAACTTTCCGTGCTGCTTCCCCCTAAAAGGCGCCATACTGGGAGCCCTTATCGAGCTCCGAGCTCCATTGAGATTGAAAGGTCGTAAGGGAGTCTCTCCTCAAGCAATATGTATATGAAAGTGCAGAGGCGCTGCCTTGTCTCTCCTATAACCCCAGGATTCCTCAAACTTGAACTTAGAATGTGTCCTATTGTAATGAACGTTTACCATTAATCAGGATTACAGCTAATATATATTATAAATATCAGTCATGTGGAGCAGGCTAGCCTTGAACTTGCTATGTAGCTGAGGATGGCCTTGTACTGTGTGTGTGTGTGTGTGTGTGTGTGTGATGCCTGTGTGTATATGTGTGCAAGAAGTACATCCGCCCGTGAATGTGGAGGAGACCAGAGGTTGATGTCAGAATGTCCTCCTCAATCTCCTCTTCACCTTATTTTATTTTAAAGATTTGTTTATTTTATGTGTAGGAGTGTTTTGCCTACGTGTTTGTCTGTGTACTACATCCATACCTGGTGCCCGGGGAATCCGAAAGAGGACATTGGGTCCACTGGATGGAGTTACAGGTGCTTGCGAGCTGCTATGTAGTGCTGGATGGTCAAACCTGGAACTCCTGGAGAACAGCCAGAACTCTTATCCACTAGGCCATCTCAGGATCCTTCTCCCTCTCCCTCTCCTCCTCCCCTCCCCCTTTCTTTCTTTGGGTTTTCAAGGCAGGGTTTCTCCGTGTAGCCCTGGCTGTCCTGGAACTCTCTCTGTAGACCAGGCTGGGCTCAAACTCTGAGAGATCCACCTGCCTCTGCCCCCCAGGTGCTGAGATTAAAGGCGTGCGCCACCACTGCCCGGCTCACTTTAGTTTTTGAGTCTATCATTGAGCTATTTCATTTTGGCCAGCAGGCCAGTGAGTCCTGTGTCCATGGCTCTGCCCCCATGCCACACGCTCAGTATTTTTGGTGCATCCCACAGCACCCAGTTGCATTGATTCTTTGTGAGTTTTACATCATGCACTCCAATCTCACTCATCTCCCTGTCCCCTGGTGTCCACCCTTAACCTTTGCAACCTCCCCCACCCTAATAAAACACACAACGAACACACACACACACACACACAAAACAAAATATAGAAAACATCTCATCCTGGAAGCTGCAGTGTGTCCCACAACATACCCCCTTGTCCACACATCTTCTCATGCAATGAGTCATTCAAAGTCTCTGGCTTCTGTGACATCATCAATAAATGTTGGGTCCTCACAGGGACTCCTTCCAGTTATTCTGTTGTTGCCCTGTGTCATGGAGATCCTGCACCTTTGGGTCAGTAAGATCGGCCTGACCATTTTGCTTGATGGTCACAGATGATTTAGATTTTGGTGGGGGCCAATTCAAAGCCGTGGATCTTGGCCTTGGTGGTGGCTGAGCTGGCCAGGCTCCTGGTTCTCCTTTATCCACATCTCCAGGGTGAGTTCCCCAGCACTGCTCTGGCTAGGAGGAGGAACAGTCACAGAAACAGCAAGACCTTGCTGGGCCTTCAAAGCGCTCCATTAGTCAGAGGGAGACACAGTGGGGCTTCCAGAGCCAGCTCTCCTGCTCCGACACCCTTGGGACTGGCTGGCTGGTCCCTTCAGCATCACAGCCAGCTCCGTTGTGTGTCCAGGCAATGGCACCCAGTGTTTGGTGGGTGCTGGGAATCCAAACTCAGATCCTCATGTTTGCACAGCGGTCGATCTTAACCCCTAAGCCATCTCTCCAGCTCATCTTGTTTTGAAGACAGAGTCTCTCGTCGCTCGGGTTAGGCCTCAAATTCTGTATGTGGCTTGATGATCCTGACCTTCCTGCCTTCGCCTCCAGGGAGATGAGATTACAGTTGTGCACCACCATGTCCAGGTTTCTATGGTGCTGGGGCTCTCAAATCTCGGGCTTCTCGTAAGCTAGGTAAGCTCTCTATCACTTGAACACCTCTAGGCCCCAGTACAGATTCCCACACTAGAAAATGCTGCAGTGGAGGTGATCTGTGTAATTCCCACACTAGGAAGCTTCAGTGGAGGCTGTCGTGTAATTCCTTCTGTTGGTTGTCTACATTTGAATCTGAGCACACTGTGTTTCCTATAATGGAGAAACCAGTAACCTTTGTGCAAGCCAGGTGACTCTGGGAGGAGTTGTACCTGGTGTGACAGATCCTCTGTTGGGGAAAACCTTCCTCCTTTTCTCTCCCTCTCTCCTCAACTCAGTGTGCAGCCCTCATCACCCAGGTTACCTCATGGGTGAAAGATAGCTGCTGAAGTTCCAGCCACCACACCTGCATTCCCGGCAGGAATAAGGAGAAAACTCGGTGCAACTGGGCTGCTTGTTTTTTTTGTTTTTGTTTTTGTTTTTTGTGGTAGATTGTCTGCAAGAGCAACTGCTGGTAACCCCTGTAGGCACATGTCACTTTTCCTCTCAAGAAGTGGAATCTATTTTCCATTTCTTTAAGTCAGAGCTGGTTCTATAAATCTCAGTGTAAGCAACTGAGTGCTTGGTCGTAGAATCAATGTAACTTGAACAGTTAGCTGTTCCTCTTCCTTAAGGGCCATTGGAGTTAATGGCTGCTGGGGCAGGAGAAGAGTTTTTATCCGTGTCGTAAATTGCCCTTGTCCCTGTGAATAATTCCACCATGATCATGCAAGCAACCCTAATTAGATGCCCTTCTTTCCCCTCTTCTTCCAGCATCCACGGCAAGAAAGAGACTTGGAAGTGGGAGGGGGATGTGATGGTCAGCACTAATTACCACCCTGACAATCTAGACTCACTTGGGAGACGAGCCTTCTGGAGTCTGTTCTCTTTCCACCCTGTTGAACTCAGGGGTCTGATTTAGACTGTCAGGCTTGGTGGAAATTCCTCCATCTCGTGAATCACCTCGCTTTCCCGAGACCTGTCATTACTGATGTTCATTATAAAATTGAGAGTTCTTTCCTACTGAAGTTATTACCGCTGTTGTTACTAAACTTAACAAGTTAAAATACTGTAAATATTATTTTTAATTACTTTAAAAAAAAAAGCTGGGCATGGTGGCCTACACCTTTAATCCCAGCATTTGGAAGGTAGATCTTTGAGTTTTAGGCCAGCCTAGTCTACAGAGTGAGTTCCAGGACTGCCCAGGGCTATACAGAGAAATCCTATCAATAATAATAATAATAATAATAATAATAATAATAATAATAATGAAGTCAGAAGAAAATTATTTGGTCATGTCTCCTCTTCTTCTGTGTCCCTAGTATTCTCTATCTCGGGTTGGGTTGGAAGCTGGGAATAGGTATGAGGCCTGAACAGGTCATGTGGCCACTCCATGCCTCTCTTGGCCTATGGAGACTGCTCCCTTGGGGCTAGAGTAACCTGAGAGAAGACTCTGAGACTGGGAGCTCTGAACAACACATCTTCAATGTGCTTTGGCTGGGACTTAGTCCTGGGTGTGAGAACCCCCTCCCCAGTGCATCTAACTGGGACTTAGTCCTGAGTGTGAGAACCCCTCCCCAGTGTGTCTGGCTGGGACTTAGTCCTGGGTGTGAGAACCCCTCCCCAGTGTGTCTGACTAGGACTTAGTCCTGGGTGTAAGAACCCCTCCCCAGTGTGTCTGACTGGGACTTACTCCTGGGTGTAAGAACCCCCTCCCCAGTGCATCTGACTGGGACTTAGTCCTGAGTGTGAGAACCCCTCCCCAGTGTGTCTGGCTGGGACTTAGTCCTGAGTGTGAGAACCCCTCCCCAGTGTGTCTGACTGGGACTTACTCCTGGGTGTAAGAACCCCCTCCCCAGTGCATCTGACTGGGACTTAGTCCTGAGTGTGAGAACCCCTCCCCAGTGTGTCTGACTAGGACTTAGTCCTGGGTGTAAAAACCCCCTCCCCAGTGTGTCTGGCTGGGACTTAGTCCTGGGTGTGAGAACTCCCTCCCCAGTGTGTCTGGCTGGGACTTAGTCCTGGGTGTGAGAACCCCCTCCCCAGTGCGTCTGGCTGGAACTTAGTCCTGGGTGTGAGAACCCCTCCCCAGTGTGTCTGACTAGGACTTAGTCCTGGGTGTAAAAACCCTCTCCCCAGTGTGTCTGACTAGGACTTAGTCCTGGGTGTAAAAACCCCCTCCCCAGTGTGTCTGGCTGGGACTTAGTCCTGGGTGTGAGAACCCCCTTCCCCACCACCATGTGTGTTTGTACTGCATAGTGAAACACCACAGTGCACATGTGGATGTCGAAGGACAACTTGCTGGAGCTGGTTCTCTTTCCACCTAATTAATTCTGAAGGTGAATCTCGGGTCTTTAGACATCTTGCCCCCCCGCCCCCTCCCTTTGCATATTTAATAACTACAGGAGCTTATAGCATGAAAATACGAAAATGGAATCAATAGGATCATTTTTTTTTCCTGTGTAAACTGAGAAGCTTGGGCTCCACTGACTGGAAAACTAAGCATCTTTTCTCAGGCCTATCTCACTGACTTCCCACAACTGCCCAGGAGAGAGAGAATGCTTTGAAATACCTTTTTCTGGGACCTCCACAAGTTGTCTGGCAGCCCCAGGGGCTGGTGACATCTATCTTGATTGGCTTTGAAGTGCACAGTCATCCTTCAGAAAATGTGTAACTTGGCAGCCACAGTCCCAGGAATTCCTTGCCTTTGGCTGAATCTGAAGTCAGTCATTCCTCTGTGACCTGCTCCTGTGGCTTCTCTGGTCTTGGCAGGTAGCAGTCAGTGACTTCAGCGAAGGTCTGATCCTGCCGGGGCTCTGATAGCATGCTTTCTTGAGGTGTTTCTTCTTCAGTGACGATGGCTTCTCTTAGTTCATGTCTTAGTCAGTCAGTGTTCTATTGCTGTGAAGTGACGCCATGACCTTGGCAACCCTTACAAAAGAAAGCATTCAGTTGATGCTTGCTTATGGTTTCAGAGGTTCAGTCCGTTACCATCATGGTGGGAAGCGCGACAGCGTGCAGGCAGACATGGTGCCGGAGAAGCAGCCGAGAATTGTATGTACATCCGGATCTGAAGGTAGCAGGAAGAGAGAGGTCCACCAGGCCTCGCCTGGGCTTCTGAAACTTCCAAGCCCACCCCTTATTACATATTTCCAACAACAAAGCCAGGCTAATCCTTGTAAGTGGTGCCCCTCCCTGATGACCAAACATTCACATACATAACCCTGTGGGGTCTATTCTTGTTCAAAGCACTACAGTTTAAGTTTCTAGCAGAGGTTCTGCTGCACATGGTTTATGTGGGGAGGGAGAATGAGATGGGGGTGGGGGTGGGGGTGGGGGGAGTGAGGTTCTGTGGTTGGGCTGTGCACAGGACCCAGGGCTAAAGGGCTCTCAAAACCTTCTGCAGGTTTCTCATCAGCTCGTGGTGCCCATTGGTGGTAGCTACCTAGAGCAGCCCATTAGTTTGCACTTCTGGACTGCTGTAGAGGGATCATGTGGTGATGTGAAAAGGTTTGGCATAAGCCCTGGGTGGAGCTTCTAGCCCAGCTCACAAGGAACTGCCCCAGAGAAGGGTAGATCAGATGGCTGTGGCTATAGAGCTGAGCACCGGGTGGCTTTTGGACTAGTCTCCTAGCCATGAGAAGTCAGGCAAATAGTCAATCAGCACTTTCCTCATCAATGTAATGGGGGTAAAGTTATTGTCAAACTTATCTTGTGGTGAGATTAGCTATGGTTATGCACGGTTTTCCTATAGCAATCGTGTGCAGCTTGCTGGATTTCTAAGTTAGCCACAGCTACTCCACCCTTCCATGGTTCTGGAGGGGAACGTGGTGTCTCCTGGCAGCATGTACTCATAGAGCCTGCTGTCTCTCTCCCACTGCATTATTGGGGGCTAGGACTTAGCCGTCCCGCCGAGATCCCACCCCACGTTATCTCCTCCCCATATCCCCTGCTTCTCCACCCCTTCGCCCCGTGTGTAGAGGAAGCTGCAGAATCCATCACCTCCGTGTCCTCCTGCCGCTGGTGGCAGGCTAGGCTTCCTCTGAAAATCTCACTGCTGCCCACTGTGCTTTCTTGCAAGTGCTGATGTGAACATTTCTCTGCCAGGATCGGTGACATTCGAACACTGCCAGCACTTAGATTAATGTTGACATTTTTGGCGTCGCTTGAAATACAGATAAGCTGAAGTGTGGTTCTGCTAAAGTCAGCATTTAAGAGCCTAAACTTTACAAACTGGCTGGCAGGGAAAAGCATCCTTTCTTTTTAGGATAGTAAGATATTATTTTTTTTTCTTGACTGGCAGGATGTGCCCAGCTAACTGTGTGAGTACTACAATTAAACCTCATTGAGGGTTCATGATATGTTAGGCTTTTTCCTGGATAATTGTCTTTGTTACTGTCTATTGCTGTGAAGAGACACCATGACCAAGGAAACTCTTATTTAAAACAACAATGACAAAAACAAAAGCCCAAGCAAACATTTAATAGGGTGCTTACAATTTCAGAGGATTAGTCCATGATCATCATGTCAGGAATCAGACAGGCATGAGACCTTTATATCCTGATCTACAGGTGGGGGTGTGGGGGTTGAGGGAGTGGTGGGGAATGGAGCTGATAGGGACTTTTGAAACTTCAAAGCCCATCCACAATGATACAGTTTCTTCAACAAGGCTACACCTCATCCAATAAAGCCACACCTCCTAATCCTTCTCAAAAAGTTCATCTAACTGGAGACAAAGCAATCAAACCTATGAGCCTATAGGGGCCAGCCTCATCCAAACCACCACAATAACTCATTCTTATTTTAATTGCCCACAAATATAGGCCAGTCTTTTAACCTTCCAAGATCCTCATAAAGTTACTCAAATCCTCCGAGGAGCAAGCAGTGTGGGAGTTGAGAACAATGCATAAATGATCTGACAGGTCAAGCCACACTTCATAGAGCAATCTCCGTAGCTTATCGGGTCAATCTTGAGAATAACCCCTCTCAAAGCTGGCATTTCCAGAGTTTATCACCTGAGATGGTGTGTGTGTGTGTGTGTGTGTGTGTGTACATGTTCATGCATATGTACAAGAGTTCATGTGTGTTCACATGTGTGCATATGTATTTATATGCGTACACATGCGTGAATGCATGCATACATAGATGCATGCACACATGAGTACATGAGGTGTCTTTCTCAACTGCTGTTCTTATTTTTTGAGCTAGGGTCTCTGTGGGAACTTGGGCTCACTTATTCAGTTAGACTCGGTAGCCAGCAATTCCCATGCTCCCTCCTGTCTCTGGGATGAGAGGTGTGTGCCGCTGCAGTCAACATTTTCTGTGGGTGCCAGGGATTCAGACTCAGGTCCCCATGCTTGCACTGTATAGACAACTCTCTTTCTAGCCTGATTCTGTTCTATGGTTGCTTAACAATTCAGAGGATATGTGGCATTTTAGTTGGCTGGTTCTGGGTTCCATCATGAGAAATACACTCACATATGCAGTCGCAGGCTTTGGGCCAGGTTTTGTGGCACATCTGTTTGGGCTCTAGTTCAGCTGGGTTGGGGTTCTGGATTCTTGGTTCGCTCTCTCCTTCTCCGGTTCTATTCTGTGCTAGCCTACTTTCAGGCTGGAAGCGGGAGGATTGCTAGCTGCCTCTGATCCTGCCCCCGTGGGTTCTGCATGGGCCATTCTCTCTGCAGGGATGTCGGAACCAACTACCACAGCAAAATGAGCAGAGATGCCTTGCTTGAATTAGACAGGTCAGGCTCAAAGGAAGCTTGGAGACCATAATGGTCACTCCACACACAGCTCAGTGTCACACAGTTGGGTGAGTAGGGTGGGAGACAGGTCTGCTGTCCCCTCCTCCAAGAGAGAAGAAGAGGTCTATTCCCAGGGGCATTCCTCCAAGGCTGTGTGTACTGTCTGCGAGGATTTCATCTAGATTATCCGGAAGTTCTCACTCTGCCAGGACTCCAGGAAGAATGAGCCTCATGATTCTTCCAGAATGGGGAGTGGGGGGGATGGAAAGCTTCCAGCATACATTCTTTGCATATTCTCACCCCAGAGCTTTGCAGTTCTATGAGCCCATCAACCACCCAGATTCCCTTGAGATCTGCACTCAAGGGCATTTATAGGTAGGGGATAAGCTGGGCCTGGAGGTGCATGCCTTGAATCCTGGCACTTGGAATGTGGTGGAGGAAGAAGGTTAGCTCAGTCTACACTACAGGAAACCCTGTCGCAAAACAAGTCGGTGCTGGGGATGTAGCTGAGTTGGTAGGGTGTCAGCTTATCATGCCAGAGACCCACCTTTAGTCCCTTATATCACTAAACCAAGGTGGTGACACAGAGGCCTGAAATCTGTCAGTGTGGAGGTGGAGGCAGGAGGATCAGAAGGAATTCAAGGTCAACCCCTGTCTCACTTCCAGCCCACCTGGGCTCTGAAGACCTTGTCTCTAAACAACAGTTGAGTCTTGGCTCTTTCTCAGGTTAGCAAGATGTCTCAGTGGGCAAAGTGCTTACCACCAGGCCTGGCGACTTGAGTTTGATACCCCCTCACCTCCACAAGTGTATGTGAGCATGCCCACCCTCCTCACTCCACACAGTTCATACAGTTCTGCAAACAGCTGTCAGGGAAACGTTTTTGTCTGGGTTAACCAATAACTTTTCCAGTTTGTTTTAGAAAATAACCTTTCAGCTGGGCAGTGATGGCACACGCCTTTAATCCCAGCGCTCAGGAGATAGGCAGGTGAATCTCTGAGTTCGAGGACATTATGGTTCACAGAATGAGTTCCAGGACAGCCAGAGCTACACAGAGAAACCCTGTCTTTAAAAAAAAAACAAACAAACAAACCCAGAAAACAAACAACAAAAACACAACCAAACAACCCCCAAAACAAAACAAAACAAAACAAAACAACTCTTCCTTTTTTCTTTTTTCTTTCTCACCACTACCACAAGGGTTTTCTTATATCCCTTTATAGTCTATGCCTAAAATCAATGGCTAGTCGGGGACCATCAGCCTTCCTAGGAAAGGGAACCCTGGAAATGTACATTTGACACAAAGTCAGCACGCCTGCACCTCACCCCTGGACTCAGAAACTGTCAGAAAACCCTCATTTTGTATCTTAGGGGTGGAAGTTGTGGCAGAAGGCCTGGGTTTGTCTGCAGATGGAGTGGGAGCTGAGGGGGCTGTGGTGTTGAGAAGGGCTAGGCCCTTCCTGCAGTAGTGCCTGAGGGAACAGGATGGAGACATGAGCGAAGGACGAGAAGGGTCATGGTCTGTGTCAGGGGCCTCTGGGCACACTGCAGTGGCCCACCGTCCTGGTTGCAGTGTTTCTGGTACAGGCGGCTGCAGTTTGCATTCAGGTGAGAGTCCAGCCGGAGCTCTGCTTCCCAGGCCCCCAGATCCCATTTTGGAAAGGTTTTGTTTTCATTTTCTTTTCTGTTTGTCTTCACAACGCACATGTCCCTTCACACTCAGGACTGCTTACCTCCACCACCCCGTCCCTGCTGGAGAGAGGGGGAGCACTCCATCACCCCGTCCCTGCTGGAGAGAGGGGGAGCACTCCACTCCACCACCCCGTCCCTGCTGGAGAGAGGGGGAGCACTCCACTCCATCACCCCGTCCCTGATGGAGAGAGGGGGAGCACTCCATCACCCCGTCCCTGATGGAGAGAGGGGGAGCACTCCATCACCCTGTCCCTGCTGGAGAGAGGGGGAGCACTCCATCACCCCGTCCCTGATGGAGAGAGGGGGAGCACTCCACTCCACCACCCCGTCCCTGCTGGAGAGAGGGGGAGCACTCCATCACCCTGTCCCTGATGGAGAGAGGGGGAGCACTCCACTCCACCACCCCGTCCCTGCTGGAGAGAGGGGGAGCACTCCATCACCCTGTCCCTGATGGAGAGAGGGGGAGCACTCCACTCCACCACCCCGTCCCTGCTGGAGAGAGGGGGAGCATTCCACTCCACCACCCCGTCCCTGCTGGAGAGAGGGGGAGCACTCCACTCCACCACCCCGTCCCTGCTAGAGAGAGGGGGAGCACTCCACTCCACCACCCCGTCCCTGCTGGAGAGAGGGGGAGCACTCCACTCCACCACCCCGTCCCTGCTGGAGAGAGGGGGAGCACTCCACTCCACCACCCCGTCCCTGCTGGAGAGAGGGGGAGCACTCCACCCCTCCACCCCGTCCCTGCTGGAGAGAGGGGGAGCACTCCACTCCATCACCCTGTCCCTGCTGGAGAGAGGGGGAGCACTCCACTCCATCACCCCGTCCCTGATGGAGAGAGGGGGAGCACTCCATCACCCCGTCCCTGATGGAGAGAGGGGGAGCACTCCATCACCCTGTCCCTGCTGGAGAGAGGGGGAGCACTCCACCCCACCACCCCGTCCCTGCTGGAGAGAGGTGGAGTACTCCACCCCACCACCCCGTCCCTGCTAGAGAGAGGGGGAGCACTCCACTCCACCACCCCGTCCCTGCTGGAGAGAAGGGAGTATTTCTAAGGGAACCATGTCCTTGCAGAACACCATGAAGTCTGCAGGGTAGGCTTTCTGGGTTCCCTCTGCAGACCAAAGCTTTGGCAAAACCCAAGTCCTGGCATTAGGAAGAAAACAGTCCAGGAAAGAAGAATGGATGGGCTGTCCAGGGAGGGGACACCCCAAGAGCCTGTCCACTGCTGTGAGGACACAGTGCCTCCATCATCCCGGAGTTGAGAGCTTGGTGATTATCCTAATAAGGAAAACTAGGCGTAGGTGGCCCAGGCTGTTTCAGCACTGGGGCGGGTGCTGGGAGCATCAGGAGGGCAGCACCTTCTCAGGAATCCCTGCTGACTGATTAGCACATCTTCCTGTTGGTGACACTGCTGCGTTTGTTGGACCCAGTGTGCTTTTGGTGACAGCACAAGGTAAGTGAGGCCACCAAGATTGGACACTGCGGTCCATTTGTCTGGGGTTGGGGTGGGGAGTGGGGGGTGAGCTCAGTGGAGGGGTGGTCTGGGGAGGAAAAACAGGGAACGAGGCTACCAAGGGTAGGCCAGGACTGGAGAAGCACTCAGACAGAGGGATGACCCTTAAAGGGTGCTAGGCTCTGAGGATTATCTTGTCATCAGCTCCAGGGAGACACAGTCCAGCACTGCGGTGGTCACAGCCACAGGATCCCACAGACAGGCATCCATCAGGTAAAACTGCATACTAGACTACGCTAGGAACGAATTTCAGAATGAATCAGGGTGATCCACGTTAGTGGGTTTATTAGGTAGAGAAAACCATATTTCTGATGGATACACAGGATAGAGAAGAGAAGAGAAGAGAGAAGGAGGGAGGGGAACGGGGCGGGGGAGATAAATACAGAGAAAGAGTTAAGGAAAGGACAGTGTACATCCAGGGCTTGGCTATGGGCTTTTTAGAAGCAATTATGTGTTTTTCAAGCCACGTTACTCAAAGAATGTAATTTGTAAAACGATTGAAAGATGAAGCAAAGCTTAAATTTCAAGTTAAGTTTAGAAAGTAAGTAGCTCTATGTGAGTTACTGTTCTGACTCCTTTAAGGGTTTGCCTTTGAAAGTGGTTCTTTGAAGTGCAGCACGTGGGTTTGGCGATGAGAAAGGAGTGCTAAAGCGCCAAAGTCCGAGGTCACAGCCATCCTGGCCTTAAGCTGGTGTGGCCCATTTGTCGCTTTAACCATCTTGGCTTAAAATAGGCTTGGCAAAGGGGATGCTGGCTCTGGAGGCTGTCCAAGCTCGCAGCGTGGTAAGGTTTCTGACTCCCAGCCAGGTTCTAGGGCGAGGGGTTTCTTTACCTTCCTGTGTCTCCTTAGCCTTTCTAACATGCTTGGCCAGGGAGTCCTGGATTCATCTGCCTGGGCAGGTACAGAAACTGGGTGGAGATTCCAGTTCTGCGTGGGACAGAAGCTCTGACCTGTGAGCAGTAAACATGGTGGGGTTTCGAGACGCTAGGCGCACAGACGGCTGCTCCGAGTCCTTTTAGGCCTCACTTACCAGTGAAGAAAGGGCAGGACTGTAAAGCCAGGCAATGCAGAAGCCATGAGGCACTGCACACCACCGCAGAGTTTCCGCTTTGCACAAAGGCCTGGGGGGGAGGGGGAGAGGGGGGAAGTCCAAGCAAGGTTCTTCACCCAACTTGTATCCCTTAATAGAGGTCGTCATTATAATTCATGTCTATGGATTAGTAGCTGTTCTAAAGACAGGCGTCTAGAAGCTCCTTCTACAGGGCATGTACTGTTCTCTCCTGGAGCTCAACGTCGTGCTGGGCTCACAGTTCTCCCAGGCGTAGTGAGTGGAGGCCGAGTCACTTATATCTTGGGTATCTCTACCACTCTCTCTTTTGCCAGGCATAGGGGAATCACTCTTTTGTTTTGTTTTGTTTTGTTGAGATAGTGTAGCCCTGGCTGTCATGGAACTAGCTCTACAGACCAGGCTGGCCTTGAACTCACAGAGACCTGCCCATTTCTGCCTCCCAAGTGCACTTATCACCACCCAGCAGGGATATCACTCTTAAAATTTTATTTCATTTTAATATGTGCGGATGTCTTTAACATCATTTCCTGTCCGCACGTATGTCCGTGCATCATGTGTGTGCCCGATGCCTTTAGAAGTCAGAAGAGCAGTGGATCTTTCGGAACTGGAATTAGAGACACTTATGAGGCACCAGTTGAGTTCTGGGAACCAGGACCAGGTCCTCTGCAAGAACAGCCAGTGCTCCTACTGCTGAGCCAACCCTCAACCCCAAGACCTCAGTACTGTAAATGTAGAGGGCATGTTTTAGTAGATCATAGGGTTAGCCAAATTATGTATGGCTGTTTTTCTACACAAAATTTAAGTGGTTTTATTGGTATTATAACATATACATACATATATACATATATATGTATATCATATATATGTGTGTGTGTTATATATGTATCAGCCACTTAAAATATCCAAATCAATAGTTCTAGTATATTCACAGGCCATTGAAGCAACCACTTCTATCTAATCTTAGAGTAATTCGTCCCTCTTAAATGAATACATCTACCCATTATCATCAATCGCTATTCGGCCTTCCACCTTTGTCCCTGCTTGCCCAATTATTGGCATTTCTGTCACTATAAGCTGCTTCTTCTTGTTCTTTTTGTTGTTGTTCTTGATCTTGTTATTCTTGTTCTTGTTCTCCTCCTCCTCCTCCTCCTTCTGCCTTTCTGTAACTATAGTCATACACTATGTGGCCTCTGATGACTGGTCAACTTACGTAGCTTGATGAAAATACTCATTGCTCTTTGGTTGGTGTCTCAGTTACTCTTCTATGGTTGTGAAGATATACCAGCACCAAAGCAACTTATAGAAGAAAACATTTAATTAGGGGTTGGCTTACAGTTTCAGAGGGTTAGTCCATTATCGTCATGGTGGGGAGTATGGCTACAGGCAGGCAGGCAGGCACGGCATTGGAGAAGTAGCTGGGAGCTAAATCCTGATATTCAGGCAGCAAGCAGAGAGACTGTGGGATTTTTGAAGCCACAAAGCCACTCCCAGTGCCACACCTCCTCCAAAGAAGCCACACCTCCTAGTTCTTCTGGGACAGTTCCACTAACTGGGAACAAGCAACCAAACATGCACCTATGGCGGCGTTCTCCTTCAAACCACCATGGCTGGCCTTTCATTACCCTTGTCCGTTAGATGAGAACTGACATCTTTGGATGTGGAGTTTCCTACTTGGAGCTGTTGCACAGTCCCCTCTGTCCCAAGTCTCCTTCCCACCATCAGGAGCTTTGACTTTCTCACTGAGGTTCAGATGTTTCTAACTACCTAGACCCACACATTTCCCTTCATATCTCACTGCTGTCTATGGGTGGGATTTGCTCTTGCCTTGAGTTTTCTGACATATGAAGGCTATTGCTTCGAAAGGTTTACGTTATCTTCTTTTGCTTTGATTCTTTGTGGAGTTAGTCACTTTGCTTCTCCAGGTTTTTTTGCAGGAGTGAGCTCATGTCATCTGCAGACAGCATAAGCTGATTTCCTCCTTTCCCCTTCTCTAAGCCAGGCTCCACATGCTTTCTCTAACCTATATGTGTTGACTACTTCCTGCAACAGAGCACTGAACCAGAGTCTGGAGGAGAGCGTCTACTCCTGTTCCTTATCGTAACAGAAATGCTGGTTACAGAAAAACAAGCCGTGTCGTGGTCGCACACAGCCTGGGTGCTGTGTTCCTGTTTGCATAGTGAATGAATAAATATTTACTCCTCTACCTTTTGGACTAATAACCTAAGATCTTCATGGTGCGTGAGCGGGTCTCTGTAGTGCACAGAGCTCTGTGACATTAGATTACAGAGAGCTGCTGTGAGCTGTACTCTAGATAAGATCTTCATGGTGTGTGAGCGGGTCTCTGTAGTGCACAGAGCTCTGTGACATTAGATTACAGAGAGCTGCTGTGAGCTGTACTCTAGAGCACCAGATCTGCCACTACTCCTTCAGCGTGGGTCATTACACTTTCAAGGAGTTTTGTTTACTTAACTGAATAAATAAAATGTTACATTTCGGTACGATTACTCTGAAAAAACGTTACAGCAACATCTAACAAAGCAAAGCAGTGTGATACAGGTATTTTCTAGTGTGTACACACACACACACACACACAGAGCCTAAAAGTGTGCTAGAATGATACAGTAGTTTGAATGTGCTTGGCGCAAGGAGTGGCACTATTAGGAGGTGTGTCATTGTTGGGGTAGGCGTCTCACTATGGGGGTGGGCCTTGAGACCCTCCTCGTAGCTGCCTGAGAGTCTTCAGTTTTCTCCTCTTTGCCTTTGGAGCAAGATGTAGAACCCTTAGTTCCTCCAGAGCCATGCCTGCCTGGATGCTGCCATGCTTCCCACCATGATAATAATGACTGATGCTCTGAACCTGTAAGCCAGTCCCAACTAAATGCTGTCCTTATAAGAGTTGCCTTGGTCATGGTGCCTTTTCACAGCAATGACACCCTAACTAAGACAAATGGTAATGAAAGCTTTATTCATAGTAGCAGAAAAGCAAAGTTTTAGATGCACCGGGATGTATTTAAACAGCAAAGCAGTCTTTCTACAGCAACGGTCCTGAATGATGGAGCCTACATGTGACTCTGAAGATGATTCTCCCAGGCATGACTAGGAGAAACCCAACTCACTATCTAGGCATGAGTAGGAGAAACCCAACTCACTATCTAGGCATGACTAGGAGAAACCCAACTCACTATCTAGGCATGAGTAGGAGAAACCCAACTTACTATCTAGGCATGAGTAGGAGAAACCCAACTCAGTATCCAGGCATGAGTAGGAGAAACCCAACTCACTCTCCAGGCATGAGTAGGAGAAACCCAGCTCACTATTTACTGCAGTGGATTAGCTGTAGTTGGGGACAGGGTCAGTGGGCAGGAAGTGAAATCACCCTCTGGAACAGAATAAGAACAGTTTATTGACTGACCTGCAAGAAGACAGCAGGCTGGGCAGTAATTTTACCTGAGGCTTAGGGTAATGGACTACAGGGGAGTGAGTGGGAGCGGTGTCTCCATTTCTGTTCAGTTTCCTGGTAATTTGTGCTGTGAGAAGGGAGGCGGCACAAACTGCTAGTGTTCAGTTCTGTGAAGTTAGTGTGAGCCGCCGTGCACTTCCAGGTCTGCAATCTACCCTGTGCAAATAACCGTCGTGTGAATATGAGCAATCCTGGCTGACCAAAGTTTAGCCTTGGTTAGTGGGTCCTGAGGTGTGGGGCTGTTACTCTGTGGAGTCAGGTGACAGTGGACACAGGCTAGCAGTTGGAGATTTCTGGACCAAGCCTCTACAAATTCTGTAACAGGGACCTGCTCCATTTTCTGGTTTAGTATTAATGTCCATTTCCCTCTACGCTCACCATATGTCTTCATTAAACAGTGACCCTGTTGGTCAAAGGGGTCAGTGGTTGTGTAGAGTGACTGGGAGGAAGCATAAGGGGGCCACTGGGGGCAGGCCATGCTCAGTGAAGTGGGGGTGGGGGCTCTGGGGGGGGCTGGAGGTGTCCTGGCTCCTTTTTGTTATGATTTCTGAACTTTCCTGTGTGTATATCACACTGCAACACAAATCTTGTTGCTGTGTGTGTGCCTGTCAGCCACACATTAGAACGTGTGTGTGTGTGTGTGTGTGTGTGTGTGTGTGTGCATGCGTGTGTTTTGGCAGTGGCACCAACCTTTCAGATATATACTTTCCTTGTTCTCTGACTTGTTCTTGTTTCTCTGACTGAGATGAACATAGTAACTCTCAGGTCACACATTACACATCACACAGCGGATATGTCCCTACAATGTAGATTACAGAAGAGCTGTAAAGGAATGGATATGTCTCCATCTATACATGTGTGGATTACAGAAGAGCTGTAAAGGGGTGGGTATGTTTCCATATATACATGTGTGGATTACAGAAGAGCTGTAAAGGGGTGGGTATGTCTCCATCTATCCATGTGTAGATAACAGAATAGCTGTAAAGGGGTGGATATGTCTCCATCTATACATGTGTGGATTACAGAAGAGCTGTAAAGGGGTGAGTATGCTTCCATATATACATGTGTAGATCACAGAATAGCTGTAAAGGGGTGGATATGTCTCCATCTATCCATGTGTAGATAACAGAATAGCTGTAAAGGGGTGGATATGTCTCCATCTATCCATGTGTGTATTACAGAAGAGCTGTAAAGGGGTGGCTATGTCTCCATATATACATGTGTAGATTACAGCAGAATTCGAGGGTCCCAAGGCCCTCGGGGAGGAAGGCTGACAGCTGAAAGGCAGTGGCATCCTGGTGAGAGGGAAATCACGAGCAGCTGGAGAGGGAGCAGGAGTCAGGCCACTGTGGGCCACAGGTCTGAGAGGAAGGCTGCAGAGGTGGACAGGCAGGACTTTTGAGTTAAAGCAAATGCATGGGTTAGATGAGTCAGGGTCAGATCAATGAACGTGAAGACAGGCAGATGTCAGTTGGTTACAGCAGCAGCAGGGACCAAATTCATCTGAAGCCCTTGGGACAGGCCGAAATTCTCTCCCTACTGGTCCTAGACATTGTGCGATCACAGGAAGCTCAGTCTGGGGCTATCGCCATCTTAATGGTAGCTGTCCACCCGTTCATGGGGTCAGGTGAAGGAGTTACACCTTTCTGGTAGGTGCTTGGGCTTGTTTTTGTTTTTGTTTTTTTCCTGATACAATCTTAATACACCTATGTCCTCCTACAGTCTCAATTCACCCAATAAACTTGTGGCGTATCCCCAGGAATAAGTCATTTATCAGTCGATGGTGCCTGACAGACAGCATCATTCTTGTCTCCCCAGGTGCAGAGACATCTTCCAGACTCAAAACAGAGTCAAAAGCTGCTTGCACAATGAAGTCTGAAAAACAGCCTAAAGAGACAGTTTTACATACACTCCATATACAATATGGAGTAGCTTAAAGCCGGGCACAGCTGGATCTGTGTGTGTGTGTGTGTGTGTGTCTGTCTGTCTGTCTGTCTGTCTATGTATGCTTTGTTTTGAGACAGTCCGACAGTCTTACTGTGAAATACTGGTGCCTGGTACTCACTTTGTAGTCTGGCTAGCCTTTAGCCTGTAGAAATCTTTCTGCCTCGATTTCACAAGTGTTGGAATTATACACATAAGTCATCTTGTCCAGTCATAAAAGCTTATTTTTTTTAAATTTTATTTACATTCCAAATGATTTTCCCTTTCCCATTTCCTCCCTCCCTGAAAGTCCCACAAGCCCCCTTCCCACCCCCTGTTCCCCATTCAACCCCCTCTCGCTTCTCTGTCCTGGTATTCCCCTACATCCAGTAAAAAAGCTTATTTTTAAAGTACGAGTTTTTCATACAATTTCACGGGAATAAGGAGGTCTTGCATCCAGCGGTTGTGCTTCAGGAGGGACAGCAATTTTAAACCTGCCAGGACTGGTCCTCGGTGTAGGCTCGGGCGACTCCTCCAAGGCTGTCGCATGGCAAACACCCAAGCCCTGCCCAGCAGAGCAAAGCAGGAATCCGGGGCGCTGCGCCCCTCACTCCTGCATCCCTGGCCTGTGGTCGGAGCACCAGGCTGACGCTGATAGGAGCGAGTGCTGAAGGGCACGGATGCTGCTTCCCAGGCCCCGGGGGAGGTGGGCACGGGGGGGGGGGAACATGACCTACTTGTAGAAGAGGGAAGTGGCGCTTCTCAGCATGTGACTTTTTATCTTTAGAACATGGTGGACCAGGTAAGGCTTCTTGCAGTGCTGGGGGAGCCTTAAAGTCAAATGCAATTATTCAAATGTATCTTGGGCTCGATGGCGGTTTATATATATTACGAGTCGTTTTACAACTGGGTTGAATACTCCATCCTCCTGCCTCAGCATCCAGAGTGCAGGGATTGCAGGAGAGGGCCACCTTGCCTGGCAATGAATGTTTGTCTTTACAAATGCCTGGATCCATTCACTCTGCGTGTGCATGAGTGTGTACATGTGAGAGTGCATGTATATGTGAGTGTGTGTGTGCATGAGTGTGTACATGTGAGAGTGCATGTATATGTGAGTGTGTGTGAGAGTGCATGTATATATGAGTGTGTGTGTGCATGAGTGTGTGCATGTGAGAGTGCATGTATATGTGAGTGTGTGTGTGAGTGTGTGTGTGCATGTGAGAGTGCATGTATATATGAGTGTGTGTGTGCGTGTGAGAGTGCATGTATATGTGAGTGTGTGTGTGCGTGTGCATGAGTGTGTGCATGTGAGAGTGCATGTATATATGAGTGTGTGTGTATACGTGTGCATGTTCAAAGACCAGGAAACAGCCTCAAATGTTATTCCTCAGTTTCTATCCACTTCCAAAAAAAAAAATCAAGTCTCACCCTAGACTCGATAGGGCCTTGAAGCAGTAACCTATTATTTATGTGTGTTGTCAAAGGACAACATCGTAGAGTCAGTTCTCTCCTTCCACCTTTATGCGGGTTCCAGGGAACAAACCCAGATCACCAGACTTGGGCAGCAAGGGCTTTCACCTACTGAGCCATCTAGATGGCAACTCCACTTTTTATTTTTGAGTCAAGATTTCTCACTGACCTGGAGCTCACCCAATGGCACAGGCAGGCTGGCCAGGAATCCGCATGCCACCATATCTAGTCGTTTCCCCATAGATTCTGGGTGTTCAACTCGGATGCCCAAGTTTGAGAGTTAAATGTTCTGCCAACTGAGCTACATCACCCCCAGCCCTCTGGGCACCATTTTGAACCTCTGTCCTGGCTACTTTCTTGTTTCCCATCCTTATACATCATCTTGGTGCAGTTGCTATCTACTTTATTGGCTGTCAGAAATCTGCAGAACCTTTGTTAATGCTGTGAGTTCTTCTCACATAGTCCATGACTGGAAATCGTCATGGTGGGATCATTTATACCACAGAATGCAAGAAACACTAAGAATTAGATATTCAGGGTTTTTGTCTCCCAGGCCACACAGCAGTGTTTATATCTGTTCTGGGAAAGGTTGGATCTAGCTAAATGTGATTTAAAAAAAAAAGATATGGTTATTGTTGTTGTTGTTTGAGACAGTATTTCTTCTCTGTGTAGCCCTGGCTGCCTTGGAACTCACTCTGTAGACTAAGTTGGCCTCAAACTCAGAGATCCACTTGCCTCTGTCTCCTGAGTTCTGGGATTAAAGGTGTGCACCACCACTGCCCAGCTTTTAAAAAAGATATTATAAATTATCTGCTTCTTTTAATATCATATAATGTTTAAAGTTTTTCCTTTATTCTTTTAAAAATTTAAATGAGAACCATCTTTCACTGATGCGCTAAAATGTAAACATCTACGTTGGTCGTGCTCCGTGTGACAGACCGGTACTGTTTTAACCAGGTTCCGCACATCTGTCTCTTCAAACACATCTCCTTGGGATATTCAATGTTTTAGTGTCCACAGTCACCCTGTTCCTCAGTGGGCACGAGAACCTCTTCTGTGCAGCTGTCCCATAGGACTCCTGGGCCAACCTGAACCCGTGCCTTCTCCCACCTGCTCTCCCAGCTTCCAGTGACGTCATGGACAAATGACTGAGGCCCTGTGGTATTCGTGTTTCAGTGTCTGGTTTGAATGCTCTCTGGTCCCTTCGAAGGTTGTCTCACGTGTCAGGATTCTGTTCTGTGACGATTCTGGCTGAAGAGCATTCTGTCATTCTCTGTATGACATTTCACTAACTGTTTAGTGGTTAGTGGACAGGTAAGTCGTTTCCCTCCCTCCCTCCTTCCTTCCTTTCTTTTTCTTCCTTATCCTTTCTCCATCTCTCAGTCTCTTTCTCTCCCTGTGTCTCTATCTCTCTCTGCCTCCCCAACCCCAACTTCAACAGGGATTCTCCTGTAGTCTGGGTTGTCCTCAAACTGTTTAGTCAAGGATAATCTTGAATTTCGGATCCTCCAGCCTCCATCCACTGAGAGTCAATTACAGGTGTATGCCGTCTCCCCTACCTTTATGCAGTACTGACAATCAAACCAAGGGCTTTATCATTTTATAGATATGGTAAACAGTGTATCCGGGAGCGGGATACTGACGTCTCTCAGAATATGAACTTTATTTACCTGTCATATATACCCAGTAGTATATATGACACCTCTATGCTTTTGTTTGCTTGTTTGTTTGTTGATTTTTTATTTACTACTATTATTATTTATTATTATTATTATTATTATTATTATTATTATTATTATTATTTTATTATTATTGGCAATAGGGTTTCTCTTTGTAACAGAACCCTGGCTGTCCTGGGCACTCCTAAAGCAGGCTGGCCTTGAATGCAGAGATCTGCCTGCCTCTGCCTCCTGAGGGCTGGGATCAGAGGTGTGCCCCACCATGTCTGGCTTGTCGATTTTGTTTGTTTGTTTTGCTTTTGTAGACAGAGTCTCACTGTGTTTCTCTGGCTGGCCTGGAACTTGAGTAATAGACCAGGGTAACCTCAAACCCACAGAAATCCTACTGCCTCTACCTTCTGAGAACTAAGATTAAAAGTCAGGCAGTGGTGGCACACATCTTTAGTTCCAGCACTTGGGAGGCAGAGGCAGGTAGATTTCTGAGTTTGAGGCCAGCCTGGTCTACAGAGTGAGTTCCAGGACACCCAGGGCTACACAGAGAAACCCTGTCTCGAAAACCAAACCAAACTAAACCAAAACAACAACAACAAACAAAAAGAAAAGAAAAGAAAAAAAAGTGTGTATCACAATATCAGCTTTGTTTTTTTTTTAAGTTGGAAAGGCTCTTCATACTGTTGTCTACAATGGCTATACGAATTCACACTCCTATCAACATCCAAAAAACTCCCCTTCCTCCTAATTCTCTCCAGCACTTGTTATTTTATTTATTTATTTATTTAATAACCACTTTACCGGAGAGAGAAGGATCTCATGTGGCTTTGGTTTACATCTCTCTGGATATTTTCATGCACGTACTGCTCCTGTATCTGACGTCGCCCACTCCAAGTCCATCTGCCAGAATTAGTAGCTCCAATGGTGTCTAATAGGGTCTGATGGTGTTTCACGGGTAGTAAGCCGTTCAGATCTCTTTTTCTTCCTTTAATGGCCAACGAACAATATGCCGCATCCCAGACGTGCCTTCGGAGCAGCTTGGTTCTGTGCCGTTATTCGGTAGAGGGCATGTGTGTATCCGGATGCCGTGAGAACTGCTCGCTTCTCCGTTTATCACACGTTAAATTGTACTCTGGAAGAGCTGCGATTCTGGTGAATCTAGCAGGATTAGAAGTGAGCCGGTATCCAAAGCAGTGTGTGATGGTTGCTAAGGGGCCATTCAACGTAAATTAGAAGCAATAATAGCTGGGTTTAAAAGGGCAAAGAATTAGGACTGGAGATGGAAATGAGTTCCTACGGGAGGACACACGAGGGTTTTGTGCTGACAAATGGAGATGCGCTTGCTGCTTCTAGGATGAGAGGGTGTGTGTGTGTGTGTGTGTGTGTGTGTGTGTGTGTGTGTGACAGAGAACCAAGTAGGGCTAGGGACAAACAGGAGCAAAGAAGTGCCAACAGGAGTCCAGGCCACTCTGCAGTCAGAGAAATTGGAGCTGGCTATAAATAAGTAGTAGAAAACAAGTTTGTTATTCAAAGTCAACAGCCCAGTGATCTTGAACTTGGGCGGCAGTGTGGAAGAGAAGAGAGTGAGGTTCCTGGCAGTGAAACAGCCTCCCTGAGTCACACGCAACAAGATTGAAGGCAGCTGGAGAGGGCCCAGACCCAAAGGTTCCCAAAGGCATTGCAGAGGATGGCAAGGCTCATTGACCACGGGAAGAGCTAGCTGCGAATGTGCTAATAAACACCTCACGCGCATTAGCCATTTAATCTCACAGCAGAGGAAGACACTAAATGGTACAGCGGCGCCCAGCATGATTCCCCAAGGTGCCCAGAGGACAGGAGGAGGAAGGATTTGAGTCTCAGCCCCTACCCCCTCCGGTCAGACAGGAAAGATTTGTGTTGAAGAGGGATGTAGAGCCAAGGAATAAAGGATGGGCAGGCTGGAGAGGAAAGAATGGCTGCGTGAGCAAGGGAGAAGAGCCAAGGGAGTCAGGCTGCAGACAGGCAGCCTTGGACGAAAGAGAGGCAAAGCCCGCCTGGAAACTGAGAGAGTCTGCCAGCTACTGTCCACAGACTTCAGGCCAAGGAGGAGACTGCTGCTGTTAGAGACAGCCACAGTGCTGGAACCAGAGGTGGATTCGGTCAGTAAAATGTGCAACCAAGACTTGCCCTGTTCTTTCAGAGGACTCAGGGACTCGGGGGCTTTCAGAGGGAACCTATACCAACTCCGGGAAGTTTTCACAGAAGACAGCACTGGTGTGTGTCACCTGCGTGGCCCTGTAATCCAAGAGGCAGATTCTCCTGAGATGCAGAGACCCCCAAGACAGTCAGGAGCAAAGTCAAGCAGACACTAGGCGAAAGTTAAATGAGGAAATGGGAATTTGGATGAATAAAAAGTGAAGACAGAAAGTTTGGCTGGATGGGCATATGGTCCAGGGAAGTAAGAGTGTATCCACGGGGCTCATAAGCCAGAAGCCTCATCCCCAGTGTTGTTATGTTAAGATGCTGCGATACCCTTAAGAGGTGGGGTATCCTTGAGAGTTGAGTAGGTCGATCTGCCCGCCCCCTACACACTTTAGCAAGAAGTAGGTATAGAGGCCAGGGCTGAGCCTTTTAAGGAGGTTATGGATGAATACGATGGCTGCCCTGTCCTAATTCTCCCTGGCTTCCTGACCCACCACATGATCTCCCCCTCTTCCACACACTTCTCCCATGCTGCCATTCGCTAGGAAGATGTCGCGCCCCAGATACCACCCGCCGATGCTATGCCCTTGATCTCTAAAACTGAGCTAAACAATCCTCTTTTCGTTATATATTACCCAGCCTCAGATATTGTGTTATAACAGCAAAATATGGACAGCCACAATAAGCAAGCACTGTCTCTTGCTGTGGACTCCACCTGTCCTCCTCTGAGGAGTGCTGTGACTGTGCTCAGTGCTGAGTTCTTCACTGCTCGTAAATGGAAGCAACCATGACGTGTCCATCCATCACATGACTCTTCCGGCAGTTTTGCATCCACACGCTGCAGGTACCTCAGGCCTGGGTGAACAGGGATGTGCTTGCTCTGAGGAGACAGCATTTGCTTCTCAGGAACGGCTGGCCTGCACCTGGAGTGATGAGAAGCACAGCTAAGTTGGCTGTTTTTTGCATAAGATGATGCTTAGTCTCAAGATTAAAGGACTGGCAACTCGAATGTACGAAAAGACGCAGCTCCCTGCTCACACGGTACCCGGTACTCCCTGTAGGGAAGACATTTCAGGCATCATCTGCCTTTAAAGGTCTCAAGTCTCAGTTTTGTGTATCTTTTTATTTTCCTCTGAAGTTTGGTGTTGTCAGTTTAACTTTGCCCCAGTGTCCTCCCCAGAGTCTTCCAAAGTATGAGGAAGTGGGCGCAACATTCAACTTTCCAGAGGGCTTTGAGTCTCCCATGTTCGTGGCCAAGTGGCCATCTCTTCCCCTCTCTCCCAGGCCTCTGCTCTTCAGTTCTTCCCGTCCCTCCTGTGTGGCCGAGTTGTTCCTCTTGTCTACACCGTGAACCGCAGCCACAACTCTCTCCAGTGTCTTCCATTTACAACGTCTCTCTCTCTGATGAAATCCCCCTTCACACATTGCTTATCATCTCTGATTCTCTTTCAAGACTCTTCTGTGAGAGGATCGCCTACGAGCTGCTGCCCCAGTTACTGCTCCAGCCATTCCTTCCAGAGTGCACCTAGGCAGAGCTTTGCACCAGAATAGCCCAGAGCTTGGCTGCTAAGGCCCTTGTGGCCAATCCAGTGATCCGATGGAGTCCTCAAACGCCACTGTTGTCAGGTGCCTGCCCCGCTCTGACTAGGCTTCTTTCTAGAAACCCAGTTTGCCTGGTCTTGGGGATGTCCCTCAGCTTCTCGTCGGTCGGCTGTGGTGGCTACTGTCCGTGCCTGGAGGAGACTCCACTCCACTGCCTGTGGCTTTGTTCTTTAGCCTCCCCCTCCTCTGCCTGGGACACTCCTAGGTCAGCTCATGCAGATTGGCAAGTTCTTTAAATGTACTCCATGCTGACTTCCAAGTTTGTATCTCCAGCTGTATTGGTCATTTTTTTTTTCTCTCTATGACGTGACACCCAAACAATATAATGTGAAGGAGCAAAGATTTATTTTGGCTTCTGGTTTTGGAGGTTTCTGTAATTAGAAGGGGGAAGGTGTGGTAGAACAGATAATAGTAACCAAGAAGTCACTGGGGGGGGATTTCTCCCTTCTCCCATTTATTACATACAGACCCCCTGCCTGTAGATGTGTTGCCCACACTCAGGGCCAGTCTTTCCTCTGTTGGAGTTTGAGTGTGAACTATCTTCTACGGGCTCTGATGTCTAAACACCTAGTGTCAAGCGGTTTTGGGGGAGGTTTTGGGGATTGACTGGTAGAAGGGATCTGGGAAGGGAAGTTAAAAATGACAGCCTGGCCTTATGTTGGCCCCACCCTCTTGCTTCCAGGTTCATTAGATTGTAAACATATTGCTCTGTGCTCCCTCTGTCATAGACAAAGTCCCCCTCCCCCAGTCACCATGCTTCCCACCATAATAGATCATACCTTACAAACTGTGGCCTTACATCAACCCCTCCTCTCTCTCTTTTAGGTTTATTTATTTTATTGTATATGTATTTTGCTTGTATGTGTGTGCCTATGTATGCGCCTGGTGCCTTTGGTGGTCAGGAAAAGACATTGGATCCCCCCAGAACTGGAGTTGCATATGGTTGTGAGCTGCCGTGTGGGTGCTGGGAATCAAACTTGGGTCCTCTTCAAGAGAAACAAGTGTTCTTGACCATGGTGTCACCTCTGCAGCCCCAAGTCTCCCCTCTCTTAAGTTGTTTTTCTCAGGTAAGGAGAAAAGCAGCTAACACTGGGTGTGCCTTATTGATCTTTTAGGCACCTCTCAGCTCGAGCAAGGTGACAAGGTTAGCCATCACACCAACGCTGTGCCATTCTGAGCCCTCGGAATTTCACAGGGCTATCTGGAGAGGCCGAAAGTGTTAGAACGTCCCTCCTTAGGCCGCTTCATTTCCTCCATGTTCCCTTTGTTGTTTTTTCCAGTCTTGTGGATTTGTTTTTTTGGAGCAAGGTTAACTATTTCTTTCTGTTCCTTAAAAACAAAACAAAACAAAACAAAAAAAACCCCATAGCTTCTGCTTCTAGTGTTCCATCTAAAAACTTGTCACCGAACCCCAGGTTACCTTGACTGCCTCTTGTATCTTCCACAAGCCTCGTGGTTTTATGGTCTGCCTCTCTGCCATGACCCATGGTGAGCCATTTTTTATGAAAAGCCTAAGGCAGTCTATGTCCGTTGCAATTTTTTCTTCCACCATCCGATCGTTCCAGTGCTGTTGGTTGAAAAGGCTACTCTTGCTCTACTTAATTGCCTTAGCTTCTTTGTCAAAGATCAGTTGGCTGTTTTTGTGTGGGTCTATTTCTAGGTTTCCTATTCCTCCATGTTGTGGCTTTAAATATAATTTGGATTTATACAACCAGCCCAGACTTTCCCCCTGAAGTCCAGAGGAACACACCCCTGCCTCTCCTCTCTATGTCTCTTCTTGGATGCCTAATAACAGAGTGAGCATGTCCAAACTTACACAGCTTCATCGCCTGCCCCAGCCTCCTCTCCTCCTCCATCTCACAGAAGGGCAGCTCCTTCATGCTGCTCAGGCCCAAGTGATCTCTGCCTCCCGTCACAATCCTTACCAAGCATGGCAGGAGATGTTGACTTTTCTTTAGAACACACCAGGAACACAGCCATTTCTTAGCACTGGTCCTGCTGATCCCAGCCTCTTCCATCTCTTTGCCTCCTGACTGGTCCAGATACTTCTGATCTTGCTTCCTGTTATTGGTTGACCACTGAACATCTAGAGCTTCCTGCCACATCATGCCACTCTTCTGCTCAGTTCCTTCTAACATCTCCCTCTTGGATTCAGGAGGAGTTTCAGAGATCTTACATGGATACAGCCTCAGGGGCTCCCAAAAGTCCCACTGTGAAATGTGAGGAGGAGAGAGACTTAATTTGACTATAGTGTTTAGAGGTGGATCTACAGAAGGGGAATTGTACTAGATAAGGTTCTCAGGATGTATTCTCCGTGAGTGGATCCTGGTGGCTTCATGTGAAGGACACACATAAATGAGCATACGCTCGGGAATGAACACACACACACACACACACACACACACACACACACACACGCACGCACGCACGCACGCACATCTCTTGCCATGTGATGCCCCGGCGCCACTTTAAAAATTCTTCCAACAACAAGACTATCACTGGATGAAGCCCCCTAGAACTTGTATCTTGAGATTATTAGTCCAGTAGCTGCCTTTTCTTTATAAGGAAGCCTGCTTCGGGTTATTTCACTATGGTAAGAAAACCAAACTACTATAGTAGCCCTAAGGTCTTTGGCTGTGTGTTTTACCCACTTACCCGGTAACCTCCCTCCCAATACTCCCCTGTCCCTCCTGCCTCAGCCGTACCCTTGGGCTCCTCCTGGTTCTTAGTTTCCTCAGCCTCAGATCCCCCAAGTCACTTGTGCTCTTTACTCCACGCACTTTGCTCAGCCCTATCTCTTCCCAGTTAGCATCTAAATTACTTGTGGGAAAGTCCCTTAATATATTCCCGGGCCGTCAGTGGTGCCTGGGCCGTACCTTCCTCCCAAGGGTGCCCGGGCCGTACCTTCCTCCCAAGGGTGCCCGGGCCGTACCTCCCTCCCAAGGGTGCCCGGGCCGTACCTCCCTCCCAAGGGTGCCCGGGCCGTACCTTCCTCCCAAGGGTGCCCGGGCCGTACCTTCCTCCCAAGGGTGCCCGGGCCGTACCTTCCTCCCAAGGGTGCCCGGGCCGTACCTGCCTCCCAAGGGTGCCCGGGCCGTACCTTCCTCCCAAGGGTGCCCGGGCCGTACCTTCCTCCCAAGGGTGCACGGGCCGTACCTTCCTCCCAAGGGTGCCCGGGCCGTACCTTCCTCCCAAGGGTGCCCGGGCCGTACCTTCCTCCCAAGAGGCTGTTGAGTTAACAGAGGAGCCACTGCCTGTCCCTCTCTGGCCTGGCTTTGGCACCTCCCGCGCTCACACTGGGCAGAGGACCAAGAGCCTATGCGTGTTGCATGGAGAACGAGGGGGGGGGGGTACTGCTCCTGGCGGGGCAGCCCTCGGCCTCCCCTTTCAGATGGTTGTGGTTCGTGTGCGTGTGGGGTCATTGGTTGAACTGGGATGTGGAGTGGAGGGGGGGCTACTGGAGGCTGGATCGAGGGCAGGAAGAGGCAAAGTGAGGCAGCTCGTCCGGGTCCCCTGATGAAGGAAAGGTGAGGCCTTCGGGGAAGCCTGCCTCCACCTGGGTCTACAGCATTTGGATGCCCACCTTCCCAGAGGACAGCACGGTTGTCAGGTAGCCCTGGGGGTACCACTAAAAGGAAGCCACGCTTCCAGATCCTTCCGGTTTGTTCTCCTGCCCTCCTTTCCACCTTTGTGCTAAGAGGAAGGGAAAAGAGGGATTGGGTTTACCAAGTAGAGTCCTTCCTACTGGCCCCCGAGCGAGTTTAGCTAGAGTTAGATGAAGGGCCAGATGGGAGTCTAAGATTTGAAGTAGATTGAGCTGAGGGGGAGATCTGTAACTGAGGGAAGGAAAGAGATGTTTCCCTGAGCACACTAGAAAGGGGGCGGAGGGAAGGGAAGTCAGTAGACTAATGTGTTCTGTTAACCAAGCCCAGGAAGAATAAACAATGTCCCAAGGAGTGAGTCTGCAAGTCTAAATCCACCCACAACAGCTGACACCTTTGCTTTTCCAGCCATCTGTACTCAAGACAGAGATAAAAAGCAGAGAGTGGCTTCTTGAGAATATCTTTTACATTACTCCAAGTGTCTTCAAAACAGAATGTAACATACTACATCACGAGTCCCTATCTCATCTCCTTGCTGTATGGCTTCCTCAGGGACCCTTAGGCAGAGAAATGGCACTTGGCTTGTCTTCAGATCTCATCAGTGTGTCATTGCGCTTTGTTACAGAACTGTAGAATTTTAGAAATAAATGACAGGATATAGTCTAATTCTTCCTTATGTATAAGATGAGGCAGCATCAGAGAGTTGATGGCTTCATTAAGATCACACTAGTTGGGGGTTATTATAGACAAAATAATGTCCTGGTACAGTGTTCATGTGACAGCGTTCAGTGTCCCTGAACAGTGTGAATGTGTTCCCTTAGAGGGTAAAGGAAGGATCTTGCGGCCAGAGCTTTTCCTGGAGTGACTGAGTATGATCACAAGGGTCATTGTGAGAGGGAGACAGGAGTGACAACAGAAACTGAGGTCTGGAATCCAAGAACTCAAGCAGTTTCAGGAAGTGGGAGCCCACGGGACGGTCTAAACACCTCAGCAGCTTATGATGTGTGGCTACAGCATGGTCTTCTTCAGTGTTGGGAGCAGAGAAACATTTATGGATTAGGTCTCTCACAATCAAGTTTCCTGTCTTATTTAGGGCTTTCATTGCTATGAAGAGACACCATGACCAAGGCACAACATTTAATTGGGGCTGGCTTACACGTTCAGAGGTTCAGTCCATTGTCATCAAGGCGGGAGCATGGCAGCATCCAGGCAGATGTGAGGCTGGAGGGACTGAGAGTTCTACATCTTGATCCAAAGGCAGACAAGGAGAAGACTGTTCCCAGGCAGCTAGGAGAAGGGTCTCCAAGCCCACCCCCACAGTGACACACTTCCTCCAGTAAGGCCACACCTTCTCCAACAAGATCACACCTCTTAACAGTGCCACTCCCTGGGCCAAACATTCAAACCATCACACTTCCTCACTGAGACCTCACAGCGTCCCTGGTTGGAGAGAACCTCCATCCCAACCAGTGTGGGAACTGAAGATTGTGCACAGCCAGTGCATACATATCAAATTTTGTTTCCCCATCTACTGTGGCTGAGTGAATGAAGTCACACACAAGCTTTTTGTTTGTTTGTTTGTTTGTTTTGTTTTTTTTGTTTTTGTTTTGTTTTTCGAGACAGGGTTTCTCTGTGTAGCCCTGGCTGTCCTGGAACTCACTTTGTAGACCAGGCTGGCCTCGAACTCAGAAATGCTCCTGCCTCTGCCTCCCAAGTGCTGGGATTAAAGGCGTGCACCACCACCGCCCGGCACACATAAGCTTTTTGACCAGACCAAAGGCACTGGCCAGGAGGGGAGACTGGGAGAATTTTCTTCAGGAGACAGTCGTGTCCAGGGAAGTCCAAGAAGAGATAGCATATTACAGAGTGACAGCAAAACCATTAAATCTGGACTAGATGTCATCCTGACCTTACTTTCCCTGGGTCTCTTTCAAGTACCCATGACCACTCCTCCCTCTCACCTTGTGTATGGGGGGATGGGATTAGAGATGGGTAGTGACTTCAGTTGTGGTTATAACATCTGAGTTCTGGAATATTTGTAGTGACTTGCGATCAACGTTCAGGATTTCAGAAGTAACTTGTATAAGACACAGACCCTGAAGCCGGAGCTTTACTCTCTGTGTGAGGGAATGTTGACCCTTCGTCATTGTCCTCAGGATGAAATTTAGAATCACCTAGTGGATATGCCTCTGGATGTGCCTTTGAGGGAGTTTATAGAGAGGTTTTACTGAGGAGAGGAGACCTGGACTAAATTAAAGGCAAAGAGAAAAAGTGAGATGAACCTCAGGTGCACCAACCAGCTACAGTTGCCAACCAAGAGGCAAGGCAAGGACAAGTGTCCTGCTGCCAAACATCAGACAGCGGAGATTCTGTATGGCTGAATGGAGGAAAATTCTGCGGCTTCCTGGGGCTGAGTTTGATATTATATGCTGCTTCAGCATATGCAAGCTCACTGACAGCTCTAAAGCCACCACAAATTCCTAAATGAAAAGTCATAAAAGCTACAAGCCCAATACACTTCAGATTAGTGATATTCATTTAACTTGATGAACGTTGGTGCAATGAAATTAACTTGCCACTCACAGGGTGGACAGAACTGTCCTGTCATCTTCCTTCTGAACCAAGTCTCTTTACTGCGTGGATTTGCTAGGGCCCTGGTGCGGCGGTACCATCCTAGCCTTCAACCGCCTGAGGCAGGAGGATTGAAACGGGTTTGAGACGAGCTGGACCACACAGTGAGAGGTGCCAGCTTTCCCCGAGTGGACGCACTGGGGCAGATGCTCTCTGCGTTAGCCGCATCCATCTTGCTTGGTCACGATCAGCCAACCCGCTCAGCTTCCTTTGTAAAAGTATCTGACGGGCAGTCATTTCCCCTCACAACAGAGAATTTGGCAGTCAGGGCAAGACTGAAAGGTTATGAAAAACAGACTCGGAAACGAAATATCGTAGCAACCAAGGAAAAAAAGGGCGCGGAGCGTCTCAGGAAGTCACAGACGCATGGTGCTGTGAATAATGCTCATGGCAGTGACCCCCAAGTGAAGGAGTACGGATGAGCAGAGCCGACAATCTCACGCTTAGGAGAGCAAGACGATCCCGTGTGCATCCTTACACAGTGCAGTTACCTCCAGGCTTGTGTGTGTGTGTGTGTGTGTGTGTGTGTGAATGTGTGCGTGTGTGTGAATGTGTGTGAGTGTGAGTGTGTGTGTGTGTGTGTGAGTGTGTGTGTGTGTGAGAGAGTGTGTGTGTGTGTGTGAATGTGTGCGTGTGTGTGTGAATGTGTGTGAGTGTGAGTGTGTGTGTGTGCGCGCGCGCGCAGCCTTGGATGATTAGCGGTGCCCTTCCCCACCCCAGCACTTAAGGCTGCTGCTAATTGCCCCGTCTTCAGGGTTCTGAAGTGACACACTGGACCTACTCAGCTTTCATCTTCACACCTCTTCAGACCTCTTGTGACAGATAATTATGGTTGAGCGTGAGCATCAACAGGAAAGCAGACCTCTTATCTCTGCATTGGGCACTTAAATGAGCATTTTAAGGCAAATTATTAATAACCGTGCTTGAGAAAATGATCTCAGCTAAAGCTTTGAGATACTGAGTTGTGTTACATCTGCAAGAAAAAGGCCGTTTCAATGATAAAGGGCGCGGGGGGGCATGTTATGAGGTAATTTAACTTATTTAACAAATATTTATTGTATACCCTTAATATTTAATATTCTTTATTAGAGATCATGGGATATGAGATTCAGTTTCTGACTGGCAGGACAGGAGTTTCCACCTCACAGCTTCCAGATGCATTTACTGTTTCAAAAGATGATATAGAGAAATCTCAACAGAGTGTGAACACATGGGATGATGAGACATGATCCACCCCAGCTCCTTCCTGCCACCTCAGCTGACCCTGGGGAGCACGCAAGAGGGGGCTGCCTCATGGGAGATGTGGGGGGCAAAGACAAAGAGGGTATGGCAGAAGTAAATCAACTCCTCTGGTCATGAAGCACCTGGGGGAGATGCAGGCTAAGGTCTTGAACGACTACACCCTAGAAAATGCAATGACTGAGAGGTGACATGCAGGGACCATCAGAAGGGAAGGCCGATTCAGGCAGTTGGGAAGGAAGTCTGATGGGAAGGGGCATTTTTATACTGTGTGTATGTGGAGTGTGGGCACAGCAAGGGGCGTCAGGGAAGGGCTGAGAGAGTTGCACTTAGCATAAGGAGTAGCAGCTGGGGGTTATGGATAAATATAACGTCTGACCTGTCTGTCTCATTTCTTCCTGTCTTCCTGTCCCACCATGCGACCTCTCCCTCTTCCACATACAGTCACAGTAGGGGTTAGGATTTTAACCAGTGACACCTTTAATGCACCACATATGACAACACAAATATCCAATCGGGCATCTCCCTTTGAATCTGCCTTTATGACAGATGTCACACCACAGTCCACCTGCTGTCATCCTAGACCTGTGACGTTCCTCACCCACTCCCATTTTTCAGATGTAGAAACTGGCTTTCAGAGGGACAGTCTTCTAGTCACGTAGCTCAATGGCTGGATTTGAACTCAGAACAACCTGGGTCCAAAGGTTGGGTTCTTTACCTCTGCACCAAATGCTCCTCATTGCATTTGGCTGTAGACAGTAGAATTTGACCTCAACCCAAGCAGGCGAGGGGTTTACTGCCTTTTCAGCGTGTAGCATAGCCCTGGTATGCAAAAAGGCCCAACATGTGTTTGATGAATGCATTCAGAGTGAATCATTCCCTTAAGTAATCATTCTGCTAACGTTGTGTTGTTAACCCTCTCTCTAAGATTTTATTTCTGGAGTCACAGAGAAGACCTACTCTATACTGCCTATAAATACAGCTGCACAGAGGTTAGATCAGGGTGTGTGTGTGTGTGTGTGTGTGTGTGTGTATGTGTGTGTATTCACACATGGGTGGGTGCAGAGGTGTATGTGTGCCTGTGCATCTACAGGCCAGAGGTCAGAGGTCAAGAGGTCACACTCCCAGGTGCCTTTCCTAGTCACCCTCCATCTTGTTTTTTTTTTTTGAGACAGTGTCTCTCACTTTACCTGGAACTCACCAATTCAGCTAGGCCGGCTGGTCAATAAGCCATAGTGATCTGCTTGTCTCTGCCTCCCCAGCTCTGGGATGACAAACACATCTCATGGTGCCCAATGTTTTCACATGGGTTCTGGGACCAAATTAGGTCCTCAGAGTCACATGATAAGCACTTTACCAACTAAGCCATTGCTCCAACCCCAGTGTGATGGTTTGGATATGCTTGGTCCAGGAGACGTGTGGCCTTGTTGGAGTAGGTGTGGCCTACTTCACAAGGAGGAAGTATGTCATGCCACTGTCGGGTGGACTTTGATACCCTCCTCCTAGATGTCTGGAAGCTAGTCTTCCCCTAGGGGCCTTCAGATCAAGGTGTAGAACTCTCATCTCATCCAGTGCCATACATGCCAGGACACTGTCATCCTTCCTGGTATGATGATAATAGACTGAACTTCCATTATCATGGTAGACCAGCCCCAAATAAGTGTTGTCCTTTATAAGAGTTGCCTTGGTCATGGTGTCAGTTCACAGCTATAAAACCCTAACTAAGACAGCCAGAATATATTTTTGTAACCCCATTTTGCAGAGGAAGAAACCCAAAGCTTAGAACATTCAAGTGATTTGTCTAAAGCCGGAGAGTGAGGCTTTGCAGGACTGAGTCTGACTAAGGCGAGTCCTCTTTCTCCATCAGCGTACCTCCTCTAAAGAATGAGGTAGACTGCCGGGCGGTGGTGGCGCACGCCTTTAATCCCAGCACTTGGGAGGCAGAGGCAGGTGGATTTCTGAGTTCGAGGCCAGCCTGGTCTACAGAGCGAGTTCCAGGACAGCCAGGGCTATACAGAGAAACCCTGTCTCGAAAAACCAAAAAAAAAAAAAAAAAAAAAGAATGAGGTAGACTCCAAGATGCATGAGCACTTTCTCATTAGCATTATAGGAAGTGGATGTAACTATTTCACTAATGGCCACATTTACTAAATGCAGTAAGTTTTCTGTGGCTGGGGAGGAGAGGCCCGGCGTCCCCAGAGCTTCTCTCCCTCCCCAGTGAATGGTCCTGGGTTCTGCACTAGAAGCAGCTGTGAGGTTGCTCTGTCTTGTGGGGTTTCCAACAGAGAAGACTACCCCAACTCAGGTTCAAACCAACAGAAAGTCCTTATTGACTGGCCATTGATTATACTGGGTATTCGGGATGCATGCGCAGTCCCAAGCCCTCTCAGGGTGAGCTTTTAGGTACAAACCACATCCTGCGTTGGCACACCTCCGTTAGCAAGCTCAGCCTTTCAGAAGCAGAGCTGCAAAAACAAGGTTAGCACATTTAGGGACTTTCCCAGAACTACGGACTTGGACGGATTAGGCCTTTATTTTTGTTTTGTCAGGTGTTGCTGCCTACATGCTGGGTTCCGAGGCCTGAATGGTACTTCCATCATGGAGTCAGTTGGGCTAAGGTCTCAGTCCTGTTGCATATCGAAAGCAAAGAAGGAAACGTACTTATTCCCTACTGTGACAATCATACCAGGGAGACTTATGGCACACTGAGGGAGGGAATTGCAAATGGCTGGAAGGTGATTATTTAAGTTTCAGGCTCCCTTTGTTTATCGTGTAGAAATAGAGGAAAATAGAGGTCAAACAGGACCTGCTGCAAATGGAAGGCAAACAGACCTGTTTTGTGTGCAACAGCAACATCTGCTCAACTACAGTCATTGCTGCCAGCTCTGAGTAGCCATCTTGCAAACAGCTCCGTAGCTTCTCAGTCTCTCTGCAGGTCCCCAGTAGGTTTCTGGAACTCTTGGGTCATGAGGAATGTCTTATCCTGCTGTCTTCTTCCTCTGTTCCTGATGGCCTTGTTCTCACCATCTGCCTGTCCCTGTGCTGGGCAGGCAGGGATGGAACAATGACTGTCACAGAGGCTCTTTTAGTTCAAGTCGACCTCATCTGTGCGTGCTGTAAGCCAGACAGGCATGCTTCGAAATCCCCCAACACCCTGTCCTCTGGCTCAGTCCTTCCCCCAGCAAAAGGACTGGGCAGGCTGTTATGTGCTTTCCAGTTTCCAGGGACACTAGGGAATCTGTATCCGCCAATCTTGGCAGGAACTCTACCATTGTCCTCTCCCGCAGGCTTTGGCCCACCTTATGTCTCCTATCCCTGCTTGTCGGAGAAGCTGCTAGGACACTTGATGCCTCCTATTTCAGCCCTGGAATCTGTTTGCATGCCAACAAGGCATACTGGCTATTCAATAGGAACTTTTTTTGTTTGTTTGTTTGTTTTTTGTTTTTTCGAGACAGGGTTTCTCTGTGTAGCCCTGGCTGTCCTGGAACTCACTTTGTAGACCAGGCTGGCCTCGAACTCAGAAATCCTCCTGCCTCTGCCTCCCAAGTGCTGGGATTAAAGGCGTGCGCCACCACCGCCCGGCCAATAGGAACTTCTTTTGTCACCCCAGTCCTGCCCCATTCCAGGCTTCACCAGTCCCAGGAGGCTTCTGTTCTTCCACTTGTCACAGGCACTATGATAACCAGAGCCCCCTCTCCCTGTCCTTGTGTGATGCCCTCCCTTTTCTTGTTGCCTTCTCTGGAAGGGAGAAGGAATAAGCCTCAAGTTCTGCTCTTGGCTCCTCTCTGGTTTTCATTCTTTCTTCAATCTACCTCTTCTTGGCATGTGGAGCCAGGCAGCCTTCTCAGTGTGGGTAAGAGGGTGTGGCTGGTTCTCTCCGGTATGCAGGAGGTGGAGATGGAGGTAGAGTTGGAGGTGGAGACGGAGATGGAGGTGGAGACGGAGGTGGAGATGGAGGTAGAGGTGGAGATGGAGATAGAGGAGGAGGTGGAGACGGAGATGGAGGTAGAGACGGAGGTGGAGATGGAGGTAGAGGTGGAGATGGAGATGGAGGAGGAGGTGGAGACGGAGATGGAGGTAGAGACGGAGGTGGACAGTCCCTGGCAGCCAGCAGGAACAGGAAGCTTTTCTTTTCCTTGGCCCACTACACTGCCGCCACTGTCCCTGTTCACTTGTTTCCCTGTGCTCGTCTGCTTTTCTAGTCCTGAATGGAGTCTGGGAAGAGGACCCAGCCCATGGCACCCGGGAAGACATGCCATGCAGCAGGTGCAGAGGCTCACACAGGCTCACACAGTTCTGTCCCTGCTGGGCCACACTCTGGTTGCTTGGCCCTGGTTCCTGGGGATGTGGGGGTTTATCTTGGCTTCCCAGTGTTGTGTGACTGTGTTCATCTTGACTTCCAAGTCAAGATGAACACAGTCTTTGTGTGACTTTTCCTAGGGAGACGGACAAACACCTGTCCGTCCCAGATGGGGTACTAATGACAAATAATCTATTGTGGTGACAGTGGATTTGTTAGGGTTACTTACAGGAGCACGGGTGGCTTATGGCTGTCGCCTCGCAAAGAGTCCTTCCCAGCATGGTGGCAACTCACAAGACTGGAGCACCCTGTGCAACTTATAGGCAGCTTCCCACCAGTCTCCCCTCCCTTGGTAACTGTTTACTGCTTGGATAATCCCTGAGAGGAGCTTATGACTCTTAGCCATTCCTTGGGTGTTTTATGAGCCTCCTGCCTCCCTCTGGAGATAAGGAGATAAGGTCCCCAGCTCTGCTCAAGAGGAAGAAGGCAGAGAAGAGAGGGGAATGGCTGCCAGCAGACATTACATGCCTCCCATGTGTCCTCTGACTGCTCCCAGCATGCCCTACAGCCCTGGGAGAGGATAGTCCCACAGATACCACAGGGAGTACCATGCCACCTGGGAAGAGCCTCTCAGACATCTCTTAGATAATCCAAGCAAGCGATGGGATTTTATTTCCCCTCTTAGTTGTTTAATTTTAAATCCAGGTACAAAGGTGGACATGATTTGACATTGTTCCACCCCCTGCTCGCCATGTCTTGAGATTCTTCTTTCATTGGTAGACAAACGTGTGATACTTAAGTTCTGCACTGAAGCTTGACATCTAATCTGCCCCCAGAGTCTCCTGCCTTCTGCTGGAACCAACAGTTTTGTCGCCTTTACTGAAGACACAAGCCAGTGAGAGCTGGACCCAGAGATGTGCCTTGGTCCCGGGTACCCAAAGAGGCTGATTGTGTGAGCCTGGGGGTAGAGACTAGCCAGGAAACACTGGAGGATTGACAGAGGAGAGGAGAGGAGGACAGCTGAGGGAGAGAGGGAGGGAGGGATGGAGGGAGGGAGGGAGGGAGGGAGGGAGGGAAGGGAATACAGCTCTTCACTCCACAGTCCTGAAGGCCATAGGCTTCTCTGCAAAGAGGTTATCCAACAGTGAGTCTGGAGAAAGAATATCAACATGCCATTGAAGGAATTGACATTGGGACATTGTCTTGATTTTAGACCAACTTCATTTGAATTTTCTAAGAGTGACTTACCAAAAAGAATCCACACAAAAATGTTATACAAGAGTTTTTGAATAAAAATAAGTCGTAAATAATAAATTCTCCATAGGCCTGGTCCAAGTGGGTAGCAGTAATGTTGTGTTTACTGCCATTCTCCCAGTGAAGATATTTATAATCCAGGGCAATTCATTGTATCAGCCTGGCATTTATAAAATTCTCGTCGTGGTGTTAGAGTGAAAGCCGCTTTCTAGGAGGTGGCATTGTAATAAACTATAATTAGTGGCTTATAAACAGCTATAATTTATTGTTTAGAGGAAGAGGGATGTGGTCATGAGCGCGCACACAGCCTCTGTCTCTCTAGCTGGCGGCCTAGGCGGGGTTCAGCACCACGGAAGGTCCGCCTGAATTCCAACCATTGGGTTTTCCTCTAGGGGGCAGCACAGTGCCAGTCCCAGGACCCACTAACCATGCTGCTCTCTGTCTTACAGCTTCCTCACTGGGTACCCAGCTGATGGGACTCCCCAGGCAGAAGCCAGAAGCCCACCTATAGGAGGAGCCATGCAGGGCAGGCTGCCCGGGCTCACAGGACACAATGCGGGTCCTCAGGCTACAACACAGGACCCGGGCGCTGCTCTGACCCCTCGTGTCTTGTGTTGCAGCCGGAGGGACGCAGGACCGCAGCAGAGCCTGCCTGGTGGCCCCTGAGGGATTTGACACAGGGCAAGGCACTTTGGAAAGGCTAGGGCAGAAGGGGAGTGGGTTGTACTGCAGGTCTTGAACCCAAGGCATTTTCATCCATTCAGCTAGGCATGTGGAACCTGGGACCTGTAGGACGATGAGGTTGGCTGCGGTGTGCTGAGCACAGCTAGGAATGCAGCCTGAGACAAAACCGTAAAGGTGAAATAAGATAAACTGGGGGAAGCGGGAGGGGGGGTGGGGGTGGGGCAAATTCTCTGTAGCATTTGACCTTGAATGTTGTAGGTGGCAACATAGTGTAACAGTGTTGCAATTTTGAAAGATTGAACAGGCTCGATAGCGAGGAGGCTGGGGCAGTCCTGAGGACACAGGGTAAGTGATTCTTTGCTCCCTACTTGGGCCTGAGGGTCACTTTTCTGCAGTTCCCCATCCAAAGGCTCTCATTTATTTCCTTCGTTTATAACCAGATCCTTCCCAGCACCTAGGGCTGCCTACTGTGACTCTCCTGTATCCTGGGCAGAAAGCATCCAAATGCGGCACTTTTAATGAACCTTACACTATATACAGGGCCCCCTTTTCCAAGAAATGTACTATATACATTCAGTTCAGTATTTTTTCCTTCTCTTTCATGGCTTGAAGGGAAACGGAGTGACTATGAGGCTGTTATTTAGTCTGAACCATTGAGAAAGCTGGGGATTTGAAAGGATTGAGAATCTAGAACTGCTCTGCCTCAGGATAAGAAACTGTCAACCTAAGGTCAACCATGGTGCGTGGTATCCATACACAGACACTGTGTTAGTGATGTCCTGCCTAGTAAAGACTAACAAGAATTTCAAGTCAGGTCAGAAAAAACGTGGATCACACCAGTTAGACAATCGAGAGAAAGGAAATGAACAGATGCTGGGTTTAAATCACTATGCAGGTGAGGTACTCTGTAAAATGTTCTATGACTGTGTTGAGGGACATTGTCAGGAAAACGGGCTACACATAGTGGAGTAATCGGGTAAGTAAATATATTAGGGGCAATATAGGCAATGTCACTACCAAAAAGAGAAGTCTTCTAAGTTTTTCTCTTATTAGATTTATTCATTTTATTTTATGTGCAGTGTTTTTTTCTACATGTAGTATGTATCACATGCATGCTTGGTGTCCGTAGAGGTCAGGAGAGGGCATTGGATACCCTGACCTAGAGTTATGGATGGTTTATGAACTACTTTTGGTTCTGGCAATCAAACCCAGGTCCTCTACAAGGATAACAAATGCACTCAATGGCTGAGTCTTCTCTTCAGCCCTGGGAAGTTCACAAGATGGAAAGAGGACAAACTCCAGAGTAAATGGTAGTGTAGAATCAGAGGTCACACCATCAGATTATCACACACATGGATGGACACACACACACACACACACACACACACACACACGGGGCGTGGGAGGGGATGTGCATGCACAACCCTTCCTTAACTCTCATCCACAGAGAAGACCTGAGGACTGTGCTATCCCAAGAAGACAGAACACACCTCATACCCAGATCTTTTGTTTGCAAAGACTATGTTACCTGAACAGTGTCCAGAGCTCCTTAGAGAAGTGGCTGATTCTGGGTCCGGGATAAGACATACAAGACAAGCCTGGATCATCTGGTACCATGAAGAAAAAAAAAGTCAGATGAGGGAGCTGGCAAGATAGCTTTACAGGCAAAGTGCTTCCTGATGGGAGAGAATGACTCCAGAGTTCTCCTCTGACCCCCACATGTGCATCTAACCCCACTCCACACACACATCTTACACACTAATAACAACTTTTTAAAAAAGTGATACTCATCAAAAGGATATAGAAACCAGCTGAAGAGGCTACCATGACCTTATCTGGGACGATTTGATCACTAAAACACACATGTGCATCGTGGTAGGTTTTAGTGGGGCAGTATAGGGTCTCACTATGTACGTAGTTTCTGACTCCTGAGAGCTAGCATTAAAGGCCTGTGCCATCACATCCGACATACCAAATACATATTGAATTGAGTAAAACATGAGTCCATGCTGACCAAACGCAAATAACAAAGCCAAGCAAACAGAAATGCGTGAGCTGAGTGCTAGGTGAGGAGCTGGTGTTTCACCATTCCCAGAAGCACAGGGAGGAAATCGCTACGGAGGAACCTGGCAGGACCTGCCCTCCGGCAAATGGCCGGGATGGACATCATCCACAGAGAACAGACTGAGTCGCCATCTCCGTTAGAACCACGGACTCACGATCGCTCCTGTGAGCCCCCTGCCAAACCCGAAGGACCTGAATCTAATCACAAGAAAACATCAGAGGAGCTGAAACTGAGATGCAGTCTAGAAAATACCCGGCCTGTACTCTTCAAAACTCCAGTGTCCTGAAAAGCAGGTCCACGCTGACAGAGGAATGTCAAAAATCTCCGAGTGAGGTGGTGGATGTTACTTCTGTGGGTTCAATTAAAATCTTATTTTAGATCTATTTTATTTGATATGCATGCGTGTTTTGCCTGCATGTGTGTGCTTAGGTGGCTGTGTAGCTCAGAAGAGGGTGACAGAACCCTAAAACTGGAGTTACCCATGGCTGTGAGGCACCACACCACTGTATGTGTGATATATGTGGGGTGTAGGGATGCACACGTGGAAGTCAGAGGACGACTCTGGTCCACAAACAAGAACTTGTTTTGTCTATTGAGCCGTCTCCCAGCCCTTCCATTGTTTTTACACAATTCCTTTGTTTATGATACTAGATGGATAGGTGGGTTGGCTTTTTTGAGACAGGGTCTCTCTTTGTAGCTCTAGCTGTCCTGGAACTCACTTTGTAGACCAGGCTGACCTGGAACTCACTAGGTAGACCAGGCTGGCCTGAAACTCACAGTGCTGGGAACCATGCCTGGGACCAACCTTGTTTTTGTTTCATGAGTTGCACATGAAGAAGATTGGTCCATGTGTATTTTTAAGGTCACTGTGTCCTGTTAAGGTGATTGTTTCAATTATTATTATCATCATTATTATTTCTATTATTACTATGACTAATAATAATAATTTTACTTTGATTCAGGGTCCCATGCATTTCAGGCTGTTATGAAATTCACTGTGTAGCCTATAATGACCTTGAACCATACCTCCAAAGTGCTGGGATTACAGGCATATATCACTGAAACCCAGTTTATGCCATGCTGGAGAGAGAACCAAGCATGCCAGGCAAACACTCTTGCCTGCTCAGCTACACCTCCAGCCCTCACTGGCCATTTCCCCATGTCATTAATCAATCCTTCTGATCTCAAAGCCCATTTTTCTAACAACAGAGCTACACTAACAATCTCAGGATTAGTGGTTGGTTCTTTTGAGCCTTTTCTTTTGGTCCATCTGTGTTTATATCTAGTGTGTACCTTCTGTAAGTAGCAGGTACTTGATTTTAAAAAACACATACACACACATGACAGCATATACCTTTGACTGCAGTATTTAGCCCACTTGGAGTCACCATGGCTCCTGGCATGGTTAGGCACAGTCTGCCATTTTGCCCGACCTGTCCTCACTTCCTTGAGGATTAGCCTTGAACTTTGCAGTATTCTACTCTATGTCTCTTTTGCTTTCTAACTACACCCAACAGAGTTCTAACTCTCCCATCTGTCTTTCTATCACTTATTGATCTAGGGAGAGAATTTATTATGTAAGGCGTCAGTACGGACTCTTTAATCATTACAAGTGACCTTGAATTAACATTACTCTGTTTCTCAGTCAGAGACACAACAGTACTTCATGCTGTTTCCCACCTTGTGTTGTTTTGTTGTGTATTTTATCTTCTCCCTGTGTTGTAAACCCCTCTAAACACTGTTGTTTTCAACTTTCAGCAATGAGTAGTCTTTCAAAGTCTTCTGTCTTAAATTTTTTTTTTTTATAGATTCACAAGAAGAAAGTAACATGGAAATCCTGACTGTCCATCCCTCACTAAGCAGTATCACGTTGCCTGGTCACTTCCACAGAACTAGGAAGTCTATTGGTTCAGTACTTCAGACTGTTTCTTTCCCAGATTTTTGCAGATAAGTGCATAAGTGTGCCTTTCTGCAGTGCACACTTGTGTGGTTTATATAGTGACCCGTCAAGACAGAGACCTGTCTATTATTACCCACGTATGACCTGGCACTTTGTGTAGCCATCACGCTCATTTCCTGTCCCTCTGCTCTCTGTTCTCCTGGCATCCATAAACTTGTTCTCCATCTCTACAATTAGTTTGAGAGTGCTATAGAATTTGGCTCTTATAGGATGTAGTCTTCTTGAGATAGCTTTTCACTCTTCAATGATGCCCTAAAATCCAATCAACCATGTGTGTCACTGATCAATACAGAGTAGCGTTCCATTATAGAAATCTATCACAGTTAGTTTATCTGTTGACCAGCCACCTTAATTATTTTTTTTCTATTGCTGTGATAAGACACCATGATCAGGGGAACTTATAGGGGTGAGAGTTTCCTGGGGCTTACAGTTTCTGAGGGTGAGTCCGAGACTGTTATGTTAGTAGAGAAGTGGGTATGGTGCTGACAGTAGCTGAAAACTTGCATCTGTATGCTCCACAAGTAGGAAGCAGACAGGCTGAAACGGAGTGCTGGCACCACTGTGAATGGTGTGGGCTTTGAAACCTCCAAGCCCATGCCCAGTGACACATCCCCTCCAAAAGGCCACACCTCCTAACTCTTCCCAAACAGTTCCACCACCTGGAAACCAAGTATTCAAACATAAGGTCCTCTGGGCAGTGGTGGTGTATGCCTTTAATCCCAGCACTTGGGAGGCAGAGGCAGGCGGATTTCTGAGTTTGAGGCCAGCCTGGTCTATAGAGTGAGTTCCAGGACAGCCAGGGAAACCCTGTCTTGATAAACAAACAAACAAACATAAGGTCCTTTGGGGGTCATTCTAATTCAGACTACCACACCTGTTGAGGGTATTTTTATATTTAGGCAGTTATGAATAGATCTCCTAGGAACATTCATGCACAAGGTTTTGTGTGATACCATAGTTCTCATTCCTCTGGAATAAATTCCCAAGATTGCAGGTGCTGGACCAGTGGTAGGTAGGTGTTGCGAGTAGGTGCTGTAACTACCCAGTGTTGTCCAGAGTGGTACCCACCTCACATCCTGTCATCCCTCTATGTGTGAGAGCCAGTCCCTCACAGTGTGAGCAGTCTACTTACTGACTCATCCCATTAGGTGCTTAATGCTGTTTTATTGTGGTCCAAGTCTTCATTTCACCACAGCCAATAGTGTTGAAGTCTTTTCTCATAGTTATCTGCCACCTGCCTGTCTGGCTTGCTGAAAAATCCATTTATGTCTTTGAACCAATTTCTTTCTTTTTTTCTGTTTAGATTTTTTTGAGACATGTCTTGACATGTAGCTCAGTCTGGACTTAAACAAATATGAGGGAGAATGTGTAGATTTTGTCCTTCTGACCTTGGGTCACCTCATTAAACACGCTTCCCAAATTCATCTGTTTTTCTGCAAATTTCACTTTCAGTGGAGTAAAATTCTGATTATTTTTTAGAGTTCCTTTCCCCTCTTTTTGTACTTTTACACCTGCTCACTCATCTTACATCTTTCATTTTAACTAATTTAACACACACACACACACAGAGTTACTGTTTTTATAAGTCTTTTGTCCGGTAATTCTGATATCTTAGCCATGCATGGATTGTGTTAATTTGCTGCATCTTCTTGACTAAAGATTTCATGTTGTGATCATTTTCTCTGACATTGTTAGACATTGTCAATGATATGTGGTATAGATTCTGGGCTCTGCTGCTTTTGGCTGAGGCCGGACAGTTTTTGTTCTAGAGATGGCTAGATTATTATTGGTGGGCACACTTGATCTCAGACTGTTTGGGCTTTGAGCCAGGTTTTGTTTTGTTTTCTTTACAGCTGAAAACTTTTGACAAATGGATTGTAATACATCTCGGTGAAAAGTCTTGCATATTTTCAGACTTACAGTAAATAACAGCCTATGATGTTGATATATTGGAAGCAGTGGAGATGTAAGCTCCCGTTAATGTAAGTGAGGATTTCTTCAGAATCTAGACCAATTTCAATCATTTTAAATATCAGAGTTCCTCTTGGAGGGAGTCTTAAAATCATGACCTGCTGTGACACACCTCATTTTATTACTTCAAGAGATTTCATCACAGTTATGAAATCTTTGTATTACGGTCTTTAAATTTGTGTTACATTTACTTAATTTGTGTGTGGTACACATGTGATGTCACATTCTTATAGATATCAGAGGACAACTTACAGGAATTCTTTCTTACTGTCTTGTGAGTCCAGGGGTCAAACTCAGGTCATCATGCTTGGCTGCAAGTGCCTAACTTGCTGAGCCCACTTACTGGCTCCGTATTCCTATCCTTGTTATACAATAATTGCATTAAAGTTATACCACAAACAATTAGATACAAAGAGATTCTCTATGAAGATGCTTACTGCAGCATTGTTTATAATACAAAGAGCAGAGAAAAGTAACCAGGTGTCTATTCATAGACAACTAATTAAACAGATGTATCTCGAGTTCTGTATATTCTATACAATCGAATGTCATACAAATAACATCTCTGTTTTTAAGGCTGTAGGGAAAAGTATCCATTGTGTATTAACCAAGAAAAGCTTGTTAAACAGAGAATAATCTGCTTTCCATTAACACCTACCCCTCAAGTGTGTGTATGATTGCCCTGTGCTTAACTTACCTTTAGGCGGTGTACAATGGATAATTTTTCTTTTTTATTTGCACTGGGGGGGGTGTCTCCAAGATAATTCTCATTTTTAATGACTCACTGGGAGACTCATAAGATCTCCAAAAGATGGTTCAGTTTATTTATTATAGCAGGATGCTAGAGATGAGGATCAACAACGGGGAAAGGCACAGGAGAAACTAAGGACCCCCTTCTAACTGTCACCCCTGGAGAATCACATACAGATTCCCCCAGCTGTGATGTGACATGACATGAGAACTGTTCCCATGAGTTTTGGAATTCAGGAATAATCACATGGACACACGGTGCCTGTGACTAGCCTCAGCTCCTTGTTCCAGAGTGGTAGTTTGAAGAACAACTTCTACATGTTTGAAAGCTTGGTCCTGTTACTTGAACTGTTTGAGAAGGATTAGGAGATGTGGTCTTGTTAGACTATGTGTGGCCTTACTGTAGGACTCATGCCATTGAGAGTGGACTTTGAGGTTTTGAAAGCCCCCATCCGGCCCAGTCTCTCTCTCTCTCTCTCTCTCTCTCTCTCTCTCTCTCTCTCTCTCTCTCTCTCTCTCTCTCTCCTCCTCCTCCTCCTCCTCCTCCTCTCTCTTTCTCTCCTGCCTACAGATCAGGATGTAAAGCTCTCAGCTACCACTGCAGCACCATTTCTGTCTGCCTCTCACAATTATGATTATAGATTAACCTCTGAAACTGTAAGCCAGTCCCAATTAAATGGTTTCTTTTGTAAGAGTTGCGTTGCTCAAGGCGTCTCTTTCTAGCAGTAGAACACTGACCAGGACACCCAGCACTTCAGGAAAGATGCAATGCAGTGTGGCCCAAAATCTTGACAAATGACATTGTTCACCATAGATGTCGTTGTTGGTATAAACTATGTGATACCAAGGCCTCAGGTACACAGGCGCTCTGTGCAAGATGCTCCCAAGAGCTGGGCCCTGGACCAATCTTGACAGCGGGGGAGCATTCAGGGTTTGAGTAACCCAAGGCTGGTGAGTTTATCCTTTATTATGCCGTGACTTTTCTTATTTGTAGTGCTTTTGCAATAACCATGTTGCCCTTACCATCTCAAACAACAATTAAACCTCTCTCTCTCTCTCTCTCTCTCTCTCTCTCTCTCTCTCTCTCTCTCTCAGGTGAGGGGTGGAGGCAAGGTCTCATATAGCCCTCTGGCCTCAAAGTCACTGTGTCGCCAAGAGTGGTCTTGAATTTTTGAAACGCCTACCCCTTTCCCCCTGGTGTGGACCACTCTACCCAGTTTCTGCAGCACTGCAGACGGAGTCCGGCACCTTTGTGCACAGTACACAAACACTCTGTCAACTGAGTGCCTCCAGCACAACTGAAACTATTAATATTTCTAGTCTGCAAAAGAAAAAAGGCAATACTTCAAACATATCTGCATGATGTTATTTTAATACTGTGTCACCAAGCTAAATCTTCATGTGCCAACCTTCTGACCAGAGTGACATTTCAATAACTGCAGATGACATGGTACTGAATGAGCATGAATATTGGTAGGGCATTCCCCAGGCCTGGCAAACATCCTCATAAATTTACACTACTGGAGTCCAGGAACAAAGTCTCTTCACTTCATTCTCAAAACAGAAATCTCAGTCTGGGGTGCTAAAGGACCTGAAAGCCAGTAACAGGGTGATAAGAAGGTGACTGAATGAAGGATTTGTCACCCAACCACTTGAGAGCCAAGTAATATAAAACCACTTGGTTCTGGCGACTGTGCTTGAATTAAGCACTGAACGTTGTCTTAGAAGTCTGACCTGCATGGAGACGAAAGGGCTGCTGTTCATTTGTAGGCAGTACCTGTCCCAGCTCAGCATAAGCCCAAGTACCCACTCTCCCATCTGCTCTAGCTGCTGCCACTGTGACCTTGTTGGCTGGCACAGAATGAAAGTCGAATTGCTTGCTTGCGGCCAAGCCCTTTGCCAAATGCTTTAGATGAGGCTCAGCCACAGCTCTGTCATCCCCGAATTTTTCAGCTAAGGAGACAGATTCAGTGCAAGTCCTGGGACAGACCACAGGAGACAATGCCTCTTCATTTCAATGCTTGATGGAGCGTGACCTGAGAGGAGCACATTTCCTGTTCTCACAACCCAGCACTTGAAAGCTGAGCCTGATGCCCGGGAGCCATGCATTTCATCTTCCAGAAAAGGCATAAATATGTTAACATTTTAGGATAAGATCTTTCCCTCTCAGCTACATAAAATGGCAGGTGTCACCCCTCCCTCCCCCTCAAAAAAAGCAAATTGCGGTGACCATTCTATAACATTTGGAGTTTAGATCTGATTGTGAGTTAAGTTTCAAGTGGTAACAAATTCCAAACAAGTAGATTGAAACCAAATAAACAGTTGTTCCAGCAGTTAATTATTATACTAAGATCACTGCTTCCTGAGAAGTATTGTTATAATAAATTATAATTAGTGGTTTGAAGCAGATACTTTAAAAAACAAGATGGGGGTGGGGTGCTTTTGTAGGCGCTGAACCATTTGTGTTAGAGCTACCCTAAGAAACTCGGTTTTCTTTGGGCAGCCTAAAAAAGCAGCAAAAAAGAAAACAAACAAACAAAAAACCCCCAGTCAGTCAGAACTGCTAGTCAGGAGCCCTGAACATTATTCAAACAGGAGAGAATGAGCCCTGTGAAGTGTTCAGGTGTGGAGAGTCCTTCAGAGCCCCAGGAAATATTCCTCGTCGCTTAATGTCGAATGCTAATCGATGGATCTCTGCTGATTGCTGCCGGTCTCAAACTGCATTTCCATAAGTCTTTCTCTGCCCCCCGGAAGATGTGCCGATTTAAAAAGTGCGTTAATAAACAGAGAATGGGCCCAGGAGCAGCATGAGAGCCCCAGGAGTGCACCCAAGATAACGACAGATGCGGGGCTGTGGAGCCGACTCCAGGTGAGTAGACAGCTCTGCACAGACTCTTAACCAAAGGCTGGAGCTCAGTCCCGGGGGGGGGGGGGGTGCCAGCACGGAGAGCCACCTCCCTCCACACACCCAACCCTATGCTTTCTCCTCTTGGGACTTTCACTTCCTTGCCACCTGAATCCTGGGCAAAGGAAAATTTGTGTGGTTGCCATCCTTGCAAATCCAGTTGTTTCTAGAGTCACTGAGAAATGAGCAGGCAGAGGATGAATATTTCTGCACACCACCCCCTCCCCCGCACCAGCCTCCCTGGGCCTATTCCATGCCCTACCCCATCCCCCCACAGACTGACTTCTCTGGACTCTGAAAACTGGGCTTCTGTCCAGATGAGCAGAGAGTGGTGAACAGCAGGGACAACCGCTCTCCGCCCAAGCATCCAGCTTCCCCTATGCCGCAGCTCCCGCGGGGTTCTTATAGCAGATCCTGCCCTTTAACCCCTACAGCTTTAAGGGGTGCCTCCTTGCCTCCCAGGCTCCTCAGGCTTTAGCTGCCTTTCTGTAAACAGTTACCTCCTTTAAGCTCTTCTCACTTGCGTTTTGGAGCAGGCATGAGTTACCTGGTGGGGCCCCAACTGACGCCTGCAGCCACACAGGTCCTTTCTGCAGTGCGACTAAGGTAAATGTCACATCACAGGCATTCGGGAGAGCCATCTGTCACCTGTGCAGCCAAAGGACTTTCCCTTCGTTTGCTGTGTTCAGTTTCTAGTGAATGTGTCATCCATAAGCATCCTTTGGCTTTAGTGAAGTGCACTCTGGGTGTATCCCTTACAAGACAGTGCTTATCCTGTTCCTCTCTGTCTTCCCTTTGGCTGTGATGAGAGTGTAGCGGGTGCTCACTTAGCCTGGGTCCGCTTACCTTCTTCTCAGTCCTCAGCTCTGCCTTTTTACTAACATCACTGGGGTTGTTCCTATAACACTGGGTTCCAGGTCACATTATCCAGGCGAGGTTATCTCCCGGAAGCTGGTCTTTGTGTGAGTGCATGTACGTGTGCTGGCGTATGTATTCATGCGGAGGCCACAGATTAACCTTAATGTTGCTCCTCAGGAACCATCCAACTTGTCTTTGAGATAAAGTCTCTCACTGGGACCTGCAGCCTTCCAATTCAGTTAAGCTGGCTGGCCGGTGAGTCCCAAGAATCCTGCTGTCTCCACCTCCCCAGAGCTTGGATTAGAAGCACACAGTACCAAGTCCAGCATTGTATTTAGGTGCTGGGGCTAAACTCAAGTTCTTGTTCTTATGTAGTGAATGCTTTGCCCGTTGAACTATCTTACTAGCCCCTGAAAGCTGGCCTTTTTCTCTCTGTACACCCTGGAAAACCTGCTTGCTAAGTTCCAGGAGTGGTGTGTGTGTGTGTGTGTGTGTGTGTGTGTGTGTGTGTGTGTGTGTGTACATGTATATATATATATATATATATATATATATGCATGTGAGTGTGTGGTTGTTTGCAGGGTTGTGTGTGTGTGTCTGTGTGTGGTTGTGTGTGTCTGTGTGTATGTGATGCATGTGTGTGAGTCTGTGCATATGTGTATATGTGTGATGCATGTGAGTATGTGGTTGTATTGTGAAATGTGTGGCTGTGTGTGTGGTTGTGTGTGTGTGGTTGTGTAGCTATATGAATGTTTGCATGTGAGTGTGTGTATGTGTGTATATGTGAATGTGTGTTTTTATATGTACTAGTGTGTGAATGAATGTGAAGGCAAAAGAGAAGGCCAGAGAGAGAGAGAGAGAGAGAGTGGGAGGACTCAGCCTGCTGGTTGCAGTTTTGAGGATGAAGGAAAGAGCCATGATCATGTGGTGCATGCAGTGTCTACAGAGGCCAGAAGAGGGCATCAAATTCCTAGGGCTGGAGTTATGGATGGTTGTGAGCTACCATGTGGGTGGTGGGAACAGTCCCTGGTTCCTCTGCAAAAGAAGTTGGTGATTTTAACTGCTGGACCATCTCTCCAGCCCATCTAGGTGTGTGAAGCAGAATTTTATATTTATTTTTGAATGTTTATTTGTATGAACATATAAAACTATGCATTTTTCTCTGATGACATTTCAAATTATATTCCATACATTCTGAAATGTAGTGTCATTTAGTATTAATTTTCAAAAGTTCTAAGAAGCATTTTACTTTAAGGATTTGTTAATTTAGTTTCATTTATGCATATGTGGGTGTGCATGTGGGTGTGCCTGAATGAGTTTATATGTACCATGTGTGTGAAGGAAGTAGAGCTGCCTGTTATGGGTACTGGGAATCAAATCAGGGGTCTCTGGAAGAGTAGTAACATTCTTAACAACTAAGCCATCTTTCCTGCCCCTGGATAACATATCTTAATTTTTTCCAATGAAGTAAGAAAAATCAAATTTTTCCAATTTGTCATAATTTCTAGTTTTATTCTATCATTATAAGCGAATGCTCATAATATTCCCATGTTAGGGAGTAGCCTATGCTGAGAACTGCTAATAAAGTTTTGTTTGTTTGTTTCTGTCCATGTGTCCTTGAGTACACAGTGCGTTTTCTTTTTATCAGGATCAAGTGCATCCCCTTCTGTCCTTGTGGCATACACCTCTGTAAGATTTACCTTGCTGATTGGATGTGGTATACACACCCACAATCCCAACATTGCAGAGTAAGGGACAGGAAGACTGACAGCTACCCTCGGCCATCAACTGAGTTCCATCCAGGCTGGCCTGGGATTTGTAGCAAAACCCAGTTTTACAAACAAACCCCAGACACAGATTCAATTTGCTGGCTGGAGAGTATTACTCTTCTATACCTGTTTGTTTTTTGTTTTTCTAGGATATTATGTAAACCTTTTCTCATAGTATCACCCATTTCTCCTTGTGCCTCTTACAGTTTTTGTCTTAGAAAGGTGTGGCTATATTACTTGGTACACAGATATTCAAGGCATCTTATAGCAAACCCCACCCCTAGGGAGACAGAGTTTCTCTGTGTAATAGTCCTGGAACTCACATTGTAGAGTAGGTTGGCCTCGAACTTGTAGATCTGCCTGTTTCTGCCTCCCAAGTGCTCCCATTAAAGGCGTGTGCCACCATCACCAAGCTTGGACAGTTATATCATCTTAACCTGTGTTTTTTATCACTTAAGCAAGTCTTCTTTGCAGAGTCAGCCACTTTTGGTTTGGATTACATCTATTTGCTACAGAGTGTCAACCTGCCTTCCTGCTGCTTGGAGTTACTTTGTATTTCTACTTCACCTTCTCACTTAGAAGGCCTGTCAGGTAAACTTCTTTTCTGTGACATAGCTGGGTCTTGCTTTGTGAGGTAGATGAAAAAAAATCATTTCTTTAATTTTTGAATTAAGTCCTTTATGTGTCTTAATGTGGCTGCTGTAGCTCATTTCAGCTTGGCAATGTTTTGTTACAAATACTCTGTGTGATGAGCTATATTTTATGTTTTTACAGAATAGTCTGTAGTTTTTTTATCTTTTTATCTAACATTTTTCTTTTGGTGTTGAGGAAGACTTGACTTTTTACTCGTTAGGTTATATTTGTACTCCCCCCCACCCCAGGGTCTATTTAATTTTCATCCACAGGTTCTTCTTCTTAACAGTCTCCACTGACTACTTCCTGCCTGCATGGTATGTCACATGACCTTCAGACACATTAGTAACATCAGGGAAATTTATGTTATAAGTTGCCTAAGCTACAGGATAGGAGAAGTTGTGCTAGAAATAACTGCAAATTGCTATCTTTTTTTCTTAATAGTTTTTTGTTGTTGTTGTTGTTGTTGTTTTGGGTTTTGGTTTTTTGGGGGCTTTTTTTTTTTTTTTTTGTCTGAAATCCCTGGTAAGTGTGACCTGAGATGAAGCAGGAGTGAATAAAAGCAAAAGAGAAGTTTGTTAAATTGATTACTTATTAACAGAAATAAGTATTTAAATGTGTGTGCTTTAATTGGGTAGCCACCCATAGAAGAATGAAACTAGACTCTTATTTCACACCTTACACAAAAATAAACTCTCAATGTTTCAAAAACCTTAATGTAAGAACTGAAACTCTTACAGAAAAAAACACTTCAAGATGCCGGCATAAGCAAGGACTCTGTTCATGAAATGACGTCAACTATTGATAAATAGGATCTTGTGCAATAAATAAGCTGGATCACATATAAAGTGGGAGAGAAGTCTTTGGTGGCCATATGTTTGTAAAGGATTAGTACCTGTAACATACAAAGAACAAAAATGAAACAAGCCACCAAACAACCCATTCAACCAGTAAATACACCAATGAACTGAGTAGACAGTTTTCAAGAGATGAAGTATGACTATGTGTGGTGGTACACACCTTTCATCCCAGCGCTTGGGAAGTGACAGTGGCCCCACCGCATGCCCCAGCTGTACGACTCCGGGGTAGTTGTCTTTTCTTTTCTTTTTTTTTTTAAGATTTATTTATTTATTTATTATGAGTACACTGTAGGCTGGAGAGATGGCTCAGTGGTTAAGAGCACCGACTGCTCTTCCAGAGGTCCTGAGTTCAAATCCCAGCAACCATGGTGACTCACAACCATCTGTAATGAGATCTGATGCCCTCTTCTGGAGTATCTGAAGACAGCTAAAGTATACATACATACATATATATATATATATATATATATATATATATATATATATATGTATATATAAAAAGAGTACACTGTAACTGTCTTCAGACACCAGAGGAGGGCGTCAGATCTCATTACAGATGGTTGTGAGCCACCATGTATTTGCTGGAATTTGAACTCAGGCCCTTTGGAAGAGCAGTTAGTGCTCTTACCTGCTGAGCCATCTTATCAGTCCCCCGGGGTGTTTTTCTGAAACCCTCCACATCAGCATACCTTGGAGACTCTTGTGACTTAGGTTTACAGTGGCCATAATGGAGCCAGCCTAGGGTCTATCAACCGGGGAATAGATTAGAAAAATGTGGTGTATATACACAATGGAATTTTTTTTTCAGCCACAAAGGAGAATGAATCAGGAACATGTGTGCAACTGACAGGTGATTGTATTAAATAAAATAAGCCAGTCTCAGGATGTCAGAGTTCATGTTTTCTCTCATTGTGGATCTATATTTTATACAGACACATGAAACCATGTGTCTACATAACACATGTGTGTATATGACATGAAAGTGAGGTAAAACTGTCCAGGGAGACCCAAGGGACCAACAGGAAGAGGCAGGTATGTTCAATCTACAATATATTTGCATAAAGGTTTAAAAAATAGATAAATAACGTATTTTGAATCTTCAAAGAAAACCAGTAAAAGAACAAAAGACAGCAAGAAAAATTGAATCAATCTCACAAAACTCAGGAAATAAAAAAAAAAAAAATCCACTGCCCTCCCCCCCCCAAACCCAGTAAGTTTGAAGCTACAATAAAACCTGTGTGTAGTGGAACTGGTTATAAACTATTTTGTACTGTGATTAAGAGTGGTTACAGTAAACAAATAAGCATATCAGCTAGGTGTGAACATCTCTAAAAATAAAACAACTTATGAAAATATATGCCAGGAAAATATTTACAAAACTCAAAGTACAAAATCAGTCAGGATGGAGTTTAGGACAAAAGCTTTCTGTGGGAGAATAGGGTTATCCTGTTTGTTAGAGTCTGTCTGAAGACCCCCACTCAATAAGGCCACAGAGACCGGAATCGCTGCAATCCGCAAGGTTTATTGTTCCAATGAATACTGGGGTCCCCCAGCACACAGGCAAGAGGAGACCTCGAGCTCACAAAACATACCCTTTTTATAAACATTTTGGCGGGGGAGTTCAGCAGTCACCTGAGTTGGACGACTGCGATTGGTTACCCTGAGCAACATTTAAAATTATTGGTCAACTGAATGGGGAGGTTGTCTCTGCCATTCGACCTCGTCCTGCCCACCTTGTGGTATTCTTGGTATTTCCTGGCTTTGTCTTTTTGCCGAGTCACTTCCCTCTCTGTCCTAGGCAGGGTAGTTCTCTGTTTAGCCCATTTCCATATCTGTCCTTACCCCAGGCAGTCCTGGGCGGAATGGAAAGTTCTTGTCCAGCTGTGTTCCTCCCCCCTCCCTTGGTTGTGGGGAGCTGGCCTGCTGTTTCTGACAGGGTTCTCACACTGTTAATAATAAGAGTTAGATTCCAAGCAGGGTAGTGGTGGCTTTAATCCCAGCACTTGGGAGGCAGAGGCAGGCGGATTTCTGAGTTCGAGGCCAGCCTGGTCTACAGAGTGAGTTCCAGGACAGCCAGGGCTACACAGAGAAACCCTGTCTCGAAAAAACAAAACAAAAAAAAAAAGAGTTAGATGCCAGTAAAAATTTATGTTCATATTTATGGCTTTAAAAGTATATTTTCAATAAAGAGAAACTTGATAGACTGAAAATACAAATGGACACCACAATGGAATGTAGCTGTTGTCATTTTTCAGGTGTCACTGCCTCCACAGGTGTGTGTGCGTGAGCTCTTAGTCACCAGCTGTTTTAGAGGGTTGTGGAACCTTTGGGACACAGGACACCACTGAATTCTGTCAGCCACCGTGATGTGAGCAAGCGGCGGCTGCTGCTGCTGCTGCTGCGATAGCGTGCGCGCGCTAGGATATAAATGGTTCAGCCATTTTGAAAAACAGTTTTGGAGTTTTCTCAAAGACTTTCCATCATAAAAGTACTGGGGCTGAAGAGATGGCTCAGCAGTTAATAGCACTAAATGCTCTTGCAGAGGTCCTGAGATCAATTCCCAGTAACCATATGGTGGCTCACGACCATCTGTAATGAGATCCGATGCCCTCTTCCAATGTCTGAAGACAGCTATGGTGTACTCATATACATAAAGTAAATAAATAATGCTAAAAAATAAAAGTACTACATAACTTCGTAGTTGTTAGATAACTAAATACACATGGCCAAGGAAGACATATCATCACAGAAAATGTGTGCACAAATACTTATAACATTATCCACCATAGTCAAAAAGTAGAGATAACTAACTCTCCAATGTTCAACCAGTTGACCTATTCAATATTTAACAATGAAGAGGAATGAAGGAACAGTCCCTGCTTCAGCTTGGACAAAACAAAAACATCATGCTAAGTGAAAGATACCAGTCACAGAAACCATAGCTGGTAATATTTCATTAAGCGTAGCACCCAGAATTGACAAATTAATAGAGGCAGAAGATAAACTCATAGCTTCCTAGGGCTGAAGACTGAAGAGTGGATGCCAATGGCTGCCTCAGACCAGGGTGATGAAAACATTCAGAGCTGATTGTGCTTCAAGTCCCACGATACTCAGCCTTCTAAATGCTACTGAAAGGCAAGAGAGATGGCTTGGTGGTTAAGAGCACTTGCTGCTCTTCTAGGGGATCCAAGTTCAGTTTCCAATACCCTCATCAGGCAACTCACAATTCTCTGTAACTCCAGAGGTGGGTGATCTGATGCCTCTGGCCAATTTGAGCACCTACACGCCCACACTGAGACACAGACACACACTTATACATAATTAAAAATAATAAAATAAAACTTTAAAAAAGTCTGCTAATGTGTATACTGACTTTAAAGAAGTGAATTGGTTTTTGTTGCTGTTGCTTGTTTGTTTGTTTTGTTTTCCAAGATAGGGCTCCTCTATGTAGGCCCCGTTCTGAAGACCAGGCTAGCCTTGAACTCAGAGATTTGCCTGCCTCTGCCTCCCAAATTCTGGGATGAAAGACATGCATCACCTTTGCTGAGTTAGTGAATTGTATGGCATATGAATTATATCATATACATGTTATAAAAACAACCATAAAGCCAGTCATAATGGCACACATTTAGCTCCAGCACTCAGGAAGTAGAGGCAGGCAGATTTCTGTGAGTTTGAGGGCAACCTGGTCTACATAGCAAGTTCTAGACCAGCCAGGACTACTCAGTGAGATCTGTCTCAAAATAAAAACCAAAAGCAAGTATACAGGTAGACAGAAATAAAAATAATAGGACTAGAAGATGAAAGCACAGGTAAAAAGGCCCATGACTCAATAACTTACACTCCTGTGGTTGCCTGCACAAGCCAGTCAACAAGCCAGCAGGGATGGGGAGGAGTTTATGAGCCGCACTCACGGCTGAGGACCCATTGGCAAGTGATGGCTGCTAGGGGAGGAAGCATCAGCTTTCCTTCTATCCCTTGGTAGCTTGGCCACGCTCAGTGGACGGGCTCACTCCAATGTGAATATAGGAGCAGCACTGACTTCCCTTAGTAGGTGATAAGAAAAAGATGGGTAGTTTAGGAAGGGGCTGTGGGGGCATCTGGGAGTAGTAGAGGGTGGGAGTGAGAAGGACAGAGGTATATTGTGTGCAAGTATGAATCCTCAAAGAATAATAAAAATATTATATTTAAAAAGAGATAATATAGATGAAAACAGCTTCTGCTGTGCAATCGTTCCATCCTGTGGGCACAGCTACTCTGTGGAGGCGTTAAAAATGTCCACGTGTGTTCACCATTGCCGCGGTGGAACCTTCTCTTTGGTTTAATAGAACTGGCCCCGCTGTGGAGTGGAGGCCGTGGTTCTATTCCCAGAGCCTCACACCCAACTTCCTCTGAGGAGAGTTGCTCTACCTCCTGGGCCTCGGTTTCTTCATGTGTAAAATTAGAAGGAAGTAGAGTGTGTAATCCCGGAGAGCTTCCAGCACTTATGTCCTCTGTGTGAAGACGCTGCTACATTGTTCCTGGAGGATCCTGGCCATTGCCATGGGACCTGGTGTGTATCCTGGGTCAGTAGTTCCAGCCCCAGTCAGTCAGCTGAGCCTCTCGATGGCGACTATGCACACAGAGAGGGCAGGAGGGGTGTTTCTTTCCCTTTTTTTTTTTCCTGCAGGGAACTAATGCCAGTCTGGTTTTGTGTTGAGGTGCATGTGTGTGGATGTTCTCTACGCAGAGGTTAGAGGACAGCCACGGCACAGTCGTCAGGCACACCCTCTTCTGTTTGAGGAAGGCTTTCTCATTGGCCTGCAGCTTTGCTGGCCCGTGGACGTTCAGAGATCCGTCTCTTTCCTCCTCCCATCTTCCCACCACTAGCTTTCGGGCACGTGACATCACGGTTGGCTTTTCAAGGATTCTGGGCTCTAAACACAGATTATTTTGTGAGACTGCTTTACTGACAGAGTTACTTCCCCAGCCTGTGGAGTTTCTCATTCGTTTTTGGTTTTGTTTTGTTTTACATCATTTGCTTGTTTGTTTATCAGGAGTGGCAGGAGTTACGCCCGTGCCACAATGTGCCCCTGGAGGTTGGAAGACAACCTGTGACTTTTGCTTTTCTCCTTCTCTGTGTGAACCCTGGGGATAAACTCAGGTCATCAGCCTTGGTGGCAGGTACTGCTATCTGCAGAGCCATCTTGACAGCCCTTACCTTGAGTTTTTCAGAAACAGATTTTGTCTTCTGTTTAAAATATTTTCTTTTTAAAAAGTTTATTATATGTATATTAAAAATAAGATTCATACGACTATTTCTTTCCTTGTATCTTCCCTTCTAACTGCTCTTTAGGTTCCTTCAAAACAGTCAATGCATCTGTGACTCAAGATACATAAAGTGACAGGAAGATGTGTCACGGTAAGCTCGCTTGTGACCAGTCAGGTGGAAATAGAAGGATGAGGGAAATGAAATAAGGGACCGTGGTCTGGCAGGCTGGAGGCAGCGTCAGGGGATGAGTGTGAATTTACAGGAAGAGCCACTTGGAGTCTTCATTCATCAATGCATGGATACGTGGCTGTGGTTCCGTCCGACCGTCATTCTGCGCATTGGTTTTCCTATCCATAAAATGAAGGCAATATGCTTTATCTTGTAGAGTTGTACGATTCAGAGATTACGATACTGGCTGTAACAGTTTCTAAGTAGTCAAGGAAGAAGCTGTTGCTTTGTCATTCCGCAGCTGCTTGCGGTCTTACCGTGCTGAACACTGCGGACCAAGATGACCTGAGTCTGCAACAGACTTCGTCCTTCCACTGAGGTATGGCAAACACCCCAGCGTAACAGCTCCCCCTACTGCCCAGTTTTATGGCAGGCTACAGAGACTGTATCACGTTGTATCCATGGCTAAATCCCCACCCCCACTCCCCACCTCAAAATTTCCAAAGGGCAAGGTGTCTAGACTCACTGCCAGTTCCAGATGTCAGAATGGCGACCGCCATTGTGACTTGTAGGTTGAAACTGTGGTCCAAACGTGATCTGATTAACCCAGAAAACTGAGGCTGTTCCTTCTCTAGATTCTACTACAGGACCTGGAGTGTCATTAGTTTGCTTAGCAGTCTAGTCACATGTTGGTTTCTCTGAGATTTGTGTTCCTCAAAAACTAAAACCACCAGTATTTTCTTGTAACTGCCCGCAGTTACATCAAATGGGTTACCTGGAAGGGAAACTGGGGATGTATGGGAAGGCAGCAGAAAGAGATGGAGACCAAGACAACACCTGCTATTCAAGGTCTCAAAGTTCAATGGAGAACTCCAAATATATAGGCAGGGAAAACCCTTCCCCCAAAGGCTGGAAGCTTCTCTACAAACGGCTAATGTTTCTCAGGAAACTGCAGGTGCTTGAAAAATCACGGACTTCACCTTGGTCTGAATCTCCACCCCAGGTGGAGGGGGTTATGGCTAACACAGGAGTTCCCGCTCAAAGGCTGGGAGAGGAACTTCACATTGATCAATGCCAAATTCCTGCCAGGTGGCATGGTGCCCCAATAAGGCACTCTACATTTTCTTTTCTTTTCTTTCTTTTTTTTTAATTCTCAAGCCCTCACCAGTGTTTTCAAATAAACTTTTTTTTCAGAGCCAGACCCTTGGGGTTCATCCTTTACAATTACATGTACATTTGTGTGTGTATACCATATTGATACTTATAGGTACAGTTATATATATATATATGTATATATATACATATATAAACATTTATTTATTTATACATATATAAACTAAATTAATGCATTAGATTCCTGACACTGTGACAAAGATTCCTGAGGTAACTGTCACACAAGGAGAAAATGGTTATTTTGGCTCAGGGTTTCACAGGCTTCAGCCCACGATCGCCTGGGCCCACTGCCTTTGGGCCTGTGGTAAGTGAGGCGGAAAACCACAGTAGTAGCTCACAGCAGCGAAAGAAACTCACTTCAAGGCAGCAGGCAAACAGACTAGAGATGTCTGGGGGCACAGTAGCCTGTCTAAGGTCACACACCCCGTAACTTCTCTTCCACGAAACCTGCCTCCTGTCTGCTTCTCTGCCTCCAACACCAGCATAGGCTGGAGACCAAGTCTTTGGTACACAGGCTTTTGGGGGATATCCAAACAATAGCATTTCATTTACACGAAGAGTCTTCCCAATTCTAAGCCTGGTATTACATACCTAGCATCTTTTGATAGGATGCTAGGAGTGTGCACTGACTTTTTGCCACATTCGAATGTGAGAGAGGTTAAGTAGCTTGTGCAAACTTTCATAGTTTGCACATTTAGATACATTACTTCCACCAGAGCTGGGTGAGCAGGGAACTTTAGGGGGTCCTTGGATTACGGTGTCTCTGGGGCTCAGTGACTATGCCTGTACAAGGGCTGATTGGCCTAGATCATATCATCTGTTTTTCCCAGTCTTAAGATTTTTGCACTTTTCTGGGGGCCCTGCTTGCTCTTCGCCTCACCCCAGGACCTCACTTTCATCCCTGTGAACTGTCTCTGCCCGTCATGCCCACTGTCACTCCTACTCAGCAGCGTGTGATGCTCAGACCCTCTGGGACTTGTCAAGCCACTGGTCACATGTCTCAGCCCATGCTGGCCTGCAGGTCCTCAGTCACTGGAATATTCCCCTTTTGTTCAGGGGGTTATATGTTTTCTTGTTGAGAAATATTTCTAGTCAAGACTAGAGGGAAGTTTGTCTTGCTGTTTCCCTATGAAGTAAATGCTGAACTTCTACCCTGAAAGGGTTACTGGTCACAGTCCCAGTATAGTGATATATATATATATATATATATATATATATATATATATATATATACACATACATACACATAAACCTAGCACTCATGAGTTGAGGTAGGAGTATTTCTAGTTCAGGGCTGGACTGGGATATAGAGAAAGTTATAGAGACTGCCTCAAACAAAGAAGGAACAAAAAGTCAGACATAATGTCACACCTATTACCCAAGTGCTTGGGAGACTGAGGAGAATGCTGTGAATTTCAGGTTAGCCTGGGCTGCATAGATCCTGACTTTAATTTAAAAAGGAGCAGGAGGAGGAGGAGGAGAGTGAGAAGAAGAAGAAAAAGAGGTGGAGAAGGAGGAGAAGGAAGAGGAGGAGGAGGAGGAGGAGGACTGGCCAGACGTATGGCTCAGTGGTTAAGAGTACTTGTAGCTGGGCAGTGGTGGTGTACTCCTTTAATCCCAGCACTTGGGAGGCAGAGGCAGGCAGATTTCTGAGTTCGAGGCCAGCATGATCTACAGGGTGAGTTCCAGGACAGCCAGGGCTACACAGAGAAACCCTTTTTCAAAAAACCAAGGGAAAAAAAAAGAGTCCTTGTTATTGCTCCTGCAGAATTCTGGGTTCAGTTCTCAGCATGCATGGTGGCACACAAACATCCATCATATCAATGGGATCCAATGTTCTTTTTTCACTTCTGCAGGTCCCCAGCATCCACACGATGCACATATATATCTGTAGGCAGAACACTAATAAGCATAACAAATATAAATAAATCTAAGTCAGGTGTTGGACCCCAGTTTGTGTTGGTGGAAAGAACGGCTGGATACAGAGTGTAGTTTACAGGACATGCATGTTAGTTTCTTTTCTTGTTGCCATACAAAATACCTGACAAGAATAATCTAACCAAACAGAAGTTTGTTTTTGGTTCAGACTTTAAGAGCATCATGGTAGGAAAGGCATGGCGGCAGGAGGGTGAGGCAGTTGGTCCCATCGTGTCCACAATCAAGGAGAGAAAGGTGAATGCTTGCTGGTCCTTACCTATCTTTCTCCTTTTTATTCAGTCTAGGGCTCCAGCCTGTGGAATAATGCCACCAACATTTATGGCGGGTCTTCCCACCTCAGGTAAACCAGTCTAGAAGCTCCCTCAAGGATATATGCCAAGGTATATCTCCTAGGTGATTTTAGATCCCATCTAGTGACCAGTTTTAACCATCACAACTAGGTATTCATAAGGAGGAGAATGAGACCTGTCCCCAGATATCTGTTTCTTAGAGTCTTTGGCTTTGTGTCATGTTGAAATAAAAAGAGTGACGCTGCAGCTGGCTTAGGTATGACAGCGTCCTACATTTATCCAGGTCCTAAAATAACAGTGATAGGTCAAGTTCCTTGCCTAGAATCATTTCACACCAAGTCTCCTGATTCTAAACCTAAAGTTCTTGTACATTAGTCTTGGAGGTCACTGAGGATATCAGGGCTCAGCTGAGGCTCATAAGGGAGAACTATTTCCTCTTAGGCAAAGGAATGAAATCTACCTCTGGCCCTGGATGGAAACAGGGCATTCTGATCTGTTCCAAAGATTAGAGCACTGTGTACCACTGTTTCCTCCAATAAGAGTTAATCCAGCTGGGCTTGTCAATCACTTGGTCAGTTAAATGACCTACAAAAAAAGGATTCTTTACCTAAAGCCATGCTGAGGAGATGGAAGGAAGCGTTATCCTTTATTTCAATGTGTATGCTTGCAGAACTTCTGGGATGTAGTAGCATTGCTTTCTTTTTCTTCTTTCTGTCTCTTTCCCCAAAGTCTAAGCATGCTTTCTCTGTTGCTCTGGACTTTCTCATTCTGTCTCTGAGGCTCCCCTCCCCACCCCACTGTCTGTTGTAGCTGCTGTAAAACAATATGACATTCTACCTTCCTTCTTTTGCTCTCCTCCTGGCAGCTGCCAAGGTTTACAACTTGCTTGCCCTGTTGTTTTTCTCTTAAATTGTAATGAAATTGTCCTTGAGCTTCTTTCCAGGTCCCTTTCTAAATTATTTTATTAATGAGTCTAAGAATCCAAAAGAAAAAAAGCCAAACAAACAAACAGATTTTTCAGCAACATAAGGCGCCCAACATGGGCCTCCTCAAAGTACCTAGTAATAATTTCTCTTGCTTCTCAAGGGCTGGTTTTCTCTCAGCTGAAGTGAAGACAGATGTCAGCCAGGGCAGGGAGTCCAGTAGGGCTTTCATCGAACTCACGGCTCTTCTCCAGCTCAGGACCCCAACTTCAAATGTCCCGGGGAAAGAAGAGTGAAGACAAATGAAAAAGTCATGTCAGCTAGGCATGCCAGTGGTGCTCCCAACCCCCACCCCACAGTGACTGGTAGTTTCTTGCTTCAGAGAGAAGAGAGCTCTTTTTAGGGTGCTCTGTTCTCCAAGACCAGCTGAGAACACTTCTTTCACCTGCCATTTAAAAGCTCAAAAAATAATACCCCATAGGCATGCCCAGTACTTTGATGACTTCCTCAGCAGCTACAGAACTTGCCTTTCTCTGACCACCTGCCCTGCTATATCTCATCCTCATTCTCCTCCCAAAGGGAAGCATCTTCTTTGCTAAAGCTGATCATAGAACTGGAATCCTTATATCCAAAAAACAAGAGACAAAGTCTTCAAGTATTCGATGGTTTCCTTATCTTCTTTTTGTTCCGACTGAGACAGGAAGGTGACTGAGTCTTAAGAGGGTTGAGCCTGGTATGCTGCAATCAAGAGACTCCCTTGGACCCCCCTCAAGGATGTATAACCTTCCTCCAAGACACTAATCACCTATGACTGCCACTATCACGAGACCCGCTCCATCCCCAAGACTATATAAACAATAAAGACAGCTGAGAGTCACTCTCAGACAAGCCAAGCTGCAAATAAGACCAAATCAGCTGACTGGAAATAGTAGAAACCAGCCAAGCTGCCAGGAAGGAGTGTAGACCAACTGGGGCACCAGGAAAGGACATTCTCCAACCTGCTGAGTGGCCTGCAGGCTGTGCAGTGTGCTCTAGGTTCCCAGCTTTTGTAATCTATCACCTATGCTGGGGTGGACTTTGGTAATGCAGCTGTCTTTGTGTCATTTCTACTCCTATAAGTAACCCCTAACCCATATTCTTGTAAGTAACCCCAATAAATAACCCCATTCGTTCACCAAGTTGTACTTTGGTGGTCTGTCATGGGCTCCCTATCTGGGGTGAGTATGTGTTTTATCTCCTCAGGAAAAGTCTGTTACAAAACAGAGATACAAAGGCACAGAACAGGAGAGCTAGGAACATGACCACAAAAGATCATCTGGGACTGGAGAGACGACTCTGCAATTAAGAGCACCTGCTCTTGCAGAAGACCAGGGTCCATTTCTAGCACTCATATGGAGGCTTGCAACCACCCATAGCCCCAGTTCTAGGGGATCCAGTGTCCTCTTCTGACCTCTGTGGACACCAGGCATACATGTGGCCCTCATACATTCCTGCAGGCAGAACATTCATACATAGAAAATGAATAAACCTTTGTTTTTTTGTTTTTTTGTTTTTCTTTAGGAAAGAACTCATCTAATCCATCCATATCAAGCCAACAAGTCCTTCCTTCCGTGAGGTTCTCTACCCAGAGTGTCCTGCTCTATACCTGGGAAGAAACACTACAACTGCAGGACACTAAAAATCTAGACAGTCAGGCTGTGCTGGGTTCCTTATTTGGCCTATAGTCACCTGACAGGCAAAAATCTATTTTGCTTTTATCTAGCTAACCTGTCTTCTGTTATAGGCTGTGATGTGCTGCTCCTCAGGAACAGGGAATCTTGTGCTCACCCCATGGTGCTACCCTGAGCAGTCTGGGCTGAAGTTCCAAATAGTCCTTATTCCGGCTTAGGGATCTGTGGTAACAGCAGGATACCCTAGTTTCCTGGTTTTCCATGGATCACGTAGTCTGTGTCTGAGTGTGTGTACAGTTTCTGTGTTTGTGCACCCAGGGCCTTTTTTACCAGGTTAGCAGACCATACCCAGAGGCCCCATGGCTGCCAGTCCTGATACCTGGCCCATCACTCAGACATCTTGTCCTTTCCTGTCTCTAGGCATAAGCATCAAAATCCAATGTGCTAGTTGGTGGCCAGGTCTCCATATGGATCTTCTAGAGGCCTGAGGGTCATGGAGGCCAGGAAGGGACTATGGAGGTGCCGGGACAAGGGAGAGTCTGTATAGCGACAGCTTCACTTTCCCAGAGCTAATGTGGCCCAAGACTGGGCCGTCCCCAAGTGCCATTTGGTTGGAACCAGAGGCATTTCTAAATCAGTTACCATTTGTGCTCCAGATTGAAGTACACCCTCCAAAAATATGTTGTTTCCTCTGCCTGATCTTGTACCGAATAGAGCCCTGGTGAGAGACTGAGTAGACAAGCGGACAATGGCTACACCACATAGAACAACTCGATTCTGACCCACAATATCCATAGCAACCGGTCCTGGCAGCCAAACCACACCCTCTGCAGCAATCGGAAGTGAAGGGTCAGGACTTGGCAGTGACAGAAGCTTCCCTCTTTCCTCCGGGCCCCTCCTCCCCTGGGAACTGCAAAGGGAAAGCCAGCCTGCCTCCAGTCTTTAAACGTGTCCCTCCTTCTGAACAGCCTGCTTCCAGCTTTCTCACTGCCAACAGCCTCCAGCCAGAGCACATCTGAAGCCATTGCTCTTCCTCTGCAAAGCTTCCCACCCCCAACCTGCCCGGAGACTCTGCCAAGGCAGGGGGTGGTGGCTGTGCTTGGTGCCCTTGCTGGAGCCCCAGGCTTCTGCCTCTTCTTACTTAAATCCTCTGTTTATTTCCACCCTGTCACCAACCTCCTGCCCACTTACTACTCCAGATGCTCAGAGACATGTCCCCAGTAGAGAGGTGGTGATGTAACAGTGAGTTACCGGTGATGGTTTCATTGCCACTAAAAGACACAACAAAGGTACAAGCAGAGGAGCAGAAATGAACCCCACCCCCCACCCCCAGAGTTGGATACAGTCTCTGTATTACCACGGATACAAAATGCAGGTATTCTGAGGTCAAGGCTCCACCTCAAATGGAAAATTTAGGAAGTTCCAGAGAGAATTGAGCTCTGGGGATACTGAAGTCACCTGATGTCAGGGCTGTTTTCCTATAAATGGCTGAAACTTCACAGCCAACTTCCAACACACACACACACACACACACACACACACACACAGTTCTCTTTCTTGGACACCATTCTCCTGCATGGAACTCGCAGATAGCTCTTTGCTCCCTCTAGAATCTCTGATCAGCAATAATTAAAAAAAGGTCTTCCAGCAGCCTGACACTTTTTGAAATGCTAATTGATGCGGATCGGAGCCATTAGGCTGTCTTTCACACCTACTCAGTCCCTGCCTCAGGTTTTTCTGCATATTTGAATCAGTAAAGTTTGAATTCAAACCAAGCAAGTGAGAGTTATGCAAATCAATTACTCCTACACCCTCCACTGAGATCAGTACCTGTGGGGTTCAAGAACATCCCTACCCAGCCTGCTTGGGGTTGACAGAGTTTTAACTCTTCTGCTGGGAAGATGCTCAGTCATCTGGAGAGTCACTGTTGTCGGAGTTTTATGTGAGTATTTGCATAAACTAGTAGAAAACCTTGCTCAAGTCTATAGCTCAGGCAGTGGAATGCTTTGAAAGGAAGCAGTATTTATCCTTGAAACGCAGGGAAGAGTTTTTGAATTAGCTACAGAACTAATTTGCATCCACAGGGTAAGAAGGCCACACCTACTGGACTGTGGTCCTTTGCAGTTTGGCAATTTCGGTAGATCCATGTCTAACACTGTGGAAGTCCACTGTACACCAACAAAGGCCAAGTTTTTCTGGGGCTGTACCTGGCCCCTTGGGTGTGTTAAGCTGTGCTCTAGAATGAATGGATTTCAAGCAGTTTTCTTCTGCTTTGGGGGAGTCATTCATGTTTATAGAGCCTGGCTCTATAGACCCAGGGCAGCCTCATGGCTTCCACAGAAGCTACTTTGTAACTGTAATTTTGCTACTGTTATGAATCATAATCTGAATATCTGGGTTTTTCTGATGGTCTTGGTGACCCACGTGAATAGGTCATTTGATCCCCAAAGGGATTGAGACCAACAGACTGAGAAATGCTGATTTAGGGTCTTCTCCTGCCGGTTACAACAGTAATCTCTTCTTAGTGGCTTTCTTGCCACTAAGCTCCCCTTTAATTATTTTTTTCTTGCAAAGACTCTCTCCTCGATGGAGCCTCAGGTTCCCCTAAGTTCTTCTCTTTTCTGGGCCTCAACTCAGCCTTCTCCAGGTCCTGTCTCAGCCGAAGCTACAGAAGCCAGGCAACGGGCTAGAGAACCATTCACTCTTTGAAACCAGGGTAAACCTTAAATAAGCCTGTTTAATCAATCAATTAAGCCTAATTAATCAATAAGTATCCTACTGGGCATGACTTGGGATCCAGGAGGTCAGGGAAGAATCTAAAGACATGAGTCACTTTAGTCCTGGGAACCAAATTACTGTAGTCACAGGAACTTCCATAGTTCATCCAAACTGGACGAGCTTTGTGAAATGGCATGGCCCTGGATCACAAGCTGAGAACCTACAAGTACCGAATACTAGTTAATTAATCTTTACTTGCTTTCAGTCAACTTTCATAACCTTGGATCACCTTGATTCTTTTCTCCACAAATAACCCCATGCCCTATATACTAGTGTAAGGGTCCATGATTTGCTGAAGAATGATACCCTGGACTCAAATAGTATGTAAATTCGAAGAATGTTTTATTCTGTGGAAGTCCAGCATGGGCCATTACCAAGATAGAGAGACAACCAAGTGAGCTCACAGGCCCAATTTAAAGCACGGTAGGGGAATCCCAGGGAAGGGTAGGTGACCTCTATTTTAATCTTGACTCCATTTCTAGGGACATTCCAGAACCTACTGGGGTGTGGGGGCTAGAAACTATTGCAGGGGAAGTCTGAAAACTGTTGCTGAGGAAGGCTAGAAACTGCTGCTGACCCATTGTCCTTGCCTCAGGCTAAATGGCAGGACACCTTCTGAGGCCTGGATTTGCCTGGACTTGCCCACTTCTTAGAAACAGAGATTTAGGCCTTGTCTCCTGAACTGCCAGACTGAAGCCTGTCATGGAATCACTCTAGCCTTCTCACAAGGAGAAAGATTCTATGTTTGAAGCTGCAACTTTTTCATGTTGGTAATGATAAACCAGCCTGCCTCCATCTTGGGCTTGAAAGTCATCTTAGTAAAGACAGGCCTGGCTCATTCCTGATGATTATTAAATCTGTTTCCTAAGGATTGAACTATGCTTCACCTGTAAACTTATCTACAAATGGTTCTATACTGCCTGTTCCAAGAAAAAAAAAAATGAGAAGCATGTCTTTATTTCAAGAGGTTGTTATGATCACGTTGTTATGACTGCCTTGTTATAATCACCTTGCAACTGTGTCTTTCTTTTAGGAGGTTGTTATGCCCACCTTACTACGTTTATGTGCTGCTCCTGTAACCTCACCTATTTGTCTGCCAAATCCCCCCATTCGGAAACCCCCTACTCATGAGCTTTAAAAACTCTATCCTTCCCTCTGACCAGGGCTAATCTTTCGAATCTCACCCCAGGGAGAGACAACCCATATACATGAATAAAGCTTGTTTTAATTAATTTGGTCATGATTTGGTTCAATGGTCTTTCTCCTCAAATCTGTGGGATTAAAAGGGAAAACTCATAACTTCAGTGACTGACCTGCACTGAGGGTAAATCTCATTGGGAATGCCTTGCTATTTGGTCAATTTCCTCATCTTTGATCTTGGATGTCTAACTTATTGGACTGGTGTTTACCTAGGATCTATATCCCCAACTCTCCTCTCCCCTCCCCCCCTTTTTTTTTCTTTTTCTTTTTGGTTTCTTAGGTGAGGATCCTTTAGCAGGACAGATTACCAAAAGATAAAGTGATAATAAACTATAAACCTCGTGTACACATAGACTTACACAGAGAAAAGAGTATGTTTCCAAGAAGTGGCTTTGATAGCACCATCTGGCTTAAATATCATCATTTGCAGGAAACAAAGAAAGAAAGGTTATGGAAATTGAGCAGAAACTGCTCATGAACAAGGTTAAGGTTTGTCATGTAGATTTAAGTGGGTGCTTTCTCCAACTACAGACTTAATCATCTTTATTCTTGGTACTGGAGGAAGATGCCCTTACAAATGGAGATTTCCTTTACAGATGTAAATTTCCCCTACAAAAGAGTAACTCCCACTCTGTTTTCAGAGCTTTTCCTGTATCTGCAGTTTCTCAAAATAATCAGCTCAGAATGATGCTTATGCCAAAAGGCAATCTCCAGTGGCGTATTCTGGCCTCCTACAGCTTTAACTCCCTGCTCTTCTTTGTTGTATTCAAAGTTGAGCCTGATCTTTCTCTCTCTCTCTCTCTCTCTCTCTCTCTCTCTCTCTCTCTCTCTCTCTCTCTCTCTGAAATATCTTTATTGTAATCATCTCCAGTTAGTCTTCCTTACCATCTTAATAAGAGCAAGGATTTTTTTTTTAACACTTTCACAAGGTATCACTCTGTCCCACCAGGATCTGCTTGAGAACTGGGATTTACATGAGGATCAGCAGGGAAAAGGGTTGAGGTTAATAGAGCCACTTTCTACCTTGACCACCATTGTAAGAGTTTTATAGTAATCTAAGATCCAAGGAATTCATGGAGGCCACCTCTGAGCAGGAATAAGAGGAGAGAGGGTAAAGAGAAGAGAAGAGAAGAGAAGAGAAGAGAAGAGAAGAGAAGAGAAGAGAAGAGAAGAGAAGAAGAGAAGAGAAGAGAAGAGGAGAGGTCTGTGATGGCACAGGCTCTTCAGAGGGGAGAGGTATGGAGCATGATGTTCATATTGTGACCAAAACATGTCGCATAGGCCTTTAGTAAAGATGTCACATTGGCCCTTAGTGATGACATGCCACACTGGCATGACATGTGATAATATGTCACACGATGACATGGCATTAGAACTGAGTCATTGAAGGCGGGAGGATACTGATTCTGAAATGATGCGGTTCTTAACATACCTTTCTCTTATTTATTATAACGGGCAAGCAAATAGGAAGGTGTGACTGGAGAGACAGGAGGGAGATCACCATGATCTTAAGACTGCTTCCTGCACTATGGGGACACTGACATATTTGGGGACACAAGAAAGCTGGAATGCTGGCCAAGGCTGGGAAGAGGAGGCTGTTTCACTCACTGTCCAAACTTGGTGGGACCATCTGGGGCTAGGCAAGTGTAGGCCACATTGTATCAGTTTGCAGCCTTTAATTGATTGGAAATCTGTTGAAACAGATAAATATTAGGGACCCAAGGTAATGTTAAGGAGTTTAGGGGAAATTTTTTTTCTTATATTTGCATCTGAAAGTTGCCTGTGGTTCTGGTAATTAGAGGAGTCCCAAGACCACAAGAAATGGAGGTGATGGTGTTCTCAGGAATAGAAAGAATAGGCAGGTGGAGAAATGTGCTGTTGGTTGACTGGACTTATCTGGAGTCCATTTGACCTGCAAGGAGCAGATTTAAGTCGATTCCCTGAAGCTTACAAGATTTTCTTAAGTTTTACAGAAAGAGATATGTTTCAGATATGTTAGTGTAAGACACGTGGTCAGTGGTACTTACTTTGAGATGCCCCCAAGTAAGACACCGAGATGCAGATTGATGCAAAAGCAAGAGGTTTATTTTCCTGCACGACAGGCTCTACTCTCAATCAGTCCCTCTAGGTGAGTGACTAGAAGGCAACCCCAAATGGCTATTACAAGCAGTTTTTATACTTTTTAGGTGCACAGATTACATCAGCAAGGTTACAGTTCAAACTTTTTGGCTAAGCATACTGATCTTTAAATCTATTGGCAAGCAGCATTTGAACTCTACCTGGTACTTTGCAGAGGATCAGTCAGTACATTCTGAGAATTTTTGATTCAAAACTGTTCCTGTGCGTGGAGAATGGAACTTGGCCTAGCCTTGACTCCAGGGAGGGGGAAGTTGTAAGGAGGGTGTGGGACCCTCATTAGCATTACTATTGTTTGTAATCTGTAGCCACATTGTAGAAAGAACAGTAGATTTACACCATAGAAGCTTTAGGAATGCAAAAATGATTCTGGGTTAAATTCATGAACACTCTTTCCAGAGGGCTGGATATATAGATTGCACAGAGATATTTTAGCGTGCGCGCGCACACACACACACACACACACACACACACACACACACACTTTTAACTCTATACTTAGAAAACAACCAAAAGAAATTTAAAATCTTGAGCTTGTGACTATAACAGTTGGTGCTTACCAGAGCTAGATTAATAGTTCATCAAAACTTCATTGGTTAATGCTAAAACTTTAAACTTTGAAGTCTTACTATAACAATAGCATACAGAGGGGAAAAAGTCAGAAATACTTTTCATTTTCCTATATACCTTAAATCACTTTCTTACACCTTTACAACTTGCATCTACACACTTTAAAACAAGTTCTTAAAGTTTTATAACGTGCATGTACATATCTTAAAACCCTTTTTTTAGCCCTTTACAACTTACGTAAGCTTTCAGATCTACATAAACTGTACTTTTTTCCTACCCAATAATTTACGATAACACACAGGTGGCTGATTACTGAGAGCCATCATTGTAATCAAGTTCCTTTAAATAAAGGAAAAAATAAAGAATTACATTGAAACCTGTTTTGTGAGTTTATCTCTTTTTTTTTTTTTTGTGCCTGATAGCAAGGTAAACTATGTCTATACCTAGTAGTAGCTCTAGGAAAGTGAGGCCTGAGGCCTGATTTTTACACAGGAAGAGAACTGAGAAGGCCTTGGTTGCTGTTGTTAAAGTAACAAGCCTATCATCAGGCCAGTCATCAATGCCACCAGAGATCTGAGAAGGATAAATTTCACCAGAGTAAGCAGGAAGTATAGACCAAGCAGCTCCTGAATCTACTAAGAATGACAGAGGCTTACAGGGCACTTGGACAACCACCCTAGGTTCCTCCATGGCAGCCCTGGGGTGTGTCAGTCTTCCTCCACTAGGTCCAGAAGATCCAAAGAACTTTCCTGTGGAGGAAAAGCTTAGGAGACTTGCCTGTCTTGTCTAGGCAAATTGGGACAATCAAATACCCAGTGTTCTGTCTGTGTAAGGTCCTGTTTGGCAGTGTGCAAGGAGAAGGGGGAGTTTTTTATCCAATGGTCAGATTTGTCGCACCGAAAGCAAGTTCCAGGTGGAGTTCTTTGTGTCCCCTCATCTTCTTTGGAGAGCTTAGTGGTGTTGCTGGCACCTTTCTTTTCCTGATACTCCCTTCCATTAAACACTCAACCAATCTCTGAAAAGTTTTGGAGACTATTATCTATTAAGCATTTATCAATTAATCAAACTTGGTTTGTTTTTAGTTATTTGTTCTAGGCTGAACTTTGAAAACAATCAGGAACTCCACCCAAGAGAGGGCTCCAATATCATTCATTGAAGCCAATAATAGCATAGAGAAGCTGTAGCTGTAGGTCTTCCAGAAGGGAGCTGATAGGAAGGAGGCAACATAGCTGAGGTCAAAAGAACTTAAAGAAGCTGCAGGACTTATCGGGTAGCTCCGATGGGCAAGAAAGGAAGCTTACAGCGTACAGGCAAGGAGGAACAAAGAGAAATAGAGCAGGTAGCAGGGGAAAAGGAGATGTACTCATGGATGTAGCAGGCAAGCGGCATAGCAGGCTGCAGGAGGCACAGGGTCATGGAGATGCCACATGGAGGGCATAGCAGGTTGGAACCAAGAGAGACAAATGGTTAAAAATCAGGCAGAAGGAAGCAGCAACTGAATAATCAGACTTTAGAATCTGGAACCAAATTTTGTGGGTGGCAAAAAAAACAACAGACACAAATGATCCTTACGTACCTTAGGAAAGGATGCTGCAGGGGGAAAGCAGAGAGTTGCACCAGTTAGTGAGGGGTGGGAGTAGGGTGTGAGCACATTGAGGTTGGCCCGCATTTGCTTTCTCCCCTCCTGCAAGGTCTGGCTCTGGCTTCCACTGAGCAATCTTACAGATCCATCAACCTTAACTTAAAGAGGACATTAACTCAGTGTGTGGGTTGGGAAACCAGACTAAAAGAAAATCTGGGCTTGGAGCAGAGAAAAGAGAACTAGGGAATGAGGTACCTCTTTCCATGTCCCTTGATTGCTTGCAGTATTGGTAAAGGCCTATAATATTGGGATCTAGGGTACTTCTAGTAGGCCACATTTTAATTTAGTATCTAAGGGATATTGATGCCAGATTTTATTGCAAACATGAAAAAATTTGGGGCTCTTCAGGTCAGGTACCTGGTGGAGAGGCTGCAGGTTTTCTAAGTGGCATTCTAAAGGGGAGCCAAACGGAATGGACAATACTGCTCCCATGGGTGAGGAAGAGAAGAAAGTCCTACGCCTAAAATCTAAGGCATCCCCAAGGACTCAGGAAGGACTGAATGAGGAAGACAAGCTGTTCAGTAGGTCATCACTATACACAACAGGGGTCAGGACAAATAGCCTGAGGAGACTGGTCACCTTGTACCAAGTCTTTTTGTTTTGTTTTGTTTTGTTTTTGTTTTTCAAGACAGGGTTTCTCTGTATAGCCCTGGCTGTCCTGGAACTTGCTCTGTAGACCAGGCTGGCCTCGAACTCAGAAATCCGCCTGCCTCTGCCTCCCAAGTGCTAGGATTAAAGGCGTGCACCACCACCTCCCAGCTGTACCAAGTCTTATAAGAGAAGTCAAAAGATGAAAACTGAGCTCAAAAATGAAGCCTAAATTGTGCCTTCCCCTCCCAGCCCTTGAGTGGGAATTCCAGACCTATGTTAGTCATAATCCTCCCCCCCCCCACCTATGGTGGAGCTCTTGCACCAAGGAGAAGTTCATTGTTTCTCCAGATCTATAAATTCCTGAATTAAGCAGGTGACCCGCCCAGCCGCCTGAGCAGTGAAGTCAATGCCCGCTGAGCAATCAGACCAGTTCTCCTGAAGAGATCTTGGAATTTGGGGGAAGGGTCTTGCCTGAAACTTTAAATTCTGAGTCCGCCATTAAACCTTGGGACCTTGATCAGCAACTGTTGTCTTGGTCTCATTCTTCTCTCACCGCCTTCCCATACATCCCCAGCTTCCCTTCTAGGTAACCCGTTCTATGTAACTGCGGCAGTCACACTAAATCAAGGGGAAAGGGCCAGAGCAGGATGGGTACCTCTGCCTCCAAGAGTACCTGAGGCTTGGGGAAGCATTTACGCCAGCATAGAGGGATCAATCACCAATTGCCAGTGATGGATAGAGGGTCAAAAGATCAGTGGGTTGGAAGTCGGGTCTGTTGTGGGCAGACTGGAGGTAAGCAATAGGATCCCAGTGCAGTTCAGACACCCAAAGGGGAACACAGGCACCAGGATATCATATTCAAGTCTCTGCACCAAGGTAAGGGGTTTCTGACAATCAGAGGGCCAAGGAATGCTGCAAAGAGTACACCATACAACAGACCTTACTCAAGAAGATTTATTGGAGACTAGAGGCTGCTTCTGAATGGGGATGAGAGAGAGAGAGAGAGAGAGAGAGAGAGAGAGAGAGAGAGAGAGAGAGAGAGAGAGAGAGAGAAGCAAGCAGGCTGTGATGGTGTGATGACACTGGCTTTATGGGAGAGGTATAGAGCATACACATCATGATGACCGGAAGTATGTCACATCGGACTTCAGTGATGAAGTAGCATTGGCCCTGAGTCATTGAAGGCAGAAGGAACCTGGTTTTGGAATGTGGGCAGTCCCTCACAGCCACAGTTTTCTTTTGTAGTAGCAACTTGTTCTTGCTTTCTGGAAAGTGGGCATGGGATGTGGGCCCTAGACCTTGCTTGAACACTGTCTGGTCTACATTCCTTGGTTCTAATACATATATTACACTAGAAATAAGTATTCTCCTGTTGAGGTTTCCATGCTGAAAGTGTGCTCTATTGGGGCTTAGTCCCACTACCTGACTGGGAACTCATTTCTGCAGTTGGCCAAATGAACCTAAAATACAAAGTACAAGAAGAAGGGGCCCTGTGGTGGTTTGAATAGGTATGGCCCCCATATATTCATGAATTTGAATGTTTAGCCATAGGAAGTGGCTCTATGAGGAGGTGTGGCCTTGTTGGAGGAAGTATTGTCACTATAGAGGCAGATGGAACCAGTGTGGAATTTGTTTTTCCAGGAAGTGTTTGTGAACCCCTAAAGACCATCAAGGAACCATCTTCAATGTAATAGCATTAGGGTCTCTTTATTACAAGCTCAGGCTTGTGTTCTCCTCCAACTGGGACCCTGACCCAGCAGGACAGGATCGGACAGTCCCGAACCCTTAACAGGATAAGTTTTTATAGGAAAATAGCAAAGGAGGAAGTGAGGGAGGGGGTGTCCACTGTGGAAAGCATCTAATAGGATGACTATAATTGGACAGGTGGGTGCTCTGAAGCAAGACCATACACAATCACAAATGGTTTGAAAGCACATCTGAAACAATCAGACCAATCTTTGATTAATTCTTGCTAGGAAGTAACTCTGGTCAAGGACAAGCTGGTACATGGGTGCATCTTGAGTTCTGCTACAAGTCAAATTCTCAGGCTTTTTTTATTTTCTTTAAGATGGAGGCCAGTTGAAAGATGGAGTAGGTTTTGGCCATTCAGAATCCAGTCTCTGATTCTTTGAAGTAAATGTAGAACTCTAGGCTCCTTCAGTACTCTGACTGCTTGCTGCCATGCTTTCTGCCATGATGATAATGGACTAAACCTCTGAAACTGTAAGCTAGACCCAATTAAATGTTTGTTTTGAAAAGAGTTGTCTTGGTTATGTTATCTCTCCACAGAAACAAAACCCTAAGACAGGTCCCAAAGACATCTTGGAGATTCCAGCAAAACTTTGGCTCTTCCAGAACTAGGGTGACACTTTGGACTGAGTTAGTCTGATCTGAGACCCTTGCCCCAGAGGTTCAGAGTACTGTGCATATGGCCCCATCTGTCGTTACCTTATCCATTCCTTGAGCAACATCCAAACAACACCCTCCCTGGACTTTCTTCCCTGTAGTACCCAGTCTCTCTGGGGTGGGAGCAATTAAAAGGTGTCTGGGTCAAGGCCTGGCTTTTCTGTTCCTCATTTTTGTTGCTGTTAGATCCACATGGAAGTGCTGGTGACAACATCCTAAACAAAAGGAATCTTGAATGGGCAAAGAGAGGACTGTTACGAAATAACTGGAAGCATTTCCATTTCCCCTAAACTCAGTATTTCTTAGGCATCTTGTAAAGTGGTTTTCTGTATACCAAGACACCCACTATAATCTTTATCTACTTCAATAGTTAACTATGCAGGACAAGGGCGTCTTAATTCATTTGAACAGCTTATATCAGCTTAAAGACTCCTACCCTTCTGACTATCATGTCAAAATTTCTTGCTTTCCCAACCACCAAGTTGCTGTTCCCAGCTGTCAAGGTTTGAATATGCTTGGTCCAGGGAGTGGCACTATTTGGAGGTGTGGCCTTGTTGGAGTAGGTGTGTCACTGTGGGTGTGGACTTTAAGACACTCATCATAGCCATGCAGAATTCACCCACAGCTTTATTCATGTACTGTGTTGTAAAGGTGGCCTTATTCATTTTATATTAAAGTGTATCTTTCTATATTTGATGATTAAATGCTGAAGCAGCCGTGAGCTTAATGCTAACAGATTCTGGTATTATCATTACTATGACCTATTACTGGCTTCCTATTTTGTAAATTCTAAATAAAAGGTCACAGTGTCTTCTATCCCTAGACTGTCAAAGAGATGTATCAAATGTATCTTACTGTTGATTGGCTGTTATAAAGAGCTGATGGCCAACAGCTAAGGCAGGAATTGGAAGGTGGGACTTCTTGGGAGAGAAAGGAAGTCTGGGATGAAGAAAGAGGAGGCTCTTTTTACCAGGTGACACAGGAGAAGGCAGCAGTGATGCCTAAAAGGTATAGCTAGCCACATGATAGGAAGAGGCTAGGTGGTTGAGTTGAACTAGTTGAGAGTTTGCCCAGCATAGGCCTAAGTTTTGAAATATTAAAGGGTCTCGGTGTCTTTATTTTTTGCTGGCAGGTCACTAGGCTCCTACAATACTGTGTTCCAACAGTGAGTATGCTTACTTTCCTCCCAGGGCTTGGAGAAATCAGTGGCTACTGCACTGGAAATCTTCCTGATGACTAGCAATCACAATGCTACAGAATGCTAGGCAGGATCCAGGAAGAGAAAAGTTACCCACAGTCTTACCCAGTGAGAAACTTGTTTACTATAAGGACAGTTAACCTAATAAGATATGCCCATTGATGCAACAGTGACATGGATGTGTTGTAGGGTAACTAACACTGTTGTTTGAATATGCTTGGCCCAGGGAGTGGCACTATTAGGAGGTGTAGCCTTATTGGAGTAGCGTGGCCTTGTTGGAGGAAGTGTGTCACTGTGGGGTTGGGCTTTGAGAGCTTCCTTCTAGCTGTCTGGAAGCCAGTGTTCTCTGAGCAGTCTTCCAATCAGATGTAGAATTCTCAGCTCCTCCTGTACCATGCCTGCCTGGACACTGTTACGCTCCTGCCTTGATGATAATGGACTGAACCTCTGAAACTGTAAGACAGACCCAATTAAATGTTGTATTTATAAGTATTGCCTCGGTCATGGTGTCTGTTCACAGCAGTAAAACCCTAAGACAAACAGATTTAACAGGATGGCTGGAATCTATACCATGAAGAATGGGATTTGGTTAAGATTTTCTTGGTTGTTGGGGCTGAAGAAGTGGCTCAGTGGTCTTGTTAGTCAGGGTTCTCTAGAGTAACAGAACTTATAGAATATAGATAGATAGATAGATAGATAGATAGATACATACATACATACATACATACAAACATATGAGAAAGATGATAGATAGATAATAGATAGGGAGAGAGAGAGAGAGAGACAGAGAGAGAGACAGAGAGAGAGAGAGGAACTATTAGAATGAATTACAAGCTTGTAATCTAATGAGTTCAACAATTGATGGCTATAAACAGAAGTCTAAGAATTCAGTAATTGGCCCAGTTTACAATGCTGGATGTCTTAGGTCTTCTTGCTGCAATCCTGCAGAAGCAGGCTCTAATGCCCAGTGAGTAGTGAAGGGATGGACTTGCCAGCAAGGCAAGAGGAAGTAGGCAAAGAGCAAAAGCTTCCTTCTTCCTTGCCCTTAAATAGGCTACCAAGGAGGTGTGGCTCAGATTAGAGGTGGGTTTTCCCAGCTCAAATGATCTAGATTAAAATTGTGCCTTCACACTTTAAGATCTGGATTAAAGGCATGTCTTGCTGTTGTAGAATGTATTTAAATACTGGCCAGCGTTTTCTACCCAACCTTGATTATTTAAGCATGTGGATGAAAGACGCACTCACAGCCTTTATATTTACAATAAGCCCTAAGCAGCACAAGATCTGCCTCCCCCCCCATGCTGCTAGAGTCTATTTTCCTATCGATAATCCCAAGTTATTACTATGTTTCATCTGGGTTCTTAGCTCCAACTGGGCAGCCTTCAGGGCCACACTCTCTTGACTGGCTGCTTCTCCTTTCTCTTGTACGCTTCTCCCTTGTGATCCTCCTCTGTCTCTAAGCCCAGGAAAACTAAGGCCCCAATGACTCTTCTGCCCAGTTATTAGCTGTTGGCATCTTTATTCAACAATCAGAAATAATAGGGCATAGTCACAGGGCTACGTGCAGACTCCAGGTTTTGGGGGCCTGCACTTAGCATTATGATAGACAGTAAAAGAGAAAACCTCAACAATCCTTCCTTTTAATTCAATAAAGAGCTCTTCTCTCAGATATAAACTGATTATAATTATGCAAATTATAAGGTGTGATATACACTTATAACATCCAGTCAATCATATTTGGCAATTTAGATAATGTATTTTATCATTTATCCTAACTTGAGTTACAATTCTGTACCTAAATCATGTTTGGTTTTAACTTGTATTACCATCTTAGTTGGGGTTTTACTTCTGTGAACAGATACCATGACCAAGGCGACTCTTATAAAGACAACATTTAATTGGGTCTGGCTTACAGGTTCAAAGGTTCAGTCAATTATCATCAAGGTGGGAACACGGTAGCATCCAGGCAGACATGGTCTTGGAGGAGCTGGGCGTTTCACATCTTCATTGGAAGGCTGCAAGGAGAACACTGGCTTCCAGGCAGCTAGGATGAGTGTATTAAAGCCCATACCCACAGCTACACGCTTACTCTGACAAGGACATACCTCTTAATGGTGCCATGTCCTGGTCCAAGCATATACAAACCATCACACCATCTGAAAACTATCCTTTCAAATCTAGACCATCTTCTTTAACGCTAAACGACTTAAGTTCAATTGTGAGACTATAACTAGTCTTCAACCCCATTAGAGATTTAAGAAGGAATATATATTTGAGTATGCAGGAATGTAGCTTCCAAAGTTTAAACAATTGGCAGAGACAGTTGACTGCCAATTGGATAGTCCCCAATATTCCTTATGTTGGAGCATTTATATTTATCTTCCTGGCCCAAAATAGCTGATAGACCTTAAGTGAAGCAGGAATTATGAAGGACTAGTCTACCTTGTCTTGGCAGAGTTTTGTAGTCACTCATCCTGCATCTGTCTATTTTGGATAGCATCTGTCTGTAGATGAAATTAGGGCATTTCTTACCCAGTAGTACTCTAATGCTAATTATATTCCCCGAAAAAGCTGGTTGCACAGAAACATTTGCATGTAGCTTCTGGGAACCTGCCCCCAGTTGGTCCAGATTGGTAAATAAAGATGCCAACAGCCAATAGCTGGAGAGGACAGAGAGGCTTCCTAGGCTTGGGACCTTAAATATGCTGTTCAAGGCATATTCAAATATAAAGGCTGTGTGTGGGTCTTTTATTTGGGAACATAAAGCATTGGGGTGGATAGCAGAACATGCCAGCAGAACTTAGCCACAACCATATTTTAACAGCTCGCCACAATTGAGGCAACTTCACGTGGTGATATTGATGTTCAATATCTTTTTTGAAGTGGAATGAGGGTACTGTCAGGAGCAGATCTGTCTTGTAATCAAAGATCTTTTAATAATGACATGATTTTAAAAGCCAAATTCTGTCAATCTCTGACACTTTTGAAGACCATCTATCTATATATAGCATAACCGAATTGTTAAACATTGATTATTTTTAGCTATTTACTATATGAATAACCTTGAAAACACTATTGTAACTAACTACATTAGAATCTAATATGACCATGAGTTTAACTATCTGGCTCATAACTTGCATTACTTAGTTATTCTAAATAGTTTGTAATAGCAGCTATTAAAAGGACTGAGTCTAAGCCTTGTATACTTAAATGAGTTGCATAGACACAACACCTATTTAAGAGTAACAAAATTAATTTTAAATTTTGTATCAATATACAAAAATGTATACCAATGAAAACCTTAAACCTGTATCAATATATAAATTCTGTACCAATGCAAAAAAAATATAACTTCAATTCTGCATCAAGATATAAAGATTTCTACCCATGTAAGATTTTGGCTATAAAATGCTTTGCTTAAGGGTAAATTTAATAATCCATCCACATTGGCATAATTTATTCTAATACTCCATATCCCCCTTTTTTCTTTTCAACCTCTTCTCTTTACCTAAGAAAGAAGGATAGAGAAGAGGAAAGGAAAAATATAAATCCCCGAGTCTAAGCTCTCTATCTAGTTTCTTCCCTGCCTGAAACTGTGATTAACTGTAAATTATCCCTTAAAATGGCAACATATCTATAATTTATAAAATGACTCTAACCATCCACCCCAATTTAAAAGGTTGGGACAATGATTTTTCTTATGATTGCTTCCTGCTGAATTGGGGCAAAGAAATCCTTTTGGGGTGGGAGAGCAAGAAAATTAGAAAAAATGGTTAGCCTTAGGAAAGCTAGTTGTGGTATTTGCTGCCCAGTCTCTTTGTGCTGAGAAAGTTCAGGGCTTTACTGAAGTCCTGACGGGAACCATCTGAAAGGCTGGATGAACTGAGGTCATAGAGGATTAGCAGTCCTTTCTGAAATGGTTCCCAAAGCAAGTCTCTGAAAACAGCATCAGTTGAGGCAGGATCAGGCAGGGAGCTGGAATAGTGGTCATTTCAGCATCCCCAAGGGTGAATCTTGTCACGGCTCCCCTCTTGGTGTTCCATTCTGTAATATATGAACCTTGCAAGCAACATTTAGCTCTATAAAGATATTTTTATGGAATGTAGAAGGTGCACAGATCAGTTAAAGATGAGTTTTTGCTCCTTGTCTGAGCAGGTGAAAGACAACTGTCCTTTGTATGAGTTAGTCTGACCAATAACCAAATTGTAATAAATCTTCATTCATGATATATGAAAGGATAGCATGATGAATTTTGAGGATTCTATAGCCAACAAGATTTATGGGCTATGTATAGCTCAGTTTTGGCTAGAGACTTTTTTATATCTCAGTCAATTTCAGGGCTGTTCCCATGTAAAGGAATCAACAAATCATGCTACTTGACCTGTTTGGTCTTCTTGATTTTTTCCTTCCTGTCTGCAGTCAATATTTTTCAGGGGGTCTTCCTTTATCATATCTGATCTATATTATCTTGGGAGGAGTCCAAAGCCTTTTTTCCTTTCCTGTTAACACAAATACAGAGCCCCTCTCCCAAAATAGCATGTCCTTGGTCCAACAACCTGAAGTCATCAAAAGTATATATTGATTCAATTTGGCAGCCTGCCTTTATTTATTTATTTATTTATTGACTTTTTTTTATTTAGGTCTGTTCTACTTTGACCTTTTTCAGAGGATTTCTAATACCATTATAACCACCAAACTTATAACCACCTTCATTTTGATAATTAAGACCATTTAAAATATTTAAAACAATTATTATTATTTATTGAGATAGGGCTTCTCTGTGTAGGCTGAGCTGACCCATATTTGTTTCTAGACTAGGTTGGTTTCTGATAAGAAACTTAACTGAGTCCATGCCTTTGTCTGCTACACACTGAGACCAAAGGCCTGGATTTATTTATTTATCCATGCATACTTAAAAAATTAATTCAATTTCCACTTATGTCTCTCTTCTATCCTTAAAAACAATGAAAGCAGTTTTCATTTATTTCTCCTAATATGGAGACTAATATCTCTGTAGACTAATATACTTATATCCCTTTCTCTTTATATAAATTAAATTAATATCCTTTCCTATATATTTAACTTCAATTAAATTCCCTTGTATTTACTGTCACCTGCTAGGCTAAGCAGTCGCAGTGTTCCTGTGGAGCTCACAGGCAAAGAACCCAGTTGCTTACAATAGCATTGACTTCTTACATTTCCATTATTCTCTATTCTGTTTTTTGATTGAGGAAGACCTGCTGTCCTGCTCTCTGCTCTCTGAGCAGACTGCTTCATTTCCTAGCTGGAGTTCCCAGCATGCACACAGAAGCAGCTTAGAAGCATTTGAGAAGACCTCAGGCTGAAGGCCTAGCTCACCACCCAGTGTGTGTTGTCTGGGTCAGCCTGGAGGGGCACAGCTGTGTCCTAGCATATACCATGAACTCCAGAATCATCCACCCCAACTTAGCATGTAATTTGTCCTAGTCCCCAACCATGACTAAGAAACCAATTCTCCCCGTCTCCTAATCTTAAAGGGCTGTCGTAAGTTTTCCATTCAGGAATCTCAAATTGTTTCGAAGTAAGTTTTGCCAGACGCTGAGGCACCATATGTTGTAGAAATTATTTAAATCCTGGCCCAGGATTTCTACCCGGCCTTTGGTTATTGAGTTCTCGGATGAAAGACACACATATTTACAATAAGCCTTGAGCAGCACAAGAGCTGGGCAGCTGCCTCCCCTCCATGCTGCTAGAGTCTGTTTTCCTATCGACAATCCCAAGTTATTACTTACTATGTTTCATCTGGGCTCTTAGCTTCAATGGGGCAGCCCTCAAGGCGATGCTCTCTTGACTCTTAACCCATGACTGCTTCTCCTTCTTCCTCCTGCACACTTGTCCCCTGTGGTCCTCCTCTAACCCCAAGCCCTGGAAAACTAAACCCCACCTCTGTCACTTCTGCCCAACTACGGGCTGTTGGCATCTTTATTTACCAGTCAGAAATGACTTGGGGGCAGGAGAGCAGGTCTGCATGCAGACTCCAGTGAGGACCTGCACTTAGCATTAAAATAGACAGTGGATGACTAAACCTCAACATCTTCCTCTCTTTATTTTTTATTTTTATTTTTTTTTGGTTTTTTTGAGACAGGGTTTCTCTGTATAGCCCTGGCTGTCCTGGAACTCGCTCTGTAGACCAGGCTGGCCTCGAACTCAGAAATCCGCCTGCCTCTGCCTCCCAAGTGCTAGGATTAAAGGCGTGCGCCACCACCGCCCGGCAACATCTTCCTCTCTTAATGATTTGGATTAGAAGTGGATCTTTCTACTTTAAATTAAGCAAAAACTCCTCACAGGTGTGTCCTCCATTTCTGGATTGTAGTTCATTCTGGACGTGGTCAAGTCGACAACCAAGAACCGTCATCACGATGGTTAAGAGCGCTGGCTGCTCTTGGAAAAGACCTGAGCTTGTTTCCCAGCATGCACATGGTGGCTCACAATTGACTATAACTCCAGTCCCAGAGGATCTCACAGTCTTTTTTGGACTCTGAAGGCATCTGCCTTCATATGTGCACTGACCAGCCCCCATATATACACAGAATTAAATAATGAAATACAGCTTTAAAAATGAAAAGATGTTAGGTTATCATATACCACAATAAGGAACTCTTCTAATTCTGACGTTTGAGTATTTATCATGAGGGGTGTTGAATATATTGAATGTATTGAAATGATACTGCATTTATTTTTCTTTTTGATCTGATAATGTGATAGGTTATAGTAATAGATTTCTAATCTTAAACCATCACAAACTATCCTCACTAGCACTACCATGATAATACTTATTTGATCGTGTTGTCAATGTGACAGGCAGGCACTGGGGCCTGTAAAAACGTTACTTTACACATTAGCAGAAACTTGCCTGTGGAAATAACATTACAGACTCCAGTATGGGATGAGTTCCATATAATGAAGAACCATTTTAACCAGAGGCTGAGGGCTCAAAGAAGTGTATGAGCAAGATGCAACCTGAGGTTGCTGGTTTTGAAGGTGGGAAGAGGCTATCATTTCGGGGTGATATGGGAAGTAACAACCCTCAGATGACATCCAGCAACACAGATTTCCCCAAGACATAAGGGACTGAATTTTCAAACTACTTAAGGGACCTTGTCATAGTTAGGGTTTCTATTGCTGTGATGAGGCACTATGACTATGAGAACTCTTATAAAGAAAACATTAGGACTGGCTTACAGTTCAAGGATTTAGTCCATTATCATCATGGTAGAAAGCATGGCGGGACATAGACGTGGTGCTGTAGAGGTAGCCGAAAGTTCTACATCTTGTTATGAAGGCAGCAGTAAGTGACAGAGACACACTTCCTCCAATAAAGCCACGCCTCCTCTAGCAAGGCCACACCTCCTAATAGTGCTATGGTCTTGTAAGCCAATGACAGCCATTTTCTTTCAAACAACCATAGATCTAAAGAGAGATTTCCCCCTAGAACATCCATACAGGAATGTGCCCCTGGAGGGTGCCTTGAATTTTGAGCATGCTAGCCCTGAGACCTACAGAAATGTAAGATGATGAGTGTCTTAAGCGTCTGCTTTTGCTAATATGTTATGGCATCAAAAACAAATGCACTGGGCAGAGGCAGAGCACAGCTTTAATCCCAGCACTTGGAGACAGAGGCAGGCAGATCTCTGTGAGTTCTAGGCCAGTCTGGTCTAGAGAGTTCCAGAACAGAGAAACCTCACCTTGAGAAACAAAAAACAAACAAAAACAAGGAAAGAAAGAAAGAAAGAAAGAAAGAAAGAAAGAAAGGAAGGAAAGAAGGAAGGAAAAAGAAAGAAAGAAAGAAAGAAAAAGAAAGAAAGAAAGAAAGAAAGAAAGAAAGAAAGAAAGAAAGAAAGAAAGAAAGAAGCGAGCCAACACACATTAGCACTCCATACTCATTGTTTGTACTTTTCTCACTTTAGACATCTTGGCTCAGTAGCAAGTGTGCCCTGTACTTTTACTCTCCACTGCTCTGGTCCAGTTACGATCACAGTTACTCCCACCTCACAGAGCTTATGGAGGGAAGACCCTGTCTTTCACTCTCCAAAACTGTTTGCTTATTTCTTGGGAATCTGTCATAACCCGCTTATTAAAAATCACTTGGCTTTGGTATGTTTTCAAGCTGTGTTTTCACTTTTAATCATAGTATAATATATGTGCATATTTAAAAATCAGGTGACACCACTTGCTATAAAACTCACCTCAGATCTTGCCCGTCCTCTTCTGGTGTTATCCTACACTTGATTTTAGCCAAAAGGCTGAGAAGCGATTGTTATCCTTAGTCTCATACTTGAGCTGCTGCATTGCATGTTTCTATTCAGACTCTGAGCATTGTGCTGTATTAACTTTCTGCTGTAACACAATATCTCAAACTCAGTGTCTTAAAGTAACACACATATATTTGTTACTCTGCTGGAAATGAAGTCTGAGTGTCAAGGGACCTTGGCCAGCCCGGCAGAGCTAGTCTTCCTGAGGCCCCTGGACAACCCCTTCTTCTGCAGAGAGACTGCCCACCCGTCTTTTCAGCCTGTTCTATCACTGCTGCTGCCTTTGAGATATTTGCAGTGTTCTTCTCCTTCATCAAAGCCAAATTGGCAGCTGCTTCTACCCACTAGGACACACACACAATTGCAATAGGGTTCATCTAGGGACATTAGGGATAATCCAAGAAACTCTCCCCACTCTAAGGGTTTGAGTTTAACTAGACATCTCTTTTGTCATTGTACTCGTATAAACAGGGTTCAGAGGTGAGCACCTGGACATCTAGGGGTCAAGACCCAGCTGGAACACACGCTTTTTCTCAAGATTCCTGGCATGTGAGTGTGGGTTTCACGGGATGATTTCCTACTACAAAGGACAAGTGTTTAGTTCTGCAGCCCTGCAACTCCCAGCATGCACAACTACACAAATCTCTGCTTCCATCTTCTCAGAACAGTTATACTGCTCCTTTAAGCTAACTCAGTATTCAGTATTTTATTTTATTTTAAAAGATTCATTTATTTATTTTATGTATATGAGAACACTGTAGCTGTACAGATGGTTGTGAACCGTCATGGGGTTGCTGGGAATTGAACTCGGGATCTCTGCTTGCTCTGGCCCCGCTTTCTCTGGCCCAAAGATATACTTATTGTTATATGTAAGTACACTGTAGCTGTCTTTAGATACTCCAGAAGAGGGCGTCAGATCTCATTACGGATGGTTGTGAGCCACCATGTGGTTGCTGGGATTTGAACTCAGGACCTTCAGAAGAACAGTCAGTGCTCTTAACCGCTGAGCCATCTCACCAGCCCTCAGTATTTTGTTATTACAGCTGATACATATTATCCATGGACAAACCAGAAGTGAACTATGCTTTGCCTTTTTTGTCTTGATCAATTATTTATTTTAAATATGTGTCCTAGTCTATTTGGTTATTACTGACTCCACCTGAAGCCTGGGCCTCCTGTACTGTCAGTTTCAGTGTCCGGCTTAGGGTCACTCTCTTTGGACTTCCTCCCATTCTGCTCTGGCCTGGACTTCACCCCCTACATCTGCTGCACTGTCACCTAAGCCCTCGTGTCCCCATCATCCGAGAAAAGCTCCTGCCTCTCTCATGAGCTGGGCCACAGGTCGCCGGTCTGCCTCATTGCTTTAGTGAAACACATCATTAGCTTCTGAGAAAGGTGCCAAGAGAAGTCCTTGTTCTGCTTGCTTGATCAAACGCTGCACCAGTGTACAAGACATGGTACCCTGTGCAGGAAACCGAGCAGACGGAGGACTAGAGCCAGCCGCATAATCTAGAACAGGAACAGGGCAGATCACACATGCTCTTTCTTCATCAAATGCTTCTCAAGCGAGAGAGCACTCCCGAGAGGAGAATTTACAATGAAAATGGCAGAGAGATGAATGTAGGTTAAAAGACCTCAGAAAGCTAGCGAGGTGTGGACCATTTATGGACCCTGATTCACGTAGAGTACACTGTTAAAGATGTGTGGCATTAATGAGACAGTTAGAAAAATAGAACACTGGAGTCTGATGGCACTGCTTAAAAACTTAAAAACATTTATTAGTGTGTGTTGTAGGTGTGTCTCTGTGTGTGTGTGTGTGTGTGTGCGTGCAAGCCCACATGTGCCATGGCATGTGTGGGCAGATCAGGGAGCAGCTTGTAGGAGTCAATTCTCCCTTTACCATGTGGGTTCCAGGAGTTAGGTGTTAGGTATAACTCAGGTGTTAGGCTTGATAGCAAGCACCTTACCTACCAGGCCATCTTGCTGGCTTGACACTGTCTGGTTTTAGGGCAGGTGCAGTGAAGGCATTGTGTTACGCTTTTAGGCCCTCACCTTTAGAGAATCCATCAGACAGGATGGGGATGGAGATCATCATGAAGATGCAATGGGTGTTATCACGTTTGATAACCATTGAGGCTGGGTGTTAGGGACACGAGAGTTCAAAAGACATTTCTACCTTTCAAGTAGTTGAGTTTTTCTACAATAAATCAGGTTTTAAATTCACAGATGAGCAGAAAAAAAAAGCCGAAAGACCAACAACCACCACTATCAGTCACCATTGAAAATGCCACCGTAGCTAGATACGAACTGTGAGGACAAAGTGCTTTGTACTGAGATGTTTGCGGGATTTTCCCATCGCCGTCTTCTTACTCAGAGAATCTATTCTGGAAACACTTGGTGTTTGTCTGTGTGCTGTACTGGGTCGTACGTAGCCTTCCTTCTCCTGCCTTCCCTCAGGAGAGCTCTTTTGTTAATTTTCTTCTGCATTTTTTACTCATGCTCCTGGGCACGGTGGCCCTTCCCCCTTCACTCACCGCGCTGAACTGAACAGTTTTAATCTCGAATGTTTTGCTTGAGAAATGGTATTTCTTTGATAATTTTTTTTCTCATCTCATTTTCTCGTTTTTTGGTTTTGAAATTCCCATTATTGGCGTGTTGAATTGATGCTATTTTCAGTGGGATCCCATTATGTTTTGAGGTAAAATTAGAACAAATTGGTGCCTTTTTACGGCCGATTTTCCCATCTTGGACAAACCGTTTCTCCACTTACTTTAAAGCCCTTTCAGTCTCGTCACCTGAGTGTAAATTTTTCCTTCATTCTGCACACTTTAATAGTCTTATGTCTAGTGGGTTTGTTTTCCCTTTGTGTCATTTTAAAGTGGAATCTTTTATTCTGTTATGTTTGCTAGCTGGTTATTGTTACAGGTGGGAAAGCTATTACCTTTGTTATTTTTAAAGTTCCTTTCCTAAATTCTCTTCTCCCTAATAGTTTTCCCTTGGTTCTTTCATTCTTTCTAGGTATATATCTATAAAATGCCCTCGAAATGACTTTTGTGTCTTTAAAATCTTTTAACCTTTTGTTTCTCAAAACAAAAAACCAAAAAACAAAAAAAAAAAAAAAAAACCTGAAACAAAACAAAACAAAAAAAACCCAAAAACCAGGTGTTAGGGGTTGGGGGGCTAAGAACACAGTTCAGTTTGTAAGGCGCTTGCCTGGTAAGTATGAGGACCTGAGTTCGAGTCCCAGACCCATGCTTAAAAAAATAATAATCCAGGCTTTGGGGCATACATTTGTAATCCCAGCGCAGGGAAGTAGAGGGACGCTCCCTGGGCCCCGCGGGCCAGTCAGCCTCGCCAACTGAGCTCTAGGCCGGTGAGATGCTATGCATTAAAAAAAAAAGGGGGAAACTGTGCCAGAAGAGCAGAATTGGAATTGATTTCTGGCCACAGACCCGCATAAATCAGACCCCGGAGTTCACTCCTTTAATCCCAGCACTCAGGAGTTCCCAGCATCCACACCGAGGCATCTTAGAAGCATTTGAGAAGACCAGACAGGACAAAACAAGATAGATGGTAGTGGTGGCGAGTGGATCTCTGTGAGTTCAGCACCAGCCTGGTCTACAGAGTGAGTTCCAGGACAGCCAGAGCTACATAGTGTTGTTCCTGTTTCAAACAAAACAAAACAATAACAACAAAAACCTACATACACATGAAACATATACACATTAAAAAACAAAACAAAAAACCAAGTAATCAACAATAACATTAAGAAAAATCCGAAACAAACACGCGTTGCATCCTTACTGTCTAAGGCCCTTGCCGCCTCCCGTAAGGCCAGGTCACAGCCTGCAGGTTCCTCATGTTTTGATGAAGCTCAGGAAAGGGGATTGTCTCTACCCTCTCTCTGCTGTTGATTCATTATAGAGGGCAGCTGGGGAAGGGGAGGAATGAGAACTCAGTGTAAGAGGCAGAGCTAAGAAAGTGCCTCGAGGAATCCTATTGCTTTATACTCTGACTGATCCGTCCATTTTAGAAAAGTCCCTTCTCATCCTTGCAGTTAGTTAATTACAATCTAGATCTAAAAGACATGCAGGTTTCTCTTAGGGTTACTATTGCTGTGAAGAGACACCGTGACCATGGCAACTCTTAGGAAGGAAAGCATTTAACTGGTGCTGGCTTACAGGTCAAAGGTTTAGTCCATTATCCTCTCTCTCTTTCTCCCTTTCACCCTTTCTGTCCTCTCTGTCCCCACTCCTTCTCTCTCTCTACCCTCCAGGTCCTCTTCTTCCCCATCCCCACCTCCAGCAATAAATCTTCTTTTCACTAGGCCTTTCTCACGGCTTGATTGTTTAGGGGGACTCCTCTGCATGCTCTGCCCCCCATGCTCCCTCAGGTCACATTATACAAGTCACCACTAGGGCACTGTTCTTAGAGATGCCCGCACCCATCCTTTCCAGTGAGTCTTTTTTCTTTCCTGAAGCACCTTCCTTTCTATTTTAGAATTCTCACCTGAGATATCTTCCTTTGTTAAACTCACAAATCCCATTTTTCTTCCTGAGTGAAAGTCTCTGAGAACATTTCCTCCAACTGCTGCTGGTGACAGTGTGGTTCTATAAGACTCAGGGGAGTCTTAACTTAAAGAGAGACCCCCTGAATGGACCATGCGGAGACAGGAATCAATGCAAAAAAACACGAGGATTTTTATTCAATCCAGCATGCTGGGGTCGCCCTGCACACGGGGAGAGAATGACCACGCAAAGCCCACACAGTGGCCCTTTATACAGTCCTCAGGGCAGCCGCCATTAGGCACAATGTGATTGGCAGAACAGTGTTACCTTTAAACTAATTGGTTGTTAGGGTAGGTGGTCAAAGGTCTCTGGAATAACTCTGGGCCTCCCTTAGCCACAGGGACCTCCTTGTGGTCTGAGGAATGTAATTTAGCCTCTTCCTTCTAGGAAGGGCGAGTGTTCCATGACAGTTGGGATGCTTACTGTGTCTCTCACTGTTGACAGTCCTACTCTGTGAATGAGAGATCCAATCATAGGACTGACCCCACTTCCAGACAGGGAGGGTCTAATCCCTGTGTGCTTGGCCTGCCCTCAAACCCTTCCAGCAAAGCCAGGCCCATAAGAGGTTTCTCCTGCCACCACTGCCTCTGAGACCCCTCCTAGTCCCCCTGAAACACGTAGTAATGATCATAACTGGTTCAACCACATACATTTAATCTGTAGTTTATTTTTAAGCTCGATTTGTCCCAGATTCAGCCTTCAGGTCAAAGTCCTTTTAATATCCTCCAGTTCTTTGAGTGTTCTCCATCCTTACTGCCTGAGATCCTCAGGAGCCTCACGTGTGTTTTCTTCCTATTACTGAGAGCCTGCCAGGCCAGAGAAAAACCACTCAGATACAATTTATAACCTACTCAATGGATTTACTCCAATCAGCTGGGACTACACTCAGGTATTTAGGACCCAAGGTTTTTAAAGGCAAAAGCCACATCCTGTTACTTTGCTCAGAAGCTATAGGGGAAATTTTCCTAAAGCAAGCAGTCTAACAGAAGCTAAGATAAGCAGTTAGCGGGAGAGAGGTTTGCCCAAGCCAGCAGTTTAACAAAAGCCAAGATAAATTAGTTTGGGGGCATCTTGACCTCGGGTTCCTAGAATAGAACTGGGTAATTTTCCCATGAGATTTCCCATCAATCCAATTCCAATCAAACCTAAAATGCTTTAGCAAGGATACAGGATGGAGGAAGCTCTGCCCTGTCTTGCCCTGTCTTGCCCTGTCACATTATCCCTGTCATATCAGGAACCGTTTCTGTCCCTGTCACATTATCCCTGTCATATCAGGAACCGTTTCTGTCCGAGATCCTGGGCTCTTTCAATGGAGAATGGTGTTTAAAGCCAGAATCTGAGATGAAGGTACAGACCGTTAGGAAGAATGTGCTCAGTGGGTTCGTGACTTTGGGTTTTACTCTCAGAAAGCCAACATCTAGGTGGGAAATATGCTCCCAGAGCTAAAAATAAAATCTGTACATGTTTCTGTATGTACTACTCTCTCTCTCTCTCTCTCTCTCTCTCTCTCTCTCTCTCCGCCTCCCTTCCTCCCTCCCTCTCTCTCTCTCCATCTCTCCCTCTCTCCCCTCTCCCTCTCTCCCTCTCTCCCCTCTCCCTCTCTTCCCTCTCCCTCTCTCCCCTCTCCCTCTCTTCCCTCTCCCTCTCTCCCCTCTCCCTCTCTTCCCTCTCCCTCTCTCCCCTCTCCCTCTCTCCCCCTCCCTTCCCCCCTCCTTCCCAATCTCCCTCCCTCCTTCCCGCTCTCTCCAGCACTCAGATGCTTCCAGTTCCTTGCAGCTCTCCAGGCTGGCATTACTTTCCTCCATTCTGATCAGTAGGAAACCTGTCTCCCATTAGCATATGAAGTCATTTGACTAATCCCTGTGTGTTCTGCCCATATCCTCAGCTGGGCTTCTTCCCCAGCAGATGTCTCCTCAACTAAGATTCTAAAACCCCAGCCTGAGTGTAGCTTCCTCTGGATGTCTTCCTCGCCCTTGGATTTAAATACTCTAAACATTTAAATTATGCTTTATCCTTTTGTTAAAGCCTGTGTTTATGTTTGAGTATTGAAATACATTTTTTAGCATTTGTATGCTACAAAATATATTCTCAGTGCCAGAACGTCATTTGGAGACATGTACCTGTAGAAACAGGTTTGCCTACAGTAGTACTTCTGTGTCAGGAGCAGGTGTGAACCTTCCTCCACATGTAAAGCCTGTATTATGTGGGGGTCTCCATCAGACCTACAACAGTGACCCCACAGGAAGGGCAGGGGTGGAGAGGCTGGTAGACATCATAGAGTTGGGCTTTGCGTAGGCAGGATGTATGCTTGCCCCTGATTGGACCAAGGCAGAAAGTACACAGCCTTGTGGATTTTACCTTCATAGACTCCTAACTAATGTAATTTGGGGCCTTGTTCAGAGCATGAGTCTAGGTTTGGATCTGACCAGTATCCATGAATTTAATAAAGCTTCTTATTTACTAAAATTTATTCATGGTCAGATCGGTGAATCTCTGAATGACCACAGATCGCTAACACTCTCAGATGTTAGCCAGAAGCTAAGTATGCTTTTTTTTTTTGAAAAAGATTTATTTATTTTAATTTTAAAACAGTTTAGATGTTTTACTGTTTCGCCTACATATATGTTTGCACATCATGTGCATGTCTGTTGCTTGTGGAAGTGAGAAAAAAGTATCAGCTCCCCTGGAACTGGAGTTTATGGACGGTTGTAATGTGGAAATCAAACCCAGGTCCTCTTCGAAAGCAACAAGGGCTCTAACCTCTGAGCTAAGTTGCTTTTTCTGATACATTGTACTTCCTTAGTCTTTCTCTAAAGTGCTATTTCCCATCACGTGGCTGCCCTACAATATGTGGTTGACCTACTCGCTGCCCAAGGAGCAACATGCCGTTTTCTTTCTCTCTTCTGTTTTCTTCCTCTGGGCAGCTGCTGAGATTCACAGCTTGCCTTTCCTTGGTTGTTGTTGTTGTTTGCTTGTTTTGGTTTTTTGTTTGTTTGTTTGTTTGTTTTTCGAGACAGGGTTTCTCTGTGTAGCCCTGGCTGTCCTGGAACTCACCCTGTAGACCAGGCTGGCCTTGAACTAAGAAATCTGCCTGCCTCTGCCTCCCAAGTGCTAGGATTAAAGGCGTGCGCCACCACCGCCCGGCTTGTTTTGGTTTTTAACTCTTGGTTTGTCATTGAGTTTTCATTGGAGTCCATTCTTCGATTGTTCTATTTTTTTTTTTTTGTTTTTGTTTTTGTTTTTTTTTGTTTTCCGAGACAGGGTTCCTCTGTATAGCCCTGGCTGTCCTGGAACTCACTCTGTAGACCAGGCTGGCCTTGAACTCAGAAATCCACCTGCCTCTGCCTCCCAAATGCTGGGATTAAAGGTGTGCGCCACCACTGCTTAGCCTATTTTTTTTATTTTTAAAATTAAAATATAATTACACAATTTTCCCTCTTCCCCTTCCTTTTTCCAACCCTTCCCATGTCTCCCTAACCCTCTTTCTCAAATTTGCATAAGGCAATTTACTTTAGAATGACTTAAGGCAAATCTTGCCTCCTTTTCTTTAACTATACACACACACACACACACACACACACACACACACACACACACACACACACACGTAGTGGGTAATAATAAAGAATTCTGCCCCACCAGGCCTCTGCACCACTCCTTCCAAGTATCTGGTAAAGCATGACTCTTAAATTTGAATAGTTAACCAAATATCTTTATGTATAAGAAACTCCCAATTTCATAACACCAATTTACAATGATAAGATTTTACCCTAATATTTCTAACCTCTCCAAAACACCAGAAATACGTCTGAAGCCATTTGGATATTGGCGTCTCCTTCCCTGCTCTGCTCGTCTCATCTCGTCTTCCTCTCTCTCTCTCTCTCTCTCTCTCTCTCTCTCTCTCTCTCTCTCTCCCCTTCTCTTCCCCCTGCCTCTCACTTCCCTTAGCTCCTCCTCTTCTCTCCCCTCCAATCACTGGCCTCTTGCTGCCTCAATGTGAATGGATAGGAAATATCTTGCAACACACACACACACACACACACACACACACACACACACACACACACGCACACACGCACACACATTCATTAATATATAAATACAACATGCTCAATCCATGTAATGTTACTTTAATGTATGTTTTTTAGGGCTGATCATTTGGTAAGCTTTTCCCTGGGGAAGACAGTTTCTCCCACTCTCAGCATTCCTTAGTTGCCTATAGTTCTTTGTCTACAAGACAAACTTCAGCCGGGCCGTGGTGGCGCACGCCTTTAATCCCAGCACTTGGGAGGCAGAGGCAGGTGGATTTCTGAGTTCGAGGCCAGCCTGGTCTACAGAGTGAGTTCCAGGATAGCCAGGGCTACACAGAGAAACCCTGTCTCGAAAAACCAAAAAAAAAAAAAAAAGACAAACTTCATGAGATTTCCCCCTTCCATGTTAGTACTGTTTGGGTCTTGTTTGGGCAGCAATGTTGTTGAGACTTTCTGGGTGTAGGTTTTCTGACATTTCTAAAAGAGGGAATCTCACAGTAGATTCCTGTTCCTCTGGCCATTACAATCTTTCTGCCTCCCCTTCTGAGATGTTTCCAGAAGTGGTACACATATCTTAGTGGTAACCAACAGCTCCCTAATGGGTCTTAATGCCCACTCAACACGAGGGAAAAGAAAAGCTAGTCTACTAGCCGTGGATCTTGGGTCAGAATAATTTGTAATATTATTGTAAATTCTTTTATTAATGAGACTAAAAAGTCCCAAGAGGGGACCCCAACTGCCCCATTGTCACTGTTTGATCTCCAGCTCTTGATCCTGGGCTCCAGCTTCTTTTCACCAGTCCCCTCCTGTCACACCTCCTCTGTGACACCATTTTGTCCCATGCTCTATTATAATGCAGTCAGTAGACTCTCTCAGCTGTCTCTGCCTCTCACTGTCACCTCAGTTGAGGGAAGTCCTTCCGGATCCTTTACAGCTCACAGAGACCATGATGGTTAGACACATCTATCCATTTCTGCAGACCCTTTGATTACTCTCTCACCTCACCTAGCAACCCTACAGCCTTCAGGGATCTGGGTACTTGGCAAACAGACCTCTTTGACAAGAATGAAGCCCAAACAAAGGAGAAAGAATCCCATCTGTTCCTCCTTTCAGACAGTGGGGACTGCGCAGTATATTTCCCTATCCCCCTGAGGTCTCTCTCTTTGCCCTCACACAACAAAACACATTATTCTCACTATGGCAAGTGTGCTACTGAACTGAGCAGAATACACACCATACCCCAGGGCTCTCATAGACAACTCTGAAGACCATAAATTTTGCCAGACAATGTATTTTTCTTCTGATCTCTTTTTGCTTCTGGACTGTCTGGACACATTGCGATTTATGAGGGGGGTTTCTTGGGATAAAGACCTACAACCTAGGAAAGCAATTTGCCACAGTCTGTCTGGATGTGCTCTCGGCTGATTTTCTTGTCCATCTGTAAAAACAGATGAGAGGAAGTCACTCCCATATCACCATCTTATTGGTTCAGCCAGTGGAGGAAGCACCTGAGGGTCCTTGGAGATGGGTGGCCCTGTTTCAGGTCGTGAGAGGATCTTCTGCCCTGTAAGGTCAGTCACATTATTTGAGCACTTTGGGGAAGCCGGGCTAGTTACCAGGTCCTTCACTGTCCCACATGGCCCCAACAGCAATTCCATAAGACAGGAGAAAGAAGAAAACTCACTGGCCAGGATAGGACCGTGGCCTTGAACTTCTAGCCCAGGCTTAGAGAGACTTATAACCATTAGGCTACCTCAGCTCACAGTGGTACACTTACCTTCTTCAGCCAATTAAAAAAAAAAAAGATAATTTTATTCTAGAACAAAGCCCTAGCAGTCCAAAGCCATGTAACTTGTCTAATGCAAGCATGCCATATGTCTTAAAAATACCTTTATACCACTGGAGCCTCAGTCTGCTGTCTCTTCCTTAGCTTTACCACCTCTAGCCCAGGTTTCCTAATAGAGTGGGAGAATTTAGATTTTTGCTACCTTCTAAGACAACCTCAATTGTTGGCACTTACAAATCCTTGGGAGCCACACCTAAGCAGACCTGCGGTGTGCCTTCTGAGCTAGTAGAGTCCCAAACACTTCCTGGGATCTTCTTTCATCTCCACAGCTGATCACATTCTTGATCTTTCTTTCCAGGAGCAAGAGAGCTAGAACTGGGTCCGTGATGGGTAGGCCCCTGACTTCTTGGTCTTAACTCTTTCTAAGTGTGAACTAGGCCAGGAAGGAACCCCGGCTGGCTGTTCATGCCTCCAATTTATTCCATGTCTTCTGGTAGCAGTTTAGCTATAGTCTTTCCCCAGATATTTCTAATGAGCATGGGAACCTGGTAGATACGCTGAGAGAGAAAGGATACACACAGTGCTCCACCCCTACAGGCTGTGTCTTTGAACCTCAGCAGGGCTGTTTCAGTACTGTCTTTGCCCTTTCCTAGGGTTCTCGATCTCCACCAAGCGGTCCAACTGTTTCAGTAGCTGTAATTTAGGGACCTAGGTGCACGCTCAGTTCCTCTTGTCTCATGGGCCCTGGCATGGTAGCTTTCTGCACCTTACATGTCTACCTTTCCTCTCGAACCTTATTTAAATCCTGTTTTCTCATCACCCGAAGATCTATCCCCTGCATTCAATTCCTCCATCGAAGATTGCCGGTTACCAAGTACTTTGCCAAGAATGCAGCCCAGACAAAGGAGAAAGAATCCCGTCTGTTCCTCCATGCCCGTCTCAGAAACCAGGAACCCAGGGTTCCCTTCTTTGTTCTGAAATATCTGTGTGTTATGATTATGTGTTAAATATATGTGTTATGATGTCAGAAATTACCTGTTTGTTAGTTATTAATGACAGCAGTGAGGACCCCAAGCACTTAGATTGTTCCTGCCCCACACCATGAACGCCAACACAAGAAGGTAACTCTAAGGGCATCCCCCTGTCCAGATGATTGCTCCCATCTGACTGGAAGCCAGGCTCCAAGTCCTGCTTGGATCCTAGAAACACACAGCTTCCCCCAAACAGTCTTGACAGATGGATGCTATGGAAACTAGCAAGCACTGGGGTCACTGGGGAGCACACCGAGATAGGTGCGGAGTGGTAAGGAAAAGAAGAGCACATGATGAGGAGGGAGATCAGTCCTGTCACCTCCCCCAGTTCCCAAGAGTCCCACGTGTTCAGGACATTAAGCAAATCCTGCAGCCTTTCACCCGTGTCCTGAGTTTCCCTACCTGCTACTGTTTGACAGTAGCATAGTTGTTATACTTTGTCAAAAAGCAATAACAGAAAGATTACATTTGAAGGAGAAATCTCAGCCCATTCTGGGGTGATGGAGGGATGGAGAGACTGGGAACTGGCAGGTGCTCCTGGGGGTGGCTGCCTCTGCGTTACCGAGGCACTGCTTTCTAGTGCTCTGAAGGAGGAATTGAGATATTCTAGTTCTCTCATTCCTTTTGTCAGAGGAGTGGGAGCTAATTATAAAACCCCTTCAATATCCTCTCTGGTAAGGATGACAGCCACTGTGGCTTTCTTTTTTCTTCCCCTCTTCTCAAATGCAGAAGCGACTGTTAGGTTTCATTACCTGGTCCCAACAGTCTCATGGACTGCATTCTGGATGGTTCTATTGTTTCTTATAATAACTTTCTTTTGATGAAGCTTTCTCAAATAATAAATGGTGCATCCTTTGCCTTAAAAAAGAAAAGTGACATGCAGCAGGGGGGAAAAAAATCAGAGTTTGCTTCTTACTTTCCATCTCTGAAAATAAATCCACAGGAACCTCATGGAGGTAGAGGGGTGAGGGAGGGGTGTCGCTTTCCTAAAACTCTGATCTGGCCCAAAGGAAATAACTTTGCCTTCAAGGCCTTGACCCAAGCTGTGACTCTCAGCTGTCGGATAAAGGATGTATCTCAGACATTCTCTGAATGGAGGCGGATAAACACTAGCTTAACCAGTGCTTGAAACGATGATGAGAAAGAGCCAGGCAAAGTCCTTCTCCCGCAACCGCAACCGTAGCAGAGCTTTTTCTTCAGTCTCAGAGAAGTGTATGTGTTGCAAGGACACCTGTGCCTGAGATGGTCACAGGGGATTGAGAGGAAGTACAGCACAGGCTCCATGCCTGTCAAAGAGGCTCTGTAGGCAGAGGCCAGTCCCAGATGCTGAGCTGTGGTCAGCCTCAGAGTAGGCCATGGATGGATGAGAGCCTCAGAGCAAGGTGCTGGTCACATGACTGGAGCGGGGCCCAGATGGAACCAGCACTGAACCCCTTCGCCCCAGACGTGCCTATGGCAGCAGATCCACCACCTTTCACAAGTTCTTCAAAGGCTAATTGAAGGATTGTTCTATACACACCCATTGGCATTTTCCCAATAGAAACATTACAAACGTCTGCAATATAGCTGAGGTTAGCCTTGAACTCCCATCTCCTGAGTGTCCATGTCAAGTTTGGGGGTAGGGTGGGGTGGGGGAGTACCAGGGTGGAACCCAGGGCTTTCTGCGTGTAGCTGTAGTTTTCTCACTTGGGTTGACTCTCTGCTGCTTTGAGATCAGAAAGAAAAGAAGGACCCATTGAAATTCAAAAATCCCCTGAGATTAGTAAACATTGATCCTAAATTCACCACCCTTAAAGAAGGCCTTCCCTCTTCAGTGTCTGACAGGAAGATGCCCCAGTATGCTCACCGGGATTCACTTTCTTTGTGTGAAGCCAGTATGAATGGTTTCCAGTCATCTTGCTCTTTCGGCCCCTAACATTGGCAGGTTCTGCTAAAAGCTGTCCTCAGCTTTGACAGCCAAGCATTCTTGTAGCTGAGGAAGGGAGGGAGAGAGGGAAGGAGGGAGGGAGGGATGGAGGGAGGGATGGAGGGAGGGAAAACCTTCCAGAATGTGGTTGAGTCCATTTAAAAACTGTCAAAGGGAAACAACCATGCAGCATTCATAAGAGGAAAATAAGATTTACTCCCCATTTTCTTCTCTAACTTCACTAAACGTTTTGGATAGAGAAGTAGCTGGAGAAACCTGACCTGTCCTCAGGAGATGGTGACCCACCACTGGCTGACAGTGATTTAAGCTAAAAGCACCCGGCCAAAAAGTGGGAGAGTTAATTCCTGGCTTATGGATCCTTCAAGGAGTAAAATAATAACCAGGAGTTATTACTGTCTGTTATGACTCTGAAGTGGGTCAGCTTCCCCCATACCTCTGAATCCACAGCAATGTCAGGTGCTCCTTTTACTAAGCAAATAGGCTTCAATACAGCTTTTCTAGTTGAATCCACAGAAGGCTATGTGAACCAAATGGCTTGCTCCAGCACACTGCATCACGGACCTCTCTGTGTCTGTCAAAATGTTAAAGAAGAGGTCCTGGGGGCCTGATATCACACAAGCCAGGCATGGAGTCTTGATGGGGAGGGACTGGGAAGAAGGTAGAGCATCTCCCCAGAGAGCATCTGAGAGAGCCATGCTCCTGAGAAGAGGTGGCTGAACAGACCTCTTCCTGTCTTTGACCATCATGGGGTTGGAGCCTTCTCTATGTGTATACTGGCTTGTCATGGCTGAATATGAACTGTCCCCTTACAGGCTCCTGTTTTAAATGCTTAGCTCCTGTCTTAGTTAGGGTTTTATTTCTATGAAGAGATACCATGACCTTGGCAATTCTTACAAAGGAAAACATTTCATTGGGGCTGGCTTTCATGGTGGGAGACATGGCAGTATCCTGGCAGACATGGTGTTGGAGAAGTATCTGCGAATTCTACATCCATATTGTCAGGCAGCAGGAAGAGAGAGACATACTGGTGTTGAGTATAGCTTTTCACTACCCCACCTAAGCTCTCGGAAGGGACTGTGCAACCAAACCCTGTCCAGCTACCCTTGAATCCACAGATAAAAGACACACACACAGTTGTTCATTTTCAACTTGCCTTCTTGGCACAATTGCTCGGTGTTACTATCTCCTGCCTGGAAAATGTGCCCTTATTACTCTTAGCTTTGTTCCTCCCACCTGCCCTAACTTTAGTTGGTCAGTAATCTAGTCCCTGCTAAACATCTCTGACCATCAGCCTATAGGAGTGGCCACAGCCCACTGCACCTCCCCAAACCTCACATGGTTGTCTGGTCCTTCTCTCTCCAAAGCATGGGGAGCTCTCTCTCCTTCCTTGCAGCTCCCTTTTCCTCCAGGGACCTGGAAGACCCACCTGTACCTTCCACCCAGCAATTGACCAATGGCTTTCTTTCCTGACAGATCAAAAACCAACTGGGAGCAGGACCTTAGCATTAGAATCACCCCGCACACTAGAACTGGCTTGAGCAGCTGAAACCTTAAAGCTCACCCCTAGTAACATGTTTTCTCCAACAAGGCCACACCTACTCCAAGAAGGCCACACCTACTCCAAGAAGGCCACACCCTTTAATGGTGCCACTCCCTATGAGCCTCTGGAGGCCATTTTCATTCAAACCACCACAGATCCCAGCCTTCCTTCTTTACATTTATTTATTTATTTACATGCACACATGCGTATGTATGTGCTTGTGTGTGTGTGTGTGTGTGTGTGTGTGTGTGTGTGTACACTAGCACACTACATGTGTGTGGTGGTCAGAGGACAAATTGCTGGAACTGGTTCTCTCTTTCTCCAAGGTAGGTCTCAGGGATTGAACTCAGGTTGTCAGGACTGATGACAAGTGTCTTTACCCACTGAAACATCTTACCGGTCCATCTGTCCTCCTTTAATACTGCTCTCACAAGTATTTTTAGTCACAGTGGTAAAAGAGGAATAAACACACCACAGAAGCAATGAGAAAGTCTACATACCATGATAGGCATTTGTATTGGTTATCTATTACTGAATTAAAGCCCACTCTGTGATGATCAACGTTGTCACCTTGACAAAATCCGGAGTTTCCTGGAAGAAAGACCTCTGTGTATGTCTGTGGAAGATTATCTTATGTTTATTGAGATGGGAAGAACTGCCAACTGTGTGTGGCATCATTCCCTAGTCAGGAGATTCTAGACTTCGTAAGAGTAGGGAAGGGGAACTTTTAAATATTACATTTAGAAAATTACCATGACTGTGACCAAGGCAATTCTTATAAAAGAAGCATTTAGTTGGAGATCTGCTATAGTTACAGATGTTCAGTCCATTATCAGTATGGTGGAGGAACATGGCAGTACACAGGCAGGCATGGTGCTGGAGAAATAGCTGAGAATTCTACATCCTAATCAATAGGGGGAGAGAGGGAGGGAGGGAGAGAGAGGGAAGGAGGGAGGAGAGAGAGGGAAGGAGGGAGGAGAGAGAGAGAGAGAGAGAGAGAGAGAGAGAGAGAAGAGAAGAGACTTGGCTTGGTACGGGCTTTTGAAACCTCAAAGTCCATCCTAAATAATACACTTCCTCCAAGGCCACTTCTCCTAACCTTTCTAATCCTTTCTAATAGTGCCACTCCCTGGTGACTAATCATTCAAATATATGAGCCAATGGGGGGGCATTTCTTATTTAAACTACCACAAATTTCCACGCTAAGCATATATAGATATAATTTCATAGCATATAAGCAAATTATACACACACACACACACATAGACAAAGGAACTTGATGAAGTAAAATAAAGACTAAACTGCTTTGTGACTGTGCCAATAATGTTGGTCAAATTATCTATTACTGTAAGAAAACACCTCAGGTAATCAACTTACAAGAAGAAAAAAAATTTATTTTGGTTTACAGTTTTCAGTGTTCAGCCCAGTGGAATGTCCCACTGCTATGAGCCTGTGCTGTTGGCCTCCAACATTGCACTGTTGGCTTCTAAAGCCAGGGCCGTGGTCTTTACTGCTCATTCAGAACAACCCTGCCAGATAGGCATAGGGCGAGACCATAAACTTACAGAAGCCAGCTCCACTGATATATTTCCTCCAGTAAGGTTTTACCTCCTAAAGGTTTTTCCTCCTGTTTTTCCCACACAGCACCATCAACTAGGGACCAAGTTGGGGACATTTTTCATTCAAACCACCAAAATGCTCAATGGTTTTTGATGGATTTATTGTTGTCAAAGAGATGATTCAGTTGGCAAAGTGTTTGGCACACAGATCTGAGGGTTCCGATGACAAGCACCCCACATAAAAAGCTAGGACTGCTGGGGCTTGCCTAGCGCTGGGGAGGAAGAGACGGGGACTTTGAGAGCTTGCTGGTCAGCTAGTCTTGCTGAGTGAGTGACCTCCAAGTTCCATGAGAGACCCTGTAGGGTGGAGAGTAACAGAGGAAGACAGGTAATGGAGACCTCTGGCCTCCATATATACATACACATGTGTATACACCACACAGGAACACATATCACACACACATACACAGAAATGGACTTAGCATTTGACCTATGATATGTGTTTGAGTTGATTCTTCCATATCAACCAAGTCCCTGATCAACAGTCCATAGTGAGGTATAAGTTTGCTTTAATATGAGGACTGGTGAGATAGCTCAGTGGTTAAGAGCACTCACTGCTCTTCTGAAGTTCCTGAGTTCCAATCCTAGCAACCACATGGTTGCTCACAACCATCTGACCCCCTCTTCTGGGGTGTCTGAAGACAGCTACAGCGAGCAGGGCCAGAGTGAGAGCTGGAGAGTTGGCTCAGCTATTAACTGCACCAACTGCTCTTTCAGAGGTCCTGAGTTCAAATCCCAGCAACCATATGGTGGTTCACAACCATCTATAATGAGATCAGATGCCCTCATCTGGTGTGTCTGAAAAATAGTTACAGTATAACACCACGTATAATAAATAAATCTTTAAAAAAACCCACATATTAATATGAAACGCTATGAGGAAGGACTGACATGCTTATGACAGAGAGACCATTAAGGTGTAATGAAAGCATGAGATAAAGTCGCAGCAGATGACTTCTTTAGAAGGGCTTGGCTTAATAAACAATCTTTCCATCTTTTCGTTCTGGAGAATTACAGCAACAGCAACTGATTTACTGCAGGCTGCTTCTGACCAACTACAGCTCAGCTTGTGATCAAAAAATATAATTCAGCACGAGGTAGAGAATAAGAGTTCATTTTTTTGTGCACCAAATGTCACCCAGGCATTTAGAAAAATGTTAAAATACTGTTCATGCAGGTTTTTTTTCTCTAGTAAATTTTAATTGCACCAAATAGGCAATAAACAAAATGCAGTTATTTCCTCTATAATTAAATTGACCGAATTCACAAGTTCACCACATTAATTAAAATAGCGCTCAGCCGGTTGTAAAATTATAAATACGTGCCATCCGCTTTGGCTTCAGAATGTGGATTTTATTAGTTCATGTACTGAAACTGACAGAGGCTGTCGCTTGTCCCAAACTGTTTTGGATTTGTTAATTGTGTGGCAGATCGTTTGATAAAGGAAAAGGAAAATAGGTAAAATCCTGACCTTTCACCAGTTCCGGTGTAGAAACTTACTCTCAAATGTCGGTTACATCCTCAGAAATGAAGTTAGCTACCAGCTTCAAATCAGATGACCTTCAGCTTTCAGAGGAAAAAAAAATGTATTTATTTGGATTCATTTCAGTCTGGTTATAAATGATTTCAGAACATAACCCTGCCAGACCCCAGTATTCCCAAGGCCTGACTCTGAAGAGCTAATGATAACACAGATTAACTGAAGGGCAGCTGGGGTTGAGCCTCTGATCTTCAGTGTCTGCATGGTAGACACACAGCAAAGAGCCCAGGTTGCTTTTGTCTTTTTTAAAATGGTATTTTTAAAATGTAAATCGGGTTTTACATGCTCTGCCTGACCAGCCCTTATCTCTGTCCCAAATCCCACATGGAGTCGACTTCCTCATGCTCAGATTTGGGAACTCTTCTCAGACTGGAATCCTTGGTGTGCTGGCCTGAGCTCAGGCAGCCTGGGTCCCCTTTCCTCTGAGACACTGAGCTATGACAGCTCCCTCCCGCTGTGAGAGGCTGAGCCCCTGAGCCTGGTCCTCAAGCTTCACTCTGTGTCCTGCCTTTCTCATCCCCAGACGTGACCCAAATCCCACATAAAAGACATTTCCAAATATTTCTACAATCTAGGTATCACACCCTGGGCTGACTCAAACCTGTTCACACCAGATTAAATTGCGAGTATGTACGCACTACCACCTGCTAGAACCGGAATTAAAAACAGATAATGAAGGCCAGCAGAAATGACTCAGTGCATAAAGATGAGAGCGGCCGAGCCAGACGACCTGAGTCTGATTCTGAGAGCTCATGTGCTGGAAAGCGAGAACTGACTACCACAGCTTGTCCTCTGACCTTCATAGGCACATCCTGGCGCGCGCGCACACACACACACACACACACACACACACACACACACACACACACACACATACACGCACGCACGCACCCACACGCGTGCGCACGCGGTAATTACACACATACAGTAATTTATAAATGTACAAAACAATACCTTTGTCTTCCAGGAGTTTCTAAATGGGAACAGAACATTCAATATCCCCTCTCACGCTTCTCTTTCCACACCACTACAGCCTTTGTCTTGCAGCTGTATTCAATCCCTGGTCGATGGGGCGCATGTGTCCCAGGATAGCTGGGGTGCGGCCCTAACCCATCTGTGGATGACAGCATCACATCCCACTGTCAGAAGTTGGACACTGCCCATGCGTACAGGGGTTGGTTGTTACAGTGGTCGTCCGGCCTCGGTATCGCCATCTGGCCACCATATACTACATCCTTTCCCTCGGGGATGACTCCGACCTTCCGCGTCTGGTTTTAGGCAGCCTCGGATGGCTTTCCTCTGAGAAGCTGACTGCTATAGGCTGCTCCTCGTATTCTTGGAGCCTTAGTCCCTGAACTTGTCCAACCAACCCTCTGTCTCTGCCTTTTGTTTTTGTTGAAAAGGCATTTTCACATTTCTTGTGCGAATAAACAGTTGCCACACCTCTCAAGCAGTATAAATAAGTAGCATCCATAGCAATAAACACTAGTGATTTAATTATTCTAGCACATCTTCGTGATATCTGTTGACATGACTATTCGTTACAACATTCAACCCAACAGGTTTTAATGCTGGTGTAAGGGAACGCAGGGAGTTTCGTCCCAGGGAACACATTTTCTCAGCCCCTTCCCATGTGTCACGTGTTGGGACTGCTGTTAGGAGGCAGGTGCATGGTGACAGCAACTAATTATCTAGCTTATAAAACATCCTATTTGAGATCATAGTATACTTTGAAAATATGATACGACAACCGGAGACTGGATTTAAAAACATGGCATAGATACACAGCTTTAATCCAACCGTTAAAAAATAAAATTATGTCATTTGCAGGAAAGTAACTGGAACTGGAGGTTATCAGGTTAAAGCCCAAAAAATAAAATATTTTCTCTCTCCTACTTGAACACACACACACACATAGGCACATATACACACATACATGCATACATGTCTTGGGGGTTTCTATTGCTATAATAAATACCACGACTGAAAGCAACTTGGGGAGAAAGGCTTATTTTACCTGCAGATCATAGTCTGCTATTAAAGCAAGTCAGGATAAAAACCCGGAGTCAAGGCAGGAACCTGGAGGCAGGACCTCATGCACAGTCAGTGGAGGAACAGTGCTTACTGGCTTGCTCCGTGTTGCTTGCTCAGCCTGCTTTCTTAAAGCACCCAGAACCACTTGCCCAGGAAAGGCTCGACCCCAGTGAGCTGAGCCCTCCCACATCAATCATCAATCAAGAAAATGCACAACAGGCTTGCCCACAGGCCAGTCTGGTGGGGTCATTTTCTCAATTGAGGTTCCCTCTTCCAAGAACTGTAGCTTGTGCCAAGTTGACATCAAGCTATCTAGGACATGGATTACGGGAGACAAGGGCCTAAAGAAAGGCAAGGAAGAAAACAATAGACAGTAATAGAGGAAAGATGATCACTCTTCCTCTTACATGCAGAGTCTATGTTTTTGTGTATCTATGAAGGACAGAAAGAGAAGGGAGGCTATTTGAAAGGGGGTGGGGAAGGAGTGTTGGGAAGAGGTACTATGGTTTGAGAATGGCCTGTTACACTTCTCTTAGTCCCCAGATGGGAAGCTGTTTGGGATGCTTGTGAAACCTTGGTCAGCCGGGCCTGACTGGAAAGTGAGGGTCCTTGTGGGAGGCAGAGTCCTGACGTTTACATCAGGCACTGTTTCTTATCCTTGCCCAGTGTCTCAGTCTGCTGCAGTGTGTGCCAGCTGCTAGGGCACAGTCCTATTGTCCTACTGTGTGTAGTATTCCTCAGCTATGAGCCTGAAAATCCCTTCCTCCTATTAAAAAAGATTCATATATTTTTATTTTATGTATATGGTTGTTTTGCCTGCCAGGTAGGTCTGTGCACCATGTGCATGCAGTACCTGTGGAAGCCAGAAGAAGGCATCAGATTCCCCTGGAACTAGAGTTACAGATGGTTCTGAGTGGTCTTTTGGGTGCTGGGAATTGAACCCAGGTCCTCTGGAAGAGTAGCCAGTGCTCTTAACCTCTGAGCCATCTCTCTAGCTTCTAATAGCCCCCCCCCTTTAAGTTGCTGCTTGTCAGGTATTTGCTCATGAAGCAAGACAAGCAGCTAATACAGGAGGACGATGGGAAAGAATGGATATGAGCGAAGTATAACAATGCATACGTATGAAAATGCCATTATAATAGCAGTCAAAAATATGATACACCACGGCAGTGCATGGCTGCGTGTTGCTGACAGCAGCAGGCACAGGTCAGCCCCTGCATGTTCAGACTCCTTCTGAACAAGCTGGTGCCTCCCCCTGATAGTGGCAGCTCAGCACAGAGGAGGAACTTGGTGGATGAGCTGTAGTGGGGAAGGAAGACACAGTGACGGCAGAGAGACCGAGGAAATAGCTAGCAGGCGGATTTTAAATCTGTAGTATTTGAATGTCGTTCTGGATAGACTGCCTTAGTTTCAAAACAGGATTCCTGTGAGATAACAACTGGCCTTGCCTTACCTTTGTCAGTCACGATGAGGAATGTGACAGCCTGTCACCCAAGATAGTCTGACTTGCTTGAGCAAGTAATTCCAGGAAGGAGAGACCACAGAACTACCCCAACTTCCTCATTCCCAAGCACCCACCTCGATAAAAGATCCCAGACAGCTTTCTCCCCTGACAGGACCTCCCATTCTGTGGGAGAGCGCCTGTCTTTCGCTGTTTTAATTAGAGAGGCTCAGCATCTGTTGAGGTCAGACTCTCATCTCTTTCTGCCTTCTGTCTCTTTACTCTTCACTCCTGAATCTAACAAGACGCTATGAGCTAAGACAGGGATCCAGAATTCGGGACACATGCCGAAGCCAACGGTTGGAAATATTCCTGTGTGAAGGCAGTATGTGTGGGTGACTCTTGACTTTCAAAGTGGTTGGTTTGGGCTTCTCTTCAGCCCGGGCGCTTACTCCGTCTTGAGGGTCATAAGAAGTCTGAATATTCATAAAATGATAGAAATGAATAATTATTAGAACTTACAGTGCCAAGGACCAGCCTTGGATTGGAGAGGGGTTCTGAGGAAGGGGTATCTGGGATCGGTGAAAACAAATGCTTGACTTGTAGTCAAATCCTGGGTCAAAGCCTGCGGCCTAGGCTCTGTTTCTCTGCTTGAGAGGACTTTCCAGCCTGCTTCTCTCTGATCTGTTTTCTCTCTGGAGATCTCCCTCCCTCTCCCCCTCTCTCTCCCTCTCCTTCTCCCTCTCCTGTTTGAGACAGTTCTTCAAGCCGGTCTCTCTTGCTATTCTAAAATTTCTCTCTGGGTAGCTCATCTCTTGCAGATCCTAAGCCCAATCTTTTATTTTGCATATCAATCCAGTCATTTACTCCAGGTTTCCTTTTGATTATCCTATGAATCAGCATCCTGTGGCCTCGTACCCTTAATTCTTAGGAGATAGCAAGCTCATATTTTTTTTTTTGATATTGCAAAGAATTCTGAGATCTACCTTTCTCTGTTAAGCACAGACAATAAGCTAGCTGTAGACCAAGCTAGCTGGGTGGGACCCATTCTGAAATTACCATTTCTACCACACCTTGCTCTGGTTTAACATCAGTGACAGAATTGCATCCCTCCAAAATTCTTATGTTCAAAATCTAACCCCCTATTGTGTCTGGAAATGTGGCTTTTCGGAGATAAGTACGGTCGAAGGAGTCACTAAGTGTGATCCCTGAGCTGAGAAGGCTGGTGGGTGGCTTTCTAAGAAGAGGCAGCTTGGGTGTGACAGTGTCCAGCCTGGTCTGTTAAGGAGGCTGAAACTGGAGGGCCCTGTGGGACCAGGGAATTTAAGACTAACCTGGGTGACCTAGCAATGCTGCCTTAGAAGGAAAAGAAACACAGAGGAAAAGAGGAATGTCTTTCTCTCACTGCCACAAGAGAACACAGAAAATGGCTGTCTGCAAGCCAGGAAGAAAGTTCACCAGAATCCACCAAGTGTGTGAGGTGACTTCTGGCACGCACTCTCTTTTATTTATTTATTTTTTTTTTACTGGCTCTCATGACTCAGCTACATTGTAAAGTAGGAAGAGAGTGGTCATCAGGAGCTGGGTCAGTCCTGAATTTTTCCAGGTTGCAGAGTGAGTTTAGAAACACATTCTTCCCAAGCTGGTCTTCTAGGTGGCTGTGCAGCCCCTCTGATGCCTTTGCAGCCATCATGAGCAGGAAGCATGCAGAGATGTGTCTACACTCTTAGCCCATGGCAACCGAGAGAATCCTTGGATGCTGTGCACTGCTAACACTGTGGTGACTAATACAGACTAATAGGAAATATGTGGTCCATGGATCCACAACACCCACTGTCTTCCGTGCTTGGGGAAATGTAACCAGAAACTGAGGGAACACTAAGAAATTTCCACAGCAGATTGACCTTGCCACAATCTCCAAGGGTGTGGTCAATAGACGGAGACCACTTTTCTTTGGTTGAGCCCATGTGACAATGTATAGTGCAACCTGTTTATTAGTTAAGCTCGGCTGATGACCAAAATCCAAAAGCAAGTAAGAATCTGAGAAATGAAAGTATTTATTTTTATAACCTCTTTTTAATTTTTATTAAATCTTATTTTGTTTTGTTAAGTCTTATTTGTGTTGTTGTTGTTGAAACAAGGTCTCAGGAAACCCAGGCTCTCCTCGGTCAAGCTGTGTAGCTGAGGATGGCCTCACATTTCTGATCCTCATGATCTCACCTCATGAGTCCTGAGATTAAAAGCATGTGTCACTATAGCCATTTTTTGTGATGCTGAGGCTAGAACTCGGGGCTCTGTGCTTGTTGAACAAGCATTCTGCTGACTGAGCTACACCTCTAGCCATCTTATTTGTTTTTAAATTAGCAAATTATTAGTCAAACATGGGCGGTAACAGTCAGAATATTTCTATCCCTGTGTTATTTCAATGACATAACCTGATGGGCTCAGAAACTGCGTATCCACAGGAAAATCAACCCAAAGAACAAATACATACAGTAAGAAGTTTTTGTTGCAACTTAAAGAATTTGAGCTTTGCAGAGGTGGTGATCACAGCAGGCATGCAGTGTGAAACGTGGTAATAGGAAGGGGTTTTAGCATTATTTCCAGTTAGCATAACCAGCAGGGAACTATATGAAACTGGAAGGCAAAACTGGTAGCAAGTGTAGTTTGGAGCATACATTCTGTGGAGGAGAGTGTGTTCTGATAACAGAGGGGCAATGATGGGTGAACTCTCTTCAACAGGCACTGGATTAAGGAGATTGCAACAGGATGCAGATCCCTTCCCAATGCTGGGACCCTTCAATACAGTTCCTCATGTTGTGGTGACCCCAGCAATAAAAGTATTTTATGGCTATTTCATAACTGTAATTTTGTCACTGTTATGAATAGTAATGTAAATGTCTCATAGGCGGGATATCTCATATGTGACCCCCGAAGGGGTTAAGACCCACAGGTTGAAAACCGATGATGTAGACAGTGCCCTGTGACTTTAACAGGGAGAATCTCGTTGCTAAAACAATCACATAAGCTAATTGTGCATTCAGTGAGGGATAAAGAGCTTGTGAATTACATAAAGGCAAATGCATTAAAGGAGAATATTCTCCTTTTATGTGTAATGTGGAAATGGAGCATAATAATACCTCATCACATGCTGAGGTCCAGCAGCTGTTGGGGAAATAATTCTGTCAGGGAAAAACTGTGGCACGGATTCATGTTTCTGAAAGATGAGAAATCAGTTTGATCCAGTGTTTAAAGATGTGAATTCATCATCCATTCTCGCCGAGTTGTCTGTTACCGTAGGGAATGTGCGTGTGTGTGTGTGGGGGGGGGCACTGTGTGTGTTTGTGCAGGGAGGTGTGTATATGTCTGTGGGTGTGTGCACGCATACATGGGGGTCCAGAGGACAACCTCCAGGCAGCATCCTTTCTTGTGGTTGTTGAGAAAGTCTCTGACTGGCCTGGGGCTCACCAAGTAGACTCACGACATCACTAGGGTGGATGGCTGTCAAGTCCCAGAGATCCTCCTGCCTCTGAAGTTACAGAATACATAGATGAGCCTGTGTTTTTTTGTTTGTTTGATTTTGTTTGTTTTTTTTTGAAACAGGGTCTGGCTGTCCTGAAATTCACTGTGTAGACCAGGCTGCTCTTGAACTCACAGAGACCTGCCTGTCTGACTCCTCACCGCTGCTGAAGTTTCGGGCGTGTGCTGCCACAGCCCAGCTTGGTTTGGGGTTTGTTGTTGTTGCTGTTGTTGCTGCTGCTTGTTTTATTCTGTTTTATTTTTCCTTGTTCTGTTCCTCACGCTTCAAGACCAGTACAGAGCCGTCATACTCCCTCACCCCAGGCATTTGCAATGATCTTAAAACTATAAAAGAAAGGAATAAAACAAAAATTAAAAGATAAACCTAAAAGTTTTCATTTCTACCGATTTTTTATGACGCATCTCAATATACGTATGAAAAGGTAGGGGATGGCATTCCATAGTCAGGGGCACACGAATACCTATGGGTTTTTATTTTATTTTTCATCAAGAGGGTTAATGCATGGACCTAAAGGTGACTCTGCGGGTCAAGGAGCCCACAGTCAAGATGGATGACCTGAATTTGACGCTTGGGACCCACATGATGGGAGAACACTGGCTCCCGAAAGTCGTCCTCTGACCACACACACACACACACACACACACACACACACACACACACACACAATCAGTACATAATTTTTTTAAAGATCTAAAGGTAGCCAGGCATGGTGGCTCATGCCTTTAATCTCAGTACCCAGGAGCTAGAGAAAGGCAGAGAACTGTGAGTTCAAAACCAGCATGTCTACATAGCAATTCCAGGCCATCTAGAGCTGAATAGTAAGACCCTGTCCCAATATATAAGGAAAAGGTAATATATTTACAGGAAATCTATGGCTCTGAAATATGTTTCCTTCACCAAAATAGGTAAATAATTTAGATGCAATTTGTAGGCTGCATTTGGAACTAGAGATCATCAGTCAAAAACTGAAGATGAATTTTGAAGTAGAAACTGTTATTTTGGATCGGCGAGATGTTAAAACTGAGTATTCCGAGTGTGCTGTAAGCACTCGGAGGTCTCTGTCACCCTCCCCACTGACACATCTCTGTGAGGCTGGTCTCTGCCCAAGCGAGTCTGGAAGCCGGGGTGTCCAGTGCAGCGGCTCTGTTGCCAGCAGTTCCTGCTCTAACTGGATCAGATGATTGGCGAGAAGAAGCTTATCTGCTGCACTAAAAACCTTAAATATTGATAAGAATGTTTTTGGTTGAGACTGTGCAGAGACATTTAATATGGGACTTGCCACCTCTCTCAGCCTCCCCCGTGATCGTGGAATGACAGGGTAGCGTCTCACATTCATCCCAGCCAACAAAACTTATGTGCTTTGAAAAATTCTTTTGCTTTCCTCTATGGTATGTTTGTTCTGATTCTACTCATTAAAATTTGCTTGCCTACCCAGGCCCAGTGGTGGAGGCTTGTGATTCCAGCCACAGGAGAGGCAGAGAGATAGGATCACAAGCTCAAGGCCTGGCTGAGTTACGGAGTAAATTCGAGGCTGCTTAGGTAACTCAGTGTGACCCTATCTCAAAATAAGAAGTAGTGAGAGGCTGGGGTGGAACTCTGCAGGGGAATGTTGATTTAGCATTCATAAAGCCCTGGGTTCATTTCCTACTGTGTATAATTTTATGTCTGCTGAATTCAATCAGATATTTGGACTTACATCTTCCGTGACCAACTTGTTATTGTACTGGACTGTGCTCAACTGGCAAAGGAAAGCAATCAAAGTAAAGCCCCTGTCCCAGACGGTGGGAAGCTGCATGGCTGTAAAACCACCAGAGGCCATAGCAGCATCCACATGCTCCAGTGTGTATGTGCATGTATGTGTATTCCACGGATGTGCATGTGTGTGTGTGCGTGTGTGTGTGTGTGTGTGCGTGCGTGTGCGTGTGTGTGCATGTGTGTGTGTGTGCGTGTGTGTGTGCATGTGTGTGTGTGCGTGCGTGCGTGTGCGTGTGTGTGTGCATGTGTGTGTGTGTGCATGTGTGTGTGCATGTGTGTGTGCGTGTGTGTGTGCGTGTGTGTGTGTGTGCGTGTGCGTGTGCGTGTGTGTGTGTGTGTGTGTGGTACAACCCATGCATGTGCATGTGTTTTCTATGTATGTGTGCATGTGTATGCATGTGTGCCTTATGTATGTGCAAATGTTATGTGTGCATGTGCACGTATATGTGTGTATATCTGTGTGTATGCCCACATGTGCTTGTATCATGTATGTATGTATGCCAATATTTATGTTTGTGACTGTGTGTGCATGCCCATGTATGTACTACCTGTGTGTGTATGTGTGTCTTCCCATATTTGTGTTTGCGGTTATGTGGGTGTGGGTCAGTATGCATGTAGCTGTGTGTGTAGCCCAGGTGCATTTTTCTGTGTCCGTGTCCATATCTATGTCCGTGTGTGTGTGTTCTTCTAGGCTGCCCACCAGGAAGCCCCACAGATCTTCCCTCCCCTCAGTTCTCAGTGCTGAGAATACAGACTTGTGTGGGCTCACACCTTGCTGTTGACATAGGTACTGTGTCCAAACTGGTCTTCATGCTGTGTGGCAAATGTTCTTAACCCCTCAACCATTGCTTGGACCTGCCATCTTCTTTGGTTTGTAGTCATGTAGGTAAAGAAATGGACTCATTTGTTCAGCAAAAAGCTTCTACTTCTCCAAATTTAGATTGATTCCCAGGATCCCTTAGCTGTTAAGCTGTCCGTCCACCCTGGGTAGCTCCTGAATTCCTGGAGTTAGTGAGAGACATTTTTAGATTCAGACGTAGGGTGCATGTAGATGTATATGAATGAATGTGTATGTCTGTGTATGTGAATGCCCACATGTGAATGTGTGTTTGAGTGTGTGTGCCTGTATGTCCATGTACATGTTTATGTGTGCACATGAGTATGTGTTTACATGTACATGTATGCACATATGTATATTGTACTGTATGTGTTTAAATGTGTGTATTTGTTTCTATGTGTGTATGTGCATATATGTGTGTACATATGGGTATGTGTGTATGTGTATATGTGCATGTGTATATACATGTGTGCATATTTGTGCATGTGTATACACGTGTGTGTATATGTGTGCGTGTGTATGTGTATATGCATGTGTTTGCATATGAAAGTGTAATTGTACGTGTGTATACATGTATGTATCTGTATGTGTCTATACATGTGTTCCTGTGTGTATATGCCTATGTGCATGTAGATGCATGCTTGCATATATTTAATGCATATCCCTGAGTGTGTACATGTTCACACATGCAGAATTATTTCCCAAGTGACTCTCTGTGCTTGCACTACATCAGTTCAAGTGACAGGAGCCCAGATGCTCACTTTTATTGGTGCTAACACTGTCCCTTGGGAGGTTCATGCCAATCGACCCGTTTTAGTATCTTCCATAGACTTTTACTTAATGGTTAGCAACCATTATTACTGCTACTCAGATCCTTTATCCCAGTGAGAGTCTCAAAATGGTGGCTTCTCTTTTTGAGTCTTCATTTGTTAGCTTGAGTGGCTTTCTGTAGCGTGGCATTCCCTCCTGGTTGGTTATCTTGACACAGGCTATAAAGGAAAGCAGGACTAACACTTCATTTTCCTACTCCTTTTCATCAATTTCCAGAATAATAACATTGTGCCTAGCAATCTCCCAAGGTGACCAATTAAATTTTGTTTTGTTTTGGATTTTTTTAAAAGAATCAATATGAGCTCATAGATTTTAATGTATTTGATGTATTTCAAAATAGCTATCGTTATTCAGATGGTCTCGTCTCTGGCGTTGGGAGCCTCTTCAAGCAGGCTCCTGGGGGCTTTCTCTTGTCATGGGTCTGGTCACAGGAGTGAACCTTGTTTTCAGTGAGGTGTTTCTAGCTCCTCTTGTGCACTGTCAACCCAGACAGGAAATCAGACATTTCTACAAAGAATTCTGAATAACTTTTGGCAAAAGTTGACTTTATGGGCCGCAGACTGTGTTCTCTGGGCCTGATTTCTTTAAGCCCTTTTCTGCTGGTCTGGAAAAGGTCACTGGGAAGAGAATACATTGATACTTAGGGCCAATATCCTCACGTTGAGTGGCTAGCATATCCTTTATCCCCAGGAGTTCTTGAGGAGAAAAACCTGGATTTCTGTATACAACACCCAAAAATAATGTTTGTCCCATCACTCAGATTTTAACTGACTTCACTCATTCATTGACTTGTTTGTGCCTTGGACAAGTTCTTCACGTATGCCTCTCACAGCTGTTGTTTAAGACCTGACTGTGGCCACAGTCCCTGCTGTCATGAGCACCATGTTCTGACAGGTGGAATTCAGCAAACAGCAACACCCAGGGGATCACTGCTTTCCTCTACACAGTGGCCTCATAAGCTTACGAGAAGAGACAGGAAGGAAGGGAGGAAGGATGCTAGGCAGAAGGCTCATGGGAAACCCTTGGGTCAGAGGGAACCATCAAGGGCTTCAAGTTGGGCATGAGCTCGATGTGATCTTAACATCCAAGAGGCTGATGGATTCCTCACTATCTGAGGTTTCAACACGTCTTAGAAATTGTACAATATTTTCTCACAGTAAAATTTGACAAGTTTCCAGCTTGTTCTTCACCGGTGCTGTTTCCTGTGGTAACTCTTGTCATTGTGATGGCTTGCGAGGTGTTCCATCTTCTGTCTTTCTCCTCTTATGTCATAGTCCTAAAAACTACTTTTTCTAATCCCAGTCATTATAGGAGATAGCAGACCTGTCAGACAATCCAGGAAGAGAGGAAGAGGGAAGAGGGAGGGAATGGTGGGACAGAGAGGGAGAGAGAGAATTACAACAAAGTAGACTCCATCTCTTATCCTTCAAAATAACCTCTACTGATATGACACTTTTTGTCCCCTTATTATTTTTATAGAAATGTTGTCTAGCTGTGGGTTCTAGGCCTCGTCTTCGGTCTTAGGTTTCACTGCTGTGAACAGACACCATGAACAAGGCAACTCTTAGAAGGACAACATTGAATTGGGGTTGACTTACAGGTTCAGGGGTTCAGTTCATTATCAAGGCAGGAGCACGGCAATGTCCAGGCAGGCATGATGCAGGAGGAGCTGAGTTCTACATCTTAGTCTAAAGGCAAACAGAATACTTGCTGCCAAGGAGCTAAAATGAGGGTCTTAAAGCCCACACCTACAATGACATACTTCCTTCAACAACACCTCCTAAGAGTGCCACTCCCTGAGCCAAGCATATTCAAACCATCACACCTTCCCACTTTCATATATGGTCTTCTGTGTTGTAGAGATTTCTAATGCCATCTGCTCAGGAGTTCTTTGTCAGAGCAGGATAGCTGAGCTCTTGTTGGCCCATGACTTACATGAATCACTGTGGGCCCGAATCACTGCTTCAGACCCAGGGTGCAGTCCCACAGTGTCCTGTCTTCCTTCCCTCTCTGGGCAATGTGCCATAAGTCTTGCTGATTACACACTGCTAACGTTTCTACTTCTTGGTTAGACAAAAGTGACAAGAGCCTGACCCTACAACTGTCATGTCTGCTTCCCACTGAAGAGAGACCCTGTAGACTAGGTGGAGCAGCAAGCCAAGAGGTATATCAAAGGTAACTGCAGAGACAAAATTTAGTCAATTGCTCTCTACTAAAAAATTATTTTTAAAAGATGATTTATGTATTTTTACATGTGTTGAATGTTTTACCTGCTTATATGTTGATGTGACCTGGCTTTGAGTGTTTTTGAAAAATTTATCCAGAGGATGCTTAGAACTAGGGCTAGGAATAGGTGAGGAACAAATCTTAATCTTGTGATCTGCAATGCCTCAGCAAGTAAGTGTCATAGGAAAGTTCATGTGACAGTCAGAGAAAACTCCTGGAGGAGGAGACCCAGTTGTGTGGCAATCTCTACTGAACACAAATATCCCATATCCTGGAGAAAGTGCTGTTTATTCCAAAGACATAAACAACGTAGGAGTCTCAGCAAGTTCCTGAAACTTAGAAGATTCACAAAGCCTATTGGTCCCAAGGACTGCTGGGAAGAAGAGACTTTCTGGACTGTTGAAGTATCTGCAAATCATGCAGGGAGATATAGGACTGCAGCTTGCCTAAGATCCCACCCATGCTGGGGTGAACTTTTTATTACACAGCTACCTTTGAGTTATCATGCTGTTATACGCAACCCCTCCCCCATACTCTTGTAAGTAACCACAGTAAACTCGTCAGCTCTCTAGCTCCGATCCACTGCTGTGGTTTTGCTGCTCTTCCTTGGTGTCAGATCTGCTGATGCTTAATCAGGAGTCATTTGACAGATCGTGAGCGGAGTCATCACAGCGACATCGTCATTCCCTAACTATGCGGTACATCATCAGCCTGTCTCACCTTTCCTTGCAGTTTAAAATAGTGTAAGAGGTGTGAAGCAAGGTGTGACTTATCTGGCACACAGGCTTGCCCTAAAAAATCCAAGTCATGTGCTTACGTGATCAGTGAGTGAGAATGACTGCTTCCCATTGCTCAGAGGTTACATTTTCTTCCAGTATCAAATCCTGACCTACCTGCAACTCAGAAACTATGGCAATATACACAGGAGCCTGATGTCTGTCTGTCTGTCTGTCTGTCTGTCTGTCTGTCTGTCTGTCTGTCTGTCTGCCTGCCTGCCTGCCTGCCTGCCTGCCTGCCTGCCTGCCTGCCTGCCTGCCTGCCTGTCTGAAGGCCTCATTGACGGCCTGGCCAAGAACTCACTAGAGCAGACTGGCCTCATCTTAATCAACCTCATGCCTCAGCCCTCTAAGCACTTCTGGGAATACAGCCTTATGCCCCTGTGCCAGGCAAAATGCCTGGTAGAATAAGGCTCTGTGTGTGTGTATGTGTGTGTGTGGCGTGTGTGTGTTGTGTATATATGGGTGCTCACCCAGTGAGCATACATGAAAGATGTCTTTACCCTTCATCACATTTTTTGAGACAGAGTCTGTCGCTGAAGTTAAAGCTTGCTATTATTCAACTAGGCTGTCTAGCTAAAGAACCCCAGAAAGTCTCCAGTCTCTGCCCCTCTCCTCAGTGCTGGGGTTATGGGGTGGGGCAACCACATCAGGGTTTTATATGAGTTCAAGGGACCCATATAAAATATAGATCCTCATGTTTGTGCGGTAACTGCTCTTACCCAGAGCACCTTCTACCTAACCAGATTTTTCTTGTAACGGGCATCCGATGAAACTGTACTAGCGGGAAGCATGTGATTGTTTCCAAACAGAAGCACAGGATAGCTCAAGTCATCAATTAGCAGAGCTATTGATGATGCCCTTTGGTTCTTGGAACGATGGTTGTCTTTTATTTTCAGGGTCATGATATGAACTTTGGAGTCTTTATTCTTATTGTACATGTGTACCTCGGGGGAACACAAGCCAGACTGGAGCAGCTGGTTCAAGGAATGAAGCGAGACACAATGCCTCCTCTTGCTGAGGGCTGGGGCTGTTCAGCCCATTACAGTGGAAGGGTGGGACAGAGGCTCACTCACATCAAGGCATAATGGAAGCAGAACAATACCAAAAGCAGGACAGAATTTTTTTAAGGTGTCATGGATGGATTTGGTGCCTCTCTAGCACCTGTCTCTGTCTCCCACAATCCCATAAATGTGAGAACACACACACACATGCAAATGTATATATGTGTATGTGTGCATGTGAGTATATATTTGTGTGAGAGTACATGTATAAGTATAAGTGTATGTGCCTGTGTGTAAGTGTATGTGTGTATATGTGTGTGTGTGTTAGTGTGAGAGTGTATGTGTGAGTGTGTGTGTTTGTGTGAGAGTGTGACTGTGTGTGAGTGCTTGTGTGTGTATATGTATGTGAATATTTGTGTGTGTGCCTGTGTGTGAGTGTATATGTGTGTGAGTATATGTGTGAATGCTTGTGTGCTTGTCTGTATGTGTAGAACTAAAACCAGATTTTTTTCAACTTCAGTGGCATCTTCCTTCCTGAGGGTCCAAGAAGTGCTATTTTATTCACATTATTAGGGATGTGGTGGGGTAGCCTGGGCTCCCCAGGACAGAGACCTAATGATGATTCCTCTGCAATCTTGCCATTATTTCTCCACAGAGTACAACCGAGTGAAGCCAATTGCTGAGACAGACAGTGTAGGCTCATCATTACATGAAACGGGTGTCTCCTCCCTGTGGCCATTAATAATGCATACTTTAAAGGAGACGGGTTGCTGTCCGGTGAGCTAATTAAAAATGCTGAACCCCACAGATGAGAAGCGTGGTTCTCATTCAACTGTCCGATTGCTACCTGGACAGTCTGCAGGAAGCAAATGTGTCTAGTGAGCCAGACAGAAAGGAACAAAGTCTTTTTAACCATGGGAAATCTGCCTTGGAAAGCAAATGGATCCATGCGACTCCACCAGGACGCCACAGTCTCAGTGGCCAGCCCGATGATAAGGCAGAATGCCTTCAGAAAAACACAGTTCTTATTTAACGAGGAACTGGAAGTCTCATCATGTTGACCAGCCTGTGTCCGCACAGTTCCTCCATCTCATCAGGTAAGGGATGTATTGAACACAAGAATCAGGCGTCTCTTTCTGGGGACAGGAGGACCTCACGGAGGAGCAATTTTCTGAGAAGTCAGCAAAGCTGAGAGCAGGTTCAGACTTCAGCAGAGCATGCTGTGCAGTGTAGCCACCCAGCCCCGCTCCCTCCCTGAAGCCCTCTAAGATAACAACTGTGAGAGGAAGGGAGGGAGATGCCTGGAAAGATGGAATTGGGAGAAGGTTCAACAAAGAAACAGGAATTCGGAAGCCAGGGGCTCTGGAAACAGCTCCGTGAGTGTGCTTGCCACTCAGACACAGGGACCTGAGTTTGATTCCCAACAGCCAAGGTTTGGTGTTAAACCTTGTAATCCCAGAACTGGGGAGGAGACTGGGGGATTCCTAGGACTCATTGTTGACAAAACTAGCATGTGCTACATGTGCACATACCCCTCACATATGTACCTGAACTTTCAGGAACATCACACACACACACACACACACACACACACACACAATCTCAAAGCGGTCACTAACCAAGCCTGCAAGTAGAGAAAGCTTAAGCTGAGGGCTGCCAGTGAGAACTCGTTGCCGGCCTTGGGAGTCAACAGCTTGAGGGGCTCCACACCTGACCGTGAGCTGAAAGAACAAGTGTTATCAAACCATTTTAGCCTGGAGCTAGGAGCTGGCTGGACACCCACCGTGATCCTCGGCAGTCTCCTGTGGAACGATAATTTCACAACCTCTCTACAGCAGACAAGGCCACTCTACGGCCATGGCAGATGAAGATAAAAATAGGCCCATGGCTGAGGACTGGTGCGAAGGGTGCTGCTCACACTGAAACACAGCCTCTTTTCTGCTAATGACAGTGACTTGGCTCTTCATTGTGTACAACTCCTTCCTCAGTCACAGGGCCGGTCCCCCACTGCTCAGCCCCCATCCAGAGAATTCAAGGGCAGTTCTCAGTCTTCCCCGATGCTTGCTAAGCCATCCATGATCCCCACGAAGTTGATCTCCCTCAGTGTTCCTGGTGGCTTCTGACTAACAACCATCCTTAACAACTCCCAGGGGTGACAGGTACAGCTATGGTCTAGATATAGCTCCCCAAAGCTCATATATCAACAAGGAGAACCCATAAATCTGCATGATGATTGCAATTGGAGTTGAAATTTTGGAGGAGTTAATTAGGGTTAAATAAAGTCATTAGGATGGGTCACATCATAAGATTATTAATTTCATAAGAGTGTAATAAAAGGCAGTGGGATTGTAGTTATGAGTCGAGGACTTGCTTAGCATGTGAAAGGCCTTACATTCAATCTTCACCAGAGAGAGGGAGGGAGGGAGGGCGGGAGAGAGAGAGAGAGAGAGAGAGAGGAAGAAGAAGAAGAAGGAGGAGGAGGAGGAGGGAGGGAGGGAGAGAGAGGGGGGAAGAGAGCGGGGGGGAGAGAGAGAGAGAGGCGGGAGGGAGGGAGAGAGAGAGGGGGAGAGAGGGGGAAGAAATGGAGGGAGGGAGGGAGAGAGAGAGAGAGGAAGAAGAAGAAGGAGGAGGAGGAGGAGAGGAGGAGGAGGAGGGAGGGAGGGAGAGAGAGGGGGGAAGAGAGCAGGGGGGGAGAGAGAGAGAGAGGAGGGAGGGAGAGAGGGGGGGAGAGAGAAGAGGAGAGGGGGGAAGAGAGAGAGGGAGGGAGGGAGAGAGAGAGAGAGAGAAAGAGAAGAAGGAGGAGGAGGAGGAGGGAGGGAGGGAGAGGGGGGAAGAGAGCAGGAGGGGAGAGAGAGAGGAGGGAGGGAGGGAGAGAGGGGGGGAGAGAGAGGGGGAGAGAGGGGGAAGAGAGGGGGGAGAGAGAGGGGGAGAGAGGGGGAAGAGAGGGAGGGAGGGAGGGAGAGAGAGAGAGAGAGAGAGAGAGAGAGAGAGAGAGAGAGAGAGAGAGAGAGAGAGAGGGAGGCATGATCATTTCTTCCCATGGGTCACACTTTCTCCTCAGGATCTGTTAACCCTGAAGATGCAAGGAGAAAGACCACTGACCCTAATCATCATGACCAAATTAATCAAAGCAAGCAATTGATTAAAGCAAGATTTATTATTTGTGTACACAGACTGCCTCCTCCTAAGGCAGGATTCAAGAGGCCAGCCTTGGACATGAAGAAGGCAAGATTCTTATAGCTCAGGGGTAGGGGGTTTCCAAATGCGGGATTTGGAGGGCAAAATAGATGGGGTGACAGCAGCAGAACATCATAACAAGTTAATAATAACCACCTCCTGAAACAAAGACATGATTGCCAGGTTGTCGTAACAAGGTAATCATAAGAAGTAACCATAACAACCGTTTGAAACAAAGGTAAGGTTGCAAGATGATTATAATAACTTTTTGAAACAAAGACATGGTTCTGTTTCCTGGAACAGGCAGTACAGAACCATTAGTAGTTAGGGTTACAGGTGGGGCATAGTCCAATCCTTGAGAATCAGAAGTTTAGTTATTAACAGAAATGGACCTAGTTTGTCTTTACTATAAGATAGCTTTTAAGCCCAAGATGGAGGCAGGCTGGTTCATTTCCTCCCTGTGGGTTCCACTTTCTTTCCAGGGTCCTACTTCCTCCCTGTGGATCCCACTTCCTTCCCAGGGTTCCACTTCTTCCCTGTGGATCCTACTTTCTCCTTGTGGATTCCACTTCCTTCTTGTGGATCCCACTTCCTCTTCAGAGTTCAATTTCCTCTTTGTGGATCCCACTTCCTCAGAGTCCCACTTCCTCCCTGTGGATCCCACTTCCTCCCTGTGGATTCCATTTCCTCCTTGTGGATCCCACTTCCTCCCTGTGGATCCCACTTCCTCCCTGTGGATTCCATTTCCTCCAGGTGGATCTCACTTCCTCCCTGTGGATCCCATTTCCTCCCTGTGGATCCCATTTCCTCCCTGTGGATCCCATTTCCTCCTTGTGGATCCCATTTCCTCCCTGTGGATCCCACTTCTCCCTGTGGATCCCACTTCCTCCCTGTGGATCCCATTTCCTCCCTGTGGATCCCACTTCCTTCCTAAGGTCCCATTTCCCCCCCAGCGTCCTACTTTCTCTCCAGGGTCTCAGGCCTCCTAGGGAATGAAGCCAAGACCTCTGTAAGGTCAGCATATGCTTTTAACCACTGAGCCACCTTCTCCTGTGGCCTCAGCAATGACCCTTGGGTAGGGAAGGGAGGTAGATCAGTTTGGTCCTGAGTAGACTCCGGCTTCTTCCTGCCCCCTCCTCCCCTCTGTCCCTCCCTATATTTTGTTTTAGGGTAGACAAAAAGGGTGGCATAGACAGATGACCCATAGAGGGAGCAACTCCATAAGGATAGTCAGTCCTTGATGGGGGCATTTAAGGGCAGTTAACTCTCAAGGTGTGTATCTGAGGGCAGGAGCGACAACACTTGTCTTTCTAAAGAATTAGGAGGAGTAGTCTGGGCTAGGCGAGGAGCAGGCCAGCCAGCAGCACCAGCCCCTAGGGAATGCAGAGTAGAGCTGGGGCTGGCCTTTGACTCAAAGGAGAGAATAGAAAGGGATTGCTGTGACTGAAGTGCAGAGCTGCTGACCTGAGACGGGTGGGAGGTGGGCAGGGTTACCTTCCTGATGTGAGAGTTGGAGCTCTGAGCATGTCCCCAGGGGTGCAGTCTACAGACTGTGGCTTCTGAAACTTCCTCTGCAATGGTAATCTGGGAGGCAGAAGCCCTTCATCTAAGGCTGAGCGGCGAGACCTAGAGGCAGCTTGAAGCTGAGAGCTTTTTCTCAAACAGAAATTTTCTAAGCACTCCGCCCTTGCAGCAGAACCCCAGCATTTCGTGTTTTTATGAGGCATGCTGCTTCCAGCTTCTTTGAAGTACAGTGGGAAAATATTTTTTTCTGTCTCTATCTTAGAAAGCTTTTATAAACAAGGATTGTCACTGAGCTCGAGGGCTGAGCTACTGACTCACTTAACGAAGGCTAGACAGAAGCTTGTGCTAATGAAGAGCTACCTTCTAAAAGTAGGTAATTATCAATGTTTGGTTCAACAGCTAAGGGCTCTATCAAAATGGGGGGAGCCATGACACCCGATCTTTGCAAAGCAGTGGGTTCCTTGTGACTCTAATGATGAGGGCAGGGAGCTGTACTGGAGAGATGGCTCAGAAGGTAAGAATCTACCTGAGTTTGGATCCAAGCACCCACATGGAGGAACTGTTGCTGGGATCTGAGGAGCTCTGTTGGCCTCTTCCAGCCTCCTCAGGCACCTGCAATCCATGGCAGACATTCTCCTTCTCCTTCTCCTTCTCCCTCCCCCTCCTCCTCCCCCTCGCCCTCTCCCTCTTCCTCTCTCCCTTTCCCCTTCCTCCTCCCTCCTCTTCCTCTCCCTCTCCCCTCCCCCTCCCTCTCCCCCTCCCTCTCTCCCTCTCTCGCTCTCCCCCTCCCTCTCTCCTCCTCCCCCTTTCCCCTCTTCCTCTCTCCCTCTCCCTCCCCCTCTCCCCTCCCCCTCCCTCTCTCCTCCTCCCCCTTTCCCCTCTCCCTCTCCCTCCCCCTCTCCCCTCCCCCTCCCTCTCCCTCTCCCCTCCCTCTCTCCCTCTCCCTCCCCCTCTCCCCTCCCCCTCCCTCTCCCTCTCCCCTCCCTCTCTCCCTCTCCCTCCCCCTCTCACATCCCTCCCCCCCTTACACACATATACATAAATAGCAATAAAATAAAATCTTAGGAAAGCGATGACTGTAATAGGAGGGGCAGGTTCAATGGCTCAGATGATAAGGATGCTTCCCACCAAGCCTGACCTTGATTCTGATCCCAGAAACTCACATGCCACCAGAGAGAACATTGTCCTCTGACCACCATGAGGACATCTTTCCTGACCCTTCCTACATCTGAGGAGTGCTCTCCCTCTTTCACTTCCCCTCCCTTCCTCCTCCCTCCCTCCCTCCCTCTTTCCCTCCCTTGTCCCCTCTTTCCCTCCCTTCCTCTTTCCCTCCCTCTTTCCCTCCCTCCCTCTTTCCCTCCCTCCCTCTTTTCCTCCCTCCCTCTTTCCCTCCCTCCCTCTTTCCCTCCCTCCCTCTTTCCGTCCCTCCCTCTTTCCCTCCCTCCCTCTTTCCTTCCCTCCCTCTTTCCCTCCCTCCCTCTTTCCTTCCCTCCCTCTTTCCCTCCCTCCCTCTTTCCCTCCTTCCTCCTTTGGTCACCATTACAGCACTTAGTTCTCTTTCTATCCGGTTTTGCTTGGTTTCCTTCTTTATTTGCTGGAACTTCAGAGAACTCTCCCAGGTGCTAAAGACACAGTAGGAGCCTCACAGGCCCACAAGCTCCCCAGAATTCAGAATCTCCTAGACTCTGCAGCCTGGCAAAGAGAAGGTGCCACCAATACTTGTTTTAAACAATTTGCTGTTTTGTGGAAAGCTGTGTACAGGGACTGTATATGAATTGATTAAAAACAGTCTCTGGGCTGTAAATTCTCACAGAAATAGAATATTTGCAAATCAAATAAACAAACCAAAATTTAATAGAAGGCATTTTGGACCTCACAGCAAATCGACCTAGAGCAGAGAATCCTTTTGTAATGAAAATGAACCATTATTGCCTCTTCCTCCTCCTCCTCCTCTTCCTCCTCTTCCTCAGTTCTCTTGAGTTCATGACCCTGGGAAAGTATATTCAAAATGTGTGTAAACAGATTTTCTATACTTTTTAAAGCATTCATATCATCCACTAGATTATCTTTTCCTTTTTTAAGTCATCAAAATAATTTATAATAGTTAAATGCCTCCTATAAATACACATGATATCTTCTGAAGCTAAAAGTAATATGCACTCAACCAGGTTTTAAAATCTATTTTGAACATTAAACATGATAGTAGGAGTAGAAAAAAATATCTTATGAAGTCCTCTATGAAAAGAAATTCTGACAAGTTCCTGATTAGACAGAAACCATTTCATCTCCAACAGAGAATATGCAACGTAACTGTGGCTTCACAGAAAGAATTGGGTAGTGTTCCTTCTGTTTCTATTTTGTGGAACAGTTTGAAGAGTATTGGTGTTAGGTCTTCTTTGAAGGTCTGATAGAACTCTGCACTAAACTCATCTGGTTCTGGGATTTTTGTTTGTTTGTTTGTTTTTTGGTTGGGACACTGTTAGTGGCTGCTTCTATTTCTTTAGGGGTTATGGGACTGTTTAAATGGTTTATCTGATCCTGATCTAATTTTGGTATTTGGTATCTGTCTAGAAAATTGCCCATTACATTCAGAGTTTCCAGCTTTGTTGAATATAGGCTTTTGTAGTAGGATCTCATGATATTTTGAATTTCCTTACTTTCTGTTGTTAACTCCCTTTTCATTTCTGATTTTTTTTTAATTTGGATACTGTCTCTGTGCCCTCTGGTTAATCTGGCTAAGGGTTTGTCTATCTTGTTGATTTTCTCAAAGAACAAGCTCCTAGTTTTGTTGATTCTTTGTATAGTTCTTTTTGTTTCTATTTGGTTGATTTCAGCCCTGAATTTGATGATTTCCTGCCATCTACTCCTCTTGGGTGTATTTGCTTCTTTTTGTTCTAGAGTTTTCAGATGTGCTGTCAAGATGCTAGTGTATTCTTTCTCCAGTTTCTTTTTAGAGGTACTCAAAACTATGAGTTTTCCTCTTAGCACTGCTTTCATTGTAACCCATAAGTTTGGGTATGCTATGCCTTCATTTTCATTAAATTCTAAAAGATCTTTAGTTTCTTTCTTTATTTCTTCCTGACCAAGTTATCATTGAGTAGGGCATTGTTCAGCTTCCATGTGTATGTGGGCTTTCTGTTGTTTTTATTGCTATTGAAGACCAGTCTTAGTCCATGGTGGTCTGATAGGAGGCATGGGATTATTTCAATCTTCTTGTATCTGTTGAGGCCTGTTTTGTGATGAATTATATGGTCAGTTTTGGAGAAGGTACCATGATGTGCTGAGAAAAAGGTATATTCTTTTGTTTTAGGATGAAATGTTCCATAGATATCTGTCAAATCCTTTTGGTTCATAACTTCTGTTAGTTTCACTGTGTCTCTGTTTAGTTTGTCTTTCCATGATCTGTCCATTGCCGAGAGTGGGGTGTTGAAGTCTCCCACTATTATTGTATGAGGTGCAATGTGTGCTTTGAGCTTTGTGGGGCTGGATTTGTGGAAAGATATTGTATAAATTTGGTTTTGTCATGGAATATCTTGGTTTCTCCATCTATGTTGATTGAGAATTTTGCTGGGTATAGTAGCCAGGGCTGGCATTTGTGTTCTCTTAGGGTCTGTATGACATCTTCTAGCTTTCATAGTCTCTGGTGTAATTCTGATAGGCCTGCCTTTAAATGTTACTTGCCCTTTTTTCTCTTACTGCTTTTAATATTCTTTCTTTGTTTAGTGCATTTGGTGTTTTGACTATTATGTGATTGGAGGAATTTTTTTCTGGTCCAATCTATTTGGAGTTCTGTAGGCCTCTTGTATGTTTATGGGCATCTCTTTCCTTAGTTTAGAGAAGTTTTCTTCTATAATTTTGTTGAAGATATTTATTGGCCCTTTAAGTTGGGAATCTTCACTCTCTTCTATAACTACTATCCTTAGGTTTGGTCTTCTCATTGTGTCTGAATTTCCTGGATGTTTTTGGTTAGGAGCTTTTTGCCTTTTGTGTTTTCTTTGACTGTTGTGTCAATGTTTTCTTTTTTTTTTAATTTTATTTTCTAAGTTTTTTTTTTATTTACATTCCAAATCATTTCCCCTTTCCCGTTTCCTCCCTCTCCGAAAGTCCCATAAGCCCCCTTCCCTCCCTCTTTTCCCCATTCAGCCCCCTCTCGCTTCTCTGTCCTGGCGTTCCCCTAGGACCAGGGGTCTCTCCTTCCATCTTCTTAGAAATCTATTGATATGCGGATTGTGTCTAGGGTATTCCGAGATTCTGGGTTAATATCCCCTTATCAGTGACTGCATACCATGTGTGTTCTTTTGTGATTGGGTTACCTCACTAAGGATGATATTTTCAAGTTCTGACCATTTGCCTAGGAATTTCGTGAATTCATTGTTTTTAATTGCAGAGTAGTATTTGTGTCAATGTTTTCTATGGTATCTTCTGCACTTGAAATTCTCTCTTCTATCTCATGTATTCTGTTGGTGATGCTTGCATCTATGACTCCTGATCTCTTTCCTAGGTTTTCTAGCTCCAGGATTGTCTCACTTTGTGATTTCTTTATTGTTTCCAATTCCATTTTTAGATCCTGGATGGTTTTGTTCATTTCCTTTGCCTGTTTGATTGTGTTTTCCTGAAATTCTTTAAGGGATTTTTATGTTTCCTCTTAAGGTCTTCAAGCTGTTTACCTATGTTATCCTGTATTTCTTTAAGGGAGTTATTTATGTCCTTCTTAAAGTCCTCTATCATCACCTTGAGATGTGATTATAAATCAGAGTCTTGCTTTTCTGGTATACTGGGGTATCCAGGGCTCACTGTGGTGGGAGAACTGGGTTCTGATGATGCCAAGTAGCCTTGGTTTCTGTTGCTTATGTTCTTGCCCTTGCCTCTCGCCATCTGGTTGTTTCTGATGTTAGCTGGTCTTGCTGTCTCTGACTGGGGCTTGTCTCTCCTGCAAGCCTGTGTGTCAGTACTCCTGGGAGACCAGTTATCTCCAGGAGGAATTTGGTTATGGAGAGCTGTGGCACAGGGTCAGCTCTGGGGTGCAGACAGAAACTGAAAGGATCCTGTCCTCAGCTATTCCTTGGTTCCTGTGTCCTGATGGCTCTGGACGGGTTCCTCTTGGGCCAGGAATTTGAGCAGAAGTGGTGGTCTTACCTGTGCTCACAGGTGTATCAGCACTCCTGGGAGACCAGCTCTTTCCTGACTGTATTTGGGTATGGAGCACTGTGGCGCAGGATCAGCTCCCGGAGCAAATGGAAACCAGAATTATCCTGTTCCAGGCTTCTCCTCAGTTCCTGTGTCCTGAGGGCTCTGGAGTGCTCCTCGGAGCAGAAGTGGTCTTACCTGTGTTCACAGGCCTGTCAGCACTCCTGGGAGACCAGCTCTCTCCCAGCAGTATGTAAGTATCTAGATTATCTTTTCTTAAGCACTGACTTATATGTAAGTATGTATGTATGTAAGTATGTATGTATGTATGTATGTAAGTATGTATGTATGTAAGTATGTATGTATGTATGTATGTGAGGTTGCTCTTTCACGTGTGTGGAGGTCAGAGAATAACTTTATGGGTTCGTTTTCTCTTCCCACCTTGTGGGTTCTGGGGATCCAACTCATGTTGTCAGGCTTGGCAGCAAGGGCCTTTACTCAGTGAACCATCTCAGCCTTCCTTGTTGGGTTCTTTATAAACAGACTTTTCTTATTTTTATTTATGTATGTCTACATAAGTGTCTACACGTGTGTGAACAGATGCCATGCATGTACAGATGACATCTAATTTTTAAAGAAACAAGAAACTGGAGAAAATGATGGCCTCATGGGAATCCTGGAAAAGATCAGGCTCAGAGTGTCACGGGCTTGGCAGCAATGAAGACGTTCCAGAAAAACAGTGTCCCTTGCTATGGCCATCAGTCTACTGAAACAAGGCACAGACCTCAAGAAACTGGTATTTCCCCCAGGAATCTCACACCAGGAGAAGAGAAAGCTTGAAGCCTGGATCAGCCAGAGGGAAACTTCTCTGTGGAGAGGAGGTTGGCTTTCTAGACCTCCTTAAGTGGAGACAATGGGGATTAGTAATGGGAACCACACCTACTCATCCTAGGATGCTTATCTATGCATCACTCTGGCCCCCTCCTTAAATCCTAACTCCACTTCAGAACATAAGGGGCTGTGCTGAATAGTTTTTAGTCAATTTGATACAAGCTAGAGTCACCTGAGAGAAGGAACCCTTAGTTAAGAAAATGTCTCCATAAGACATTTATGTCTCCATAAGACATCTGTAGAGAGGCCTGTAGGGCATTTTCTTAATTAGTTATTGATGGGGGAGGCCCAGCCCATTGTGGGTGATGCCATGCCTAGAGGGGAGGGTCTTGTGTTCTATAAGAGAACAGGCTGAGCAAGTCATAGGGACCAAGCCAGTAAGCAGCACCCCTCCGTGGCCTCCGTATCAGCTCCTGCCTCCAGGGTCATGCCCCGTGTGAGTTCCTGTCCTGACTTCCTTCAGTGATGAACTGTGATATATGAGCATAAGTCAAACAAACCGTTTGCTCCCCAACTTGCTTTGGTCACGGTGCTTCATCACCGCAATAGCAACCTTTGCTAGGACAGGGCGGGGTCTCTTTGTCTTTCTTTTTAATACAGGAACATTGAATAAATCTTTTTTTTTCCTGCTGTTTTTCGCTACATTTCAGTTGTTTTAATGGGTTTATTGAGGACAGATGACCAAACCTGACTTGCTGTGCACAGATTATGACCCTAAACCAAGTCCACTAACAATAGAGGGCCCAGCAGGTCAGGTAGTTTCTACAGGACAGAAGGATAGGAGACCACACAATGGAAGAGCAGGGGTACTTGACATCTGACTATTTTGATGGCTGCCTTTTTGACAGAAAGGATGCTTTATCTTGGCCAACTCAGAACAACCACGTGTTCCTTTTTTTTCTTCTTCTTCATAACTAGCTAACGTGAGCAAAGACATTCTCCCCTCTCTATCTGGGAAGCTCATTCTAAGAAGTAAATGGACCACCAGGTAGAGAGATGGGGCTCTGAGAGTCAGAGGAGGAGTTGGCAATACCTGTAGCAGGCAGTGGGGATGTGGTGAGGATTTCAGTGCCTCTCAACCTTCCTAATACTGTGATCCTTTCATATAGTTCATGTTGTGGTGACTACCCCAACCATAAAATTATTTCTGTTGCTACTTCATAACTGTTCTGCTACTGTTGTGAATTGAAATGAAAATATCTACCATTTAACTCCAGTGAAAAGGTCATTCAACCCTCAAAGCAAGTCTGTAGAGAGTCTTTTGGGGGTATAAACATTGGTGGCCAACAACATTTGATTCATTTACACAGACATAACATTTTTTTCCTCAATACTATGCAAGTCCTCTCAAGTCTAGCGGTCATTAGACTCTAGCAAAAGAGTCATCTGTTGATGGAGGGACCCAAGGCTTTCATCTGTGGATGCCATCGCCTGCTTGTCTAAAAGTCTCCAGTCAGATGGTGTGTCTGGACAGCTTTGCAGCCCCAGCAGGAAGATGGCAGTCAGTCTTTGACTGGCCTATGGCAGCAGCACTGCATTCCTTTCCTCATAGAGATAAGCCTGTGAAATAGTCACAGCAGGGATGTAGAACCCTGGCAAGGGGATGTCTGGACGTGTGTGTGTGTGTGTGTGTGTGTGTGTGTGTATAATATTTAAATATAGTCTAAAATAAATATATAAATATATATTTATATATAATTTTATATATACATAAAATATATAAATATATAATATATAAATGAATATAGAATGTTTATGCATTTACTAAATTATATATATTTTTTCTCTTTTACACCAAAAGAAGAGAGGAGGTAATCACTGTTAGTCAATCTTTGGTCAATATAATGAAATTCACCTATGTGGAGAAAAAAATTTGGTTTTGGCTTACAGTTTTGAAATCTCAAGTCTAAATTCAAGTAGACCCATATATGGGGCCTCAAGAGTTTGAAGGTGGTGAACCACCACTGTAGGAACATATTTAAAAGATCATTTATGTTATAGCCAGGATACTCCACACTCCCCTTTAAGGCACACCTCCAGTGACCTGAAAACCTCCCATGAGATTCCACCTTCTAAAAGCCCCCCACTCCCCAGTAGCACCACCCTGGCAACTGAGCCTTTAGTATGTAGGTCTTTGGGAAACTTTCAGCATCTAAACTGTAGCAAGGTCCCTTTAGAATTTTACTCAGAGCCGTAGAGGGAGAAGATACAAAGCAATGGTGGATCCTTTAACATTCAATTGGTCTTGTTTGGCTCTTCAGGTGGCATTGATAAAAGCATCTTAAAGTCCCTTGGGACTAGCAGTTCACTTCAAGTGTGGAGCAGTCCCTCTGTAGGAAGAGATTTTCAGATACTATCAGAAAGGGTTAAAACATATCATCTCCAAATATGTCACTTTAGCAAATTGATTATGTTGAGCTAAAAATAAATGTAAAACTAGCCAGTGCAGAAAAGACTCTATTTTCTCCATAACTACCTCTAGTGAAATATGAAATTCCTTTTTTGTAAAGAAAATTTCCATTAGAGAAATAACAAAAATTAGAATGTTACCAGAGGATAATTTTTATCTGTATAATAAGACAATATTGATTATATATGTTATCCCATAATTTGTCTCTATTGCCCTTTAGAAATCTACAAGCTCTGTTCTTTACAGCACATTTTATAAGCTTCACTCTTCAGCTCCTTTCTTGAGTTGTACACACACACACACACACACACACACACACACAGAGAGAGAGAGAGAGAGAGAGAGAGAGAGAGAGAGAGAGAGACAGAGACAGAGACAGAGACAGAGACAGAGACAGAGAGAGTGAAAAAGACACACAAAGAGACTTACTTTTTACACTTACTTACTTATTTAATGTGGAGTGTTTGTGTGTATACACATATGCCACCATGTGAAATCTCACCATGTAGAAATATTGGTGCCAGTGATCTTTGACCTACACAACTGTGAGTTAAGTAAACCTCTTTCCTTTATAAGGCATCTAGACTCAGGCATTTTGTTGTAGCAACAGAAAACAGACCAACCAAGGAAACTAAAGAGGTAGATGGAACAATTTTTTGGCCTTATACTATCCCATCTGGAGCACAGATATTCTACACATAGGACTGTTGGGGAACAGAAAGGGGAACTCAGCATGCCTTAGGACAGATGAAGAAGTGCTAGGCTTCTTGGTGAAGAAAGCCACAGTTACCCTGTTTGTCCTTTGTTAACAGTGTACGTATAGTGATAAACAGTGAATAAACAACTCTTTGAATTAAAGAAAAGGAGGCTACTGCCTTGTAAATAAACTCTGCCCCTATAACTTGTTTGAAGCGTAAGTTCACTGAATACCATCAAATACCATTACATCAGAGACACATTAGTGTGAATGACCTCACCGCATTGAGTGACATGCTATGCCATTCAATAATGACAATAATGAGCTTTGGACAGTAATGTTCTTTTGAACTTGTTACTCACAGTCTCAATCGTTTATTCTGTAAAGATGACTGTTGAGGAAGTGGCTTGTAAAATGCCTGAAAATGTAAGAACCAGCCCTTGAGGGAGCCATGAACCAATCCCAGCAACCCTTAGCTGGTCCAGGACAGACTCTGACCTGTTTCCAGCCCTGGCCACAGAAGAATCCCACAAGGCAAGGTCTGTTCCCATGGAGAGATGCTCAGAGGTAAGACAGGAAGGATAGCAGTCCCAGGAGCTGCATGAGTTTCAACCAAAAAGAACCAAAAAAAGCTAATTTAAGCCTTGCATTTTTGAGTGTCTCCTGAACTAGGATGTCCAGACTAAGACAACATACAAAGTCAAAACTGAGCAGGGCCACCCAGTTAGTCAGCTCTTTGAAGCTCTTGTGAAGTTCAGACAGAGATCAGGTAGCTATTTAAATGCAAATGTTTCATAGAACCCGGAGAAAGTGACACATCTCCAGAAAACACTACCGGCTCACCTTTGAGCAGCCTCTGTTCATAATAAATTGTTATTTTTCCAATCTCTGAAAAGCCCTTTGTTACGTGAGGTGCAGTTGGGGTGATTTACCTGGGGTAGGAGAGGATCTGAGGGAAGTTTTGGGCTCCTGGAGGGCAATGCTGGCATGAGTGCCCTGTGCTTGCAATTAGCACCCACCAGGCAGCACTTGGGCTGAGAAACTCCTGGAGGTTTCTCTGCATCCATGTCACTTCTCTGGTCACAGTGCAGAGGACAATAAACTTACACAGGCACTCCCACCAGTGGGAGGCTCAGCTTCTCTGACCTCACTGATTTATCCATCCACAACCTCTGACTCTGAGGCCACAGATTACCCAGAAGATTCCCCAGATTAAGAGAACACTGCATTTCAAAGCCCTGAGAACCCACAGAAAACTCGAAGAAGCATCTGACTGATTCAAAGTGGATTGTGTCGGCAAACGAGCAAAGCCACCTAGCACAGTTCACCCACTTGGATGGGGTCATCGGACCCAAGCAAGTGTGATGGGTTGAGATCCTAGAGTCTGTTCCAGTGCTGTAGCTTGGATTGAAATGTTCTCCAAAGGACTGTGTGTTAAAGTCTTGGTCCCAACTTGGCATTGTTGACTTTGGATGGGATTGCTAGGACAAAAGGCTTATGGGAGGTTTTAGACTGTTGGGAGCTTGTGTCCTTAAAGGAAAGAATAGAACCCCACTACCATGTTTTTTTCCTCCTAGGGTGTGGAGAGCAGCTTCTTCCATTATGCAATACATTCTCTGTAAGAGTCTGAGAATCACTGAAGGCAGAACCTAGACTCAGGTAGTGTGCCAAAACAATGAGCATTTATTCTGAAGAAACATCCAGCATGCAGGAGTCAACCATTCTCTAAAATGGTGACCCCAGACAAAGGTACGTAGACCTTCTTATAGGGAACAGGAGGGAACTCTCCAGAAGGATTAGGTAATCTAGAATTTCATTGGTGGGTGTTAGTGGTCTACATTCCTATGTCATGAACATTCAATCATGTGATAAAATAGGGCTGCCCAGCACAGATGGTCCATTCTCAGATGTTTTCCCATTTTTGTGGTTATCCCCACTTAGTTCTTTGGGAGGGGGATTTATGATTTTGTCTGTTCCTAGAGCTAGTGTCTTATGACCTGGATTCCGGGACTTATGGTCTATTCCTGAAGATGGTGACTTATGGTCTTTTTTTTCTCTTAAATCAGGGCTGGTCTTTAAATGGAGACAAATCGGGTTTATATTGTCCTTTCACCTCATGGTATGTATTGCCTCACCACAGAACCAAAAGCAAAGGGCCAACAGAGCTTATGCCGAGACCTTCGGTGCTGTGAGCCATCCTCCTCCTTTCCTCTTTGCTGGTTATGAAGGGTGTGGGGTGATTTGTAACAGCAACAGGAATGCAACAAAACAGCATGTGGTCAATATTAGTGTAGAGGTTCCCAGATTCATTAGCACTGGCATGCTTCTTAAAGTATTTTATTGATTTGCATGGGACAGGCATATGGAGGTCAGAGAACAACTTGTAGGAGTTCTCCACACTAAAACACACGCGCTACCTCATGACTAGGACACAAAAAATTCTTGTTGGACCAGAAAGAGGATTCAGTGAATATATTCTGCTATGTTGTGCTATGTTGCTACCCCACCTAAGCTCAGGAAATAGACCGCACTACCAGCCCCTACCTAGAGAATATTGGATCCAGGGATAAAGACACAGACACACAGTTATTTAATTTCAATTTGCCTTATTGGTTCAATTCCTGGACATTATTAATCTCCTGTGGCTAGTGTATCTTCCCCAATACTCTTAGCTGAGCACCCTAAATCTGTCTTCAACTTTAGTTGCTTAGTTACCTTCAGTCCCAGCTCAACGTCCCCAACCTCCTGAAATATCACATGGCCAGTCACCTTTTGTCCCTCCAAAGCATCTTGAAAATCCCTGCATCTGCTAGCTTGCCTGTGGAGGCCGAGACGTCCCGCCTATTCCTCCCACCCAGCAATTGGCCCATGGCATCTTTACTGATAGATCAAGAACCAAATTAGGGAACAGGACTTTAGCATCAGAACCACCCTGACACTGCTACAAGAGCATGAGGAGATGAATTTTGATTCCTAGCACCCATGTGCTGGTTCAAATAAGAATGGCCCCAATAAATCTCATATATTTGAATGTGTAGTCAACAAGGAGTGGTGTTTGAAGGGATTAGAAGGATTGGGAGGTATGCCCTTGTTGGAAGAAGTGTATCACTGGGGATGGACTTTGAGGTTTCAAAAACCCAAGCCAGGCCGGGTAGTGTGGCGCACACCTTTGATCCCAGCACTTGGGAGCAGAGGCAGACGTATTTCTGAGTTCAAGGCCAGCCTGGTCTACAGAGTGAGTTCCAGGACAGCCAGGGCTACACAGAAAAACCCTGTCTCGAAAAATCAAAACCAACCAAACAAACAAACAAACCATGCCAGGTCCAGTCTCTCTGCCTGGGATCAGGATGTAAAGCTCTCAGCTACTGCTCCAGCACCTGCCAGCATCTGCCATGCTCCCTGCCATGGTGATAATGGACTAAACTTTTGAAACTATAAGCAAGCCCCAATTTAATGCTAAAAAAAAGAGAGAGAGAATTGCCTTGGTCATGGTGTCTCTTCACAGCAATAGAACCATGACTAAGACAACCTACTTAAAAGCCAGACACGGTGCTGTTCACTTGAACCTCAACAACAGGGTGGTGGAGAAAATTTCCCACAGCTTATAGACTGGCCAACCTAAATGAATTTATGGGCTCCAGGTTTAGTTAGAGACTCTGTCTCAAAAAATAATAATGTAGAGACTATCAAGGACGACACCCAATGCACAAGAATACATGCACACAAGTATACAGATGCACACATTCACACAAATGCACTCATATGCCACAGATAAATGCACAGATAGGAAAAATACTCAAGAACTGTGGTGGATATGTTAAACTTATATTTATATGTGAAAATGTCATAATGAAACCCATACAATAGACCCATGTTAATAAAATGTAGAGCAATGAGAAAATACTCAGAAATTCACTAAACATCAGAATTTCTAAATAAGTGCCACAAGGTTACAGAATACAAGATTGACATACAAAACCCAACTGCACCCCTATACACTTCTGTCTTAGTTAGAGTTTTATTGCTGTGAAGAGACACCATGACCACGGCAACTCTTACAAAAGAAAACATTTAATTGAGGCTGGCTTACAGATTCAGAGATTTATGAAGGGAGTGGTTCTGATGCCAAGGTTCTGTTCCCCATTTGGTTCTTGATCTGTCAGAAAAGAAAGCCATGGGCCAATTGCTGGGCAGAAGGGATAGGCGGGACTTCTGGGTCCCTGGGGGAGAGAGGCAGGTACAAGGAAGGAGAAGAAGTTCACCATGCTTTGGAGAGAGGAGAACCAGGCAACCATGTGAGATCTCAAAATGGGGTGGCCACACAGGCTGCTCCTATTGGTGGGTGGTCAGGGGAGTTTAGCAGCTGAAGTTTAGGGCAGGTGGGAGAGACAGAGATAAAAAAAAATTTGGTAACGGCACATTTTCCAGGTGGACAATAGCAGTGCCCAGTAATTGTGCCAAGAAAGTAAGTTGAAAATGAACAACTATGTGTCTGAATCTTTTATCCGAGGATTCAAGGGAAGCTGGGGGGGGGGGGGTTGGTAGCGTTGTCACTTCCCGGAGCAAAGGCAGGTAGAGCAGAACTACACACTATAGTTTAGTTCGATATCATGATGGGACATATGGCAGCATCCAGACAGGCATGGTACCGGAGAGGAAGCTGAGAGTTCCACATCTTGATCTGCAGGCAGCAGAAGCAGACTGTGTGCCACAGTAGGCACAGCTTGAGCATAGGAAACTGAAATGGAAATTTCTGTTTTCTTTAGAAATTCCATTGTGTCATATGATGTCTTGCTGGAATAGACAGGTGAAAGGATGCTTTGATGAAGCAGACACGTGAGAGAATACATAATGCTTAGAAAGATTTAAATATGACTCCACAGACAGTAGGAGGAGGCTCCGGCATTGGTTCCCCTTGCTCTGCCTCGCTAGACTTCACTGAGGATGTTCTTGTGTTGGTTCACCTTACGTGGCATTGTTGAGCTTTACTTTTCATGACTTCATAAAGAGTAACTCGCCAAAGGACGTCTCATGATATTCTGGAGGCTTCTTGCTGCTTCTGCTGACTCGGGCTTATAGGTGGAGCCTCGCAGTTTCTTCTGGATAGAACTGTCATTGCTGATTTGTGAGTAGTGGATGTCAAGTGGACTGCACAGCAGATCCTGATTCATGTTAGTGTTTTGCTAGAGGACTGGACTGCTGATATTCTGACAAGGAAGAATGAAATCACCCCGAAGAACTATTTCTAAACAGAACTACACCCCCCCTTTGTCCTATTAACCTTTCTTTTCCAATACCTCTGGTGGGTGTTGGGCTAGAAGAGAAGTTGAAGCATTTACGAACCCTTATTAAAGTAGATTTTGAAAAATCTAAGCCTACAGGAGACCTCAATGCCCACCCCAACAATGACACACTCCTTCCAACAAGGCCACACCTACTCCAACAAGGCCACACCTCCTAATAGTGTCACTCCCTAGTGGCCAAACATTCAAACATGTGAGTCTAAGGGGGCCATACCTATTCAAACCACCACAGCTTGCAATCCAAAAATAAAGTTAAGAAAGCAATTATACTTATATTATAAGAGAAAGAATGTTCTTTGGAAGCTCAATAATTGATTCTATGAAGCTGTAGTACCAGGGTCTGAGGAATTGCTGTGACAGGCCTAACCATGCCTTATTGGAGGAGTGCAGACTGTGGGACTTTGGATTAGAAAAATAGTTGAATACTCATGCAGGGCTTAATGGGCCTTCCTAGTAGTAGCACAGAAGACAGCAATGCTGAGAGCAATATGGACAATGGATGCCCAGCTCAAGAAGTTTTAGAGGGGAACGATATTAGCAACTGGCCTAGAGACCATTCTGATGATTTTGGCAAAGAATGTGGTTGGTTTTTGTCTGCTCTTGTTCTAAGAATCTGCGGGAGGCTGAATTGAAGTGTTTTGGACTAACATCATTGGCAGAGGTTTCACAACAGCCATTGACTGAGCCTCACGGTTATTATCACTCTTGGACAGGTCTACAGTTTAAAAAGCAAGGAAGGTTAAAAAAAGAAAAGACACACAAAATGTTCAGTTTGAGGAGAAAAAGAGCACCAGGAACTTTAGTGTTGGTTCCTTGGTTTGTGCCAAAAGCCATGAGGGGAAATGGAATAAAGGGAGTGGTACCCTCGGAGTGATACCCCACCCTGCTAACCCTGCAATGTAGCGAAAAGCAGGTCTAAGGCATTATTTGTTCCTGAAGAACAACAACAACAAAGGAAATCTTAAGCGAACCTAATTCTAGGATGGGACCCAGACTCCATCTTAAGCAAACAGAACTTGGCAGCTTTGGCCTTGTGGCTCTGGAATCAAGAGTCCAGAGGATGTGGGGGTCAAGGGGTTGTGGGATTTTCCTTTGCAGATGAGGAAAGCCATGTGTGTGGCAGGGAAGTCCCTGCATAGAGTCCTGGAAAGGCCATTGTGTGAAAGTGAAAAGCCTGGATTGCCTTGAAGACCACAAGGTGTTAGAGATTCCAGAGTCATGGGATAGCTGCTGAAGGAGCTCCATGCTGTGGGTGGGGGTTGTGGTGGTTTGAATAGGTTTGGCTCCCACAGATTCATGTGTTTGAATGCTTGGCCACAGTGAGTGGCACTCTTAGGAGGTGAGGCCTCATTGGAGGAGGTGTGGCCTTGATAAAGTATGTCACATGGGGGCGGGCCTTTGAGGTCTTCTGTGTTACATCCAGTGTGAAATAAACCCAGTCTCCTTCTGCTACCTTCAGTTCAAGATGTAGAACTCTTGGCTTCTCCATTACCACATCTGCCTTCCTGCTGCCATGCTTCCCATCATGATGATAATAAACTAAACTTCTGTGACTGTAAGCCAGCCCTAGTTAAATGTTTTGTTTTATAACAAGTGCCATGTCATAGTTTCTCTTTACAGCAAGGGAAACACTAAATTATGGTGAAACCAAGCCAAGAGAAAATACTGTTTTGCAGTCAGCAAAGCTGAAAGGACAGATCTATAAAGGTCCTTTCACATCTGCCATAGAGATACAGGATTTGGAATTTGCCCTGTTAGGGTTTAGTCTTGCTTTGGTTCAATATTGCCTCCTTTTCCTCTTTTAGAATAATAATGTATATTTTGTGCCATTCTGTGTTGGAAGCATGTAATTTGCTTTTTGATTTTACAGGGGGTTAAAGAATTACGAGATTGTGTTGAATCTCAGAAGAGACTTTGGACTTTTAAACAGAGTTGAGATTGAAGGACTATGGACTTCTGAAGTTGGATTTTTCCTTATGTTTTCAAGTCATAGAAGTGGGGGCCAGGAAGTTGAATATGGTGGTTTGAATGAGAATGGCCCACATAGGCTTGCATACTTGAATGCTTGGTCAGTAGTTAGTGGAGTTGTTTGGAAAGGATTAAGGGATGTGGCCTTATTGAAGGAGTTATTGGAGGTGTGTCACAGGGGTGGACTTTGAGGTTTCAAAATCCCATGATTAAACCAGTCTCTTTCATTCTTCCTATAACTTAATAAGGTATAAATTCTCAGTGCCTGCTACAATACCATGTCTGCCTACTGCTGTGTTCCTTCTCAACGAGGACAATGGACTCACCCTCTGAGGCTGTGAGCAAGTCCCAGTTAAATCCTTTCTTTTATAAGTTGCATTAGTCAGAGTGTCTCTTCACTGCAAAAGAAAAGGAATTAAGACAGAAGTAAACTTATAGTAGTTTGAGAGGGGAAAATGCACAAATTAGTTACCTGCAAGAGGGACGATGTGAAGAATAAGGTGATTCCCGAAAGTCCCCTGAGACCAAGAAGTTACATAGCCTCTCCATTTGGGAGAATAGGGCAGGATGGAGGCAACATGGGAGTAGCTTATTTTAGGGAAGCGCTCATGGCTGTCAGAAGGATGAGCAATGGTAAGGTGTGAAAAAAAATCTGTGTCGATGTGGTTCATAGTACAGCCTATGCAGTTCATCTTTCCTGAGTGATTTGATTCCTAAGAAGAGACTCATGACAATTGTGTTCATTTTTGGAGGCTCTATCTTCAGGCAGATGAGGGAACCTCAGAGGAAGCTCCGTGCTGCCCTTTAGGGAAACATAAGGAAGAGGTAGAAGATGGGGGAGTCAGGAAGAGCTCGCTTCTGAAGCACAAAGTACTCACTGTGATGAAGGGATAGATATTGGCACACTGTTTTCTTAGCTCCCTGATAGCAAGAAATAGGAATAAGTTTAAAGAAATATAAGACTTAGATACTAAAACTGACAAATCTTGCTGGGAAAAAAATTAAAGACTGAATAAGTGAACATGGCTTGTGATGATGGGTTGGAAGATCCTTTTTCAAGGAGGGGAGAAGCACTTTAGATCAGTGTCAGGTGGCTCAGTCCAGCAGAGCTGGAAACGAAGTGGGGACTTCTCTCATGCTGCAGAGAGTCATCAGAAGTAGGAGCTAGGATAACAGCCTTTGAAGAGCTGTGTTAGAAACCTACTTCTGTTAGCCTGGCCCCAACTCCTGACAGTTCCACAGCCTCCTAAAGTCACCACCTGCTGGGGAAATGTGTTCACAATATTAGCCTCTGGGTTGTGGTTCAGTTCCAAGCCATAACATTCCGGGACACCAAAGGCTCAAGGCATGCTCGTGATACAAAACACATTTAGTCCAACTTCAAGATTCCTCAAAGACTTTCAACAGTGCCAACACTGCTCAAAATCCCCACTCTCCTCTGAGACTCAAGCAAATTCTTCACTGTGAACCCTTGTGTATTAGTCAGGGTTCTCTAGAGTAGCAGAACTTATAGAATGAATATACATAACATAATAGAATCATGTACAGGCTAAAGTCCAACTAATCCAACAATGGTGGACTAGGAACAGAATGGCCAGGAATCCAGAAATTCTTCAGCCCATAGGTTGGATGTCTCAGTGGTCTTCAGTAGACACTGGAATCCAAGGAATTGGCTCTAATGCCAGAGAAGGGATGGACTTTCTGGGAAGACTCCTTCTATAGGCTTCCAGCAGAAGGTATGGCCCAGATTAAAGTTGCATCTTCCAGTCTCAAGATATGGATCAAAAGATTGTGTCCTCCTACTTCAGAGGTTCGGACTAGAAGTAGATTCACCCACTTCAAACCAAGCAAAAATAATCTCTCACAGGTGTGCCCTCTGTTTCTGGATTGTAGTTCATTTCAGATGTAGTCAAGTTGACAACCAAAAATAGCCCTCATACTTGGTAAAATACTCAAGCAAGTTACACATTTCTAATACAGTGACACATAGTTCGGACCCCTCCTCTAGCACCCCTCCTCAAGAAAAGACTGGACCAAAGCACAACCAAAATCTAGCAGAAAAAACATTAACTCTGATAGCTCCATATCTGGCATCCAGGGTGTAGGGTAGTGTAGGGTGGTGTAGAGTGGTGTAGGGTGATGTAGGGTGATGTGGGGTGGTGTAGGGTGATATAGGGTGGTATAGGGTGGTATAGGGTGGTGTAGGGTGGTGTAGAGTGATGTAGGGTGGTTTAGGGTGGTGTAGGGTGATGTAGGGTGGTGTAGGGTGGTGTAGGAAGGTGTAGGGTGGTGTAGGGTGATGTAGGGTGGTTTAGGGTGGTGTAGGGTGATGTAGGGTGATGTAGGGTGGTGTAGGGTGATATAGGGTGGTATAGGGTGGTATAGGGTGGTGTAGGGTGGTGTAGAGTGATGTAGGGTGGTTTAGGGTGGTGTAGGGTGATGTAGGGTGGTGTAGGGTGGTGTAGGAAGGTGTAGGGTGGTGTAGGGTGATGTAGGGTGGTTTAGGGTGGTGTAGGGTGATGTAGGGTGATGTAGGGTGGTGTAGGGTGGTGTAGAGTGATGTAGGGTGATGTAGGGTGGTGTAGGGTGATGTAGGGTGGTGTAGGGTGGTGTAGAGTGATGTAGGGTGATGTAGGGTGGTATAAGGTGATATAGAGTGGTGTAGGGTGGTATAGGGTGGTGTAGGGTGATGTAGGGTGGTGTAGGGTGGTATAAGGTGATATAGAGTAGTGTAGGGTGGTATAGGGTAATGTAGGGTGGTGTAGGGTGATATAGGGTGGTGTAGGGTGGTGTAGGGTGATATAGGGTGGTGTAGGGTGCTGTAGGGTGGTATAGGGTGGTGTAGGTGATATAGGGTGGTGTAGGGTGATGTAGGATGGTATAGGGTGGTGTAGGTGATATAGGTGGTGTAGGGTGGTGTAGGGTGGTGTAGGGTGGTGTAGGGTGATGTAGGGTGGTGTAGGGTGGTATAGGGTGATGTAGGGAGGTGTAGGGTGGTGTAGGGTGGTGTAGGATGATGTAGGGTGGTATAGGGTGATATAGGATGGTGTAGGATGATATAGGGTGGTGTAGGGTGGTGTAGGGTGATATAGGGTGATGTAGGGTGATGTAGGATGGCATCATATGAGCTCCAGTGAGCTTGGTGAGGTCCCTCTGTATGTCATGCTCATGGGCTCTGCCTTTGGGCTGCCTCCATACCTGCAGCTTTCCTGGGCATGCTTCTAATATCTCCAACATTCTGTGGTCTCCACTGTGACACAAGTTTCACCTTAGCTTTGCAGAAACTCCACTTAGCTGCAAGAAACCTTGGGAGTTTGTCACAGCTTAGCTCTCTCATACTTTTTGTAAGTTTCCTTCTTTCTTTTCTTAAGCTTCATTTATTTTATTTTGAACGTATGAGTGTTTTGCCCGCCTGCATGTATGTACACTACCTGTGTACCTGGTGCCTGTGAAGGTCAGCAGAGAGCATTTTATCTCTTGGAACTGGAATTATAGATGGTTGTATGCCATTATATGGGTTCTCTGAGTAGCCAGTGATCTTAACCACTGAGACATCTATCCAGAGCCCCCTGTGTAGACCTTTTTTAACCCCCAACCCCAAGCTGTTGTCTACTCTTATTATTTTTCCTTTTCCAGGATCATTGACTATTACTTGACAATATTTTAATATTAAAGACTGCTGGGGGGCCAACCCTGGCAATTCTTTCTTGGTTCTCTCTCGAGGTAAGCTGAGGATGAAGAGCGTTGCTGGGGGGCGGGGGGCAACACTTGGTCTTGTGAGATATTTACAGTTGCCTTTTTTATAGTAAAACGTTTATCTGTCTTAAGTCTGTGTTACTTTGCAGGAGTAGCTGACTTGCCTGAATTCCTCTGAGGCCAGAAACTGCAGTCTCTGGCCTTTAGCACCTCAAAGTAAACAGTGGGGGTGGGGTGGGGGGAAATAAGTAAAAGGATTTATTGCTGGTACTCCTTTCTCTGGTGAATCAGGAGAAGCCTCTCTGGCTACCTGGTTAACTCTTTGTGAAGCAGAGAGGAAGGAAAGGAAAAGAATTAAGATGCTTTATACTTGCAAATATGCACAGACACATATACATTCAAATACACACCCACACTCTGGCCAGGCCCTACCGTCTGTTACAATCAACTCCACAAGTATTTATGCATGCTTACACATATATACATATGCCTACACACAAATATATAGACAATCAGACATACACATTTGGATGGATGGATGGATGGATGGATGGATGGATGGATGGATGGATGGATGGATGGATGGGGCAGCACCAAGCCAAACCATTCAACCAATAACTTTATTTCTTTTCTCTGGGATTTTTATGTCTTCTTAGACAAAATGTTCTTTAGTAAACTACCTCAGAGATAGAATGTTACATAGAATAGGAGTTACAGAAGGATGTTGCTATTCAGTTCAAAGTAGTGTTTCATTATAATATAGTCATTATAAGTTCAAAGCAACAGTTTTTAACACATCCTTGCCTTATCATAGTGCACACTTGTGACTTTATCCTTGGACCTAAATGTTTTTCCTTCAACACAAAATTGTCCCAAGTCTATCTCTGTTTTTAGTGTGATTTGAAAGTTCATTGTATTTCTTATTATGTAGCCTTTAACTTACTATTCTGATGAGTGGGCACATTCTAGTCTTGATTCTAACTTTATTACATCTTCCTATCAACTAAGACCATCTCTATAAACTTTCTTCTTAAACTTATTTGAATCAAATAAAGAATTGTATAGAATCATTATCTTCTTGTCTATATACCACCACTACAAGAGAGTACATCTTCAAAAGTCTAAGGAAATCTGCTCAAAAGGGTGGGTCAATACCTTATGATTGTTATAAATTTAATATTAACAGGAAAGCATATTTTAAATTTTTTATTGATTATTTTATCTTTTTACATTTCAAATGTTATCCCCCTTCCCAGTTCCCCTCTGAAAGCCCCCTATCCCACTCCCTCCCCCCTGCTTCTATGAGGGTGCTTCCCCACCCACCCACCCACTCCCACCTTACCACCCTAGCATTCCTCTTCACAGGACCAAGGGTCTCTCCTCCCATCGATGCCAGACAAGGCCATCCCCTGCTACATATGCAGCAGGAGCCATGGGTCCCTCCATGTGTTCTCTTTGGCTGGTGGTTTAGTCCCTGGGAGCTCGGGGTGGGGGGGTCTGGTTGGTTGATATTGTTGTTCTTCTTGTGAGGTTGCAAACCCCTTCGGCTCCTTCAGTTCTTCCCCTAACTCCTCCACTGGGGACTCTGTGCTCAGTCCAATGGTTGGCTGCTAGCGTCCACATCTGTATTGGTCAGGCTCTGGCAGAGCCTCTCAGGAGACAGCTATATCAGGCTCCTGTCAGCAAGCACTTCTTGGCATCAGCAATAGTGACTGGGTTTGGTGGTTGCATAAGGGATGGATCCCCAGGTGGGGCAGTCTCTGGATGGCCTTTCCTTCAGTCTCTGCCAGGAAAAGCATATTAATAGCAGGAATCTTTTCTCAGATGTAAGCTCCTCGGCCTTGCCTAGAGAAGCAAATCCATCATAGATTTTAGTCCATGGCGGAACCATCTCTGGAAGATTAGCTGCTAGTTTTTAGCTTCTCCGAGATGACTCTTGGCAAAAGATATTACCAGAACTTGAACATATGATGTAGTGATACAACAGAATGCTGTTTAACAGCAGAAGGAGATAAAGGTCATCCTGACACACATGACAACACAGAGAAACACTGAAAATCCCGTGGTTAGTGAAGAAAGGTTATGGGCTCCACACACATCACGATTCCACTCATATGAAAAGCCTGAAATGGTCAAGTCCATGAACAAAGTGTGTTAGTGGCCACACAGGGTGGGAACTGGGAGGGAAACGGGGATGACTGGATACCAGGTATCCCTGTGGAGTAACAAAACATTCCAAAATTCATCATAGAGACAGTTGTACAAGTCTGAATTCATGAAGAATTATGAAGTATGTTCACTGTATGTCTGTGAATTTTATAGCATGTGAGCTATCCAACAATAGCATTGTTATACTGAAACATGGTGAATGTATCAGGGGTTTATTGTCCCTGATTTAGCAACTTATTCCTTTAAAAAAAATTATCAGTCTACTCAGAGATACCCCAATTTTATTTATCTGTTGTTTCCACTAATTTTAAACATTTTCCTGTTTTTAATTTCACTGAAGTAACTGCTTGCTCATTTTTACAATGTGTGTGCACATGTATATGCAGGTATGGATGGGAACCAGAGTTAATATCAACTGTCTTCCTCAACCAGCCACTGGGATCTGCCCGTCTCCACCTCCCGAGGTGCAGGCTGCACCATCACGGTCAGCTTCTACATGGATGTTGGGGATCCAAACCCAGGTCCTGGTGCTTTCTCAGCAAGCTCTTTCTTTACCTTCCACGTTATCCTCCCAGTACCCCTTTCTTTAATTGTTAAAACAGTATTTTGTTATGTGGTCCCAGCTTGCTTCAAACTTGTGATCCTCCTGCCTCCACCCCCCAAGAGCTAGAATTATAGATATTAACCAGCACATCCAGCTTCTAATATGTTTGTGTATATGGTATACATGCTTGTTAATATGGGTGTGTACGTGTGTGTATATGGGAACACACATTTGTGCGGAGGCCAGAGGTCAAGGTCAGGTGTCTTCCTCAGTCACTGTTCATCCTTTCATTGAGAAAAGGCCTCTTACAGAACCTGAAACTTAACAATATGGTTAGGCTAGCTGGCCAATGAGCTTCAGGGATCTGCATGTCTCCTCACCCCCAGTGCCATGGTTATAGCCTCATTCTGCCGTGCCTGGCTTTTTACGTAGGTTTTGGGGATTTGAATTTGGGTCCTCACTTTGCCAACTGAGCCGTCTGCCCAGCCTACTGTACCTTTTAAAATAAATTGTTTATTTTATGTATGTATGAATGTATGTGTTTGCCTGCGTGTGTGTCTGTACACCACATGCTTGCAGTTCCCAAGGAGGCCAAAAGAGGGCACTAGGTCCCTTGGAACTAGAGTTAGAGACAGCTGTATATGTTGCCGTGTTAGTGTTGGGAATCCAACCTGGGCCCTTTGCAAGAGCAGCCACTGCTCTTAACTGCTCTATAGACCCTAATATGCTTTTAACATTTTTTTTTTCCTGGTACAGTTACTAATATCCTAGGATTGCAGGATTTGGTTCTGACTTTTTACAGCCTTTTATTTTCATTAATATTTTAAGTTAGTGTGATGGCTATTCATGGTTATCAACTTAACTACATTTTTGTAAACTAAAAATCAAATAGCTGGGCTCACCTGTGAGGGATTTTTTTTATTATTATTAATTAGATCATTTGAAATGGGAAGACCCACTTCTAATCTGGGTCTTTGAGGTGGGAAGATACACCTTTAATCTGGACCTTTTATACTGGCAACCAGTATAAAAACCATGGGAGAAAGAAGCTAGCTCTCTCCCTCCCTCCCTCTCTCCCTTCCTCCCTCCCTCCCTCTCTCCCTTCCTCTCTCCCTCCCTCCTTGCTCTCACTGATAAGTCCATTCCTTCACTGGTATTAGAACCCAATTCTTTGGGATTCTAGTGTATACTGAAGACCAGCTGAGACATTGAGACATCTAGCCTCATGGACTAAACAACTGCTAGATTCGTGATCCTTCCTTCAATTCACAGTTGGCTTATCTAATGGTTTCTTCAAGGCATCTTTGTTCTCATTCCTTTTCATCATCACCCTCCTCTCTCCTCTGTGCTCCCTGCCCTCCTCAGTGTTCCTGCCCTCCTCTGTGCTCCCTACCCTTTTCTGTGCTCCCTGCCCTCCTCAGTGCTCCCTGCCCACCTCTGTGCTCCCTGTCCTCCTCTGTGCTCCCTGCCCTCCTCTGTGCTCCCTGCCCTCCTCTGTGCTCCCTGCCCTCCTCTGTGCTCCCTGCCCTCCTCTGTGCTCCCTGCCCTCCTCTGTGCTCCCTGCCCTCCTCTGTGCTCCCTGCCCTCCTCTGTGCTCCCTGCCCTCCTCTATGCTCCCTGCCCTCCTCTGTGCTCCCTGCCCTCCTCTGTGCTCCCTGCCCTCCTCTGTGCTCCCTGCCCTCCTCAGTGCTCCCTGCCCTCCTCTGTGCTCCCTGCCCTCCTCTGTGCTCCCTGCCCTCCTCTGTGCTCCCTGCCCTCCTCTGTGTTCCCTGCCCTCCTCTGTGCTCCCTTCCCTCTCTACACTCCCTGACCTCCTCAGTGCTCCCTGCCGTCCTCAGTGCTCCCTGCCCTCCTCAGTGCTCCCTGCCCTCCTCTGTGCTTCCTGCCCTCCTCTGTGCTCCCTGTCCTCCTCTGTGCTCCCTGCCCTCCTCTGTGCTCCCTGCCCTCCTCAGTGCTCCCTGCCCTCTTCTGTGCTCCCTGCCCTCCTCTGTGCTCCCTGCCCTCCTCAGTGCTCCCTGCCCTCCTCAGTGCTCCCTGCCCTCCTCTGTGCTCCCTGCCCTCTCTACACTCCCTGCCCTCCTCTGTGCTCCCTGCCCTCCTCAGTGCTCCCTGCCCTCCTCTGTGCTCCCTGCCCTCCTCTGTGCTCCCTGCCCTCCTCTGTGCTCCCTGCCCTCCTCTGTGCTCCCTGCCCTCCTCTGTGCTCCCTGCCCTCCTCAGTGCTCCCTGCCCTCCTCAGTGCTCCCTGCCCTCCTCTGTGCTCCCTGCCCTCCTCAGTGCTCCCTGCCCTCCTCTGTGCTCCCTGCCCTCCTCTGTGCTCCCTGCCCTCCTCTGTGCTCCCTGCCCTCCTCAGTGCTCCCTGCCCTCTCTACACTCCCTGCCCTCCTCAGTGCTCCCTGCCCTCTCTGTGCTCCCTGCCCTCTCTACACTCCCTGCCCTCCTCAGTGCTCCCTGCCCTCCTCAGTGCTCCCTGCCCTCCTCAGTGCTCCCTGCCCTCCTCTGTGCTCCCTGCCCTCTCTACACTCCCTGCCCTCCTCTGTGCTCCCTGCCCTCCTCTGTGCTCCCTGCCCTCCTCTGTGCTCCCTGCCCTCTCAGTGCTCCCTGCCCTCCCAGTGCTCCCTGCCCTCCTCTGTGCTCCCTGCCCTCCTCAGTGCTCCCTGCCCTCCTCAGTGCTCCCTGCCCTCCTCTGTGCTCCCTGCCCTCCTCAGTGCTCCCTGCCCTCTCTACACTCCCTGCCCTCTCAGTGCTCCCTGCCCTCCTCAGTGCTCCCTGCCCTCCTCAGTGCTCCCTGCCCTCTCAGTGCTCCCTGCCCTCTCAGTGCTCCCTGCCCTCCTCAGTGCTCCCTGCCCTCTCAGTGCTCCCTGCCCTCCCAGTGCTCCCTGCCCTCTCAGTGCTCCCTGCCCTCTCTGTGCTCCCTGCCCTCCTCTGTGCTCCCTGCCCTCCTCTGTGCTCCCTGCCCTCCTCAGTGCTCCCTGCCCTCCTCTGTGCTCCCTGCCCTCTCAGTGCTCCCTGCCCTCTCAGTGCTCCCTGCCCTCTCAGTGCTCCCTGCCCTCCCAGTGCTCCCTGCCCTCCTCAGTGCTCCCTGCCCTCTCAGTGCTCCCTGCCCTCCTCAGTGCTCCCTGCCCTCCTCAGTGCTCCCTGCCCTCTCAGTGCTCCCTGCCCTCTCAGTGCTCCCTGCCCTCCCAGTGCTCCCTGCCCTCCTCAGTGCTCCCTGCCCTCTCAGTGCTCCCTGCCCTCCTCAGTGCTCCCTGCCCTCCTCAGTGCTCCCTGCCCTCTCAGTGCTCCCTGCCCTCTCAGTGCTCCCTGCCCTCCCAGTGCTCCCTGCCCTCTCTACACTCCCTGACCTCGTCTGGTTGGTCCTTTTCCTCCTGCTGCTTTTTTGTTGTTATTGTTGTTTTTGTTTTGTGAGACAATTTCTCAATGTGTAGCCGACTGGCTTGGAAGTCACTATGTAGATCAGGCTGGCCTCACACTCATGGAGATCCACCCGTCTCAGCCTCTGAGTGCTGGGATTAAACGTGTGTGCTGCCCTCTTATCACATTAGACGTACTTCTGAATGGTGTTGCATTTTTGCCTGTAACAACTATCCATGACAAAGGATCTGTCATACCTACCCAGTCACTAGTCCACATGTCCACAGCTCTCTGAGGTCCCCAAATACCCCCAGAGGGTCTAGGCATGACATTGAACCACAGCAAAAGTCGCTTCGAAAGACTAATGGCCGCTACACAATTTCCTGGTGTACCCATGCCACCTGCTGGACAAAGTTCCCAAACACTTAAAAAAAAAATGAATGTTAAGATTCTGCTACCATTTTTCCCCCTGAGAAAATTTTATTGACCTTTTGGATAAAATTTATTAGCCAGGAAGAACGATCCCAGCGAACTTCAGCACATGGCCTCCTCTTTGCTGATGCCCATGTGGCCTTGGTGCAGCCTGCCCAGCGCTTCTTGTCTGTGATGCTGAGACCTGGCCTACCCAGCACCACGCGCAAGCCCAGGCCATCGATCCCAGAGCCCACCCCAGTGACGCCCAGCACCACGCACTAGACCAGGCCATCGATCCCAGAGCCCACCCCAGTGACGCCCAGCACCACGTGCAAGCCCAGGCCATCGATCCCAGAGCCCACCCCAGTGACGCCCAGCACCACGTGCAAGCCCAGGCCATCGATCCCAGAGCCCACCCCAGTGACGCCCAGCACCACGCGCAAGCCCAGGCCATCGATCCCAGAGCCCACCCCAGTGACGCCCAGCACCACGCGCAAGCCCAGGCCATCGATCCCAGAGCCCACCCCAGTGACGCCCAGCACCACGTGCAAGCCCAGGCCATTGATCCCAGAGCCCACCTCAGTGACGAGCTTTCTCAGTAACGCTGTGCCACCTGAACCTCCAATAGCCTCTCTAACTGAGGACCAAGTGTTTATATGTCCGAGAATATGGGGGACGTTTCTCATTCAGATGACTACAGAATAGTGAGAGGGGCCTGGACAGTGATACCCACCACCAGGTTCCTTCCCTGACTTTCCTCAGATCAACCCTGTCCTCCCGTGCTGCCTTTATTCACAATGTGTTACATCACAGTAACCAAGAAGAAAGTGTAACTTACCAGGAGGGGCCTTAGGTTCTAGCCAGAGCTGCCCTTCTCAGTCAGTGACCGTGGAGGAATGCTTCATATGCTTCTGCCCCCAAGACTCCATCCCAATACACTGCAGCTCCCTGGCCCAGATAAACCTACCATTCCCTAAGTTATTTCTCAGACGTTTGTCTCAGTGATGAGAAAAGTGTCCAACACTAGGTGTCTTGAGGACCAAGTGTTTATATGTCCGAGAATATGGGGGACGTTTCTCATATGCCCGAGAATATGGGGGACGTTCCAGGCAGGAGGATCCTATGAAGCAGGACTGGTCTGCTCAGGGCTGGGAGATGGCTTCGTGGGTAGAGCTCTTGACTGGATGCCCAGGACTCACGTAAAGGCAGACGCAGTAGCGCGTACATCTGCAGTCCCAGTGTCCTAGGTCAAGATGGGAAGAGGACACAGGAGAACCCTCAGGCTTGTCACCCAGCTAGCCTGGAGTGCACAGTGAGGAACAAGGGACTCCAACAAGGTGGAAGGCGGAGACCGACATGAAGGGTGTCATCTGACGTCTACAGATACACTGTCGTGCCAGCACAAACTCCCATTCTCTGTCTCTCTCTGTCTCTGTCTCTGTCTCTCTCTCTCTCACACACACACACACGCACACACACACACACACACACACACACACACACACACACCATAAATGTACATATAGAAGAGAACAGATAGTGACAAGCTATTTAAAATCGTCGCTTCCCCCTGCCCCGTCCGTGTTCCTGCCCCCACCTGAGGCCTTGCTGCTTTCTTTCCCGCCATGCCGCCCGGGGTCTGCCATAGTGACTAATGCAGTAGATAAGCTCTTGGTCATTTACTTCATGTCACTTAGAACAGGAGCCAGAAGGACAGACAGGACAGCCGGGAAACAGAAGGGGCTGACAATGGCCAGCTCCCATCAGCGCCACTCCGTCCTCTGGTTCTGATTTCTGACTTTTAGCTCGACATCACCCAGGAATTTCAACGCAATTAACTAGGCTACTTATAGCGGAACTGCTCAGTGACAGACATCACAAGCGCGATTGTTAAAGCGGCAGGTGAGCTGTGGGCTAGGTCACCCCTCCCTCCTGTCGCCTGTGTAGACGGACCCTTTGGATGAACACTTTCTCTCCGTTGATGCTCTCTTCTCCATCTGCGTAACGTACCCAGCACATCTTCCTCTCGAGTCCCAGTGAGATGGCTCAACAGGTAAAGGGCTTGCCCACGCAAGCCAGACAACCGACATGCGATCTCCAGAAGGACAGAGCCTCTTCTGAAAGTGTCTTCTGACTTCCACACGTGCTTCACGTTACACGTGTATCTGCATCACACAAATACACATACGATGGGGGGGGGGAATTAAAGTTGTCACGGGTCAGCAAGGCGACTCATGCTTCCCAAACCCACTAGCCTGAACTGGATCTCCAGAAGCCACATCAAGATGGAAGGAGAGGTCCAGCTCTGTAAAGTTGTCCTCTGACCGCTACACATGTACCATGCACTTCAGCCGCTATACGTCATGCAAGAACACACATACACACACACAACAGTACTGACAACAATAATAATATTTTTAATGAGAAATATAAAAATGAAAGGACTACCCTTTTAAGGACTGAATTCTGTGGACAAGAAAAATAAGTCTGCCTGTACAGCTTCCCTTCGTGCCTAGAGTTGTCTGTGGACTAAGTAGCTTCAAGCTGCCCAGTCTCACACATAGCTTGGCGAATTCCTCTCTGTCCTTGAGAGTTTTTTTCTCTTCTCTTCTTCTTCTTCTTCTTTTTTAAATCAACAATTTGACACAGCCTAGAGTTGTCTGGGAAGAAGGAAATTCAGTTAAAGAATTGCCTCCATCAGATTGGCCTGCGGTCAAGTCTGTGAGAGACTGCCTCGATTGATCATTGAAATGGGAAGGCTCAATCCACTCTAGATGACACAGTCTCTGGGCTGGATGAGAAAGCCGCCTGGGCAGAGCACTGGCTGCTTTTCCCAGACAACTTGAGTTTAATTCTCAGTATCTACACGGAGGCTCACAACTGACTGTAACCCCAGTCTCGGGGGATCCAATGACCTTGCAGGCGTGTGGTTTATAGACACACTCGGAGGCAGAACATCCATCTACATAAAATAAATTTAAATTTAAAACAGAAAGCTACCTGAATAAGTGGGAGTGTGAGCTCAGGGGTACAGCCTCCAGGTTCCTGCCTTGAGTTCCTGTCCAGCTTCCCTCAAATGAACCCTGTCTTGCCATGTTGCATTTAGTCACGGTGTTTTATATCACAGTAAACATCAAGAAACGAGGGCACCTGTATGTGACTCTCATCAAATGTACCTTGTCCTGTTTAATCAATAAACCTGTTAATGTGTCTCTTTCACCCATTCTGGCACTCTTTCCTGGGGCCTGTCTGCCCGGTATCACTCCCTTCCCTTTAGAGGCTGAGGGGAGTTCCCTTCCTGCTCCGATGACAGAACTAACTTCAGTAAGAGGACAGGAGAGGAGGGTGCACTGTGCCCAATGGCTGCAGCCGCAGGCTAAGCACAAGTCGGGAACACAGTCAGGCCGTGCCGCTGTACTGTCCCATGAGAGATGGGGAGTGGGTGAAGAAACTGTCACCAGACAGCTTGGTCTGAGCACAGGGGAGCCAGACAGGCAGAAGGACTTTGTGGGTCAGCAGTCACAAACAGCTCCTTGAAGGATATAAGGAGAGGAGCCCCAAAGGAGCTGTGCTTAGGTCTACATAGAGCACTCATCTGTTCTTCCCCTGTCTACATCTTTGTAGTTTTTGACTCTCAGCTGAGATGTCACTTCGTCAGGGAAGTCCCTCTGATCACCTCGCCTGCCCATCTCAGACTGCAGCTTCCACTTTGAGGCTTTTCTTACCTATCATCTACCTCTATTATCTACCTAACTACCTACAAACCTGTCTGTCTGTCCGATCTCTCTCTCTCTCTCTCTCTCTCTCTCTCTCTCTCTCTCTCTCTCTCTCTCTCTCTCTCTTTCTATCTATCTATTGTCTACCTATCATCTAGCTACATATCTATCATCTCTATCATATATCAATCTATCATCTATCTACCTGTCATCTCTCTATTATCTATCTATCTATCTATCTATCTATCTATCTATCTATCTATCTATCTATCTATCTATCATCTAGCTACATATCTATCATCTCTCATCTATCTATCTATCTATCTATCATCTATCTATCTATCTATCATCTATCTACCTATCATCTCTCTAGCATCTATCTATCTATCTATTGTCTACCTATCATCTAGCTACATATCTATCATCTCTATCATATATCAATCAATCATCTATCTATCTATCTATCTAATCTATCTAATCTATCTATCATCTATCTACCTGTCATCTCTCTAGCATCTATCTATCTATCTATCTATAATCTAGCTACATATCTATCATCTCTATCATCTATCATCTATCTATCTATCTATCTATCTATCTATCTATCTATCTATCATCTAGCTACATATCTATCATCTCTATCATCCATCCATCTATCTATCATCTAGCTACATATCTATCATCTATCTATCTATCTATCTATCTATCTATCTATCTATCTATCATCTAGCTACATATCTATCATCTCTATCATCTATCATCTATCTATCATCTATCTATCTATCATCTATCTACCTATCATCTATCATCTATCTATCTATCTATCTTTCTATCTATCATCTAGCTACATATCTATCATCTCTATCATCTATCTATCTATCTATCTATCTATCTATCTATCTATCTATCTATCTATCTATCTATCTACCTACCTATCTATCTATCTCTATCTGCAATGATCTCTTCACTGTGCTTTTCTCTCTTACACTGCGAAGACATGAGGACAGTCTCTCTCAGGTGGGTTCCCACCTTGTCACATCACAATGTTCTGTTGTCAACTACAAAGGCTGAAAGCAACAGTTGCATAACTGAGTTACAAACAGGCAAACAAAGTAAACCAAAATCAACCAGACAAACTCAGAATCTGCTTTAAAGTCCTGACTGAGGGGATGCTACGGATGGAGACCCCCACTCAGGCAGCTCCTCTCTCATCCTCACTCTTCCACACCTGAATCTGCTCACACCATGCCCTTGGAGGACATAGCAAATGATGAAAATATACTCTGCTGTCCCCAAGCCTCCTGCCAGGCTGGGCCGCCTAATGCAGCCAATACTGCATTGTAGAGATCCAACGGGACCCTGGCTCCCCCTAGTGGCTCATCTTGAAAAACCCCTAGGTCTGCAATGAGATCTTTGATTTCCCAGAGACGCCCACAGGTTGGGCAGGCAGGAAGGCCTGTCTTGTGTCTCTCTCAGGACCACAGCTCTATTTAAAGCTCAGACAAACAAGTCTCTTCAACCCCACCTCAGAATCTACCTGGTAAGATGGTCCTTGCTCTAGACTAGGGCTACTTAAAATTTTCTACTTTTGACTCCTTTCCACTCAAGAAAAGAAAATTATTTTAAATCTACTGGATTTTTTTTTAACCCTTAGAGCACTTAAAAAAACAAACAAACCCTTTTTATTGATTCTTTGTGAATTTTACATCAGGCACCCCAATCCCACTCATCTCTCCATCCCTCCATATCTGCCCTTACAACCTCCTCTCAAAAGAAAACAAATTTTAAAAAAATTTAAAACAAAGTATCACCAGGTGGTGGTGGTGCACGCCTTTAATCCTAGCACTTGGGAGGCAGAGGCAGGCGGATTTCTGAGTTCGAGGCCAGCCTGGTCTACAGAGCGAGTTCCAGGACAGCCAGGGCTATACAGAGAAACTCTGTCTTGAAAAACCAAAAGAAAAAAAAAAGCATCATCCCATGGAAACTGTGGCATGCCACAGCGTGTCACACAGGACACCCTTTTGCCCAAACAGCTTTACTTGTAAATGTTCATTGCAATGAGTCATTGGTCTGGTTTCTGCTACACCATCCTCAGTGGGACTCCTCTCGGATATCCTGTTGTTGCCCTGTGTCGTGGAGATCCCACAGCTTTGGATCTGCAGGACCGGCCCCTTCACAAGCTCTAGCAGTTCATAGTTGGGGTAGATGTTGGCGTGGGCCAACTCAAAGCCTGGGTCTGGGTCTAGGTAGTAGCTGAGTTGGTCGGCCTGCCCCTCTCCTGTGCCCAAGCTACCAGGGCCCGTTTTCCCAACTTTGCCCAGGTGAGGGACAGGACTGTCTCTCTCAGGCCCACAGCACCAGGGCCAGGTCTACTGTCCTGCCCAGGCAAGGTGTGTGGGGCCCGCTCTCCCTACTCACGCCCTCAGGGCCAGCTCTACTGTCCTGCCCAGGCAAGGTGTGTGGGGCCCGCTCTCCCTACTCACGCCCTCAGGGCCAGCTCTACTGTCCTGCCCAGGCAAGGTGTGTGGGGCCCGCTCTCCCTGCTCACGCCCTCAGGGCCAGGTCTACTGTCCTGCCCAGGCAAGGTGTGTGGGGCCCGCTCTCCCTGCTCACGCCCTCAGGGCCAGCTCTACTGTCCTGCCCAGGCAAGGTGTGTGGGGCCCGCTCTCCCTGCTCACGCCCTCAGGGCCAGCTCTACTGTCCTGCCCAGGCAAGGTGTGTGGGGCCCGCTCTCCCTGCTCACGCCCTCAGGGCCAGGTCTACTGTCCTGCCCAGGCAAGGTGTGTGGGGCACGCTCTCCCTGCTCACGCCCTCAGGGCCAGGTCTACTGGAGCACTTGGTCTTAATTTTATTTGATTTTGTTGTTTTGAGACATGGTCTCCTTATGTAGCCCTGGCTGTCCTGGAGCTTGCTATGGAGACCAGGCTGGCCTTGAACTCACAGAGATCCTCCTGCTTCTGCCTCCTGAGTGCTGGGATAAAAGTCGTGTGCCACCGTGCCTAGCAAAGCACTTATTCTTAGCTTACTTTATGTGTGTGTCTGTGCATCACGGGTGTGCTTTGTGCCCACAGGCCTCGAGAGCGTGTCGGGTCCCCTGGGACTGGAGTTACAAATGATTCTGAGCCACTGAGTGGGCGCTGGAATCTGGGTCCTCTGCAAAATCAGAGTGGCAAGTGCTTTTAAGTCATGCTGCTCCTAATGATTTAAAAAAATATTTGTTCAAATTCTGGTCCTCTGCCAGAGTGGGATCCTAACCACTGAGCCATCTCTCTGTCCCATTGATAGTGACTTTTGTGTGTGTGTGTGTGTGTGTGTGTGTGTGTGTGAAATCCACGCAGCAACTCATACAGAATCTTTGTCTTTTTATTTGTAAACCATCTCACTAGCTATCAACAGCACTTTTTAAGACCAAACATTCTGCATCTGGGTATAGTGGCACACATCTTTAATTTCACACTTGGAAGGTAGAGTCAAGCAGATCTCTGTGAGTTCAAGGCCAGCCTGGTCTATATAGTGTGGTCCTGAAATCACACAACCAGACACTAGCTAACACTTCCAGATACACCTCAGATTCATTATTCACTTGATTTTGAATTCGTTTTTTAAGATGATTAATTTTATGTTTATGAGTGTTCCATCTCTATGTATGTCTATGAACCATGTATGGGGTCTCCAAAGGCCAGAAGGGGGTGTTGTATTTCCTGGGACTGGAATTACAGATGCTTGTGGGTCACCGTATGTATGCTAGGAATAGAACCCAGGTCCTCTGCAACAGCATGCAGTGTGTTTAACTATTGAGAAATAACTCGACCTGTGAATTAACTTAATCTGTTGACAGTTCAAAAACCATTTGCTGTTGCCAAACTTCTTGACACCCCCCTCCCGTGCCCACCCGCCACACACACACACACACACACACACACACACACACACACACACACACACACACACACACAGTTATAAGAGATGGAATTGCAATCCATTTTAAGGAAGCTGCGGTCTAAAATCTAGGTTGCATCCTTAGGTGCTTCCTCCAGAGGGCGCTCTGCTCAAGAAGTCGGGCTTCCTCACCTTGCCTAGGACGCTTTCATCTTTGACAAACCCAGTTTCTAGATCAGGACCTGGGACACCATCTGTCCCTCTGTCCCAAACATCTTTTAAGAGTTCATGGAACCTGGGGGACCTTCCTGGATGACTTTTTTTGTTTGTGTATTTGTGTCTGTATTTCCTTTTCTTCCTCTTTGAGCCTTGTATGCAGCAGGTCTCAAAGCAGATTGCAGAATAAATGAAGATTCCGGGGGTGGGGGGTGGGGGGGGAGTTTGTGCGCTCCCTTGGGCCCCGCCCACAGCCCCTCCCAGCCCATACTCGTCAATCCTCTGCCTGCGGCACCTGTCTGCTCCGGTGAGGGCTGTGCCTGGCGTGGACAGAAACCGATTCATCTTGTATCCCCTGGGCCAAAGCACACCCTCCAGGTGAGGAGCTCAGAAAAGCACACGAAGCGTTGAAAAAAAAAAAAATCCAAAATGCCAAAGTGGGATTCAGTTACTTCAAACTGATGCAAAAGCCCGGTGAGCTGGGGGCCTTTCTCATGCTGAAAGGCATTCTTTTTTTTTTTTTAAGTTATTATATTACACATACGGGTGCCTTGCCTCGGGTATATCTGTGTTATACATGCATGAAGTGACTCCAGACGTCAGAAGAGAGCACTGGATCCCTGGGACTGGAGTCACAGAAAATTGTGAGCTGCCTGCGGGTGCTGGGAATCAAACCCTGGTCCTCTGAAAAAGTAGTCAGTTGCTCGTAACCACTGCACCATGGCTCCGGCTTCAAGGAGAGCTCCACGGGGAAAGAGTCTAAGGCTGCATGTGTGGTCCAGACAGGCTGCCCTCTGTCCTCTGTGAGCCCTTTCCTCCTTCTAGAGTCCCTAGTGTGCCCAAGCTGTCAACGCACTCTCCCTCGCTGTCTCTCAGGAGAGGATAGGAACTTTGTCATGCTGCAGGTTTCCACTGTTCTTTCTTGTGACACCCATGGGGACAATGACAGATGACGAGCTCACGGTGTTTTGTACTGACATTTGTTGGGTTTCCAGTCCGCAGACAGAACCTACTGTACAATGGAGATTTGCTGGTGTCTAGATCAGCTGCTCTGGCTAAGCCTCTCCCACAAGTAGGGAATCCCATCTCCACAAAAGGAGGCACAGTGAATTCTACAACTCTGGCAATACATTTTTATTATCTGCGTGTGCCAGACGCTGTGTAATTTGGGCAGGCTTTCAACTCCATGGTTTGCGGAGGTGAATTACTCGACAGAGTAATGAAGCTGACGAAGGAGGCCAGAGACATCGACTCCCTCTGGATCTAGGGGTACAGGTGGTTGTGTGTGTGTACACACACATACACGCACTCACACACACACACACTCACACACACACACTCAAACACACATGCAAATAGTAAAGAAAAAAATCACCTTTTGAAGTTTTAGAGGCAAGTCTAGCTGTCTGGTTGATTTTTCTCTGAAGATTTACAATAGTATCAGTAATTAAAGCTTACTTAGTGGCTAGTGCTTATTTTCTGACAAATCCATTTCTTTTGGGAACAAAATTATATTACAGTTCCCACTGAAAACCACTTACTCCCAGTGGCCCTGAGGCATCCCCGTGAGTGACTACAAAGCCACAGAACCTGAGCTCCAGCCAGGGTTTCCCAGGCCTCTTCCCACTGGTGGGACGGGCGGTGAGGCTGGGGCCATGTAGTCACCAACCATCTGCTGTGATTCTATTCAGCTGGGAATTCTTCTCCTTCTGAGTGTTTCAGTTTTTAAATTTTACTCTTCGAAAATTCCATACATGTATATAACAAATCCTGGACAAGTCCACCATCACCTGAAACTTCCATTGCCTCTCCTTCCCAACCTCATGTTCTCCTTTCTAAACTACTTATTTATCTATTTTAACCCAGAGTCCAGTTGTGCAGTTGGTGAACAGATGGTCCTATGGCCATTCTCTATGGCATTTTGAACCAAATTTCCACCTTGACCCAGGCTGGCCTGGAACTCACTATGTAGCCCAGGCTGGAATCCACAGTGACCCTTCTTTCTCAGACTCCTGAGTGCCTGAATTATAGCCATGATGCAAAAAAAAAAAAAAAAAAAAAAAAAAGATGTAAAAGAAGTATGGCTTAAAGAAAAACTGTGACCCAAGTTCTGGTCACCCTCCGAGAATGCCAAGTCAAAATGAACAAGCAAGATGTGAGAGGGGGAAGGGAGGGAGAGAGGAGAGAGAAAGGAAGGGTCTACTTGCAGCACCTGAGTACTTTGGAGATAATCCTCTAAGCATTTCTGAGAACAGCATGAGTCTGCTTCCTTCCTTCCTTTCCTTCTTCTTCTTTAAAAAGAAAAAAAAAATCCAGGAAACATGGACCCAGGCAAGCCTCAGTATTGCATGTGAAAGCGGGCATATTCCAGAACATGCTAAGTTTAACAATGCCTATTACTTTTTTTTTTTTAACTGCATGGGAATATAACAGGGTGGAGAATTTAGTAATGTCAATGCTGAGACAGCTCCAGTGACATTAGGCTTGAGGGTTAAGAGAAAGGGAGGCACTTATTCAGAAGGAAGGTAAAGTACACCCAAGTGTGGGGACATCGCCCCAGGGGAGGGTCACGGCCTTGGTATTAGCGGCATGAGACATTCTGGTGACTCTCTGGTTACATTTTTTTTTAAAGATTTATTTATTATTATATGTAAGTACACTGTAGCTGTCTTCAGATACACCAGAAGAGGGCATCAGATCTCATTACAGATGGTTGAGAGCCACCATGTGGTTGCTGGGATTTGAACTCAGTACCTTTGGAAGAGCAGTCAGTGCTCTTAACCACTGAGCTATCTCTCCAGCCCCTCTGGTTACATTTTTAAAGGTTGCTAAGAAACATTGTTTTCCTTTTCTCTAGATAAATGATATTATTATAGCATGTCTCTGGAGATTCCATGGATGGAATCATAATCTGATAATATAAACCAGGAATCTCTAGGGGGTGGAACAGAGTTGAGTGCTCATCCCTTCCCTGTAAATAGGGATCCTGGTGGTGGTCCCAGGGAGCTGCAGGGTGTGATGGAAAGGAGAAGGCCCTGTGCGCTGGAATTTCTGCTTCTCAGCGAGAGAAGCTTCAATCAGAACCCAGGGTAAGGGGCTCCTTCTCCTCATCCTCCCATAGACAGACAGATCTGGTCTGTCTCCACAGCCTCAGTAGTGAAACCACGAGTTATTTATCCTGTGGAGTTATCTAGTTCTAGAGTAGCAACAGAAAATGCTCTTGGCTTTGGACATGACCTCCACTGAAGAGGTGGTTCTGCTTCATGTAGAAGGTAGCTGGAGAGCCGTTTGGAAATCCATTTAAATCAGTATTGCTGGTATAGGTTTTAGATGTAGGTTTTCCTTCCCATTGACTGGAACATCCTTTGGGTTCACCTTTCATAATGCTGACCGGTGTTCAGTTTATATCCTCAAGAGTCAGTTCTTTCAGAGAACCATCAGTATCCCCAGGCTCTCTGACACACTAGATCTGGGGCAGGGCCCTGAGAGTGGGATCTCTAACACGTCCGTGGCTCACACTCTGAGGGCATCCTTGAGTGCTCTGGGCTCTGTTGGGAAGGAAATTCTCCCACATTAATGGAAGGTCAAGACCCACCCAGAACACCTCCTAGATGCCACTTTCTAGATCCCCACAGAGCTTCTATTCTTAGTGACTCCAAGTGGCCCAGCTGGGGAAGCTGACTAGCAGAGCTGATGAGACTGGGGACACACAGCCTCAAAATACAACCATAGGAGACCAGACTGCACCTCAAAATATAGTTCTATGGTGTATTTTGAGTAGGTTATTCTGAGAACTGCAGATACCGAGCAAGTCTGAAAAGCTGTGCGTTCCTCAAGAGATTTTGACTTGTCTGAAGTAGGCTACTTCAGGAAAGCAGTGTGCCGGAAGAGAGCCAAGACCTATCGACAGAACAAAGCAACCGTTCTCCCCTTTCCCACAATTCTTCCCGTGGTGGCCTCTGCACGTGCTCATATCCAGTCCTGTTCTTGGGAAGCTGCCATCATCCGGACCCTCTTTTGACCCTTCTTTTTTATTTGGTGGGGTGGGGAACTCTCAAGCTTAAATATGAAGTTTTTGTGTCTTTTATGTCCGTTTAAGTTTTAGATCAAGGAGTCTAGAAGGTGGAGTCATGCTACTTTCCCCCTACCAAGACAGGACTCCTTCCTCAACATCCTCAACGTGCAAGTTGACCTGGATTATGTGTTTTTCAACTCAAAGAGCAACCACTTGTCCCGGTAAAGCAGGGACTTCCCCTTGGTGACTGGAGGGTTAATGACAGAAAGCCTCAGGTGGGCTGAGAAACGATGATTGATGGCTGGGACTTGTAGGATCCAGGGCACTTGTGTTAAGGCTGCTGTGCCAAACTCCATAGGTAGGGGTGGACCACTTTGAAACATAGGGCAAACAGACCTGCAGATGGAATCTTCCATCCCTAAAGTCCCCTTTGGGTCATTCCCCTGCGTCACGTGGCACAGCCCCCACTCCCTCCGTGAGGCTGCAGCATTTCAATTGCTTTCATTAAAGAATAGCTTTGCTTCTGAAGAGCTTGACCCTTCTTTTATAGAAATGTTGCCTCGATCAATCTTGACCTAATAGTGGTAACCAACAGCTGTCTAACTGGATTTACAACAATTTAGCTCAACAAACATGGTGTCCAATGCTTTTTGTTGTTGTTGGATTTTTTGTTTGTTTGTTTGTTTGTTTCTGAGACAGGGTTTCTCTGCATAGCCCTGGCTGTTTTGGAACTCACTCTGTAGACCAGGCTGGCCTTGAACTCAGAAATCCACCTGCCTCTGCCTCCCCAGTGCTGGGATTAAAGGCGTGCACCACCACTGTCAGACAGAGTGTCCCATGCTTTTAATCCCAGTACTTGGGAGTCAGAATGAGGCAGATCTCTGTGAGTTTGAGGTTAGCCTGGTCTACATAGCTCCAGGGCAGCCAGAGCTTCATAGAGAGACCCTGTTGTTGAAGTTTGATCTTTTGATATGTATTGTAATGATAAATACTGGCCCCCAAGGCCTGGTTGCTCTCAGGAACAAGAGAATCTGCACATACGATGTAACCTTGCTCCTTAATTTTAAACTATTGATTAAATTACGATGCTGACAGCCAGTAGTTGGGCAGAAGAGACACAGGCAGGCACCAAGGCAAGTAAAGTCACAAATACTGAAGGAGAACCTACAATCACCATTTTACTAAACCAGCATAATAACTCTAATGACACTCTAAATATTTGTCCTTATACCTGCGGATAAGTGTAGTCTTCATCCCTTATCAAGGAAATTTCCCTTTGCAACAGCAAGAGACGACTACAGAAAACCACAACTGATCAAAACGCAGACTTTTGGAGTCCAGTCCCAATGAACTCTATCAAGATTTTCCGGGACCTTGGCCCACAGGAAAGGCAGGATATATCATGGCAGAATCCTAATCCTCACATTAGCCTATTTGACCATTACCCTTCTACCCTAGCCTGAGATCCAGAAGACAGGATGTCCCAAAACTATTACCCTACCAGTGACCATGTTGTTAATAGGGACTCCACAGACTGTCAAATAGCGGAGGTCTTTTGCATTTGCCTTGCCAGAAAGCCGCCACCTTTGGTCCCTCTCTAGGGAAATCCTTAGGTCTTTTTTAACCTGGTGCTTGGACTCAAGGGTCCTTACCCTCTGGAGCTGAGACAGTGGGCTTCGTGCATTCTGTTATTTTTATTTCTGCTGAGATCCAAGCGAGCCTCATTGACTCCTGCGAGTTAGGAAAAGGGAACCTACCTTGTCTTGGGGTATGGGGCAGGCATTATGCATTCCTAAAAGCACTCGAGCATGTAAAAACCACTATTAGTGTTAACAGGATGTTATTTTAAGACCATGTTTTCAAGTATATTTTCTTATAAGTAAGCAAAAAGGCAATTTGACTGCCTGACAACTGTTGGACTCTCTGCTGCTGACCTGCTGCCTTAAGAAAAAGAACTCCCAGTAAACTAGCCATGGGATCCCATCTCTCAGGCTGAGGACCATTGTGAATAGTCTACACAACACTATGCAGCAGTTCTAGGGATTCTACACGGTGGCCAGAACTCTGCATGGCTAACACCTTACTTTTAGCCCAGGTCAGACTCCTAGCCCACAGAACTGTTGTGTGCTTGTGCTGTTTAAAACTGTGTTGTGTTAACCTGTCACACTGGCCATAGAAAATGAAGAGATGGTAAAGGGGAAGGCCCTGAGCACACAGGAAGGAGCTCCTAGCAGAGGCTCTGCGTAACACCTAACAGCCACTGTCCCCCAGGCTGGAACACTGCCATTAGCGAGTATTCAGTGCAAGGGCTCCAGGTCACATGGACCAGGCGCACTCCTCCCAACCTGTCCCATTAACTCTTAGATCTTCTAAGAAAACAAACAGGAAGGCTCTAAAGGTGGCGACGGTCTGGGAACACAAGAACAATGTGGTGGGGAATCCTCTGGGGATTTTCTGTTCTGTGTTGAATTTGCCTTGAGCATGTGGACTGGCTGCTAAAGAAGTCTGCCGGTGAGTGAGTACAGCAGGATGCTCTAAGACGAGCTTAGTGCAGGGGCAGAGGAACAGGCATCCTCGCAAGATGGGCAATAGGGAATGTCCAAACACACGCAGGAACTAAAGGCAGCTGAAAAACCATAGTGGGGGGTGGTATTTATGGCTCTACCCTGTCTGTAAAGGTCAAGCGGGGGGGGGGGGGGCTTGGACTTTTCCTCCTCGCCTAAGAATAACAGGCCACACGCCCATATTCATCCAGGGAGGTGAGAGAAAGTCACATAGCTACTTCAACTTTGACTTGGACCCAACAGGAATGAGGCCCCCCTCTGGGGGGCATCTGCGGAGGCTGAGCAAGGAAACATCTATACCCACAGGTACAGAGTGAGGGATTCCTGCTAACAGCAGGCTGGACTGAGAGCCCGAGTCTCTACATAAGCCTGAGCTATGTAGAGTCCTTCTCCTGAGCTATGTAGAGTCCTTCTGTGGCTGTGATCAAATACCCTGCCTGCAAAGGCAGCTTAAGGGAGAGGGATCTATTTGGCTTTGGCTCACAGTGTGAGGACGCAGTCCATGGTGGAGAGGTAGGCATGGCAACAGGAGCTTGAGAGGCTGGTCACGCTGCATGCACAGTTAGGATGCAGAATGACAAGGACCGACTCCGACATAGCCCACACTCGGGAATTATGTGACCCGGATTTGATGACATCACTCATAACACCACTTCAGTAAGCAATTATGAGCACCCTTAAAACAAGTGAGGAAATAAAGAATGGGCTTAGCAAACTCCAGAAAGCAAGTGGGAGACGAAGGAGATTCAAGGGGGAGGATTGGGATATTTGCCCTCTTTTTTTTTTTTTTGGTTTTTTCGAGACAGGGTTTCTCTGTGTAGCCCTGGCTGTCCTGGAACTCACTTTGTAGACCAGGCTGGCTTTGAACTCAGAAATCCTCCTGCCTCTGCCTCCCAAGTGCTGGGATTAAAGGCGTGCGCCACCACCGCCCGGCTTGGATTGGGATATTTGAACTAAAAGCTACAAGAATGAACGGGTTCAGCAGCACACTGGAGAGGACAGAGAGGAAATGACCAGTGAGGAAGCACTCAGAGCCACAGAAATTTTCCAGACTCCACAGAGCCTCGGGAGAGCCTCGGCCACGACAGCAGAGCAGCCCCGTGTCATGCAGTTGTGCGAGGAGAGCTTATGGGCCGAATAACTGTTCAAGGGAAAAATGGCTGAAAATACCTCACATTTAGCAAAAGAGACAATCCTATAGACTTCAGGAGCTGAGAAAACCTCACTCTAGAGAAGCTAAAACCAAACCAAAACAGCACCCCAACCAAACAAAAAACTCCATCAAGACACATCAAAATAAAACATTTCGAAAACACACAAGTAAAAAAAAAATTCTCATAGGCCAAAGAAAAATGACATCTTGTGTATACAGGGAAAACGATTCAAAGGATAGCAAACTTCCCATCTGAAACCAGAGGAAATGGCCCAACATTTTTCAAGTGACAAAAGAAAGAACTGTCAAATCAGAATTCTGTGCCCAGTGAAGACATGCCTTAGGAATGCGGGGTGGATAAACGTTTATTCAGACTGAAGGACACCAACAGAATTTGTGGCTCCTGTAACTACCCTATTAGAATGGCCATACGAAGTTACTGGCACACAAAGAAACAAGGAAGGACTGGACCGTGGCATTCCCCCTGCCCCCCATACCTGACTTCATATAAAAATTATCTCAAAGCCAGGCAAGTGGCGCCCACCTATAGTCCCAGGCCTGGCAAGGATGCATGAGAGTCGCTTGAGCCCAGATGTTCAAAGCCAGCAGGGCAACGCGGCAGAATCCCACCACATAAGGTGATGTAAACAACAGCCGAAGACCAGAATTTAAAAACCAAAACCCTTCCAAGAAAGCTGAAGGTTTTTTTTCATTTTGACTATGGTGTTGGCAATAGTTTCTCGACTGTGACCCATATTTTATTACAAGTTAAGGCCTTTATAAGTATGGCATGAGGACAGTGAAGACAAAGGCTGGGAGTTAGCTTAGCACTTTAAAAGACTGGCTGCTCTTCTAGAGAGTCCAGGCCTGATTCCTAGCACCTTCATGGTGGCTCACGACTGTCTGTAACTCCAGTACCTGGAATCCAGTGCCCTCTTCTGGCCTCTGTGGGGCATGCAAATGGTGCATGGTCTTACATGTAGGTAGAACATCCACATACTATATCTGTACATATACATGTACATATTATATACACACACATATATATGTATATTTATTTATTTGAAAGAAGACAGTCATATGAAATAGCACACTGCAACATCACATCAAAAAGAAATATTCAGAGCAGGCAACTCTAGGGAGAAATTAGATTAGTGGTTTCCTAGGAGAGAAGAGAAAAGTGCAGATTAGGGTGTGAGAGCTAATGGAGTTTCTTTCTGCAGTAATGAAATGTTCTAAAGCTGAGAGAAAACAATTCACTGTATGTAATTATGTGAACATACAAAAGAACAGTTATTAAAAAAGTAAAACTCCAGAGCTGGAGAGACTGCTCAGTGGTTGAGAACCAGAGGACTCAGGGCTAGAGAGATGGCTCAGTGGTTGAGAGTGGTTGAGGTCTGAGTTCAGTTCCCAGCACCCACACTGAGAGGCTCACGACCCCTCTAAGTCATGCTTCAGGGCACCCGGTGCTCTCCTCTGATCCGTGTATACACCTACACTCACATGGACAAGTGTGCGAATGCATGCACGAGGCATACAAACAAACTGATATTTTTAAAACTAAAGCTGAAAATATAAAATGTTAGCACAAATGGAAGTCTAGAATTAGAAAGTTAGAAAGAAACTTTAAAAGCAGAGGAAACTGCCTGGTGGCGGTGGCTTTAAGGCCAGCCGGGGCTACACAGAAAAACCCTGTCTTCAAAAAAGTAAAAAACAAAACCCAAACCTAACCTAACGAAATGAAACCAAACCAAACCAAAACAAGACAAAACAAAAAGAGCAAAAGAAACCACAAGACAAACCAGTCAGGCTTAAACCCAAGCTTGGTAATTTGGTGATTAAATTCACTGTAAATGACTCAAACACAGTAAGGGAAAGACAATGACTGCTTGTTGAATTTCAAATTATCCTAATTGATATGAGAAATTTGCTTCTTTATATGCTATGTGAAGGCTGAGAGTAGAGGATGGGAGATGATACACCATGCAGACACTAACTGCACCAAAGGTTCGACTGTATTATCAAATAATCAGACTTCAGGGGCCAGCGGGTGTTGTCAGGGAGCTAAGTATCTTGGCACATGTCTATACTTGAGAGACTGAGACAAGAGGGCTACAGTGTGAGATCCTGTGTAAATACAAAGACTTCAGGACAAAAAAAATTTCCGGAGACAGATAAACCATGAGGAAAGAGAAAAGGGTCAATGGAGTCGCTGGGTATACAGCACACGCTCACACACAGCTGTACCATAGGTGAGTACACCACACAACAGCCTGCAGGATCTATGAAGCAAACCTGACAGACCTGGACACAGACCCAGACATCCACACACACCAGGAGACTCGTCATCCTTCCTTCGACAAGCCACAGAGTAGCAAGACTGAACATTAACAAGGAGAGAAGAATCCAGTGCCATCCAGTAGCCTGTACTGACATTTCTGCAGTGCTCTACACAACAGCTCAAACGCACAGACTTTCTGAATGCCTATGGAACATTAGCCACTATAGATCAAACAAACCTCAACAAATTTAAAGGAATTAAAATCACACAGACTTGCTCTGTAACCATGACAGGTTCAAAGTTGAAATCAATATAGAAAAAGTGGGAAAAAATCTCCAAATACTTGGAAGTAGGTGGCGAATTTGTAAATAATCCATGGAATGGGGGAAATAGGAAGGACAACTGATGAAGCAAGAATGTGGTGATGAACTGAGGGGGAATGCAAGCAACACAGCAAGATGCAAGCGGAAGCCAGCGCTGAGGGGGAAGCCACAGCACCGAGAGCCTTGCAAGAACAAAGGGGCATGACACAGGGATCACGTAAGCGCTCACCTTAGAGAACCAGAGCAAAGACAGCCCAACAGAAACAACTAGAAATCAATAGAGCTGAAAGCTGAAAAACAAAAGATCAGTGAAATCAAAACTGATTCAATGAAGAGATCGGTAACACTACCACCCTTCCAGCCAGCTAACAAACGCAGCGACATCAGGACCGACGCACAGACCATTTACACACTCCGCAGAAATAAAGATGATTGCACGGGAGTACTACAAACCCCAAAGACAAAACTTCAGCAATTCAGGTAAAGTGGACCAGTTCCTCAGAGAGTACAACCACCAAACACATTGACCGTGAAATAGGAAATTTTAATTTCCCTGTAATTACTTAGGGGAAACACCGTAAAGAAAGGTCCAGAGGGAGACCCTGTTGGGGCAGGGGGAGGCGGAGAGATAGTTCCAGGTTCAGAATTCTATTAAATGTCTGAAGAGTTCTAAATTATTTTTGCTCGATCTGAAAATAGAAAAGGCGCAATAGTTGTCACTTTATGAAGTCAGCATTAACCAGCTTATAGACCATGAAAATAATAACACAATAAACCACAGACCAGAATTTCTTGTGAGCCACAGGGCAATCTAAAGTAAAAGCATTGATCTGTATGACGATAAAAACATAACATGAACATGGAGAAAAAAAACCAAGGCAGTGCTGAGACACTTAACCACATGGTGGTAATCTCAGCACAGGAAGGTAGAGAAAAAGTCTATACCAGGTTTAAACAGGGTTTATTTCAGGGATACAAGGCTGATTCAGTATCTGAAAGCCAGTCAGTGTAGTCTCTCACTGTATTAGCTTCATATAGCTGCTGTAACAAACTGCAGCAGCTTAAACCAGATGAGGCTACTCAGCAGTTAGGAGCCCTTCCTGCTCTTTCAGAGGACTTTGGCTCCCATCACTCACATCAGGGGCTCACAACAGCCTGTGGTGCTAGCTCCAGGAGATCCAATGATTTCTTCGGCCTGTCTACGGTCAACCGAATTATCTTCCAGTTGTGGGGAGCATAAGTCTACAATGAGCTTTCGAGAGATAAATCAATAGGGCTATGTTCCTTCCTGGAGGTTTTAAAGGATAATTTGCTTTCTTTCCTTTTCCTGGCTCTTAGGGCTACTTGTGCTCTTTGGCTAGATGTCCCTTTCATCTTCAAAGACATGATAGCCACTTGAATCATGTCTTTGACAGACATCACCTCCTCCTTCCACAGTTAAGGACATCTGATTACATTAGAGCTGCCCAACACAAAATATACTTCCCCATTCTAAATCAGCTTACTAGCACCCTTACTTCAATCTGTAACTCCAATCCACTGTTCCAGGGACCAGAGCATGGCCGCAGGGATCGTGATTACTCCATCTGCCATGTTAAACCCTTCGATCTCAAGATTCATCGGCATCTCTCAAGCAAGGTCCCTCTATCCAAGATGCCCCAAAGTCTCAGTCCATCTCACCAGCCCCAAGGCTCCAGATGACTCTGCTCAAATCAGGCATGGGTAGTGCTCCACAAAAACGTTCTAGGGCAAGATTATTGATCTATGCACTGACTACTGAGACTGTTTTGGGTTTCCCCTGAGCCCTAGGCTGGAATGTGTGTGAAGCCATTTCATGTTTTAATGACTGATCTGAATCCATCCCTACAGGCCTCTAGTTAGTCACTGGTACCCATCCCTCAGGTCGAAAGCTGTAGCTTTGTCCTGAGCTCATTCGTCTTTCTTATATCTGCATTCAGTGGGAAGTGAGAACAGGTGTGTGCACATGAGTGTGTGTGTGTGTGTGTGTGTGTGTGCGCACACGTGCCACCCACTCTACCACTAAGCTACAATTTTAGTCTCACAAGTGCTGGCTTTATCTTCAAATTCTGCAACTCAGTGTTCCCACTCTCATTTGGGGCTATGTAAAGGAAGCACTCTTCCTGTGCTCCTGCAGTCAGTGCTCGTCCTAATATGAGGTCCTCCTCACAAAGGCCAGAGTGGGAGCACTGAGGTACCAGCTCACCTCCTTCCTGCCCCACAAGCATTCTCCCTGGTATCCTTCGATTAGAGTGAGCTCTCAGCACTGCTTTTAAGATTTCAGTCTGCCTCCTGCCTGGTTCTCAGGCCTCAGATCCTCCCTGACTCCTTAGGATGCCTGGGCATGCTCATGAAAGTCAGGACCTTTGCCCCAACTGCTCACCATTTGGAACACGGTTTGCCCATGGCTTGCCCTTTGGGCTTGGTCAAATCTCTCTCTTTGGTGGACTGTCCCCTGCTCAAGGATGGCTCCTCCCCTTGCTTAGGGTCTCCAAGGCTCAGGCTGCTGACTTTGTTTTTTAAAAAAAAAAAATAAATAAATCTTGCATGGAGTGCCTGCAGAGGCCAGAAGAGGGCACTGGATCCCCTGAACCGGAGTTACAATTGTGAGCCCTCTTGTGGGTGCTGGGAGCCGAACCTATGTCTACTGGAAGAGCATCAAGTATTCAACTATTGAGCCATATCTCCCTTTGTTTTTATTTTATTTTTTTTACCTAGTCTCTTCCTGCCTCAACCCCAGCAGCTCCACAAGAACAAGGAGTTCAGCATTCTGAATGGTAGGAGACAGTTGATAGATGACAGCCACCCTCAAACAGTAGGAACAAACCGTTGGTTTGGTATTTTTGCCTCTCCTTTGTTTCACGTCCTCCAGGCTGCACTTCCTGGACGGTCATGAAATAATGGAGATTACAGGCGTCCTTGCTTTGTCCTTGATTCAAATAGCAAGGTCTCTAGGGGCTGTGGCTAAATATAATGCTGGCTGTGGTCTCAAGGAAAATCCACACGGAGTAGTCTGAGAAGGCATGTCAAACGAATGCTTTTCTCATGATTTGTCTTATCAAACGTTCCCTGCACCCATGGCTACTTGACTTCAAGTCCTGTGCTGTCTCTGAAGCCAGACTGTGACTTCTCTCACGATAACCTGCTCATCTATCAGTTCCCACGGCAGTTATGAAGAGACTGTGTCTCTTTCTGTCCCCACAACCCCCTCAGAATACACAGTCCAATGCTGAGACTCAGAGCTGAGAACAGAAAGGAAGGTGTCTCTCGCCTCTTCCCCAATACGTTTTTCGTGTGGTCACAGGCGACCTTGGTCCTCAGCCTTTAGGTGCCATCTACCTGTTTGCCAGGGGCTCACTAGGTGCTGGCTGGTGAGTTCTTCACCTCCCCAGTGCTAGAGCTACAGACGCATGCACCACGTCTGGTCTATTTTATCTTTTAAAGCATGGTTTCGGGGGGGGGTGTCAAACTCAGGCTCTTATGCAGGGCAAGCACTTTCACTGCTGGAGCTATTTTCTCAGTTCAGAACTGGCAAGTTCTTGATGCCAGTGAGGCAAGAAGTTGGGCTGAAGGCTGCCGATGTGAGAGGCGATCCCAGCGGCAGAACAGGGAAACGCCACCTGCTGCAGTCAGCCCTTCCCTTTACCCCTCTTGACATACAGGAGAATGGAATGTGTCACCCGATGGAGAGGAAGGCTACTGCTCAACTTAGCTGTGGGCTTATTGAGGTTCCAATACATCCTTGTTAATGCGAGTTTAATCTTTTAAAGTTAGTTTTAGGGCTTTCCCTGCCTAATCACTTTAAATGTACATAAAATTAGTTATGACTACTGACAGAAGTAAATGGAAGCAACTAACTGATAAACATGATTCATCATTTTTTAATGTGTTGGTGGAGAGATGGCTCAGGGGTTAAGAACACTTCCAGAGACCCAAGTTGGTCCCCAGGATGTATGCCAGGCAACTCACAATCAACTGTAACCACAGCTGTAGGTGACTCAATGCCTTGGTCCTCGGCACACACACCCACACACATACACACACACCACACACACACTCACTCTCTCTCTCTCTCACACACACACACACACACACACCCCTACACTGTTAAAACTCATCTTAAAGATGTGAATGTTGACCTTTCTTCTCCCTGGAAATCACTGTGTGGACCAACTGCCTTCAAACTCTGCCTCTGCCTCCAGTTGCTGGGATTAAAGGTGTGTGCCAGAGGGCCACCTACCACTCATTCAATGTGATTTTACAGGTAAAGAACTCTCCTGCATCTAGCTGGCTGTCCACATTGCTGCTGTCCTATCTGACAAATCATCACCAACTCCAAAGTCACACAATGTGTCCCCTGAAGGCATTTTACAACTTTAGGTCTTACATTTAGAACTTTAAAATATGCTTATAATGTAGGATAAAGGTCCTCAAGGACACTGCCCTTCCCACCTCCTAAGTGAATGATAAATCTCAAAAATGAGGTAGTGTTCTCATATTTTATGTGTGCACAGTTATTTTTGCTTGCATGTATGTCTTTGCAACATATGTATGTCTGGTGCCTGCAGTGGCAAGAAGAGGGCATCAAATCCCCTGAAACTGAAGTTACAGACAGTTGTAAGAGATCGTGTGAGTATTGAGAATTGAACCTGGGTCTTCTTGAAGCACGGCCAGTGTTCATAACCATTGAGCCAACTCTCTAGCCACCTCCATTTTATTTTAATAAAAACCGGTCTTAGCTGTTTTTTCTTTTCCTTTCCATGTAAATGTAGGATAATCTTGACGTGTATATGTGTAGGTGGCCCATTTGTGCAAGTGTCCACAGAGGCCAGAAGAGGGCACTGGATCCCTTGGAAGTGCAGCTATGGTATTGTGAGCAGTCTGTCAAGGGGGCTGGGTTCCCTGGATGAGCAGCAAGTGCTCTCTAACCAAGTCCCTCTGTGTATAGGAACTCTTTGAGGTCTACAGAAAGAGCCTTAGACTTTACTATTGCAGCTCCCAGTTTACGTGCACGTCTGCATTTATTAACATCGTTTCCATTAGCTTGTGGTATCAGAGTAAAAACCCTATGTCTGCAGTTGGGTTAGCATGCATCCACTGACCATCTCTCCAGATCCTACTTTGTAAACCTATGATACCATTTCGGTTCCGACACGAAAACCTGTTTTCCAGATAAAAGAACAAGGGAACCTGGCAGGACAGTGAACAAAACACCATTTATCAAGAAACCCAATAGGACTGAGAAACGTTCAGACAGCCTGTGACTGATGAGGGGTGAAAGGATGCAAGATTCAAATTATCTTAGCCAGGTATGGTAGTCCACGCCTTCAATCTCAGTACTTGGATAAAGGCTGAGGCAGGAGGACTGTTGTGAGTCTGACGCTAGTCTGCGCTGTAGAGTAAGACCCTGTCTTAAAAAATAAAACAAAAAACATCTTCAGTTGTTACACTTTTGAATACTTCCCTGGCCAAAATCAGTCCAATCTCATTCTTCAGTTTTCTCCTCATTCCTTTTCTTCTCAGTTAGATTCTAATAGAGACGACCGTCTGTTTAACCCACAAACAGCTATGATGAAAGGATCCAGTTTACCTTCAGTAAAACCAATGTAAGGCACAACTACTCAGAGTACTGTATATTTTCAAAGTATTTAGGAATATTTTAATTAGAAAAATAAAGGCAATAAGATTATCTAATAGGTTCTAAAAGTACCCATGAATTAAGTCACTCACATCCCCCCACTTAAAAAGTGAGACACATATATCACAACGCTGTTAAACTTTTACAATAAGGAATAAAACCATGTTGTTAGGGTACAAAAATCTGAAATTCTGAGCACGAAAATAATTTATTAGACATCTGAGTTTTCAAACATTGGGCCCATTGGAGACAGAATTAACATAGCTCCCAGAGGAGAAAAAGTATTCCAGCCAACACCTGTTTCATCTCAGGTTTCATGGGGAGTCTCTGCACCCTGTAGGAAAGCCTTACCCTAAGCATCCATATATCCGATGCTGATTGGATGAGTGATGAGAAAGGGTGTGTATATAAGGGGCAATGTCACTGATGAGCAAGACTCCTTGAACATTCTTAAGCACTTCCTGCAGCAAGTCTTGGATAATAAAAAAAAAAAGGATACCATTTAATACCATTAATATCTCCTGACAGACAGGAAGGAAGCAGAATGTATACATTTTGGCCAATGGGTTGCTATGGAAAATGTCACAATGAGATTTCTGCAAAATCAAAAAGTAAACTTTAATTAACAGCAAATTTTAATATGTGATTTTGTTACTAAAAACCAGAATAAAGAAAATCAAATAACAAATGGAATTTAGGGAGGAAATGCAGGACTGTAATGTGGAATCATAGCTGCACTTCTTTGGCTAACTCATTAAAAAATGCCAATTAAACATTTTCAGTCAATTTTTATTTTTTTAAAAAAGCAGCAAATCAACATCACAACTCAAGACTAACCTAAATGTGCATCTGACAGTGAAGCACACCGTAAGTGGAGTGGAAAAGGTTTTCAAAAAACCCACCAAATATACGATCTCCAAATCTCCAGATAAACAGCACTCTGTAAGCCTTTGTTAAGTGACTCGCAGGGATCGGAGAGGTTATTGCTGTGGAAACAAACCTGCAATACAGTAGCATGAGTCTTGGGGATCAAGCATAATCAGCTCAATAGAGTTAAGTTGAAAACATGGTAAGAAACTGTCGGGAGGAGGGAGGGCGGGGTGAGGCAGAGTCTAAGCCAGTCGACCCAAGAACAACAGAGCTAGATCTATAACTTTCCAATTGAGACCAGGCATAGTAAATCTCCATTTTTTTTTTAAAGAATGGCAATTAAAACTTACAATTCCAATAGCCCACAAACCAAATAATAACATTGTAAAAAGAAATAAAAAACTATGTTCAGAGAGCTCCACCCTACTCACTATCTCATTCTGAGCACCCCAAGGAAAATAGAAGCATCCATGACTATCACAGATGAAAGCAACATGAACGTCACTGGAATCAGTTTTCCCCACTGAGGTATAAAATCTATATAGAAATCTCATACTATACTATAACAAATTGTACTTCTCATAATTCTTTTTAATTTCCTTTAAACCCTGTTTGACATAATTTTTATTGTTGTAAAAATGTTTTCATGATTCTGAACCTGGTTCCAGTTCTTTTCCACTTACTTTTCTATTAATATTTAATATTCCGGCTACTGATTCTAATCAGGAAATCTCTTCTTCACAAGGCACATTCAGCAGAAAGGGCTGACGTGCACGCAAGCTGTAGAAAGTGCATCTATCCCGAGCACGTGTGCGCCTGTTTTGGGATCCGAAGGCTTTGCCACTGTTCTTGATGAAGACGCTTCCATCTTGTAAACATCAGTGTGCACAGTCTCACTACTTTGCAGTCTCATGTCCTGGGACAGGAAGGCTGGTTCACAGCAAGTGAAAAGCTAGGAGTCTGAGTTTTAATGGCTGATAAACCTTAACATCCCACAGAAGAGGAAAATACTTTTCCTTTTTTGCTACTTAAGAATGTGGCAGAAATGTATGCTGAGGTAGCCCAGTCAATCCTTCTTTCTTTCTTTGTTGTTGTAAATTTGGTCTCAGAATATTTCTGGAAGGGTGACATTTCTGAGAAGCCACTGCTGGGACCGGCTTCCAGTGCAGTCTCTAATGCTGGGCACCTGGCTGTCCTCTTCTGTGGCTTTATCCAGGCACTGATTGCTGTTCACATGCTGCAGGGTTAATTTCTGAAAGTGGCAGAGGGAAGCACACAGCTTGAATAGACAGTGGAAAAGAGCAACCCCAGCACCACCCTGACAGCATGGCACTACTTACCCCTGGGTGGCCTAGAACCTGCTACAGAGACCAGGTTGGCCTTGAACCCCCAGCACCACCCTGTTTTTGGAGACAGCACAGCACTACTCACCCCTGGGTGGCCTAGAACCTGCTACATAGACCAGGCTGGCCTTGAACTCCCAGAAATCCACCTGCCTTTGCCTCCCAAATGCTGGGATTAAAATTATGCACCACTACCATTACCACACCTACCCCCACCACACTTTATAGTTTCCTTAAAGTAAAAAGAAAACTCCAGGCCAGGTTAGTGACTACTAACCTAGGTTCCTCCAACATATTTCCGAACGACTGTTGCCATTATTCCTCATTTCTCTGTGATAAGGCTATTTAATTCTATGATTCTAAACCATAAGCTTTCAGAAGCATGGGTCCTTATACAGACTCAATACACAAGCATGCTGGGGTGGCTGAGACGCAGTACACTCAGCCATAAGCTCCAATCAGATGCAGACGTCATCCTTACGTGGAGGGAGGGGCTGTGGCACACAAGAAGCACAGGAACCTAGACTGGGCTGCTAGCCTAGGCAATTTGGACTTTCTCACTTTTAAAATAAATATTACAACACAGCCTATACTTTGAGAGGCTCTGTGAGGCCATAACAACAGAGCCTGATTATGTGGTGCCTCACTCATAAGAGGCTGTAAATAACCAGGGTGGGAAACAGCTATCTGCCTTGATGTTTACGTTTTAGATTTGATACTTCCATGCTGATTTTTAGGGTAAATTCTAAAGAGTAAATTCATGGTATCACAATCCATGATGAATCTGGTAACGTGTTCTAGACCAAACACTGACATGGACGGGTACAGGGTGCACCCACTGAGTGGTGCCCAACAGGTTAAGTAACTGTAACCATAACGAACACATGTTTATCTGATTTTTTACCTACATCTTCATTTTAATGTGATTCTTTTCTCTGCAAGATCTCACTTAAAATTTCATATTCTGTTTTACTTTGAGTGTATGGGTGTTTTGCTCATATGTTAGTCTGTATGCTGTGTGCATGCCTGGTGCCTTTGGAGGGCAGAAGATCCCTTGGAACTGAACCTCCATGTGGGTGACAGGAAATGAACGTAGGTCTTCTGAAAGAACAGCCAGTGCTCTTAGACACTGAGCAACTCTCCAGCCGCTGAACCGTCATTTATGATGCCTCATATAACGGTTTGGTTAACTTAGAAGATAACAGAAACTAATGATGGCACCCATTTCTTTACTTCTAGTTCTGTGTCCGAGTGAGACCTGGCAACGGACTGCAAACGGTCCCACCACACTGACGTGAGATTCGGTCTCAAGGACTTTAACTCTCACAGATGCACCGACGCTGTGGGCAGTGAAAGCAGGCGGGTGTGGCTTCCTGCTGAGGACAGGCTGTGCAGTGTGACAGTCTAGCAGCTAGGAAGCCAGAGTCTACATGCACACCACACTTGAGTCTTCAGTTTCAGTTGAGACAAAACCAGTACACAATTAAGGGCTTATCCAACATCCCAAACTCCCTGCAAGGGGGGTCTCCTTCCTCAGGCTCGAGGTCAGCATTACTGAAGCAGAAGAAACCCAAGCACAACAAACCTGTGGTTGGGCAGCTGTTTTTCATCCAATTTCTAAAAACACACATTTCATTTACTTAGGTTCTTTTTTTTTTTTTTTTTGGGAGAGGAGGCTTTGCTGTACAACCCAGGCCTCCACGGCCTCTGAGTGCTGAGATCTAAAATGCACTACAACATGCAGTTTTCTAGACCGTTAAACGCTCCATGCTGCGTGTTCAAGTGCTCAACATCCAGACTGAATTGCCGTCGGCAGGAGGTAAGCGGCCTGGATGCTGGTGGAGAACCTTGCTCTCGACAAGGCTCCGGCTGCCAACAGAGGCGCCAAACTCCAACGCTCCAGCACCGCGCACCGTGTCATCACGGGACTCAACAGAGGACCTGAAGAGTACAGTCTCCAGAGAAAACACGACTCAGGCATTGGGCAGGCAAGAGGCACACTTCACCTACCTCCTGCCTCCAGTCTCTACATATAAATGGGTCTCAATGTACACTGTATTTCAGAAGACAGCACAAGCAGCAAAGGCAAAGAGCTTACTGTTATACTATAAATTTTATATAGTATAAAATATAGATAAGATTTAAACATGCACAAAAATGCAAATTTGATTAAAAATAGTAGGGTACAAAACAAAGAGTCTTGGATCAAGAATTAAGAAGCCCAGGTCTGAGCCGGGCAGTGGTGGCGCACGCCTTTAATCCCAGTACTTGGGAGGCAGAGGCAGGAGGATTTCTGAGTTCGAGGCCAGCCTGGTCTACACAGTGAGTTCCAGGACAGCCAGGGCTACAACACAGAGAAACCCTGTCTCGAAAAACAAAAAAAAAAAAAAAAAAAAAAGCAGCCCAGGTCTGATTTATACCATCTTTCTTATTTACTTACCGTTGTGTGACTAGGGATAACTAACTTCTATCCATAAAACTGCATCCTGATTGAGGCTGCTACTGTGGACTGTTGACATGTGCTCCCCTCTCCTGGCTGCTGTGCTGTGGCAGATGGAGGCAGGGCAGCTCTGAGGTCTGCTCCCCTGCAGGGCCCCCTCTCTGGGATCCACTCAGGCCTCTGGGCTAGCATGGCAGCTTGCCACCCTTCTCTTTTCAGTTACTAATTCAGAAAGGTTCCCTAGTAAACGTCCTAATACTCTCCTTTGTCTCGGAGTCAGCTTCTGTGAGAAACCAGCCCAAGACATTATTAGTTTTATCTCAGGGAACAAACTTTGCAACGTGATCTGGAAGTTTTAAAACTTCCTATGTACAACTAGTTATTTTTAAATACTTGAAACCATGTCTAGCTTCCTACATTTATAAATGAACATTCACCCACTGTAGCAGGTGTAGACTGACTAGCCAAGACAATTCCCAAACTCTGTTTTGGCCACCTCACACTGTAAAGACAGGAAACTCAAGCACTTGCCTTCCCTGTCTTCCTTTCCTCCATGGGTTCTCTATGGGTCAAATCTATAACTCCCAACAAATTACAACAGTTTAATAAGTGCTTTCTAGGACTATTTATTTTCCTGAGAAAGAGTAACACATCTGACAGTAAATAGTCTATCCTCCTTTCTTTCAGAGCTGAAATCACAGTTATTTTAGGCATCAGTAACCCTGATCCAAATCAGAAACTTTTTACCTAGAGTTATGTAAGAAAAGTATCATCTAGTCACTGAAGCAAGTTATTACCTAATTAATATCCTGTTATATTCCAACAAACTGAAGATAAGGAGTTTCTTCATTAAAAACATCTGCTGGTTTTCACAATGGCTGTGCCCCTGGTATTACTGTAAGGAAACAGAGCTACAGGAGTGGGGCAGTTACAGCCACAGAGGCAACAGCACACTTCTAGAAACAAGAGAACATCTGGACCACTTGTGACAGCCACATGAGCAATATGTTACTAGTAACACATCAGCTACTAAATGTCGGTGTGCCCAGTGTCCTGGCAGCTAACTGACTCACCACTGGGTCGTACTCCCAGAGCTGGTTGCCTTTTAGGTGGTGGCATTTGAGCATGGTAACCGGGCCATTAAGTTTAGAAACATCCAAGCAAAGGTCGTCTGTTCTAATTTCCTTGTTGGCAGTGTAAGAGAAAACCTGAAAAGCAAACATGAACCTATGTAAGCTGAGTTGTAAAAAGAAAGCACTCGGCATTTTAGATGCCAACACTTCTACATTTTGTAGCCATGAGACAATGAAAACCCCAGAATTAGCTTCAACAGACACAGAGGAGCATCTGAGCACAGAGATACATACCTAAACTCAAACTTAAGTTTTCCCTGGGCTATACTGAAATAGCCTGGAACTATTTCAAGGTGTGATTTTTTTGTACATTGTTAAAGTAATGGAAAGTTTCGGAAAAGCTATACTAATTTTACACAGAGGAAAGTAAAACCACCTTAGTTCTCTGTAGGCTGAGTATATTATTAAGGACAGTCATTTGTTTTATCTTTTTCTAAAAAGAATAAAATAAACTTTGTGCTCAGCAATATTAATTAGTTGTCATAGAGACCTTTAAAAATGTTTTATTAAAAAATCATTAGAAACCGGGTGTGGCCGCGTATACCTTTAGTTCCAGTACTCTGGGAGGCAGAGGCAGGCGGATCTCTGTGAGTTCAAGGCCAACATGGTCTAAAGAATGAGTCCCAGGTCAGCCAGAGTTACATGGAAAAACCGTGTCTGAGGGTAGGGGGTGGTGAGAAGAAATCATTACAAGAGGCACACAGATCTCAAGTTCAAGGCCATCCTAGTCGATATTGAATGTTGTAAACTTGCCAAAGCTACACAGTGAGACCTATCTAAAAAATAAAATAATATATATATATATCAATCATTTTATTGAAAGCACCCTTCACCTAATACTCATTAACATTATAATTAATATAATATTATGAATTATAATTATTATATTGTCAGTACTATATTAATATTATAATAACTAATATTCATATATTCAAAGATATGAAAATGCTTCCTAAATAATGTTATGGGGTTAAAAGAGCAAAATAAACCAAACTGAAAGTTGTTCTGAAAGTTTACTAACATACTCACCTGATTACCTCCCATACCATGACAATTAAAAATTCCAACCTTTTCGTTCTCTTTTCTAGCCATGTTATCTAGGCATTGATTTGTTTCCACATTTCTTATCTATGGGACAATGAGAACATCAGGAGTTAGAATGCTGGAGCTTAGCTAGAGGAGAGGTACATACAGATACACTGAAGTCAATCCTTCATTATTTCTTTAGTGACATTATATCTTGAATATAACTAACAGCTATCTAAGTGGACTTAGGGCCCACTCAATAGGAAGGAATTCACACTTGGTACAGCAAAGACTTAGCCATTCACATATAACTAGTAAAGTCACGAACCCTAAGGGAGAACCTACAACTGCCGCTTTCCTAAACCAGTACAGTTTCTATCTGAGAAGCTCTCAGTCCTCATTAAAGAAGCTTCTTTTTGAAGCAGATGGAGACCATCACAGAAAGCCACAATTGGTCTAAATACCAAGAATAGACTGGGATGTTTAGCCCCAAGTGATATAATGCCTGCAAAGGCTCAGGGAACATCATGAAATGAGCAGAAAGACTGTACTAGTCAGAGGACCAGGGTTTCTACTTCAAGATAGTGTCTTCTTTATATGACAGAGAAATCTCAACAATATGGTCGCCTACACATGACCTACACAACACCAGCTGACATCCCAACGAAGATGGGGGAAATAGCACAAGGTCCTACTTCTAGTTAAAGAACTGTAAGAAATTAATGGTAGTTTAGAGAGTGAGAATCAGTTTTCTCCAGGGACAAGCCCCGATAGGTTATCCAAACCCAAATAGTCAGTCCTAAACACTGTATATATGAGCAATACTAAATGGACTCAAGTAGGGTACGTGTGTGTATGTGTTTATGTATGTATGTACATAAATATATACACACATATGTGTGTGTAACGATAATTAAAGACTAAGAGGTTCATAATTTGAGAGAGTTGGGGGGACACAAGAGTAGCTGTAAGGAGAGGAAAGGGTGGAAATGATGCAAATACAGTACTTATACTATGAAGAGTTTTTAAATTTTAAGTTAAAACTGTTCTAACTTGTTATTTCTTTCACTCTTTGAGTGATAAAGCAATTCAAGGACATAAGATGCTGCTTTGGACAATCCTTCTGAAAACATCTCAGGGAGACTGGCTTGTGGAAGCAGCCATATCATGGGGCAGTGCAAATTTCCTTTCCCCATTAGACAGGTGTCCATTCCACAAAGGCCGTTTTACTGAGTCATCAGAAGAGGAGCATCTCAAGATTGGTAAGGCACTCAGACTGGTGTTTAATAGATAGCAGATGCTAAGTAAATGTTAGAACTGCCCAAATCATCGACCGCTCTGGCCCACTAGCTAAACGAGGAAAGGTCAGGTTGTATCTCTCTGCGGTTCCTTACAATACTCATGGATTAACTGTTAACTATTATGACGAAACATTTATTTTGGTTCCAAATCCTACAGTACAAGTTCTGGAAGGCAGACTTGGTTGACGACATCCTAACAATATTGCCCCAGAAATAAGACTTTTCATCTGGATGTGACCTGGTACAAAAAAGACTGACCACAGGCTGCATTTCTGAGACAATGTCAAGAAGACCAGATGGTCTATGTCACTTAGGAAGCTAGCAGGCTAGAAGAAGGTAAGAGGCCAATTTGCCTTGACAACCATCTGCCATGAGTTGGACAGGTATCACCTTTAATTTGCACAAACCCCAGCCCAGCTAATAATGCCTTGGTACTATCCAAACTGGGTCAGTCCAAAGAAAGAAAAACCTTTCATTCACCAGTCTAAAGGCGTGGCTGCTCTAAATCCTTGAGAGGCATGTCACTCAACCTAGATTTTTCTCACTGAAAGGGGAGAATGTGCAGGAAAGGGGGGTGAGGTAGGGGCTCATGGTTTTACTCACCAGCATCAGCTCCCCCTGTGCTCACCTACAGCCTAAGTTTCTCTTTGCCCTCTTTCCCCAAGTCTACCACTAACAGCCCTTGTCTTACTCTCAAGCAATAATCTGTATTCGCCTAAAGTCATTACAAGAGGACTTCTCAAGCATCAACACATCATCCCACCACTCTCATCTGACCATACTTGATCCCATCTCTGCTTTCTACTCTGTCCCAAGAGATGAACTGACTATGTTCCATTCTTTACATTAAAACCCTCCTCTCTCTGCTGAATCCCGCTTCTATCAATTTAAACGCATGATGCCTACACTGGGTCTTTCTCATGTAACATACAATTTATTGCCATAGCCAGTTCCCAGCACACAGCTCGAAAGGGTTATGTACATTCGCACTATTGTGAAACAGATCTTCAGCACTTTGCAGCTTATAAATCTGAACCACTTTAGCCACTAAACAAAGCATCTTTTCTACCTCTATCTGTTTCTGGTAGCCTCTACTTTCTGTTTCCATACATACAACTATTGTAAGTACTTTACTTTACAGAAGTGGAACTATACATAATTTTTGTCGCCAACCTACTTCACTTAAGCAAAATATCTTCAAAGTTCATTTATGAGGTAATATATATCAGGATGTCCATTTCTTTGAAGGCTGGATAATTTTCCACTGGATGCACATGCAACTTTTTGCTTACAATTCGTGTGTCTGGAAATCTGAATTGCTGGGGCCATGCAGGTTTGCCAACAGTGCTGCCATAGAACATGTATGTCCCTAAGATCCGGCATACCTGGAGGTCAGGTCACGAAATCACACAATGGCTGTATCAGACTTGAGAGCTGATCTAGAGCACTATCACGGAGTCCGATCCCAGGAACGTAGTGTTAGCTTTCTGGGGAACTCTTAGTGTTTTTCTGAGCACTTACACCATTTTATAGTCCCTCCAAGAGCACACAGAGGTCCTGACTCTCCCGCATCTCTGCTTATACTTGCTGCTATTTTTGACAGAAATTATCTTAAGGCGTGGGAGGCTGGCTTGGTCAAATTTTCTTTTTTAGGTCATTCTCATCAGCATAAGCTTCTTTCCTTCTTTTTAAAGTAGCAAACCCACTTAGATATTTATTCAATATTGGAATTTAAATTTGAATCTAATCGTGACCACCAACCCTAGGCAGCAAAAACTGCTTGCTCTTTCATCACTGTTCAGAAGGCCAGCATCTCAGTAAGGTTCTGACACAGCCTGGTGTATTAAAAAGGATCTTCTCAGGAGACACAGAGGAGTACCCACAAGTGCATCTCACAAAGTTATTGACACTACATTATAAACAGTACTTAGAAAAGTCTACCGCAACCTTACATATCTTGCTTAAGTTTATAGGTTGGCAGACAAGTCATTCTGACTGGACTTAGGGAGCCAGCTAATGACAGCCACAAGCAGATATAAAACTTGAGCCTCTCAAAGTTGCATTTACATTTTTAAAAATCTGTGCACTCTGTGTATGCCTGCTGCCCATGGACGTCGGAAGGGGGCATTCGATCCCTTGGGACTAGAGTTCTAGATGGTTATAAGCCACTGTGTAGGTTCTAGAAATCCAACCCAGGTCCTCTGCAAGGGTGTCCCGTGCTTGTGACCCAAAGCTTTATCTCTTTCACCACGACTCCTAATTTTTACACATGATGAAGCTCATCAGCCCCATTCTTGCATAGATTACCTTGTAACCTAGGTACAGCACGGTTCCAAGGAGACCAAGGCATTCTTAATAAAGTTTTTAAGAATCCTGCTACAAGCAAGGCCTTAGGCTGTACTAGACCCTGAAAAGTACCTGGGAAAAACTCAGCACACAGTTTTAGTTTTATAAAAACTGATAAATTCTCTCCCCTTTCCTATATTCTCCTCTACTTACCATCCACTTCTCTGCCTTGTACTATTAGTACACATTCAGGACCTATGTTTCTCCCACTTTCTTGAGGCACCAGAGTCCCTAATACTCTTGTGGCCACTCTCTCAATACAGAGGCACCAACACCATCTCTGACCCATTCTCCATGCTCATGTTATTGGTCTTTAATCATTCAACATTAGTTGAGCACGTCCATTCAATGAGGTATCTCTCTCCTGCTGTCCTTTTAACTTTACCATCTATTTTTGTTGTTGTTTTGATTTCTGAGACAGGGTCTCCTTATATAGCTTTGGAACTCACTATGTAGACTAGACTGACCTCAAACATGCGATCCTGCCTCTGCCCTCCCAAGTACTGGGATTAGTAATGCCTATGGCCTCCAAACTGTTCTAGTTGCCTATGACCGGGTCCTCTATTATCTGATCCTCTATATGGTTTATGGGTATTTATGAGTGAGGGTTTATACTTACAACGTTGACAACCTTGGTTATCAGTTTTCATTTCAAAATGGAGTTTTCCCTTTCTCTTTGCTATTTGTCACTGCATAAACCTGGCTAACTGACCCAGGAGCATCAGAGATTCTCCTGTCTGGGCCTCCTACCTCGCCATAGAAGCACTGGGATTATAGAGACATTATGCACCTGTGCTCAGCCTTACACGAGTTCATGGGATCTGGATGCAGGTCCTTGTGTTTGTGACTCAAACGCCACACCCACTGAGCCACCTCCTAGTTTCCTCTTACTATGGTTTTATTGCCTGCCTACTTGTTTTCTTCTAGACAAGTGACCTCCCTACTGTTTCTGGAATGTGGCAAGTATACACTTACCTTAGGAACCTTTGCACACCTTCCTCCCTTGCTCTGAAACTTTTACCTCACCAATGTATATGGCTTAGTTAGTAACTTTCTTCAGGTTTCTGCCCACAAATTACCTTAGGGGTGCCTCCCTCAACAGCCGTACATAACATGGCATGATTTCCTGCTCACCAGTCAGCCTCTGTCCCATCTGCTCTAGCCACTATCTGAGATACCCTACAGTTTTCATTAATTTCTCCCCACGTGTAAGATCAACAAGAGTGGGATTTTCACTTTCTTTTACGCCATGGAGGCACTCAAATAGTTGTTAAATGAATAAAAATCAGTGAAGAAATCCCAGCTTACAGAGATGGGATCACATACTCTGAGTGTCAAGAGACTGAAGTCAAAGAAGTGGCTGTGGATCTCTTGTAACTGTGCGCACTTATGATCTACAAAAGGAAATCTGCCCTGTTGACTTCTATTACAAAACAGATGGATTTCCCTTCTACTTGGGCTTGTAATTTTTCCGATGTGAGTTTTGTAACAAGTGCATAAAGATCTGCAGCAAACTACAGATGGCCTATGTTCCACTGCCACTACAGGCAGTACAGACCTAGCTCCTGCTATATCAACCCAGTGCAAACTGTAGGTTTTCAGAGGAGGAGGAGGGGAAAGCCCAGTATCTACACTAACAAGTAAAAAGGAGGGAGGAAGTAACCCAAGGCCAGTTTTACCGACTGGAGGAAACCGCTTCCAAGATTAGCTGCAACAACTGGTGAGGCTAAGGAGCATAGCAATGACTGCCCCTAGCTGCATGCCCCAGGGGTCGGAGGATACATGTTTTCAGTTTGAGAGCCATCAGGGCTCTAGGACAGCTGCTCAACCCAAGTGCCATAGTATAAAAGTGCCCCAGGCAGTACTAAAGCAGGGCATGGAGGCAGGCTGGGTGTGCCCTAGACACAGCGTCCATCCCTACACAGACAGAAATATGTGCCTATGCTCCTCAAAGACCCTTCCCTTTGCCCCCTCTGAAATCTGAGATTTTAACTTCTGAGAGTGTCTAAGAAGAAAATTATGCCAAATTCCAATCAAAGAAGTTTATTAGAGGGAGGAAGAAGGGAAGGAATGACCGACTATAGTATATGACAAGGTAGAAGTCCTGTGTCCCCTGGAAAAGACAGACAGGTAGACAATAAAGATGGGCCAATAACCAGAAAACATTCAGTAAGTAGTGTACACATAATGCTATCAAAGGAGACTCTTGAAGACAGCAACTTTTAAACTTATAACTATTAAAAAATGACCTTTACCCCACAGATCAGTAAAAACAAATTCCTTTAACATACTTTCATACACTTGTTCCTATATTATTGTTATAAGCACCTAAACTGATGCTGTTGAAAATTACCACCTTGAACTAGCAAATAGGATATTGGGAAGTTAGAAGATTACTAGGAAAAGACACTTCAAGTCTTTATGGTTTAATAGGCTAGAGTATTCTATTCCTGCGAAGAAGTAATCCAATATTTTTGCTTCAAAAATTTGGGGTGAGAGTAATCAAATTACAAGTGGTAAAGTACTCATCTAGTAATTCAGAATCTCTAGGGTGACCATGGAAACAAAGACATGACTACCTCTAAGAAGAATTGTGTTTAACCAGCATGTATATATGTGTACCATGGATATGCCTAGTACTCTCAGGGGCCAGAAGAGGACATTGGTTCCCCTGTAACTGGAGTTACAAGATTTTACCTTATGAGGCAAACTATTTCCTTACCCGTACTTTAATAACGAAGGTACTTTAAGAACCTTAGAGGTTAGTTTTTGAACTTCTTAAAGACATAATAACTATGCAGAATATATACGTATATACATATATTTGTTTTTACCTCTCCCAATGAGAAATAGTGACGAGGAATTTGAGAATCAGGGTAAATATTTTCTAGGTACCAAGAGAAAGGTTTGCACTGTAGTTTATGTCTCAGACCAAGTCTTGATGATATATCTCCATAATCTACTTTTGTAACACCTGTTGAAAGAAATAATTGACTGATTTATTAGAGTTCTGTTTGGTAACACATGTCTGCTTATATGCTCATTCTCACAAAGCAGCTGAATGGGAAATGGGGGGAGGGGTTAATTAGGTGATATATGAACTCCAAGCAGTATGCTATGGACCCGTCTCCCAGAGTAGAAAGCAATGATAAACATGTATTGTAATTTTTTTTCAAAGAAATAACATCATGTGAGAATGCAACACATACTAATATTAAGCAACAATAAGCTACATAGGGATCAAAACACTTTAATGTACATTAAGATACAAAAAATTTCAATTAGGATCTATTTGGTTGTAAAATTAAACAGTACAACTCTTTCCAGTCAGCTCTCTCTCATAAACTCAATGGACTATGTTCACACCCATCCGAGTCATGAAGTATTGAAACTGAACACCAAGGTAGAATAGAAATACTTTCAGACAGGCTTCCTGCTGAGGAGGAGGAGAAAACAGATAAACACAAAAACCCACTTATTCTTGTAGAGAGCCCTCTTGAGGAATGCTATGGGCTCTGTATGGCTTTATGACATGAGATGGTTTCATGAAAGCCCTGTACAGCAGCACGGAGGGCCTGCTTATGGAGGCCGCTCATAACACACTTCTGAGGTGGCACTGTTTTATGGGGCAGGGGATGTGGCTCAGCGGGGAGCACCTCCTGCAACAATACAATCTTGGGCCAGGGAGATGGCTCAGTGGATAAAGGTTCTTGCTAACAAAGCTTGAAGACCCGAGTTCAATCCCTGGCACCCATATGGTAGAAAGAGAGAGAATCAACTCCCACAAGTTAAATGTGGAGGTCACACATGGGCTAGGGCACAAGTGTCACCCTGCTCAGATTAAAAAATATATAAACATACAAAAAGAAAAGTTTACTCTTGTACATATCGCTCAATATACACTAACCTGGAGAAATTATATAGAAGAAATTCTTGAATTCATCCATCCATACTTCTGCAAGCCGCCTGTTATTCTTATTGATTATCTGCCCTGTCCCTCCTGGAAATGTGTAAGGTGTAGCTTTCCGAAACACATGACCAACATGGGAGCATGTCACAATTTCCAAAGTTCCTCCACATTGCCAAATCTGAAAAGAGCAGGACATGGCTTAGTGACCACCTATCAAAGGCTCCTGGAGTATTCATGCATATTTTTCTTTTCAATGGAAAGGGCTTTGGCTTTTATTTATAACCACGAGTGGAGAAAGCTATAGTTACTGGTAAATTTTCCCTAAAACATCTCCAAATTACCAAATCTAAATTAAAGAACAAAGCAGACTGTGTTGGGCATGTAGTTTAAAATTCAGAGCACAAGACTGGCTAAGGTGGTCTATGCATTTAATACCAACACTCAGAAAGTAGAAACAATGGATCTCTGGGAGTTAAGGCCAGCCTGGTCTATTTGGAGAGTTCCAGGCCAGCCAATATTACGCAGTGAAACCATCTCAAAAAGAAACAACAAAGTTCAGGGCTCAGAGATTCTGCTCTGGTATATAACCAATACTGCCCTAGGATCAAGTGTTTTACAAAATGTTGGTCAAAATCAGATTAAATACAGAAAAGACAGATTTTGAAGTAGACCCGAAGAGTGGAATATACGGCAGCAATTCTCTACGTGCAGATGCTACTGCTCACACCACAAGACCAGACTGCCGACCACTCAGCCCGTCAGCAGGGACACACTAGTTCAGGAAATGCTCAAATATTTTTGATGTGGCTTATGATTTAACAGCACACTACATACACACTCATAATCATGGAGTGCCCAAATCTTTTCTATTTCTGCCTTTCCAAACGTGTGCCAGTAATAACACATCATAGAACAGACACCATGATTTCTGCAACAACACAAAGACAGCGCATGTTCAATCAATGAATACATGGAACAAAGGGAAAATCAAGAACAGACTTATATTCTTGATTCAATGCAACTGTTTCAAAATATATTTTTGTACCATAACGAAAAATATATTAAACTTGCAATTAAAACTCACATTTTGAAAAAAACTTCCCCTCTGTTAAATATTCAGTGTGCATACCCTCAGGTTTTCTCAGGATTATACTGAATCAGAGCTAGACGGGACTCCCCTGAAGTTGTCAAGCCTCTCCTTTACACGCAGGCAGAGTCTTTGGTAGCAAGAGCTTCCTGCTCCCACTTTCAGCACACTCAGTTTTTGTCTCTATTGTAATATGCTACGTGTTAGAAGCTATTAGCAGCGTACATTGCCATCTAACATGCTGACAGCCGAGAAGAAGACATGAAGGTCAACTGGGTTGAATGAACTGAAGAGTAAGTCCAGAACGCTTACCCTTTCTCCTTTTTGTGGTGGGTGTGTGTACAAGTGTGTGGTGGTCCCAGGTTAATGCAGGGTATCTTTACAAATCACTCTCTACCTTACTTTTTGGGAATGAAACCAGAGTTCACTGATCAGCCCTGGGCTCTACCGTCTCCATGTCCCAGCACTGGGATCACGGCTTGCATTGGTTGTCATGCCAAGCCTTTAAAAAAAAATTAAACAATTAATTTATTTGGTATGTGTATGTCAGAGAACAACTTGTAGGAGTCGGTTCTCTCCTTCTGTCATGCTGACTCAGACTGCAGGAAGGCCTTACCCACTGAGCCACCTCAGCAGATCCACACCCAGCTTTTTAAGGTGGGAGCTGGGAATCGAACTCAGGTCTCCTTGTATATATGGCAAGCACTTTACTGACTGAACCATCTCCATAACTGCTGTCGCCTTTTATTGAAAAATATAAAACCGATAAGGTAACCAGATTTAATAAGAGAACAATTTCTAAGTAGATAAGAAGTATATAACACAATAAAATTGTTTTTACAGTTATACATCGAAGCAGCCTGTTTAAATTACAAATTGCTTCTATTTAGTTGCTGGTGCCTGAATTACTTCCTTAAAATAACAGAAATTGAGAGCTGAAGGATTATGCATAGGTTTAACAGCTAGATTATTAACGATAACTGGATTCTTTGCTGAAATTGGTTTTTAAATCTTCCATAAGGTCAAACTTTTTATAGGCTGAAGGTTCTGGAGTCAGATTAAAATTTTATCACTAAATTTTATTTCTTATATAGACAACAAAAATAATGAACACATATTTGTGGTTAAGTAAAAGATTTTATTTTTTGTCAAAGGGAACTTACCCTAAATGAAATTTCTAGGTTTTCTCCTCCCCAAATATCCATTCCAGCATCATATGTTCCAATTTCCTGAAAGTAATCTCTGTCTATTGAAAAAAGGCCTCCGGCCATTGTAGGTGTTCTGAAATTCAATAATACTATGCCATTAATTTTAATAATTTAAGACTTATAATCAGTGTTCTACAACTGTTTATAACCTCACAACAGTGCTCACTCTTACCCTCTTCAGCAGTGTTTACGCCCGGGGGTTTCCTGTCCATGGTCTGTACCTGTCCACGCTCTGTTTAGGCCTAAGTGTGCTTCCTGTTCTTACCATCTTTCTTGATTTTTAGAACTGATGGACTTTCTATCTCACAGTCCTTAAATATCTTATAATCTCCATTTGACCAGGTACTTGACTCCAAAATCTTAGCAAGTAAAAAGATAGTTGGCTCTTTTATTCAACTAGACTTGGGTTAGGGTTAAAATGCCAAGTTCTAACAGGTGGCAAATAACTACAAAAATGGTAGGTTAAAATAGGATGAAAACAAAGAGATCCTTTCCTAGATTTACAAAAATCTTAAAGGAAAGGATGCAGTGCAGAGTAACACCGACATTCTCCTTCTAAAGGGACTGCCATTCTGACCACCCGCACTGATGACCCACGGCATGTAGACTGTGAAAGACAGTCCAGGTGTGCACAGGGTGGGGTGGAGGTAGACATGGAGAATCAAGCCGAGGAAAGATAATGAAGGAGGGTTTAGATAAATCAGTATCCTTGGTTTCAGTTAACCACTGATTTCCATGAAGGATGAATGTGAAAGGGGGAAAATCAGACTCCAGCAGGAGAAAACACAAGTTCTTAGCTCCAGAGATAAGGCTCCGAAGGTCAGAAGTCATCGACACACACTATTCCAGGCCCCTCTAGGGCAGCTGCATTGTCTCTCCAGTGAAAGCTGTAATTTACAAAGTTTTCAAATGTCTAAGAGTTCTTGAACTGTACTAAGAGCTTCCTTGTACTGATAAGAACTCAGGCTGGAAAAGAATGTGAGTGGAAAAAAAAATCTCTTTGACTTCTTCAGAATTGGAATTGAATTTAAGGGAGAACAGACCAGAGAAACTCAGAATAGGAGAAAGCGGTAGTCCATTACTACAGAAGCCGCGGGCGGATGCACCTGGAGTAAATACTAGAGTTTCTTTCTATGTAGCTAAGACTCAGGTCATGTTCTTACCAGCATGCTTTTTATGCCTTCCTGAGTAAAGCCACATGTGATCAAGTATAGTAATAAATACACATTAATAGAAATTTCATTATACCCTATTAATTCTAGCTGTTTTTAGCATCTTTCATGATCCTTAGTACCGATGGACTATCTTAGACTCCTTAAATTGAATGTATTTCGCATAATCTCCATTTAGCATTGTGAGGACCAAGCTTTTCTAAGCTTAAAAGTCAATAAGTACCACCCAGATGGCACACTAGTAAAATGTTACAGCGCAAGACGCAACTTTGAGCTCGTATTTAACATAAGGACACAACTGACTGAGGAGTAGTTTGATTTAAACACAGACTAAACTAAGAAATCTGTAATGTTTTCATACAGAAAAGGAAGAATATATGTATACTATCACTTATCATGTGTACTAGGAGTTTACAGAATGAAAATAACTTTTAGTTACAGAATGAATGTAACTTTGTTAACAGGAGGGGAAAAAAAATCCTTCTTTAAAAAAATGTGAAATATGATTCTTGACTACCTACAAAGTATACAATAGCTTTGTTTCTCAAAGAACACCCCATGATAAAGTGTCACAACTCTGCAACACACTATAAAGAAAATGTCTGACAAATTACCTGACAGGAAGAGTCCGGTCACCTTTCCTTCTGTCCATTTCTCGCTGGGGAACAGGATACCAACGAAAATTGAGCTTCCAGTTGAATCCACCATAGGTCATGTCGGAGCCCGCCATGTACTCGAAAGTATCATCACTGATCACATCGATGATAGGACACACCACTGTTCTCCTGAGGTCATAAAAGCAAAGTTAGAATCTTCAACTGTACCCACTTACTGTAACAACTGTACAATTAAACAATGGTAAAGTTTATTCATGCTATAATCTCTACCAAGCCAGTATCAAAATCATTTGTTAGCTGAGAACCTTCGGGGTTGTTTTTTTTGCATTTCTTCTTTTTGCACACACTCTTTACTATCTGCCACATGTAAAATATTATAAGGTATTTCAAAAATGAATTTTTAGTGATACACAATCCTTTTTAGGCAAAATTTTTCTTTATAAACAACTCTTATCATGTCTGTTTTTCAGTTTCGTTAGTGGGGAGTAAGTACATAATCTGCTTTCAGGGACAATGTCCAGCACTGATGTGACTTAATTAATGCGACACGTCTGACTGTTAGCTAGTCATGTTATACACTTGTATACACATTTCTCCCTATAGCTTTACCATAATGCTATTGACTTTGAAGTTGATTTCTTATATTTTTAAATTCAATTACATTTAAAAAATAATAGCTCAGGACATAGAAACAATCACAAATGACAACAGCTCTTCGGAAGGAAAAATGTCCCAAATACAGCCTTTAGTATAGTTTATAGAATGTGATATCAAATCACATTGGTGTTTAAAGAAATCTTTTCCATGAGCTTGTGAAATGGCTCAGAGGCTAAACGAATTAGTTCCCTGGAGTTCAATGCTAGAATCTACATGTAGAAAGAGAAAACCAACTTCTGAACATTGACCCTTGACTTCTCCCTGAGCACCATGACTCTTTTCTCATAGTATGTCTCTGAGACAGCAAGATACCCAGTAGCTAAAAGTGCCTGCTTCCCAACACATCGATTTGAGTCTAATGACCGTACTCATGGTGGAAGGAGAAAATGAATGCCTGCAAGTTGTCCTCTGCCCCCCCCCCACACACATTATTTAAAACTTAAAGCCTAGGTCTTCATTTTTTTTTTAATTAAAATTATTGTGGCCTCATAAAAACAGTCCATTTTCCTACTTTTTCTATATCCTGCTTGAACAACGTGGTGGGAGCTGTCCCCCTCTTCCACGCCAAAGGTAAACCAGCGAGGCCTCCTCTGATGTGTGTGACCCAGTCCTCACTCTCCCTGGGTACAGACTGCAGCCCCTCAGCTTTGCTTGGGTATTTGCTGTTAAGATTCACAGCATGCCTCAGCATGAGTCAGGCCTAGCTTCACTCCTGTTACTCCCAACTTGTGCAGTTATCAAGAGAGAAACAGTACTCAGAACTCATTACAGAAACCACAAATATCAGCTGCCTTGAGTGAATGGACAGCGTGTTTGCTCTCACTTTGTGATGTGTAATTTTTTTTCTCTTTATGACAACTCCATAGTGCATTTCAAAAAACCTGTTTTTGTATTTATTTATGTATTTATTTTGTATTTACTTTATCTGCTGGAAACTATTTAGGATATATAATCTACCACACAGCCCCAAGTACAAATTATTTTGTTGTTTTAGTCAGCTTTCTTCTATACATCACACACTGCTTTCTCTGTATAGGTCCAGGATTGTGCTTCTCAAGTTTGTTATATTTATGCAAGTATTTCCTTAAACCTTTTACTTACAGAAAAATATTTAGAGAGAGATTTTATTCTCCTGACTCTTCAGGGCAACAGTCTCTCTGTTAACTGTTGGGTGTCTTCTGATCCAATGCTGGTTTGTTTTGTCTCTGAGAACAGCCACCATTTGCTAACAAACAGGATAAGTGAAGTGGCCTCACCCCCTCCATTCTCCACTGGGCTAGTAGAAGTCTACTCTATAAAATCTAAACATTCAAGTTGATGTAGACAGCTTCAAGGTCAAATTGCCACAGCAAATAGAAACTGACTACAGGCCAAGCACACTAACGTTACTTCTTTCCTGATCCTCAGGAACCAAGACAGAATTAGAAATTCTTTGCGAAGTGTGTAACATGAAAGCTGATCGCCAAAGACACACTGCAGGGATGCTCACTCTATATTAATAGAGATACAGAATCATTCCATACACGATGAGAATTACAGGATACAATGTCTTCTCTTCAGCCTTGTGCTACAAGATGAGAGCTACAGTCCCTGTGAAGATGTCAATCAACAAAGCTGAGATAATTGGTCTCCTCTGAAAGCAGGACAAGCAAACTTCCCCTGAGTTCACTGTCTACCTGTTCCAGATCCATTTGTTTAACAGAGCAGAGTCATTATTCTACAACATGCTACCTAATTCATCCCCATTAGGATAGTTTGCAAATGTGTTAGCTGCCAGACTTTAAGAAAGTGGTCTTGTCTGCATCTTGTTTGGAGCACTCTTGCAAGCATTTTAAAAGACAATTTGAAAGGATGGGATTTTTGTGCTTATTTAAAAAACAGAGGATCTACAATGTCCCACACAGTTTGAGATAAAAGTACTAAGAACCAATTCACAAGTTCCAGACAAGTACCTGTCATGTTTGATCCGGGCTAACAGAGGCTCCAGCCATCCTGCTGTGCACTCGCAGTGAGCATCTAAGAAGGTGATCACTTGGCCTTTGGACACGGCAGCTCCTTTCAATCTAGCTCTGATCAACCCAGAGCGCTGTTCCATTCGAATTACATGAACTGGCACTTTAAGTTTTTTCACATAACTCTCTAGAGGTCTTTTCAAAAAGTCTGAAAATATAACAAAACATATGAATTACATAAACTGGCATTACCCAAATATAAAGCAATTTTGATTTGCAGCACTCCTTCATCACGTACATACTGACAGAGCACTAGGTGAGGTTCCTGTCCCTCCTTAGGTTCCTAAAGGAAGCTAATGTCATGAAGGTATGAACTAGCTGCCTCTATCTCCACCTGAACGCTAAGACGGAATCTATGGCTCAGTTATCGCCTAGGACAGGCACATCACCGTGCATCATCCACCAGGCTTCACAAGTTTCTTCCTAATCGTGCTGAAGACTCTGCAACAGAAGTAAAGAGGCTGAGCCAGGCATGCAGTACACACTTGTAATCCAGGCATGGTGGAACATACTTGGAATCCCAATATCTGGAAGGCAGGAGCAGCAGGATTTCGAGTTTGAGGCCAGTGTAGGCTACACAGGGAATTTTAAGATCTTGTCTCAAAAATTAAAATGCCAATACTCCCCACCAACTCACTCATTCTCTCTCTCTCTCTCTCTCTCTCTCTCTCTCTCTCTCTCTCTCACACACACACACACACACACACACACACACACACACACACACACACAGTGTGCACATGAAAGAAAAGAAAAAAATTCAATCTAGAGAACAGAGAAAAGAAATACTGTATGTCACAACTATTAGTTTTTAAAATTGTGAGATTTCTTCCAAGACAGAAACAGTGTGTCCCACTGATCACCATAGTGTCTGACTACAGACTGAGCAGGAGGTAGAAAGTAAAGATCTCCTAAGAGAAATGCTAGACAGGAACTGAAAGGTAAAGAAAGATCTTTGTCAGACAAGTGTGAATTACAAACTAGTGATGGTGATGGGACCATGTCTTTCGAACTAACATCAGTTAATAGATATGTATCCTCTAACTAGTATAACAGGTCCCCAGACCTAAGTAGCCCCCAGATGTCAGCACAACTGACTCCATGATGGAAGTACCATTCAGGTTGTAAAACTCAGCATTCAACTCATAGAAATCATGGTGTGTGATTAAGAAGCTACTTAAATACTGAAAGCAGAGATCCAAAGTACTCCCTATAAGATGATTCAGTTTAGTAAGATACTAGTAAAATCATCAAAACTCCAAAATCCTCCAAAAAGACAGATTACTAATCATATTACTAATCTTTTTCTGGTTAACTTATTTCCTAATATTTGTGCTAAAAATAGTGTTTCAAAATAGCACTATGATTTCATGAACTAAGTCATAAAGTGAGAAGAATATAACCAGATTCTGAGCAAAAAGGTGTGAACAATGCCAATCTGAGAAAAACAGTTTTGTGTTGGCAATGAGTGGGTTTTGACTACTCCGAATAATGTTACAATGATCTGTAAGATTGTGTTATTACACATACTTTAGAAATGAATACCTAGCTCAGAATATTAAATGAAGCTGATCAAGGTGATGTTTGTTATGGCCCAGGCTTGCCTAACTTCAAACTCATCATTTAACATGGGACAGAGCATCATACGAGTACTGGCCAGGCATAGTGGGGATGGATACCTGTACTCCTGCATCTTGAGGGATGAGGCGGAGGAGTAAGGATCTTAAGTTTGAGGCCAGACTGGCCCGGGGTTACTAGCAGGACTCTGTCTCAAGAAGCAAACAAAACTAGCAATGAACCCAACAAGCAAACAGAATATAAAGGAAGAGACTATATACAGGAAATGTGGAACACTTAATCAGTACAAATATGGATTAGCATTCAGTCTACATGTCTAGAACTGGACAGAATCACCTGTGGTGATTCTAGGCATGATAATCAGGCATGCTCTAACATCTTAAATCGATCAAAGTTGATTGCATGATAATCAATGTCTCCCAGTAGGTTTTTTTCAAAATAGTTTTAAAAATAAGCCTTAAAAGCCAAAGTAATCTAATCCTAACGTCCTACATTTCTGAAAGCTATTAATACTGTCTTGTCTATGAACAACAACAAGTTTTTAATGCATGATTCTGTAGCACTATAACAAATCCCCTTAGCATTTCTGACATCTTTGTGACTTTTATACAGTGGACACTAAGAAATGTGTGTCTTCAGCCCGTACATAATTCGATCAGAATTGAGCTCTTGGAAGGCAGAAGGCCTCCTCCTCAGATACCCTGCCCTCTGCTGCCCTGTGAAGGCCCTAAGCGCACCACACAGCGCGACGCTCTCAGTCTTGTCACTTGCTGGCATTGCTGAGACTTGTCTTGTACATTGATGCACACACTGACGTTTTACAGTACTTTAATTGTTTATAATTTCTGACTTCAAAGGTTTCTGAGGAAAGGTAGATTTATCTCACATTTTTGTGTTTTCATTGGCAATATTCTAAACACTCACAAAAGTGCTCTAAGATTCAACTGGAAATACACATTTCCATTTCTTACAACGAAGTAACAGTTAGTTATAATGAGGCTGCTGAGATGGCAAAATTGGGTAAATGTGCTTGTCTCCAAGATGATAACCTAAGTTTGATTCCTGGGACCCACGGGGTGGAAAAGAGAACAGACTTGCATCTACCTGTATACCTTAGCATGAAGGCTGTATGTGCATGCATGCGTGCATGCGTGTGTGTCCCCAAAACAAATAATTACACATACTAAATTAAAATAAAATAGCCACAATGGAGGCATTGTCACTTTGCTGGCTATAAATGCCTTCCCTTACTAATGGCATCAGACACAGGCATCTGGAGGAACTGTAACGTGTGCCTTTGGGCACGCAGAGTCTACAGAAGAGCTCCTGCACAGCTCTTAGATCCTTTCCCGGCTCCTTCCCCTCTTCATTCAGCAAAGAGTCCTATGGAGCCACTAAGACTGTAGTTTTTTATTCCACAGAAATGTATCCCAAAAACTTTCATTTCCATCTGACTTGTTCATACACATCAGAGTTCTACCAAATACTTCAGCTTACCTTACAGTATATTACACAGGCAGAGTGACAAACTTGGAAATTTCTATCTCAGTTCACTAAAAACTACAAAACCAATATTCACTGTACACCAAGAAGATTTAAAACAAATCTACGTTACAAAAAAAAAACCCAACCAAAGAAACAAACAAGAAAAGTATGTTATTCTCTATAACATCTGAGAAATATTAGATAGAACATTATAAAAAAAAAAACAGTACAGCCAGGCCAAGTGAGCTTTGGGTCAGATAATGGTGTGCAGCAGCCCGAACAGAAGTCTATCTATAGAGAGACCATAAATGATATGTTTTGAACTCTGGTGAGAACTGTGTTTAGGAGGGGGCATGGCAGTCTCTGTGATATTACATGTCTCGGAAGGTCAAGAAAAGCCTCTAGAAATAAGTCATCTGAGCACTGAGGGTGATTAGACAGCAACCAGGTTGGGAAGATGGGGAAAACAGTGCTCTGGGCATGGGAACACATGGGAAGAGCCTAGGCCGCAAAGAGAGTGACACGTGGAACAAACGCAAAGGAAAATGTGGACAAACCAGGAGTATGGGAATAGGTGGCAGTACATGGCTCAAAACACAACCAGAGTTGGGCTAGGTCATACTTGCCTTGGGGAACTGCACCCATTACATTTTTAACTTTTAAATTTTATTTACTTTTATGTATATGAGTATTTTGCCTACATTTAAGTCTCTTCACCACATGTGTTCCTGATGTCCAAGAAGGTCAGAAGAGAGTATTGCATCCTCTGGGGCCAGGATTATAGATGGTTGTGAGCTACCATGTGGGTGTAGGGAATAGAACCCACATCCTCTGGAGGAACAGCTACTGCTCTTAACTGCTGAGCCCTGCATGTCTCCTCTTACAGACTTACTCTACATGTGGTGTGGAGAACAGACAGGAAAAGTGAACACTAATACAGACAGACAGGATGGCTTGGTCTGTATTAGAGTCTGGAATAAGAAAAAACAGACACACGGAGTTACATAAAAGTAAAAAGTTTGCTCTGGTTACTGAGACCCAAAGTTATTATCTAAACAGTGATGCCAAATAAAATTTCATTCATGTAATCTTAACTGCAGAATGCAGTACCTGGTGGCTTCCAGATGCCAGACACAGGGAGAGGGATTCTCAGGACTTTCTAGGCAGAAAGATAAGGGAGACCCAGACCCTAATCAGGGAACCTGCGGCAGCACTCAAGAGACCCCACCTAGTAACGAAGAGCCTCAGTCCAGCATCAGAGTAGACATTTGTCCACAGGAGTATCCATACACTGTAGAGTGCAGAGAAAGGCCCACATCAGGAAAGAGGAGAGAGCTGCTAAGTGTGAGTTTATGTCACTTCAGAGTTGAGGACACATCCACATTTCTAATGTGACCACATCCTACAAAAACATCCTAGTCGACATGGCCTTCTTGGTCTCTCATTATTTTGTCTTTTTTTCCAGAGCTAAGGATCGAACTCAGGGTCTTGGGCTTGCTAGGCAAGCGCTCTATCACTGAGCTAAATCCCCAACCCCCTTCTGGGCTCTCATAGAATAAGAAAACCTTCAAGGGTGAGGACAGAAAAAGAAAATTTGGGAAAAATATCTCCACAAAAATAACCTGAGCAGTTACCGGAAAGATTAATATATGTACAGTCACACGCTGTAGCGTGCCATTTCAGTTCATGATAGAGAGCATGGTATTGCTTAGAGACAAAGCCATTTTAATGTGTGTTAACTATACTGTGATTTGTACAGTGACGAATATTCTCTAAGGATGAATTCTTAGAACTATCACTATCATTGCTCAAGCTATATTCTATATACTAGTTCTTAAATTAATTCTCTCAAAGAATTGGCTCCTAACTCAAAATTATTAACATATGATCATCAACAGTTCTTTTATTTTGACATTTTAAAAAAGTTTTATTTTATCACTTTAGTTATTATTATTATTGTGTATCTATGGATGTGGATGTGAGAGCAGGCACGCGGGCGCCACAGCGGGCACGCGGCATCTTAAGGTCAACTCTTAAGAGTCAGTTCTCCTCTGGGAATGGGGTTCCAGGGGCAGAGCATCTGTTTAGCATGTACAAGGCCCTGTGTTCTAATTCCAGGGAGTCAGTCCTTTTCTTCTATCATGGGTTCCTGAGACTGAATTCAAGCATCTTACCTTTACCTTCTCACCTGGCCTGTCAACAGTTATTCTTTAAGTGTGGTGAAGTGGAAACTTCTAGTTCTTTGGAAAGTTAGTTATGTCAAATGATGGTTTGCTGGGGCACACAGGTCAAGGATGTTTGGATATTGCAGACACATGAAAGGACCTGTGATGAAGGAGTGTAAATATGACCCCACAGACAGGGGGATGATCACTGAGCCATGGGTTTGCTTCACCTTATTCTTTGCTAAAGACACACATGCATTGGTTTGTATTACATACCACTGTTGAGCTCAACTTATGGTAATACTGCCTTTGAGAAAAACTTGCCTAAGAACAGCTAGCTTGTCAGGTTCCTGCGGCAGCTTGCTGCTTCATCGGCCTCTCCTTAGGCCTGTTGGCCAGCCTGGCAGTTTCTTCAGTACAGCCGTCAGGTGTCTGCTTGCTAAAAGGACTGGAATATAGATGCTGATTCGTGCCTGCTGTCTAGCCTGTCTAGTAGAGGACTGGTAAGCAGCTGCTAAGTCATATTTGGTGTTTGCTATAGGACTGAACTGTTGCCCAAGAAGATCAAATTCGCCCCCAAAGAACTACTACTGAACAGGTCCACTTCCCCCATATCCTAATAACTTTTCTCTTCCCCACTACCTCTGCTGGGTGATGGGCTAGAGGGAAGATTGAAACCTTATTAAAAGTAGGCTGCAAAAAATTTATGCCTACAGTGTGGTCTACTTAATTAATAATAGCTCTCATTCAGTTTGAAATTTAATTAAATGCAGCCCACTTAAATATCATCTGTGCTTACAAATTATTTTAGATTAAGGAGGTAAGATGACGACATTTGAAAACTCATATTTTTCACTTGCACTTGTATAAGCTGGCAAAATAATAAGATTTAAACTATTATTAAAACAAAGTATTCCCAATAACTAATGTACGATATGCTTAAATATAACTACTTTTAAATATACATAGTATGGGCAGTTAGGAAAGGGCATAATATCCAAGGAGGCGAAAATGATGGACTGCGAAGCCTCACGCTCATTAGGAAAGCTGTGAGGAGCTGGAGAGACAGGACAGCGGCTAAGAATACCTGCTGCTCTTCTAAAGGAGCCAAGCTTTGTTCGTTTTGTTTTGTTTTTTGTTTTTTAATAGTATAGAATAGAGTTTATTCAGGGCATGGAGAGGAGAGTTAAGAGGATAGTAAAGGCAGAGAAAGGGAGAGTGGAGAGAGGCCGGCCATGACCACGTGGAGAGGGGGGGAAAGGAATGGGAAAAGAAGGGAGTAAGAGGGCACGAGGCAAGAGAGCGAGTTCATTTCTAAAACCCACACCGGGAGGCTCAGAACTGCCTCTAGCTCTGGGGGATCTGATGTCCTCTCTGGACACCTGCACTCATATGTAAGTCAATACACAGACACATAATTAAAATAAATAATAAAATCACATAGGAAGGAATGAAGAGCAATAATCTATCTCCTGTAGTTCTTCCCAAATCTTTCCCATGTAAACAGAGACCTATTGGCATAGCACATGACACTACTGAGTGCTAAATAGAAGGGCTGTGGGAAAAAAGAAATCAATTGGGCAATACTGCATTTCTGATTTTAAAATTCTATCTTTTCTATAGCATCTACAGCATGAAATCTCCGAGGGTGCAGAGTGAACAGTGGTGGTGGTCTAAGTTACCTTTCATTAGTGTACCTTTTCCTAAGAGTGTCTCATGAAACAGATCAGGTAGGATATTCTAAATCTGTGAAAAATCCTGATATTCTCAGAAGGCTATCTAGGCAAGAGATGTGACAGATGTATGTGAGAACACAGTCAGACTACACACGGCATTTTAATTGTGCTTAATTATTTTACACACCTAACTACAGATCATTCCTGAAATTTAGAAAGGAAGAAAATAGGAAGCCTCAGAAGAATCCAGAGAACTCTAGTTGTGAACTCCATCTTGCTGTCAAAAGTTTTTCCTCCCACTCAGAACTAATTTTCTCCACTCATGATCAAAATCGCAGCTTTCCACAGAGAAAATTCTAATAAAACTGTGTGGGTTTTTCCTGTTCAACATCAACATCACATTTTAAAGCATTATTTAAATGATTACACATTTAAAATAATCACATTTTAAAGCATTATGAGTTTAAATGGCAAGAATTTTTAGATAAGTTGGAATTTTTTAACCTACAATTATTAGGTTAAAGTTACAGCAATAGTTTGCAGGTTGTTAGTGATCAAAGGTCTGATACCACTGGCATTAAAATGCAGGGTTTACCTCTTTCACTGGCATCATCTACGAGGACAATCTCTTCTATCATGTGTCTTGGCGAGCGATTAATGACACTGTGGACTGTTCGCAGAAGCGTACTCCATGCCTCGTTGTGGAAAACAATCACCACGCTTGTTGTAGGAAGGTTATCTGGATACACCTTTGTTTTACACCTAGAGACAAAGCAAATGCCTTTATAACAGAGTCCTTAAGACACTATAGAAAATGATTCTGTATAGAAAAGTTGACAGAACAACAAAAAGTTTGTGCTAATGGTTTTGATTAATGTTACATGCATAAGTAATACTGATATAAAGTAAGAAAAATTATTTTAAAGATATTGCCTATATTCTTAAAATAATTTCTTCTGATGTAGATTTTTGGTTTGATTCATTTTATTTATTTATTTCTCTCCTGATGCAGGTTTTTGGTTTGATTCATTTTATTTATTTATTTTCATGTTTGTTTGTTTTTTGAAACTGCGTCTCACTATGCAGCGTTAGCTAGCCTGAGACCTGATATGCAGACTAAGGTCCCTTGGAACTCACAGAGATCTTCCTGCCTCTGACTCCCAAGTACTGGAATTTAAAGGTGTGTACCACACATAGCTAGGTTAATTCATTCTAATGAAGAATGAAATAAAGGCTATATTATCAATCTCAAATTGCACTTTAAGAACTAATTGGCGGGCTGGAGAGATGGCTCAGCACCGACTGCTCTTCCAAAGGGTCTGAGTTCAAATCCCAACAACCACATGGTGGCTCACAACCATCCATAATGAGATCTGACGCCCTCTGGTGTCTGAAGACAGTTCTGTGAGCCAGAGCAAGCAGGGCGGAGCGAGCAGAGGCCCTGAGTTCAATTCCCAGCAACCACATGAAGGCTCACAACCATCTGCACAGCTACAGCGTACTCATACATAAAATAAATCAATCTAAAAAAAAGAACCAATTGGCTTAAAAAAAAGAATCAACCTTAACAAAAGTGTAACCTTCACAAACTAAATAAAATAAAATAAATAGATGCACTTATTAAGTACCTATCACGTATCATGTTCTTAATCTTGGTAGTCATTCTGTAAAGCAGACACTTGGAGCCACTTGTCACAGGTAAGTGAGGTCTCTCGGTTATTATAAAAAGGAGAGACAACTCTCTCTCTGCTTTTCTGTCTTAGCACATGACTTATCCCTGTCACACCTACCCCAGCCATGGTAGGACTCTGTGATGAGAAATCTTTGCCAGGCTGTAGACTTTGTACCTTCAAAAACACTAAAATAAATCTCTTAGCCAGCCTTGGTGGTAGTATTATTACTATCATCGTCATTCTTAACTGAGAGAGGACTAATGTGAACTCGGTGTGTGTCTACTGTGCACATCTGCAATGTGCACACGAAGAACTAAACAAAGAAGGGTGAGCAAAACAGCCACGTTTGTAACTGAGCTGCATCACATTCCACTACGACAGCCCCAGGGGTAGACTGGACTGTCACTATCGGTATCATATACAAGTTGGTCCAAAGACCAAACTGGAGTTATGGTGAACCAGCTGTGTCTGAGAAATGCCCAACAAGTAAAATATGAATGCTCAGATCAAAACTGTATTACACAGATATGAATAAGCATGTAAATGAGTATAACTAGATCCACACCTTGATCATCACAGGATATTCAGATGCTATGCTACGTGAATAAAAACAAAATGTCCAGCTCCAAAGCATCAGTTGGAAGCTGAAATTTCTATCAGCTCAAACTGTGTCACAGGAAAGGAGGGAACAGAATAAAAACAATATTAAACAGAAAGCTAGACTAAGTCAGATTTCCTGAAACTTTGGCTGTGTCCACCTTTTTCCTACTTGTGCATTTGCCCTTGGGTTAGTCAACGTGGCTCAGACACCCACCCTCACGCGGCCTCCTCACATTCTAGCCGCCAGCGGCTTTCCTGGATGACACCTTCAAACCCTCACATCTCGGATTTCTAAAACCACTCTTGCCCTCCTCAGTTCCAACTTCGTTTCCAATATCACAAAACTAATAAAAAAGCTTCCAGCTGAGAATCTCCATAATGCCACTGACACACACACCATCCTGTTGGTATTTAGACTCTAAAATCATGCTTTTTCCTCTAGAGAGGGCTGAAATGGTCTGTTCTTGTCTATATACCTTCTCACCTACTGATATCCAAAGCCTTTGCTTTTAACACTTTTCAAAGCTTTTCCCCTCTTAATTGAGTCATTTCCATCAACGCACACTATTATCCTCTCTCCTCCCCACAGACCCCGCCTCATCAGAGCGGCCTTATCTCAGATGCACTGCTACATAGTGCTTCACATCTCACTCATCCCCAAGCTCACTATGGAATATGGCAAACAGAGTACACAAAACAAATTTCTTGGGCTCAATTCCCAGAACTGCAAAACCAAAACAAACACACCCAATATATGTGAGCGGAATGAGCTAGCAGAGAGCAAATGAGCACGTGACTACGAGCGAGAACACTCATTGTCTCATCTGTCCCTAAAGGAAAAACTATGGTGGCTCTAAAGGAGTTTTATTTGGTTTGTTTTGACTTGTTCACAAATATTATTCTTTCTGTATTATATGATTATTTGGCTATTTATTATGTCAGGAAGGTTTATATTCGGAATGACATGTGACTTTTGTTCATTTCTACTATAAAGTATCCTATTCCATTTACCACCTGTTGTTGTTTGAGACAGTCTCACTGTGTAGCCCCAACTGTCTTGGAATTCACTCTGTAGACCAGGCTGGCCTTGAACTCACAGATCCTCTCCCTCTGCTTTCTGAATGTTGTCATTTGAAGGCAAGCATCACCATGACACACCTTCTATTTTACTAATAGAAGTTTGAGATTTTAAATTTTGGAACCAATACAGATTTACTACTATGAACATTTTTTTTTTGCCTTTGTCTCCTGTGGCATGCTTATACACACACACGTGTGTGTGTGTGTGTGTGTGTGTGTGTGTGTGTGTGTGTGTGTGTGTGAATGAGTGAAACTGTTAGGCCATGAAGGATATAAATGCTGATTTTAGCATGAATGAACACATTTTCAATATGGCTATACCAAATTACTTTCCAGTAGTATATGACAATATCAAATGATTTGACACTGAGTTGGTTTTTTAAAATGTTATTAACAATATTATATCATATCCTCACAGTTATTTAAATAATCCCTTCTGTAAAATGATATTCAAATCTCTCACCCCTGCCGCCTTAGGACAAGGTTTCTCTGGGTAGCCTTGACTGGCTTGGAACTGATTTTGTAGATCAAGCTGGTCTTGAACTCAGAGATCTGCCTGCCTTCACTTGGCTCAAATCTCATGGTTTTTTTTACTGGGTTATTTTTCTTTTTGATATGTAGGAGCTGTACTTCTGGATTTGAGCACTTTACTAGTTATGTCACAAATAGTCTTTTTAGCAACAACCTGATTGAATATACTTCTCCCCCTCTCTTATTTAATAAGCAATAAGTCCTTAAGAGGGCTGACTGTCTATCAATGGTAGAGCATTTGGCCTAGCATGAACACGTTTCTGGGTTTGATCCCTATCTAATCTATCAATTCCCCTCCCCTTTTTGTGTGGGAATCTTATGATCTGTTTAAGAAATCTTTTTCCAGGGGCTGGAGAGATGGCTCAGAGGTTAAGAGCACTGGTTGTTCTTCCAGGGGTCCTGAGTTAAATTTCCAGCAACTACATGGTGGCTCATAACCATCTTTGAGATCTGGTGCCCTCTTCTGACCTGCAGGCATATATGCAGGAAGAACACTGTATACATAATAAATAAAATAAATCTTAAAAAAGAAAAAAAAAAAAACAAAAAACAGGTGCTGGAAAGATGGCTCAGCTGCTCTTTCAGAAGTCCTGAGTTCAATTTCCAGCAACCACATGGTGGCTCACAACCATCTGTAATACGATCTGATGTCCTCTTCTAATATGTCTGAAGACAGTGACAGTGTACTCATATACATAAAATGAATAAATAAATCTTAAAAAAAATCTTTTCCCAGTTTAAAGAGATACCGTATGCAATCATTACGGCTCTGCCTTTGTACTTATATTTATGATACACAGAATACAAACTGTTTTCGATGCTGGAAGCAAAAGTACAATTCCCCTCTTGTCCTTAATTACAGGAGATGCACTCAATGGCATTTGTTGCTTAAAAGACCATCCTTTCAGCTACACAGTGACCTTTTAGTCATCAATTAAGTGTTCATGTATGAATGAGAAGTGAGATAAACTCCCAATTTTGTTCCTCTGATCTATGTTATTCTTATAAAAACTTCACAATATCTTGATTACTGTAGCTTTTAAGATTTTAAGAAATCTTGATAATTCTACAACAATGCCTGGCTCTTCCAGTACTTTGTATTTCAAGTGACACAATCAACAATCAGCTAACTGCTGGGCAGTGGTAGTGCACCTTTAATCCCAGCACTTGGGAAGTAGAGGCAGGCAGATTTCTGAGTTCAAGGCCAGACTGGTCTACAGATTGAGTTCCAGGATAGCCAGGGCTACACAGAGAAACCCTGTCATGAAAAACCAGCAAACAAATCAGCTAATCAGATTACACACACACACACACACACACACACACACACACACACACACACACCATATATTCACACAATGATGACTATACACTAAATTAACAAACCTGAGTGAATCAACATCTTTATAGTATTGATCATGAACATAGGGTATTTTCTTCATTTATTTATTTTTCTCAATAGTACTTTAGAATTTCCTTCAAGGAGTAGATTCCCCCCCCACACACATACACATTTATTATGTTCTAATAATATCTAAAAAGATATTTTAAAAATATCTTCTAGATTTTTCCTAAAAACAACATATACTAATATCTTTTCCTTAGAAATATAGACCCTCCCCAACCATCTACCTTACTGAACACGTATGGACTATAATCCTCTTCCTATAACCCATTTGAGGATAAAAGTCTGAGACTAGGTTGAGGTGGAGCCTATATATCTCCAGGTTTTCCTCAACCTCCCAACCTTCCTGCCTCAGGCTCCTGAGTACTGAGCGCAGAGCACACCTGGCCAACCTCCAGTGAAACACTGATGGAAGTAAGGACATAAGCACTCTACATGGGATCCTCCATAGTTCAACACAGCTATTTGTTGTGGGGATTACCTGCTGCGTTGCTATGTTCAGGTCAGATTAAGGACGTGCCTAAGGACATCAGGACAGCAACAAATGTTATCAAATCCTTTCTCGTTATTAAAGAAATAGTCACATTAACATATACTTTTTCTGTTACTGTTGTGAATTTCAATGACTTTAAAAGGACTTAATCATGGTTCTATGTGTGGCAGTTTGGCTTGAGTACATGAAATTTACATATTGTTAGATTCAATTAACTTTTCACTTGCAAGGCTAACACTCCTTGCTTATTATGTCATCTAATTTTACTGATCACTGTGATTTCATGATGTACACTGGTTTGTTCCCTCTTTTTCCTAGTAAAAGCTTGGCTTTGTTTCTTCCTTAGATATACATAAACTGTAATTCATTGACAAGACTGTGCATGACTGCAAGTCTGTTCCTGTTTATAGATGTCCCTATATAAAGGCTTTAGGTAATTTATGGATTTAATAGTGATACTACTTTATAGTTTCTGCTCTTTGTCAGTTATTGTAGTGAGAGTTTTGGTTTCTTTAAAAACCCAACTATGTTATGTAAACATGTTTTTGTTTTACTCCCAGGTGTGGGATATGGGGCGGCTTCGGACCCTCCAGGCAGCAGACCAGTCTCCGCCTGCATGCGTGCTCTGACAGGGTCGCCACTCTCCCAGCTGGGGCCAGTTTAATTCTGAGGATCTGGAGAAGGAAAAATGCCAGGGCCCAGACAGGGAGGGGGATGCTCTGAAGAAGAAGGTGTGGCTGTTCCTCCTGCTGGTTCCTGCTCCTGCTGCTACTATTGCTGATGTTGAGAGAAAAGAGACAAGAAGCTGACTAGATGAAGGTGGACTTGCCTCAAGGAACTCAATGACCCTAATCAGCAGAAGTAGTTTAAAGAGACCTATGTATCCTTTCCCCTCTGAACTTCTCTCTCTTCTATCTGGTGTTGGGGTATTGGAAGGAATAAAGGTTGGGAGGTAGAGATAAAAGAACCCAAATAAAATAGACTAAAAAAGCCAACAAGTTATATTTCGTAGGAACTGATAATTTAAATTTTCCAGGTTTTCTTTGTTTTATGTTTTTATATTTTTGAAACAGAGTCTCATAGAATTCACTGTGTATACCAATCGGGCCTTGAACTCAGAGATATTCCTGTCAAGTACTGGAATTAAAGGCATCGAAGGCTTTGATCTAAATATTAAATATGCCTATGATATCTACTTATAAAGGCACATAACATCTACATTATTACAGATTTTACTTTTACTATTTGTTTTTGTGATTGTGTGTGTATGAAATGTGCATGTGAGTGCAAGTGCCTCAGAAACTAGAAAAGGGAGTTAGATCCTCTTAAAGCTGGAAATATAAATAGTTGTGAGCTGCCCATTGCAGGTGCTTGGAGTGAAACTTGGGTCCTCCACAAGAGCAGTACATGCTCTTCGCTCCTGAGCCACACCTTCCCAGCTCTCCTTTTACAGAATTTTTATGCATGCAATTTGGAGCTGTTGTCTGCAGGCACACAGTTTCCAGCAGAGGTCTAGACTCTCTTGCCCTCCATAATAGAGAAAATGTATCATCCCAGTTTACAGGGGTCAAAACAGTGTTGTCTCTGGAAGTGGGAGAAATAAATTAAAGAACTTTATTTGTTTGGTTTAGATGATGTTACACAGCTGTGTATATACACATAAAAATTCAGTAAAGTGTACATGTGGGACTACACCCTTCACTGCCTCAAGTTACATACACCTAAAATCTTTATGTAAAAGGCTGAACATATGAATATTTTTGCAAGTGTTTAGAATCCACTACTAATTCACTGAGAGAAGTAATCACCTTCCTAGCTCCTGAGTCAGCAGAACAGTAATATGGGGGTGTTCCTTCACCAGCACTCATAGGCTCCAGGTAGATTACACAGCGTCCATGACGGAGCTGCAGCAGTAAGGACAGATGAGCCCCGCGCACACCAGCTGTGTACTTACCCCTCCAACCTCACACCAACAGCATCCATGACGGAGCTGCAGCACTAAGGACAGACGAGCCCCGCGCACACCAGCTGTGTACTTACCCCTCTAACCTCACATCTGGTAAGGATCGGTTGAATGCAATCATCTCACTTGCCATTAGGTTGAACTGATTGATTTTAAACATCTCTTTCATCTTTTCTTGATCCTCTTTAGGAATGACGACTGGCTTCCCCATTTCTCCAGGACCTTCGTGAGGCTTCTGCACTAGCTCTAGAACTAAGAAGAAAGAAGCAGCTTAACTGAAACCAATTTCACAACAACTAATGCATGCTTCTGAGTAAGGACATTCAAGTGAAAACCGCCCTGGAGCAGAGCAGCCTCGTCTGGGCTGCCCTGCCTGTTCCTCCGCTCATGCTGGGGAAGTGACTCTGACCTCTCAGCCTTATTCTGTTCATTTAGTGCTAAATAGCTTTGCAGATATTTGAGACCAGCCCTCCAGGCTTCCTAGACCAAAGCAGTCCTCATTGCTACTCACTGCCTTCCCTGGAATTTAACCCAACTTTCCAGGCCTACCTACTCCTCAGCACTCCCTCCTATCTAATGGCTGCCACTTCCCTCCACTTGTGTCGTGGCCTCTCTGACTCTCTGCTATTGTTCATGCAGGCCGCCTCCTCTGACATCCCCCTTCCTGGTTCTATCTTTATCATAGGAAACTACTAGTCCACCTTTTAAAGGCAAGTAAAACGGCTTCCCTTTCCTTTCTAAAAATGTCATTCATTATTCTTTAAGTCCCCAAAAGCCAAACCTATGTTGAAGATTACAATGCTGTCTGACTGACCAGACTATGGGGAGTTGGAATGTTGCAGGTCCAGAGTCAAATTATATTTGGCTATCTTTGGTCACTTTTTGACTATCTGGTATCTTTGAGATGTAACCTTAGCAAACCACTGACTTCTAAGGCTCATGGGATACCTGCCCACTGCAGAGTACTCCCCACTTTGTTCTAACCTGCCTGCCAATGCCTCTGGTAAGTGTGCTGACCTTAACCTCTGCTGGATCTGTGACTAAGAGACGCTCATGGCACCACTTTCACAGTGAATCACGTCAACTGGGGCAACACCAATCCATGCTCTTGGACATGTTCATTTACATTTGACTCAGAACAAACTATCATCTCTCCATTGCCACATATTTGTCTTCCCAGGTCTTTCATGTCTCTCATTAGCCACTATCTCTTATGAACACTAAACTTTATGCAGGTGCAGTCCAGTAGACCACGACTCAGACCGAACATCTACAAAAGTTTAGTAGAGTGTTTTACAGGCACTTTATGCTCAAACAATATGTAGGTTGAGAGGAAAATGCTCTACTACACACTCTGCCCTGACCGTGGTGCACTGGCCTTGGCATGGCTAGACAGTGAGTAACCTTTCATGCCCACAGTGGCGGAAAGCTAGCGTGTTTCTCCACAGTAATGCTCTCCCACTGCTGACACCCTTCAACACCAGACGCACTCATCATCACAAAACTACTTCCTCGGTCTGGTCTCCCCCTTAAGATCTGACTCAAATCCAGCTCTCCTCCAGAGCCCATGAACCACATCACCTTTTCTGAGATTCTGTGTTCAGTTTTTATTCCATAAGCAAAGCATTATCACCTTGTTTCATACTGTTATTTCCAACCTATTTCTCCATTACTTTGTATTTTCGAACAAAAGTTGCTCCTTTTCTTTGAAGTCTATGTCACTGGTGTTTCAAAACCACATTAACCTTAGGATCTTCAAGAGCAGCCCTTTTCTTGTGGTTTCAATACTATACTGCCCTACTGCTGATAATTTCCTCTTCCCCTTTTTATCAAACTCCTGCTCTCTCAATGTCCATCCACACAGACATGCAGACATTTAATATGTACTGCCCGCTTCCTTCAAGCTGCAGTGTGCTAAAGAAACCGCACATCTGGTTTTCAATAGTACACCCAATCACTGCCTTCCATGTTTACATTCTCTGAAATGGTGCTTACAAACCTTATTACCAAACATATCATAATTCAACTTGCCAAACATGGTGGAACACACTTGCTATCCTAAAAGACCAAAGAAGAAGAAAATGGGGGAAAAAACCCCAGAGTTGTGTTTGGATGTGTGAGAGGGGAAGGGGAGGAAAGCAAACTGCATCTCAGTAATACTCGCATGAGACTTATTCCTAGCCTGCTAAGACGCAGAGTCTCATCCAGGCTGCTCCTCCCATGGGGAGACTGCCTCAGCAATCTGTTTAACCAAGGAGACATGAGGGTCAACTTCAACTTTTCTTTCTTTCAAACTTTCATGACAGGCTGCAACTAGTCCGTGTACCCATGTCTCTTCTAGTCAGATCTCCTCTAGCACATATCCACCAATTCATTCAAAAGTCCCAGTCCTGTTAGAAGACTTACCACCTCGTCTGAAATCCTTTGAGGGTGTGCCACTGCCTGCACATGAGCCAAATCTGCAGCACGCCAGATCCCCTTTCGGCCTTGTGGAGGCACCACTTTCATCTTTGACAAGTTTTTTAAAGGTAGAAATTCTTTTTACATGTATTTATTTTATTTTATATGTATGAGTGCTTTTCATATACATTATGTGTCAAATCTGCTGGAACTGGAGTTATAGATGGTTGTAAGCCACTGTGTGGATGCAGAGAACTGAACCCAGGTCCTCTGCAGGAGCAACTAGTATGCTCCTAACTGTTAAATCTCTCCAGCTCAAAACCTTTCTGTTCTTGTTCAGCACCTATCAGAGCTTTAAACACATTCTCCAATTGAGTTTTCATGTGCTACAGAGCCTCTATATTCTCTTGCTTTTAAGCCTCTGCATTCCAGACAAAAATCATAAGCTCCAACTATGACAATACATTAAAGTGGGGTGAAGGAGAGAAAAGCCACTGTGGGAAAAGAACACCAGTTTCAGGCTGGAGAGATGGCTTAGCAATTAAGAGCACTGAATGCTCCTCCAGAGGTCCTGAGTTCAATTCCCAGCAACTACATGGTGGCTCACAACCATCTGTAATGGGATCCGATGCCCTTTTCTGGTGTCTGAAGACAATGTACTCATATAAAATAAATACATCTTTAAAAAAAAAAACCAGCAGTTTCTTACCAGTGAGTGGTAACACGTACCCTCTGGTCTAAAGGGAACAGGGTGTACAGCTCTACTACCAGTGAAGAGGGCAGGGTTTTGTTTCTCAGTAACACTGTGTAGTATAAGAACTGTAAAAGTGGTATTTTGTGAACTTATAAGTAGATTGATGGGGCTAACCTAGGTGTGGCTAACATCCTGTTCTAGCAACTAAGCAGAGCTGGTTATATAACCCACCTATAGCAATTATAACTGAACAGGCACAGCTCCTAACACAAATAAAGAGCTTTTAGATCACAAATTTTGGAGAACCAAGTATCTTCCTCCTTATAAAAATTATCGTCAAAGAAAATTAGTACTGGAAGAATAACTACATATCATTTCTTCAAAGAATAAAATGCCAAGCCAGGCATGGTGGTACACAACTTTAGTTCCAGCACTTGGGAAGCAGAAGCAGGTGGATCTATGAGATTGAGGACAGCCTGGTCCTCAGACAGAGTTCCAGGACAGAAAAACTCTTATCTCAAAAAACAAGGCAAAACTAAACAAAAGCAAATAAACAAAAAAAATGAGAGTAGCAAACAACTCTTTCACTGGGGTCATGGAAGACCACTGGAAAACACATTTATATTATGATTCATACTAAAATGACAGTGATGAGGTGGCTATGGAGGTAATTTTACAGTTGAAGGTCCCACAACAGGAGGAGCTGTGCTCCAAGGCTGCAGCATGAGACAGCTGCGAGTCACGCTTCAGTGCTCCATTCTGCACCGTGGCATCAGACCAGTGTCCAGGACGAGTCCGGCAGGTCCAACCATGAGATCCCCTATGTCATTTGGTAAGAGCTAAACTGTGCAAGCCAATGACACTGACACTCTCAACATCCAACTGTTGTTAGAAATATAATCACCACACAGGAACTTAGGGATTACTACTATTCATCTTAAAATTAAAATCTATACCTATATAAATTTAAATTTTATATAAAATATAAATGTCAAATACACAGCTATAAATCTAAATTTGAAATACAGTAGAAAGGACCAATATCCTGAAGAAGCTAGCTGTACAGAGAGCACTCACCGTCTCCGGCAGGAAGTCCTCTCTCCTTTTTCTCTTCACATTTGTTGCACTCACTGAAGTAGAGCAGCAGGAACATATCCAAAAGTACCCAAACCAAGGAGGTGGCCAGAACCACCTTGCAATATGCAAATTTTCTCATGGCACTTTAAGTCAAATGTAAAATTTTAAAATATATATATATAAATATACAAATATCATGAAAATTATTCCAATCTGGTTTCATCAGAAATCACAGTCATATCCTATAAAGAGAAAAGGGAAAAAAAGACTCTTAAATTCAATACCTAAGAAATGGATCATATAATTTAACATTATAAATATTAAGATAGGAATTAATTTCATTAACAAGAAAGTCCATTATTATATAAATAACTCTTATAGAACCATATTCAATAGGTAAAGGATAAACAGATGTAAACAGGTCTTTAACGAAGAGAAATCTAAATAACCAATAAAAATGTGTATATTTTCTTGTAACTGGATATATAAATTAAAACAGCAGTAAGCTACTATTTCAGTCTCATCAAAACATGGGTCTTAACTTCCTTTCTCTCCAACTGTTTTACTGAATTCTAAGATAAAAGCCATAACAATTAATCAGCCCAAGATCTTCAGCCAACAGTGATCCCAGTCTGAATATCCAGTTCTCCTCTAGCTGGTACTGCATAGTCTTTCAGGATAATTCCTGTCCTCTTTTCCCCACCAAATCCTCCGTACAAACCTTAAGTCACTACTCACCTAGAAAACACTCCCAGAATGCACTGCAGGAAAGGGTAGGAATTCTAAGACTTACTCCTAAGCTCTGACATCCTAAGTTTTTAGTTTCTACTTCCCACTCTTCTACATTCTGACACTCTTACATTGTCATCAGAAAGTAGCAGGAGACTCTGAGTAAAATGTTTCTAACAAGTCAGTATTTACCTTGGAGAGTCCTGGAGCAGTCTGAGAATCAGGTCACTGAAAAACTAACACAAAGCCAGTGTTGCTGCTGACTAGGACAGAAACAAATCGAGTGTATTCAATCACGAAGACTGAGGGAACACCTTGTACATGGGCCCCACGTTGAGAGGCATGTGAGCAATACTCAAGAAGCAGGCTGATGGGGATATGCAGCCACTTCCAAGGCTGGTCTGACATGATGAAGGAGAGTTCATTTATGAACGACCTAGAGTAACTCTTTACAAAGTTGCTAGACAACAGCCAGAGAGTCACCCAAAGAGGTACTAAATGATACTTGTAACATGAATTACTTCTGCTCATAGTTCTGGGGACTTTGGTCTCCTACATATGGTCTTTCATCTGAACAGCATTTTTTGATGGCAGGTGAGAGAAAACAAGGGTGCTACAGACTTCTGCCTCAAAATCGTGTCTATTCATGTGACCGTGTCACATGCAGTAAGTAGTGACTATAGAAAAGCGTGAGCCAGGTGGTGGTGGCACATGCCTTTGATCCCAGCACTTGGGAGGCAGGCGGATTTCTGAGTTCAAGGTCAGCCTGGTTTACAGAGTGAGATCCAGGACAGCTAGGGAAACACAGAAGAAACCCTGTCTCAAAAAACGGAAAAGAAAGAAAGAAAGGAAGAAAGGAAGGAAGGAAGGAAGGAAGGAGGGAGGGAGGGAGGGAGGCAGGCAGGCAGGCACTACAGAACACAAAACAATGGCTCTCACCACAGAAGCTGGGTATGTAAATTTATATTTGAGCCATTTCACATGGAAAACTGTCTGGCAAAGAATCTGACTGCTAATGTAGTGGTGGGGGGTGGGGGGTGGGGTGGGGACCAAAACTAAGACACTAACAAAACAAGGTCTCATGTAGACCAATAGGGTCTAAAACTCCTAGAGGGCCAAGAATGACCGTAAGCTTCTACTCCTCCTGCCTCTAGCACTCCAGTGCTAGGATTATAAGCGGGCACAATAGGTTTATGTGGAGCTAGGAATCAAACACAGGATCTCATGCGTCCCAGATAAGACTTTTAGCAACTAAGTTTCCCCAGACCCATTCTTTAAAACCTAATGACCATTACACTAATATGTATTATTGTCAGTTCATTTATATCTAAAAACCATGCCTTTTCACATTGAGATATCTAAAGAGAAAACATGTCTACCTAACAACCTGCATGCAAATTATTTAAAGTATCTTTGAACATCCTTCATATAAAGTGCTTCAGAAACTAAGTGTTCCAGATTTTAGAGCTTTTCATATTTTGTAGTATTTGTACAGACTTAATTTTTTGAGCTCCACAATACTAAATTTGAAATGTCCCAAAATCTAAAACATTTTGAGTATATCATCTACATTCAATGTTTCTGATTTGAGAGCATTATAGATTAACACACACACACACACACACACACACGAGAGAAAGAGAAAGAGAGAGAGAGAGAGAGAGAGAAAGAAAGAAACTGTATTTCCTTGAATTATTATCCCAAGTTTAGAGGTCAGGAGAACAAAGCTCACTTGGAATACTGTGGAGACTCTTACCAGATCAAGGGTGTCTATGTGGGGCATGCAATGTTGAGTATATTGACTAGTATTAAGAGTTTTTGAAGGTGATAAATTGATTTGGCTTCTAACAGTATCTTGAAATTTTATATTTCTAGTTATAAAATGATATATACTAGATATAAAGAACTCTTCAGGGAGGCTGGAGAGATGGCTCAGCGTTTAAGGGAACTGGCTGCTCTTCCAGAAATCCTGATTCAATTCCCAGCAATGACATGGTGGCTCACCGCCATCTATAATGGGATCTGATGCCCTCTGGCGTGCAGGTGTGCATAGAGATAGAATACTCACATGTACTCATAGACATAGAAATAAATCTTTAAAAAAAAAAAACAACCCTCTTCAAACACTGCAAAGTAAAATCTCAGGACTGCCATAAATAAGACTATATTCCGCTATCAGTGCTGAAGTGTTTCTGTAGTCATTCAGGACAGATGGACCACACTTAAATACTAGTTTCTGTTATTCTGAGCACTTTGTGGCCACCAGATCTCAACACAGGTACAAGAGAACTTACTTAGGGCAAAGGGTCAGATAGTAAACTTCGTTTCAATTCTGGCGTTATAGGAAGAAAGCAGCCATAAATGAATGCAGCACCATTCCAACCATTCACTTACAGAACTGAAATTCAATGTCATACTACAAATCATTTTTATTTAACAATCCACTTAAAACTGTGAAACCTCTCCTTTGTTCCTGAGTCATCATCACAAGAATCACAGATCTCCAACACAGAGAAACACATGCTTTCATAAGTTTGGTGTATTTACATTTGAACACTGTTGAGAGAAGGTTTTTTTTTGTTTTGTTGTTGTTTTTGACAATCTTCATGTGTAATCGCTATCTTTTGTAGTTACATATCTGGCCTGTTTTCTGAGAGGAGGTCTCACCATTTAATCCAGGTTAGCCTCCACCTGCAGACCCTCCTGCCTCATCTCCCAACTCCCAGGTCCCCATCTATCAGGACCACACAAAGCTTTGTATTTGGTGTTCTACCGTCTCTGCCGTAACGTGATCATTCCATTTCTTTTCTCACCTACTGAAATCCCGCCATACTCTATCAGGTGATTCGTCTTCTTTCTGTGACAGTCTTTATAAAGTGTTGTGTCAGTCCTTATAAAGTGTTGTGTCAGTCTTTATAAAGTGTTGTGACAGTCTTTATAAAGTGTTGTGTCAGTCTTTATAAAGTGTTGTGTCAGTCATAAGCTCTACCTGTAATTTTTTCTAGTTCACAATTTATCTTTAATAAAGAATATCATTATGGTTCAAAAAAGTATCATTTCTCATATCTTAAGAAATACTTCTACCTGGAAATCATTACCAGTAACGTTTTTGTATCAAACTTAAAAATGTTTTGCCTTTCCTGTATAGGTAGGGGGGCCAATGTCATTGTCTCCCAAAAGGATAAATTGTCTCAGTCCTACTTAAATAGCAAGTCATCTTTTTCTAAAGGCATGGAATATGCACCCTGTTATAAACTAAGTTTTTGAGTCTCTATGTTCCGTTCCACTGACCTGTCTGTTCATATGTAAAACTGCTATCTGAATTATAATAACTAGCTTATTCTTAATATATGGTGGTAAAAAAAAAAGAGGTCTCATTTTAACTATTAAAAAGTGTTGGCACACGCCTTTAATCCCAGCAATCAGGATGCAGAGGCAGAATGATCTGAGTTCAAAGTCAGCCTGGTCTACAGATAGAGTTCCTGGACAGCCAGGACTACCTACACACAAAAAGCCTGTCTCAACCCCCACTCCCAGAAATATTACATTTTTATGTAGAAGGATGTGTCACAGTCAGAGGACAACTTGCTGGAGTCCGTTCTTTCTACCAGGTGGAAAGATTCTAAGTTCAGAAAATAAAATAAGTTGTCATTGAGGACCTAGGCAAACAATGGGGACTGAACTCAGTATCACCTTTCATTATTTCTTTGTTTTTGATCTTTTTAAGATAGGGTATACGTAGTCCCAGTTATCCTAGGACTTGCTATGTAGACCAGGCTGGCCACAAACTCAAGAGATCCACCTGCCTCTGCCACACCTATCCCTTTCCCTACTTTTTCAGGAGTACCTTGTCCATGTGTCTCACTGATTTCCCTTTAAAATTTTAGATTAACTTTTGAAATCTCTATTCCAAAAGCTACTGTAATTCAAATGAAATCCATGAGCAACTGTAACTGTTATCCTTGTGATTTTTCAAATCCACAAACTCTGATCTCTCCACTTAGTGAGGCCTCTCTAGTAATGAGTTCAATAAATTTCATAATTGTTCCAAGTCAACTTCAGATATTTTTAAATATTTTCTTCTACCTGAGTACTATAATTTTGTTACTAGTTTATAGAAATGCACTTCATTCTTTTTCTTCCTCCTCCTTCTTTCTTTCGTTTTTTCTTGTTTAGTTTTTCAAGGCAGGGTTTCTCTGTGTAGCCCTGGCTGTCCTGGACCTCGCTCTGTAGACCAGGTTGGCCTCCAACTCAAGAGAGCCACCTGCTTCTGCCTCCCAGGTGCTGGCATTAAATAAAAGGCGAGTACTACCAGGCCCAACTGACAAATGTGCTTGGTTCTTGTTTGTTGATTTTTAATTCAGCTGCTTTACTATGATACCCATAGTGATACAAAACTTTCTCTAAATAACAAGTGTGCCCCACTATGCCTTAACTGCACACACAATTTGGCTGTTAAACATCTTTTCCTTCTGTGACTCTGGAATTTTGATACGTGCAAGACACAAGGTACCTCTACATGACTAGCACCAGTAAAAACCTTGGGCATGAGTTTCTGACTTTTCCCAGTAGGCAATATTCATGTGTTGTCACAATTGCTGAAGAAACTAATCACACCCTGCTATCCCTCGAGGAGAGGACACATATAAGCTCACTCCTGGTGTCCTCCGGATTTTGTGTCCTTTTGCTGCAATGTATTTCTGCAATTAGTATTACTGTGCTGAAGCCTTTTGACCTTTCCAAGCCAATCAGACAATCTGGGGTGGTCTTAGGAACCCATATACAACTTACCTATTAAAAGAAGGAAATATTTAAGTTCATTACTAAGCCAAATGTTTAAGTTCAAATTTCAGTTCTAACACTTACTAGTTATGTGGCCTTCAAAAGGTCAATTTATTTTATTTGCAACCAACAACCAAAGCCCACGTAGCCTCATTGTTTCTTTAAAAGAAAAGCACACTCATCTTACAGTTCAACTGCAATAATGCACACTTAGTAAATAGCAAGCGATATTTCTAAAGGTGCTTTCTTAGATGAAACAATCAGGATTCTTTCACATATGCACTGATGCAATGAAAATGACCATCTGCAATAGAGAAACTCAAGACAAACTTTACTCCAGTAACTTCAACACTAGTACTGCAAATGATTTCCCAGTCACATGAGAAGATTCTAAGTTTTGTTATAGCTAAAGGTTCTTTCCTGAACCTGGTCTTCATTTAGTCTTCAAATTGACTTGCTAATGAGAAATAAATATAAACGTACTAATAAAGTAGTACTAAGACTATACTTTATTGCTGCATTTCTCAAATTTTATTAAAATAACAATAGTACAAAACCATTCTAGTGCTGAGCATGGTGACACCTGCCTTTAATCACAGCTTGGGAGTGAGGGGGAAGTAGATTTCTGTTGAGTTTGAGGTTAGCCAGGACCATATACTGTAATACAGTCTAAATAAAAACTAGGACAACAAGCCCTTCTAATACATGAACATAAGGCATAAAATCCAAAGGATAAAAGTTTCAAAATCATTAATTCCCAATTATTATCAACTTACCCCAAAGTGGCTTTTCAAATGAATTCATATCACAAATCCACATGTCTCAAATCATCTGTTGAAAAATAAATGTCTTAAAATCAGTGTATTTCAGAGTTAACTCTTTCCTTTTCCCTTACCCCCACTACCATACACACACTGCAGGCAGCTGCCCTCTTGAATGCAAGGGCCGCTGATTATTCAGCTAATTCCCCAAAGCTAAGTATAACATAAGGGACATAGGCACGCCAGTTAATTGCTATTTTAAGAACAAGTGAGTTAATTAATAAAATGTTACTAACTGAAAACTCAGGGGAAATAGTATACATCATCTTTTTTCCTCCTAGAAAATGATGGCATCAAGTCTTCAGAAGAGAAAACCAGAGACAGACAGACAGACAGCATCTGCAGTGGATGCTGTTTACTCCTTATTCCACACCCAACATTCTTCACCTTATCATACTCTAGTGGAATTCTTGTGATAATTCTCTACTAGGCCACCTATTCCTGACTGGCCCAGGTCAACCACAGCCACTGTATTTATCTTACAAAAGTACAAAACTAAATCATGATCAATGGAACCTGTAGGGAAATCTGTTAGCATTTGGGGAAAATTCTCTCTTTAGGGAAAAAAAGCCGATAAGGAAGAAATGGTATCTTCCTCCCTGTAGCTACTCTACTCTTTGAATCAGCATACACTTCAAGTCCAGAAACTCTCCTGAGCCTTATGGAAAGCCTTTGTCACGCTGAGGATGGCAAAGTGAAAGTGGATGCAGCATGGAGTCAGACCAACCTTGAAACTCCTCCATGGATAGGAACCAGTCTATGTGAGAGGAGAGATAACCTTTCAGTGTTATGTGTAATGTGCTCCTACAGTCAACACCCCACCCCAAGCATCCTGCAAGCTACTTGATTCAGATCAGAATGTATCCTGTGAAGGAAAAAAAATAAGTGTAGACAGTAGAGTACCCGCCTAGCAGTAGAATTTCAACATAAACTTAGCAACTATAAACTATAATCCGCTGTGACATACCCATCTTAGAAATGGTATTATAGTCATGTGCCGTTTAACAAGAGTGTCTTCTGAAAAACATGTCATGAAGTAAGTTCGTTACTTTGTGAACATAAAAGTGTTACTTATATAAACCCAGCAGCAAAGCCTACTACAAATCTAGGTTCTATGGTTTATAGCATTGTATATTTGTTCTACCTTTGTCTGAAATCTCGTTATGTAGTACATGGCTACAGCTAATCAACTGAAGATCATATACCCATAGTATGTTCCAATTCTGTTAATTACATACAAGACACTATGCTAACAGAGAACACTAAAACATGAAAAAATTTAGGCTCTGGTTAGAATGAATGTGTTCCTCCCAAAGACTGTATGTTAGAAACTTAAATCCAAAATTTGAATGTTAATATTATCTGAGTCCATAAAGAACAGGGACTCCTATGACTTCTTTCTTTAAAGAAGGAAGAGAGACCTCAGCTGAAATACACATCGACTTTTTTTTTTTTTTTGAGGCAGGGTTTCATCATGTAGCCTTGGTTGGCCTAGAATTCACTCTGTAGACCAGGCTGGTCTCAAATTCATAGAGACCTCCTGCCTCTGCCTCCCTAGTGCTAGGATTAAAGGTGTGCGCCTCTGTGCCTGCTCTGCGTACTGGCTTTCACCAAGTGATACTCCTCCACCTTGTAACACAGCAAAAAAGTCCTCATCAGATGCTGACTACTTGATACTGGACTTCTTAGCCTCCAAAACTAGGAATACATGACTTTTATTCATGATTCTTTTTCCAGAATTCTGTGGTAGGAACACAAAATGGACTATCAGATCCTGCCTTAATAAGTCTAATCTTTAGATGTGATAAGATGATGGAACACACCATAATTTACAAAGTGATTTCATATCTTTGCAAAAGGTTTCAAAGGTAGGAGAAGATGGAGATTATAAGGAAAAAACTGGTGAGGAGAAAGACCAATTTGTTTTATATTAGGAAAAAGGCATATATATATATTTACACAAACTAAGCTAAAACCCAGAAGCAGAGACAGAATTCAGAGCTCACAATCCGACAGTGCGTGGTGAAACAGGAAGGCTTGGCTACACCTAAGGGAACTGAGAAGCAAAACTCAGGTAAGTTATCAACTCGTTTTGCCACTTTTAGCTCTTCAGCACGAATGCCTAAATGTTAAAAATAAGACTTTATGTTAGGTTTCCTCTAACCAAAACCTAAGATACTAGAAAACAACTTCAAACATCATTCTGGGGAGCAGTTTCTGGGAAGTAAAGGACCCAGCCGGAACTTCCCCAGACCAGAGGACCACAATATTTTCTAGTCAACATAGTTATTCAGCTTATTGTCATATGAACTGCAAAAATTCAAGGCCTGTATTCTGCCTAATATCATTATTATAGTATCTGGCAGTTCTTGGCAAAAGACAGAGAACGCAGCTCAATAATTATTTCAAGAATAAAAATACTAGACAACACACTTGAGAAGAAACGTAACTGAAAATAAAATATAAGGTCTCCGTGTTTATACGCAGGACAGATATTTAATTAATGTTGGGCTTTTTGTTCAAATATCCCACTGAAAACAAGTAAAAAGAGATTGTTAGAACATCTACGTGGAGAGGTAGGGACAGAAGCACGGCTCTCTGCCCACAGTTCCTCTGAACTTTCTTAGTGGTCCTTTCCTATGCTGAAACTGACTGCTCAGAACTCTGCATGCAGCTCAATGCTTTGAGTTTAGAAGTGGAGTGTGGCCCAGAGTTAGAGGGAGTATTCAACAAATAGATTTACTAACAAGAAAAGGGAAGGTAAGAGAAGGGAGAGGAAAGGAGGGGGAAAAAAAACCCAAAGTTGAAAAAGAAAAAAGGAACATCAATTCAAAAGGTAATTAGGAATGGGATTTAAAATCACAGAAAACCTGACAATATACAAAGTATAAAATAAAATGACAGAAATTAAACCAAACAGGAGTAAATTGATATGACAAAATGTGTACATAAGAAGTAAGGTGTGAAGTTTAAAGAGTTGGCATGTGGACATAATCACAAAGTCCTGTTAGTAAAAGTACAGTAGATGTGTACATACAGAGTGTGACGTTAAATAAACTAATCTGCCATGAGCACTTAAGGTCTCTGGATGGAACCAGAAAAACAATTAATTGTCTGCAGCCAACAGGAAGAAACTAGAGAATGGCAACCCCTGAAAGAGGGAACTATATACTAGGTGAGCTACAAGGTACAAAAGAGTGACTATTTCCTTCTAATACTTTTTAATTCAACCATTAACTGTATTGTTGCAGTTAAAAGACTAGCCAAAGACCAGGAGAAAATTTCACAAAACAGCTCAAGGATTTTAGTATTAGAACACATAAAAACTTATCCAAATGAAGCAAGAAGGCAGAGTTGGAAACTTACCTTTGTGGTAAACACTTGTCTAGGATGGCAAGGCCCTGGCTTCAATCCCCAGCACCAACAGAGGAAGAGGAAGAATGAATAATGAAAGCAGGAGGAACACAATGATGACAACTGAAGAAAGGAATTGGCGATATCTAGTAAAGCTAAAGAAAGCACCACCATAGTCCTTCATAATCCGACTCCAGGTTCACAGTCTGATGGGATTTACACTGAGTATAAGGACTGCAGTATTGTCTATCATGGCCGAGAAAAGAATGACAACCTGAAGGTACATCAAGAGGAAAATGGGGTGGGGGTGGGAGTCGGAGAGATGGTTCCAGAAGACTTAGCTTGGTTCTAACTCACAATCATCTGCAACTCCAGCTTCAGAGAATCTGGACGCCTTCTGGCCTCCAAAGGTGTACACATATACACAGTGTGCAAATTAAATAAAACTATTTCTAAATGAAAATGAATAAACGATCTATATAACAAAATACTATACAGCAGATAAAACAAATAAACCAGAACTATGTCTATGTGTCAATATAAGTACAAGGAAGAGGAGGCACCATTCTCAGTACAGGTACAACTTATTCCATTTAGTTAATTTTAACAAGTAAAAGCAAGACACTTTGTTTATGGGCCCCAAACTATATTAAACATATAGAATTACATACCAAATGAATATTAGTGACTATTGCTAGGGAGGAAAGAAGGGCTTCAAAAATATTGAGACTTCCACTTGGGAGGCAGAGACAGGTGGATTTCTGAGTTTGAGGCCAACCTGGTCTACAGAGTGAGTTCCAGGACAGCCAGGGCTACACAGAGAAACCCTGTCTCGAAACCCCCCCCCCAAAAAAAGGGGGCTTTTTTAATAAAAAGAATCTAAATTTTTGGGAAACTACCATGTCCACTCAGTGAACACTTTCCTATTCTTCCATCCCAATCAAACTTCTACATAACTACAAGTGGCAAATTTATCCCTTTACCTGCCTTGCAGGTTATGGTGGTTGGTAAGACAAAAATCAGAACTCATTATCTGGGGCTATGGAAGATACTGACTGCACTGGAGGACAGCCCCTGTGACCCTGACTCCTGTAGTGATCCCTGTTGCCTGAGACATGAACAAAATCGAAAGAACTGAGCAAAAAGGATTTTCTTAGCAATCATGAGATAATATTAAGAAAAAGGATACAAGTTGAAGAAAATGACAAACTACCATTAATGTGTCAATTTATTGGTAATTTTAGATAATTATGTAGGGTATATTTTAATTCATTCATTTTTGTGGAATTAACAAGTTAATTCCAAATCTACTTGGAAACAGGTCAAAAATGGCCAAGGTATTTCAGAAGTAAATGCTTACTGTATGAGAGTTTTAAGTCTCAGTATAAAGTCTGTATATGTAGCTTAATGACAATACTGTGAAAATCCTGGGTTTGGTTCTTGTGATAGTTTGAATATACTTGGCCAGGAAGTGACACTATTAGGAGGTGTAGCCTTGTTAGAGTAGGTATGGCTTTGTTGGAGGAATGTGTCACTGGGGTAGGCTTGGAGACCCTCCTCCTAGCTGCCTGGAAACAGTCTGCTCCTGGCTTCCTTTGAATGAAGATGTACAACTGTCAACTGCCACACTTCCTGCCATGATAAGGGACTGAACTTCAGAACCTATTTAAAGATATTACCCTGCCTACTATTGTGAATCTTAAATAGTCCCGTAACACCCCACACTTTAAATCTTAACCATATCCTAAAGACACATATTCTCTTTTAAATACTTAATTAGGTGGATTTTTAGCTATTCTGAGATATTACTAAATTTTTACTATATGTTGCTAGTTTAGAGCAACAAAATTGACTTTACTGTTATAATTGCATATAAAGCAAGCTAGTAAACTACAAATCTGAAAAAATTCTCTATAGACTCTTGAATCTTCTATGAAAACATTCATATTGACTCTAACAGATGATTATTGTTTCTTTTAGCCTGGTAGCTTCTATTGCCCAGGGTCTTCAAGAGAAATGTACTGAAATTATAAAGAAAAAGGAAGTGTCAGCTGTTTGCTGCTACTGAAATCTAAAGGAATACTATGAATGTCTTGCTATCAAGTATGATACTTGCTGTAGGCCTTTCATAGATGCCTGTGGTGGCTTGAACGAAAATGACTGCCAAAGACTCAAACATTTGAAGGCTGGTTGGAAGTTGGTGGGATTATTTGGGAAGGGTTAGGGATGCTCTTGTTTGAGGTGGTGAATCACTTAAAGGTGAGCTTTGAGGTTTCAAAAGCCCACGCCATTTCCAGTTAGTACCCCTCCCCCACCTCATGCTTCCAGATAAGGAGGTAAATTCTCAGCTACAGCACCAGCACCATGTCTGCCTGATACCATGTCTCCTGCAAAGATGGTCATGGATTCTCCCTGTGAAGCCGCAAGCCCGAATAAACTCTTTCCTCTATGAGCTGCATCGCTCTTGACGCTTTATCACAACAGTAGGAAATGGGATGGCGCATATTCTTAACCTGGGTCAACACATGCCTTTAACCCAGATCTTGAGGCCGACCTTTAATCTGGGCCAGACCTTCCACTGGAGACCTATATGGAAGGAAGGTTCACTTTGTTTTTCTTCAGCTGCTTGCACTTACTTTGCCGGCACACCTACTGAAGCCTATTTCAGGAATCCAACTTAGACAGAAGTTGGTACCAGGGACTAGGGTATTGCTGTGATAGGCCTGACCATGCTTTTTTTCAGAGGAATGTGAATTTGGGGACTTTGGAAAGCAGCAGAATGCTTTAAGTAGGGCTTAATGGACCATACTAGTAAAAGCATGGAAGACAGTGATGCTAAGGGTGATTAGAACTGTGGGGCCTGGCTCAAGAGGTTTCAGAGAAGAATTTTAGTATGTGGCCTAGAGACTGTTCTTGTGATATTCTGGTGAAGAAAATAGCTGCCTTTTGCCCATGTCTGAAAAAATCTGAGGCTTTTTTCCACTGGGTGGTTGTAGCTCCCTTGTCAAAGATCAAGTGACCATATATGTGTGTGGGTTCATTTCTGGGTCTTCGATTCTGTTCCATTGATCTACCTACCTGTCACTGTACCAATACCATGCAGTTTTTAACACTATCACTCTGTAATACTGCTTGAGGTCAGGAATACTGATTCCCCCAGAAGTTCTTTTACTGTTGAGAATAGTTTTAGCTATCCTGGGTTTTTTGTTATTCCAGATGAATTTGATAATTGCTCTTTCTAACTCTATGAAGAATGGAGTTGGGATTTTGATCAGGATTGCACTGAATCTGTATATTGCTTTTGGCAGGATAGCCATTTTCAGGTGCTGGTTCAACTGGAGGTCTGCATGCAGAAGAAGGCCAATCGATCCATTCTTATCTCCTTGTACTAAGTTAAAGTCCAAGGGGATCAAGGACCTCCACATAAAACCAGAAACACTGAAACTAATAGAAAAGAAACTAGGGAAGTGCCTTGAGCACATGGGCACAGGGAAAAATTTCCTGAACAGAACACCAATAGCTTATGCTCTAAGATCAAGACAAATGGGACCTCATAAAATTACAAAGTTTCTGTAAGGCAAAGGACACTGTCAAAAGGACAAAACGGCAACCAACTAATTGGGAAAAGATCTTTACCAACCCTACATCCAACAGAGGGCTAATATCCAAGATATACAAAGAACTCAAGAAGGTAGATTCCAGAGAGCCAAATAATCCTATTAAAAAATGGGGTACAGAGCTAAACAAAGAATTTTCACCTGAGGAATACCGAATGGTTGAGAAACACCTAAAGAAATGTTCAACATCCTTAGTCATCAGGGAAATGCAAATCAAAACAACCCTGAGATTTCACCTCACACCAGTCATAATGGCTAAGATCAAAAACTCAGGAGACAGCTGGTGCTGGCGAGGATGTGGAGAAAGAGGAACACTCCTCCACTGCTGGTGGGATTGCAAGCTGGTAAAACCACTCTGGAAATCAGTTTGGCGGTTCCTCAGAAAACTCGGCATAATACTACCGGAGGACCCAGCTATACCACTCCTGGGCATATACCCAGAGGACTCTCCAACATGCAATAAGGGCACATGCTCCACTATGCTCATAGCAGTCTTATTTATAATAGCCAGAAGCTGGAAAGAACCCAGATGTCCCTCAACGGAGGAATGGATACAGAAAATGTGGTATATTTACACTATGGAATACTACTCAGCTATTAAAAACAATGAATTCATGAAATTCTTAGGCAAGTGGGTGGAACTGGAGAATGTCATCCTGAGTGAGATGACCCGTTCACAAAAAAAAAAAAAAAAATCACACATGATATGCACTCACTGATAAGCGAATATTAGCCCAGAAGCTTGGAATACCCAAGGAACAATTCACATATCAAAGGATACCAAGAAGAAGGAAGGAGAGGCACCTGGTCCTGGAAGGGCTCAATGTGGCAGTGTAGGGGAATACCAGGAAGGGGAGGCGGGAGTGGGTTGGTTGGGGAGCAGGGGGAGGGAAGAGGGAGTATGGGATTTTTTTTGGGGGGGGACCAGTAAGAGGGAAATCATTTGAAATGTAAATAAAGAATATACCTAATAAAAAAATTAAAAAAAAAAGAAAGAAAAAGAAAAGTCTGAGGCTAAAGTGAAACAATTTAGATTAATAGCATTGACAAAAGAAATCTCAAAATAGCCTAGCACAGACTCTGTCCTGTGGTTCACTCTTCTGAAAAGCTTTTTGAACAGTCATAGCAAACTTAGAAAGGAAAAATACAAAATGTATGGTTCAAAGTAAGGGGCACCAGGAAGTAAAATGGAACTAAATTCTGTGTTCAAAAATATTAAAAAGAATTAAGGAAGTGGTGACCTCAGGGCAAGATCCCACCCAGCTAAGCTTATTGTTTATGTATTTGCAGTTGAGCAGGGATAGCTATACCATGTTAGGCGTTATTATGACCTGGTTATTGTTTTCATTTGGACATGAGAAAATATGATTGTGTGTCAAATTAACAAGGGATGGATTGTGATGCCTATTCTTGGTTGTCAACCTAACTATATATCTGGAATGAACTACAATCCAGAAATGGAGGGCACCTGTGATCCAGATCTTGAGGCTGGAAGACAAAGGCTTTTGATCCAGATCCTGAGGAATAGTGGTCATGCTTATAAAGAAAGATCTTGTGAAAAGGAATTAAAGAAAAGCTTATGTTCAAGCATGGTGGCAAACCCCTTTAATCCCAGGAGAAAGACACAAGCAGATCTCTGAATTCAAGGCCAGTCTTGTACAGAGTAAGTTCCAGGTAAAGAAAAGCTTAAGTTCAGGCATGGTGGCACACACCTTTAATCCCAGCACTCAGGAGACAGAAGCATGCAAATCTCTGAATTCGAACTCACTCTAGAGCAAGTTCCAGAAGAGCCGAGCTTAGGTAGTCAAGTAAATCACCAAAAACTGAAAGCTGATGAAGATGTACCTGAGTAAGAGGCCATGTTCTAGCCCCAGCAAGCAACAGTACTCAGCAGTTTCAGTAAGGTGGTTCTGACTTTAGAATCAAGAATGGAATTTCCCTACAAGACTAAGGAAAGTCACTGAGGCCAGATGTATGTGCCTAGGATGTCCCTGCACGGAGGACAGAAAGGTCATTGTGTGAGGTGACCAAGGTTTCCCTTGAGCTAGCATCTGGACTTGTTCGTGTATAAGAGTCACCTAGGTGGCCTGGTTTTGAAAGTATGAAGGGGAAGGGGTCATGGAGAGCTGCTGAGGCTTGGCATTGTTGGAGGCTATTGGTGAAGGTGCAGCCTCAGTGGCAGGTGAAGTCCAAAATGACTGGGTCATGCAAAGATGTTAAGGTTTGGCACCATGAAGAGAACCTATAACTGGCTGTCTTAGTTAGGATTTCATTACTATGAAGAGACACCATGACCAAGACAACTCTTATAAAGGACAGTATTTAATTGGAACTGGCTTTCAGGTTCAGAGGTTCAGCAGTATCAAGGCAGACATAGTGCCAGAGAAGGAGTTGGTAGTTCTGCATCTTGATCCGAAGGCAGCTAGGAGACTCTCTTCTGCAGGCGGCCAGGAGGAGATAGTCTTCTGCACTGGGTGTCGCTAGAGCATATATATGAGACCTCAAAGCCCACCTGCACAGTAATGCATTTTCCTCTAACAAGGTCACACCTACTCCAACAAGGCCATACCTCCATACCACTTCCTACGGGCCAAGCATTCAAACACATGCATCCAATGGGGGCCATACCTATTCTAACAACCACAAAGGCGGGAGTGCAGCCTAAATGCAGTGGAGACCCCAGTGTTTTGGAGATGCCAGTACCATAGGATAGCCACCAACAATAGCATCAACAATGGACTGGAGTCAGTCAAAGCCTAGAGTGCTACAGAGGGCAGAGCTGGAGAAATGATGCCAGCCCTTTGGAGGAGCCCAGAAGATCATGTGTGGATCCCAGACAATGGAACAAGAGCTGTGAAACTGAAGTTGTCCAAGAGACCGTAACATGTTAGAGATGTCAGAGTCGTGGAATACCTACTAAGGAAAGTTGCTAACAGGAAGTGGAACCAGTCCATGAGAAAGAAGTGTGTTGCAGTCAACAAAGCTGAAGGAATTGGACATCAGACATGGAGATGCAGAGTTTAGAGTTTGCCTAGCTAATTTTTTTGGTCTTTTGGTCCAGTATTACCTCACTATGATGTTTTGGAATAGTAATTGTAATGGCTATTCCTGGTTGTCAACTTGACTATATCTGGAATGAACTACAATCCAGAATTGGAGGGCTCACCTGTGATCCACATCTTAAAGCTGTAAGACACAAGTTTCTGACCTGGATCTTGGCATGGAGATCTTGAGGCATAGTGGCTATGAAAAGCTTAAGCCACGGCAAGTTAGTACACAGTTTAATTCTGGGAGACTAAAGCTAGGAGATCTCTAAATCCAAGGTCAGTCTGGGACAAACCAAGTCCCAGATCCAGGCATGGTGGCACACACCTTTAATCTGAGCCACACCTTCTGCTGGAGACCTACATAAGGACTGGAAGAAGGAAGATTCCCTCTTTTTCGCCTGCCTGCACTTACTGGCCAGCACATCTGTTGGGATCCACTTCTACAGAAGACCAGCTGAAGCAACTAGTCTAGTAGGACTGAGCAACTACGAGATCCTTGGACTTCTCGTCCACAGATGACCATTGTTGGGGTAGTCGGACTATAGAGTGTAAGTCATCACAACAAATTCACTTCATATATAGACAGTCCATAAGTTCTGTGACTCTAGAGAACCCCAACTAATATAATAATGTATATCCTGTGATGTTGGAAGTATGTGGTCTGCTTTTGGATTTCGATCTTATAGCAGATTGTAGTAATTATAGCAATTAAGTGATTACATGAATCTCAGAAGAGACATTGAACTTTGAACTTTTAAACATTGTTGAGACTGTGATAGACTTTGGAAGTTGGACTAAATGTATTTATGGGGGCCAGGGAGTGGAATGTAGTGGTTTGAATAGGTTTGGCCCCCAAAGATTCATGTGTTTCAGTGCTTGGCCACTATTAGGAGGTGTGGCCTTGTTGGAGGAGGTGTGCTGGGGGTGGGCTTTCAGGTCTCCTCCTATGCTTAGGCTCCACCCATTGTGGACTATGGTCTCCTCCTGGCTGCCTTTGGATCAAGATAGAGAACTCTCAGCTCCTTCTCCAGCACCATGTCTGCCTGCATGCCGCCACGCTTCCTGTCATGATGATAGTGGACTAAACTTCTGAAACTGTAAGTCAAACCCAAGACCCAATTAAATGTTTGTTTTTATAAGAGTTGCCTTGGTCATTGGTATCTCTTCACGGCAATATAACCCCAAACTAAGGCAGTCATTAAAATTATATCTTTTATCAGGTCAAAGAATTTCCTCTCTACCCTAAGTCTGTAATAGGTTCTTACCATAGAAAACTTCATAAATTAATTTTCTGTGTCTTAAAGGCACTGGCTTTTTTTTTCTTAAATTGTTCATGTGCTAGGGTCATAGCTGAGTGGCAGAGCACTGCTTAGTATAAGGCCTGGTCTCAATCAGGTACCAAAAGCAAGGGAAATAACATTTCAACTACTTGTATGAATAATTACATTAGTATTCTTTTAAAATGTAGAACCAAACTTCCCTGCTAAGACCTTCTGCTTTAAGGTGAGTATTTCCTTACACCTATTGAATGCAGTTTATCTAATGCTGACAGCCTGATCTAATGGAGGCATTTTCTCAGTTGAGGTTCCCTTCTCTCTGATCGCTATACCTTATGTCAAGCTGACATAAAACTAGCCAACACAATGACCAAGACAACTTACAAAAGGAAACATTTAACTGGGGGGTTCACTTACAGCTTTAGAGGGTTAGTCTCTGATCAACATGGCGGGGAAGAGAGCACAGTCAACCAGGCATGCTGCTGACAAACTAGCTGAGAGCTAACATCAGTTATCTACAAGTAGGAGATAGGAGGGGCTTTTGAAATTTTAAAGCCCAGTGACACACCTTCTTCAAGGAGGCCACACTTTCTACCCTTCCCAAATAGTTCTACTAACTGGAAACCAAGCATTCAAACATATGTGCCTATGGGGGCCATTCTTATTCCAACCACCACACACACACACACACACACACAGATAAATATAAACAAGTCTTTTAAAAATATGTATCTTATGTGCCATATCTGACACAGCATATCTATGAGGGAAGGGCCTAGGCCATTGTGGGTGGTGTCATCCCTGGGCTGGTGGTCCCGGAAGTCTATAAGGCGGCATGATGAGCAAGCCAGGGAAAGCAATCCAGTAAGCAGCACCCCTCCATGGCCTCTGCATCAGCTCCAGCCCCCAGGTTCCTGCCCTGTATGAATTCCAGTCCTGACTTCCTTGGGTGACAAGTAGCAATGTAGAAGTGTAAGCAAATAAGTACTTTCCATTGCAGCAACAGAAACCCTGACTAAGACAAAGTTTTTTCTTACATTTTTGATTGTGAGTTCATGTTCTACTACATGTTCACATTCTAGAGTCCTACAGTCCTGAACAAAGTGTCTGGATTGAGCATGTTGACATATGTGTGTAACCCTAAATGCAGGTAGAAACAAAAGGATCAAGTCTTCGATGTCAGCCTTGGCTACAGAGTGAGTTCAAGTTTAGTCTGAGACACACGTGACACTATTAAGGAAAGGGGAAATGCGGAGGGTCTTGGGAAAGAAAAAGAAGAAATGAAGGAGAAGAATAAAAGGGGAAAGGGAATGAACAAAAGGTTTGGCTTGCTTGGTTCTTAGTCCTAAGACCAAAACCTGAGACCATTTTTCACTATACTCTTAGCTTGGGCTTTTTTGTTTTGTTTTTGTTTTTTTGTACCATCCCCATAGTATGAACTCTTAACTCCAAATCCAGGTGGAGTGCACCTGAAGCAATAATTTCCCAAGGAAACTATTTGACCCTCCCTGTGAACACAAACAGCCTGTTATGGTTTGAATCTGAAATGTTCCCAACTAACTCCAGTGTTTGAACACTTGCACTCCAACTGTACAGGATGTGGCCTAACTAGCAGAGTGGGAGCTAGGGCAGGCCTTACAAGTTGTATCTACTTCTAATGCCTGTCCAAGTGGTCTGCTTTCTAGTCAACCATCACTAAGGAACTAAGCCACATCATCCCTGTCCCATGCAGACCGAACTGTGAATCAAATGATCCTCCCTAGTTCCTTCTATCAGATATGTTGTTAAAGGAACAAGAAAAGTGCTTAACATACTCTTCTCTGCACCCTTCACTTCCAACCCTACAACAGGTTTGCTATTTCTTCCTAGTTTATTCACTGATGGTTTTTAGATAATTTCAGCTTTACACGAAGGTCCCGTGGATACTCAACCCTTGGACGTCCAGCCGTCCACAAATACTCTGTAAAAGGCAAACCTCCAGGTTTCTTTGTCCCACAGTAGGCTGCTCGGCTTACCGCTCTGGAGTCACGGCTACTTCCCAGAAGGCTCTGAAAAGTCATTTGCTTACATGTCAGTTCAACAATGAACTTTAAAAGAAATATTTAAAATACTCAGCCCAATATTTTTTTAATTTGCATTTATTTATTTTTATGTGCGTGGGTGTTTTGCCTGCAAGTGTCATTTGTATATCTGGTGTCTAAGGAGGTTAGACGAGCCTTTGAGATCCGTTGGGACTAGAATTACAGAAAGTTGTGAGCTGACATGTGTGTGGGTGCGGATATTGAATCCAGGTCCTGTGGAAGAACAGCCAATGTTTTTATCCCCCAAGCCATCTCTCTGACCCAACATTTTTTATCTTCAAAAAACAAAAATTAAGTCTTACATTTGCCACACTGCCCCCCCCTCAAAAAAAACCATCTATAAGCTCTGAACAGTCAGATCACTAAGTATTTATCCCAAAAGAAATGTATCGATATTACTTAAAAGCCAAAGGAAGGAAACTGGTTTGTTTAACAAACAAACTTCTAGGCACTTAGAGCATATCAGTAAACTAAACAAAAATTCATACATTTCTGGATAAAAGCAGAACACCAATTGATAACAATGAGAATGAGATTGGACTATACTATAGAAGGCTGTAAAAACAACAGGAAGAAAGTATCAAGCCTCCACCCCTCCTCCTCCCCCTCCCCTCCCCTCTCTCTAGGGACTAAGATCCTAAACTAAGCAGCTACTACTGAAACACTTCCCCCTAACCTAACCTTAACATACTACTGTTTTGGTTTTTTTTTTAATTAAACTTAAGATTTTAAGAACTACAGTAATTTCTTCTTGGTATGAGGTAGAAGGGAGGGTGGCTCACAGAGATGCTAATACTGTGTGGCTCCATCCACTTCAAAGAAACCAGGGTGCATCTAAATACGAACAACTTGGAGATGCTGTTCAAAAAGTTGAGACATTCCCTATTCAAAAATTTAAAGTAACTGAAATTTTAAAATAAATGATAAAATATACAATAGGATAAAAGTACTTAATATTTATTGAAATAATGGTTAAATGAACAGAAATACCTTTCACACTTCTAAAGGTAATTAGAATTTAATTAGGCCACTATTAGTTCCTTTGAAGGGTTACCCTCATCTTGCAAGGCAACTTGTCCAATTTTCTCATTACTTTTTATGAGGATTGCTTATTAACTCTTTAAAAACCACGCTTCTTTTTCTGCCTGTATAGCATTAGCGCATAAAGGTATTAAATTAAACTTTAAAGAGAGGGAAGGAGGGACAGAGGGAAGGACGGAGAAAAAGGAGGGGTACACTGAGTGCTGGAGAGAAAGCTCAGCTGTTAAGTGCAGACTGCTTTTCCTGAGAACTTAGGTTGGATTTGCAGCACCTACATAGTGGCTCATAACCATCTATAACTCCAGTTTCAGGAGATTCAACACCTTCTGGCCTCATGCAGGCACTAGGCATGCATATGGTATACATATATGTAGACAAAAACACCCATATACACAAAAAAAAATGTTTTCAAAGAAACAAAAAACAATGGAGAACAATTGAAGAAGACATTCAGTGACAATTTCTGGCCTACATATGACCCATCCCCCAATGCCCAAAAAAAGACTCCAAACACAAGACAGCATTCTGCAGCCCCATTTTTAATGCTTTTCTCTCTTTCTTTCAAGTTTTGCTTCTTTTTCAAAATCTAAATAATTAAACTTTACATATTAATGCTTTTTTAATGACAACAAAGTAATAAGGATACTTTGCCAGATAAAACATCAAAGAACGGGATCTAAAGTACTGAGATCCTTTTAAAAAAAGGCAAACTTAGGAAACTTCTACTGAGAAAAAGCCAGACCAAGTTGAAGGTAAACTAAGGCAGGCATACTAGCATCTTAGCCCAACACGTGGAGTAAAGCCAGGAACAGGGTCAGGACTCATCCAGCAGCTCACAATTGCCTGCGACCCCAGCTCCACAGGACCTGCAGCTCTGGCCAATTCTGACATCTGCATATGTTTGCACATATCCTTGCCCTATAACTAGAAATAAATCTTTTTAGCTGGGTGTGGTGCCACACACCTTTAATCCCAGCACTCAGGAGGAAAAGATAGGGAGATTTCTGAGTTTGAGGCCAGCCTGGCCTACATAGCAAGTTCTACAACAGCCAAGGCAATATAGTTAGACTTTATCTCTAAAGAAAGAAAAAAAACTTAAAAATTTAGATATTTAATTCAAAAATAATCTAAAAGCTTGTTAAATTACAACAATTACAGTAAATTTTCTTACTATACAAAACTGGAAAAGTAAATCTTAGAAACAAAATTACACAATTTGGCTGGGCAGTGGTGGTGCACGCCTTTGATACCAAGCACTTGGGAGGCAGAGGCAGGCGGATTTCTAAGGACAGCCAGGACTACACAGAGAAACCCTGACTCGGAAAACCAAAAAAAAAAAAACCCCAAAACCATAATTTGGTTATAGGGTCAATTTTTTCCTGTGAAAACAAACCAATGATCACTTAAAGAGTAATAATTAAAATATCAATACTAACATTTCAATGCTATGGTATACGAAAAACCCACTAAAGCAAACACTGTAAATGAAAGCAGAGTAAAGGAAATAAAATCCCAACAATATGCTCAAATGCTTCTCTGACCCTCGTATTATATTCCTATCCTGAGAGCTGTCACCTCTAATTTAGGCAAGGACTAAAGAGAAAGGACTGACTTTTCCTCACTCCCCAGCACATTTGCAAAAACACAGGGCAGTTTCCTTAAAGACCAGCTTTGTTTCATTCTTATGAAACTGTAGTTCAAAGTTCAGAAATTAAAAAGTGGCAAATAAGGAGCATGCCACAAAGGGTTTTCTGGCTGCCAGGTCTGCACGTGATGGCGCGGCTGGTTATTTTAGTGTGCTCAGGAAAGGCTTCCCTGAAGCAGCGCGTGTAGAGGAGCTGAAGGAAGAAAGGAGCCAGGCACAGGAAGTCTCTGGGAAGGCCTCTGAGATAGATAACCCAGTTCGAGACTCAAATACCTCCTGCTGCCCAAGTATCTCAGTTTCTTTTCAATTGTTTATCCAATGTATTCACCTCAGTCTACAGTACTGAAAGACAAGGCCTAATGTGCAATATACTATCTATAAATTAGTACAATAGAACAAAATTGAGTATCATTTAGCTGCTTCAATTTATTTCTATATCAGTATTCAATTTATCTCTATATCATATAACTAGTTTCACCTAAGTTTAAAGTTATTTAGCAGAAGAAAAAAAACTAATTGCTGCTAAAATTAACTTAACTTAAAAAACAGGAAAACCTGTATTAACAGGGATGTAGACAGCAGGTGTTCGACAGCATATGCATATATGCAGGCTACTCTTGCATGTGTCCTACTGACAACAGGGCATATGTCCACACACACAGACCCACCCTCAGATGTCAATCAGAGTCCACCACCACTGACTGCTACAAAGGCCCATTGCTTGTCTTCATTCTGTGAATCTCAGTAAACTAAACAGACAGCTCTCAAACAAGTACAGAGCCAACAAATTCTGAACTCTCAGAACTCACAAGGAAATAAGAAACAAACCAGCACATTCATTAATGGGACAGACAGTAACTATGGGAAATTTTAGTTAGTTGTTAGATACTGCTCATCAAAGTCTTTCTCTACTACTGAACTACACACCTCTAACCCCTATGACAAAAACAAACATCAAAAATTTGTTGGGGAATCTTAGTATAAATGTCTTTGGAATGACTTATTTCACCTATTTGTCACTGTTTTTACACACACAGTGGGAAACTAACAGTAAGCACAGAGATCCCCAGCAAACTGGCTGGCTATTCTGGGTTCAACTAAGAGATGTCAAACTCCATATTCTCAGGAACACACATGCACTAACATACATGCAAATAGTCACACTCAAGTGCAAGCACACCACACATATGCAAATAATTATCCTCTCAGCATCCCTACAGACTTAAAGGTGGCAAAACACTCAAAGATATATTTTACTTTAATGTTTAATGTTAATTACATTAAAAAGTAATGTAACAATTATTAACATCTAATTGTATATAATACTACACATCCTCTCCTATAAAAGGAGGTTTCTATACTAAATGAATTCTAAAATCTTTCAAGATAGACTTTATGGACTCATAAAATATATAGTCACACAGGACTCCACTTTAGAAGGAGTTTTGGTTTAACAATCTGTTGTTATTGTCTTGAAGCTTTCTATGTCCGTGTGTCTTGAAGCATTTGGTTTTGTTTTTTTTTAAAGGAGAGGGACTCATTTTTCATGTGATTCTGAACTCACAAATTATATAGCTAATCCTATTCACTGGCATTCAAATACTATGATTACGAAAATGTATACCTACAAGGTTCCAGGCACAATGGCAATGTAAAAAAACAATGAAATTAAAGTGATCTTATTTCCATTAGTTTCACAATAATGGCTTTCAAGAATACAGTTACATTCTTTTCCTTCATAGATCCACAAATTACTCTTTCCTTCTTATACTAACCAACTAACTATACCAATCCTTTCTTGGGACAACCTTCAGACTGTCAATCTGTGCACAAATACACCTTTCTTCCCTCTCACCCCAAAAGATTTGTGATTAAATTATAAATATTTAAAACTCAAGGCAAAACTCAAAAAAAAAAAAAACCCACAACACAACACGACCTCTGAGCCACAGTGGTACAAGCCTATAATCCCTGAATTTGGAGGCTGGGGCAGGAAGATTACAAGTTCAAGGTCAGTCTATATTACAAAGCAAGACCTTTACTCATTTTTTTCCTTCTGGCTTCTCTAGCAAAACAAACTCTCTAGTGTTCTGAGTATGTACACTCAAGCTCAGTCTTTTTGCTCACAAACACTGAACACAAGGTACTACCTAGCTAGCCATGACACTTTTCCGTCTACGCCATTGTCTTGCCTGGGGCATTTCAGCCACACAGATCTTCTGGCTCCTTTTGCACAGACAGCCTCGACACATACACTCCTCTTATGGAGAATCCGCCTCTACTCACTACTCTTTACATCACAATGTTCTGACTTCTGGCTCCTTTCGCACACAGCCTCGACACATTCACTCCTCTTATGGAGAATCCTCCTCTACTTACTACTCTTTACATCACTCTGGTTCTTCAGTGAGACGCTATTTCTCTATTACTTGTTTCTGATTTTATATGCTTCGTTGGATTATATGACCAACAAAGACAGAAAACATCTGTTTTGTTCACTCTGTATTCATAGCACTTGACCCACAGATGAAAATAAAAATGTATTCAATCTTCATTCTCGTGGGTCCCAACTAGATTTATGCCTTAGTCCTCTTAACCTTTCCCTATGTTTATCTCTAGGCTAAAGATTTTAACTTAAAACTCCAGACTTGACCTCTCCCAACAAGGTTCAATCCTTCCCAACACCTGCAGTTAGGTCCATCTGGAGTCCTTCTCTGGCACTCACAATTGGAATGTCTCACGACACTCCCTGAGTAATAAGGTGGTGATTCACTCACAATTGGATAGTCTCACGACAGTCCCTGAGTAATAAGGTGGTGATTCACTCACAATTGGATAGTCTCACGACAGTCCCTGAGTAATAAGGTGGTGATTCACTCACAATTGGATAGTCTCACGACAGTCCCTGAGTAATAAGGTGGTGACTCACTCACAATTGGATAGTCTCACGACACTCCCTGAGTAATAAGGTGGTGACTCACTCACAATTGGATAGTCTCACGACACTCCCTGAGTAATAAGGTGGTGACTCACTCACAATTGGATAGTCTCACGACACTCCCTGAGTAATAAGGTGGTGACTCACTCACAATTGGATAGTCTCACGACACTCCCTGAGTAATAAGGTGGTGACTCACTCACAATTGGATAGTCTCACGACACTCCCTGAGTAATAAGGTGGTGATTCACTCACAATTGGATAGTCTCACGACAGTCCCTGAGTAATAAGGTGGTGATTCACTCACAATTGGATAGTCTCACGACAGTCCCTGAGTAATAAGGTGGTGATTCACTCACAATTGGATAGTCTCACGACAGTCCCTGAGTAATAAGGTGGTGATTCGATAACACTGTTTCCCTGCTGCTTCCTGGGTTCGATTCTCATCATTGAAGGAAAAAAGAACATCTGAACACACTAACTGCTCTAGTTGTAACGCTCTTACTTTGTTCCCATGTTGTTGAAGATATTGTTCCTTCAGAGGTCAAGTGATAAAATGTTCTTTGACCCACCAATAATGCCTGATTCCTTCCCTAAAAGTACTCCTGAATGTTCCTGCCCATGGCACCTCACTTCTTACATATGGTCTTTTGAAATAATGATTACATATTTATCGCTATGTATTTTCAAAATGAATTCCAGTCATATCATTTAATACCTTCATCACTCTCTTCAATGGTTCCTTCATACACCCATACTCTTCTACTTGGTATTTCAAAGGCCCTCTCAGCCCAGCATTTGCGAGGTGGAGACAGAAAAGACCAGGAGTTCAAGGTCATACATGTTTATAACAAGACTGGCCAGCCTGGGTTTCATGAGTCCCTATTGCAAACATCTTCCCAGCCCTCCCACTTCAAGTCCCTCTCAATCTTGCCTAAACTACCTTAGCAAAGCAATCTAGCTTGATAATCAAATCTATAAACTCTGGAGCAAGAATCACATGTTAAAAGATGAAAAGGGGACTGGAGATCTGGCTTAGTCATTAAGAGCACTGGCTACTCTACAGATCAGGAGTTCAATTCCCAACACCCACAGGGTGGCTCATAACCACCTGTAACTCCAGTTCCAGGGGCTCCAACAACCTCTTCTAGCCTTAGCAGATGTGCAAACAACATACAGATATATGTGCAAACAAAACATCCAAACACAAAGCCTTTTTTAAAAAGGGACAAAAAGATGAGACAGTTCTACCACTTAACCTATCATCCACGTCCTTTAATCTTATAAAGACCAGACAAGCTAATATAAGTACATCACTTAGAACAACGTGTGGCACACAGCCCATACTACCTACAGTGGTTTCCTGCCACATTTTCAATTATCAATAACCTGCTTTCCATCCAATCTGTTGAAACTAAATGACTGTCACACCGATTCTTTAGCCTTCCTCTTCTGAGGTCCGTTTACCACAGCGGGAAAATCAGCTGATAAGCTTCCAGTTCTGTAACCCTATGCACTTACAGTCAAAAGCATTTCTTCCCAACAGTGTTTATACATCTCAGGCCCTGAAATGTCCCAAAGTGTACTTCTCAAAGAACTCCTAGCCCTGTTCAAAGGGCTAGGATTCTCCCTCTACAACCGGCGCACTCTTCCCTCCCTCCACTTTCTCACTCCTAAATTGCAGATCAAGAACATCTTGCCACCATCTCAATCCCCAGTGGCTTATGCTTCTGAGTAGAAATTACTACTTTCCCTGCAAAACTGCCTAATTTCAAATTGTATTCTTTTTGCATGAAAATATCTAAAATAATTAAAATTAGTTCTCCCCCTAATAGGAACAGAATATAGACTTTAATCTCCCAAGTAGTCCAGCCTCCCTATACCTTCTTAGGGAATGTGCTACACACAGGAATAGATAATACTAGTAATCACTGCCGTCTCACAAATTCCTAGGAATGGTAAAACAAGAGCTTTTTACTATTTCCAAAAATTGCCCTGTGTAGTGGCATAAATCTTTAATCTGGCACTTGAGAGGAACTCTATGAGTTCAAGGCCAACCTGGTCTACATAGTGAGTTCTAAGACAGCTAGAGCTACACAGTGAGACACTGTCTTGAAAAAACAAACAAAATTACCCTGATGTTTACTCACTATTTAACTTGGACAACAAATTATCAAGTGTGTGTGTGTGTGTGTGTGTGTGTGTGTGTGTGTGTGTGTGTGTGTGTATAATCCCAAAATAGTAAAACATGTAATTCCAAAACCAACCAGTAACTCAAGTGTGAATGTGGCTCCACCAATCAGTGGAAACTATTCCTTTTTATAAATGAAAGGGGGGTGGGGGAGAAATGGTAACTTCTAAAAACACAAAAATCTAGCAAGACCTGGGCCATCTACCCTAAAGGACAGTCTTCAAATCATTTCTCGGATCCCCAGAAAGGTTTTATCCAGTGTTTGATAGTATTTGGACTCCGGGACAGACTTAAGGGAAGAAGGTCTGCTTCAGATGCAGGTTCAGAGGGTTTCCCCCTCGCACAATGGAGTGGGTGGGTATACGAGCTGATAGAGGAAGCGCATGGCAGAGGCTCTTCCAGCACAGCAGGCTTCCCAGAAGCACAAAGATCAAACAGAGTCGGGAGCAGATATAATTTCCAAAGACCCTCCTCTACTGATCTGCTTCTACCAGCTTTAAGAGAAAGCTTTATCTACAGCCTCCAAAATTGCACATACTGAGAGCCCAGCACTCAAAGCACAAGCTTGTGGAGGACACTTCAGACTCCAGCCATAACTATGCCTCTACTGATCTGCTTCTACCAGCTTTAAGAGAAAGCTTTATCTACAGCCTCCAAAATTGCACATACTGAGAGCCCAGCACTCAAAGCACAAGCTTGTGGAGGACACTTCAGACTCCAGCCATAACTATGCCTAGAGACCTTTACAGAGCCCAGAACAGTCATGTCCTCAAGGGAGCAAAAATAACAATGATTATAAAAGATTTTTATAAAAACACAATGACTGTATTTTTGTTATTGTGTTTGTTTGAGGTAGGGTATGTGCCAAGGTATATGTCTCAGGCCGGATGACAGACTGTGGTAGTCAGTTCTCTCCTTGCACCGTGGGGGTTTGAGGGATCAAACTCATCAACAAAGTGCCTTAACCCTTTAAGCCTTCTCCCTAAGCCAATTGTTTTATAACTTCTAAGAACTTATGGGAATTCCAAAAATCAAAGAAAAAACAGATCACTTTAAATCAGAGCTGTCCTCTCAACATTCATTACCGCTGTTCTATCTTAAAATATTAAAAATTTTGTAGGCACAAAAATATAAGGAAAACGTGGGAAGAAAAGTTCAAGTGAATGGCTAATCACTGGTTTAACATTTTAAAAAGAAGTGGACCAGGCTGGGCGTGGTGGCGCACGACTTTAATCCTAACACTTGGGAGGCAGAGGCAGATGGATTTCTATTTCTGAGTTCTAGGCCAGCCTGGTCTACAGAGTGAGTTCTAGGACAGCCAGGGCTGCACAGAGAAACCCTGTCACAGAAAACAAGCAAAAAAACAAAACAAAACAAAAAATCCCCAAAGTGGGCCAGTAAGAGAGCTCATAGGTATAGGCAACTACCTCCAAACCTGATGAACTGCGTTCAATGTGATTTATCTATAAGGTAGAAAAGAACCAGCTCCTGAAAGTTGTCCTCTGACCTCCACAGATGCACTGTGGCATGTTTGCAAACACACACACACACAAAACAAATATTTTAAACTTTTTAATTAAATTTTGTTTTCAAAAGAAGTATCTAACATCAGGCAATAATCCCTAGACAACAACCTGGTATCTAGTCCATTAGGAGACTCAAGGGTAAACACTCAAATACAGATACAAAAATCAAACAATGCTTAAGATAAGAATTATATATGGCAGCTCTCTTTTACTTGCAATTTATATTTTATAGTACTAAAAAAATTACTCCATGGGAAGTGGAAATGTCAAATACTGGCTCTTCAGGGATATTTGCCTCTGACAGTGAAGTAGATATATAAAAATGGTGATATTACCCAGAAGACTAGGTTTTGTTGTTATTTGCTCATCTGGTGGGGCTTGGGAAAGAAGGAGGCAGCCAAGCCATGAACTTCAGTAAGAGGGCAGCAACAACACAACTGAGATTTCTGACTTGTTTTTGCTTCCTGTAGCCCAGATCTGGAGATGACACCGACAACTGGAAATGCAAACAGGCATAAATAACGCCCCAACAGAAATCGGCTGGGGTTATCCAGAAGACGAGAGACATCCCAGCAACATGCTGATTTTAAGTAGAAATTACATGAAACACCTCTAAGCAACTGAGGTGAGAAGGCTAGACTTTACACACTCACAAGCTGGCTGGAAGGAGACCCTAAGTCCTCCACACCAGGGCAGCATTCAAGAAGTCAACATAGGCAGCTGTGAAAAAATATCCTGACAAAAACAGCTTATGAGAGAAAGGTTTTATCTGTGTTGTAGTTCCAGAGGGATACAGTCTAGTATGGTGGGGAACACATGGCAACTGGCAGGGAAGGCAAGAGGCAGACAGGTTGGCTGGTCACACTGCACCCAAACTCAAGATGCAGAATAGGAACAGGAAGTAGAGCTAAGTATAAAGACTTAACACCCCCAGTGACCCACTTCCTCCACTGAGACTCCGCCTCCTAAAAGTTCCATGACTTTCCAAGAATCTCTAACTACAGACCAAAACCTCAAACACATGCGCCTATGAGGTCCATTTCACATTCTAACCACAATAGGAGCCGAAGCTTTCCTCCACATCAGCTTGTAACAAGGCACCATGCCTTCTGTACCTAACCTCACCCACCCAGGTACAGAGTAAGCAGAATGAGCTCCCTGGGTCAAGAGAGGTCCGATGGTGTACTCCCTTCGGTTCCACAGCAGAGGTCCGATGGTGTACTCCCTTCGGTTCCACTGCAGAGGTCCGATGGTGTACTCCCTTCGGTTCCACTGCAGAGGTGACGCCCCCCAAACCCCACTGAAAACAGAACGCTTAAAAAAACTAATATATTAGAGAAACATGGAAATATCCAGGTTTTAATCCCCCCCCTCTCTCACACACACACACACACACACAAACTCTCTAAACAAGTTAAAAATGAAAAAGCCTAAGTAAGTAGCAGATAAAGACCCAAACAGAAATTTAAAAAGCTAGATGGGCAGATTCAACAGCAAAATAAAAGGACAGAGGAAGTACACAGAAAGTCTTAGTAGCAAAAAGTATCCACCCAGAACAGAAAGCCTGAAGAACTCACAAATCACAAACGAGACTCAACTGTAACAAAGGAGCGATTGCTCAAGTCGTCTGTCTTACAAGTAAGGGGAACAGAAAAACAAAGCTAAGAAGTATTCAAAACCTAATGGTCAAACTTCCTAAATTTGGCAAAAGACAAACCTAAAGATTCAGGATGCTGAGTGAACACCAAACAGAATAAACCCAAAGAAATCCATACCAAAGGTACAAGCATCAGAATGTAATCGCAAAAGAAATAGTTCTAAAAATAATGAGGAAAGAGGCCATAATTAAAAAGGAAAAATGACTTTAATGAGAGCAAATTTCTTACCTGAAACCACAAGAACCAAAAGGAAACAAGTGTTTTTCAAAACTGGAAGAAAAAGTTATTAGTATAAAAAACCTCTACTTATAGAAAGCTGAAAGGAAACTGATATCCTCATGCAAAGAAAGAGAAAAAGAAAAAGAATTTTCCACAGACCTATGTTAAAACAATGACAAAATCTCTTAGCCAAGCACAAGGCAAGCGGATGGTCAGGCCAGCCCGGTCTTCATGGGGAGTCCTAGGCCGCCCTGAGCCACTCAGTCAGACTCAGCCTCCTTGCTCCTACCCTATCCCATCCAGGTTTGTTTTGTTTTGTCTTTTTCAAAAGAAAAAAAAAAAAAAGAAAAGAAAAAAAAGGAAAGAATATACCCAAAAACGGTATAGATCAAAGTGAGAAAAAATTTCAAATGTTCAAGAAATCCATAAATCTGAGAAATAAAAATCAGGAAGTAAAAGTCAAGTGCTAAGTGTATGCCCTAAAATAGTAATAATTATATTATATATAAATGGCCTAAATATATCAATGAAAATGGAACCTGGTTGAATAGATTTTAAAACATGATGTAACTATATGCTATTTACAGGAAACCTACTTGAAATATTTAATCAATACAGGCAAGTTGAAAGCAAATATATAAAAGATATATTCTATAAATAAAATATAGGAGTTATGGTAGCATGTAACAAACAATATACAAAAATCAGAAAAGCAGATCTATCAAGAAGCCACAACACCTAAATTTATTTGCGTGTGTTATGTGGTGTGTGCATGTGCATGTATGTGTGTATTAAACAAACTCAGTTCTATTCAAGGAACTGAGGTGTGTAACTCAGTGGTAGAATGCTTGTTTAGCAAGTGCAAAACCTGGGTTCAACTTTCAAGAAAAAAAAATGAAGGGAGGGAGGAAATTAATTCAACAATTCCTTCAATTAACAGGATCTAAATAGGAACTAATCATACTTGACCCAACTATAGCAGAACCCATGAAATTTCAAGATAGTTTATACCCTGGATCATTGGATCATAAAATAAACTTCGACAAATATAAGAGAATTTAAATCACTAAGTAAGTACTCCAACAACAGTGGAATTAAACTATAAACCTCAAACCAGTATAATAAAAACAAACAAGCCAGGCAGTGGTGGCGCACGCCTGTAATCCCAGCACTTGGGAGGCAGAGGCAGGAGGATTTCTGAGTTCAAGGCCAGCCTGGTCTACAGAGTGAGTTCCAGGACAGTGCCAGGGCTACACAGAGAAACCCTGTCTTGAAAAACACACACACACACACACACACACACACACACACACACACACACACACACACACAAAACAAAAACAAAAAATACCCTCTAGCCCCTTAACAAAGTACACTTTACAATAACTCATGAGTCAAAGTGAAAGTCTCTCATAAGAAATAAAAATATACACTGAACTGAAAGAACATAAAGATACAACACTGGTGGTTTGACTAAAAATGGATTCCACTGATTCTTATATGTGAATGCTTAGCCACCAAGGAGTGGCACTATTATAAAAGGATTAGGAGGTGTGGCCTTGTTGGAGGAAGTACATCACTGGGGGTAGGCTCTGAGGTTTCAAAAGCCCATGCCAAGTCTAAAGTCGCATTCTCTGTCTAGAGATTAGGATGTAGTCCTCAGCTACTGCTCCAGTGTCTATCTACAGTCAGGTCCCATGCTGCCTTCCATGATGATAATAAACTAAACCTCTGAAAGGGTAAAGCAAGCTCCCAATCAAATTTCTTTTTTTCATAAAGTTCCCTTGGTCATGGTATCTCGCCACAGCAAAGAACAGTAATTAAGACAAACATATTAAAAACAATAAAACAGGAGCTGGAGTGATAGCTCAGTGGTTAAGAGCACTGACTGCTCTTCCAGAGGCCCTGAGTTCAATTCCCAGCAACCAACTCTAAACCATCAGTAATAGGATGCCTTTTCTGGTGTGTCTGAAGACTGCTACAGGGTACTCATAGATGTAAAATAAATAAATGTTACAAAACAAACAAGCCGGGCGGTGGTGGCGCACACCTTTAATCCCAGCACTTGGGAGGCAGAGGCAGGAGGATTTCTGAGTTCGAGGCCAGCCTGGTCTACAAAGTGAGTTCCAGGACAGCCAGGGCTACACAGAGAAACTCTGTCTCGAAAAACCAAAAAACAAAAACAAGTTGAACATGGTGACACGCACCTATAATCCAAACACTTGGGTGGAGGCAGAGGGATCAGGAATTTAAGGCTGTTCTTCATTACCAGAAACCAGGCTGGGCTCCTAACCACCACCTCTCCCCACCTCCACAGAAGGAAAGAACTGCACACCAGCACACCACAAGCCCACCCGTAGCTAGGCAACACAAAAAGAACTCAACGGGATTCCTGTAGACTTCTTGTCTCAGATTGCTTTGTTTGGGCATGTTTTATCTTATTGGTCATTTGCTTATATATTATGGTTTCTAATTTTGTGGTTTTATGGTTTTGTGTGTATTTCTTGTACTTTTTTTTCTGCCTTTTACTTATTAATCTGTGTGTGTTGTTTATAAAATAAAAGGTTAAAAAAGTTACATACCAGGACCAAGGAAAGTTTATTCAGGGATAAATGCTGATCAAAATTATTATTTTTTAAAAATCAGTCAATCAATCAATCAACAGACTCCATCCCATACCAAAAAGGCTCTGAAATGTAGCTCCATGACTGGGTGTAACTAGCACGTGTAAGAATTCCAAGAGTTTCCAAGAGGAAAGGAGAGGAGAGGAAAAAAGAAAAGGGGAGAGGAAAGTAAAAGAAAAGAGGGAAAAGGAAAGGAAGGGAAGGTCATATATTAGCTGATGCATAAAACTGTTGGCCAAATTAAGCATTCACTCATCAAAACTCTCAGAAACAGAACAGAGGAAAGAAAGTTCCTCAGCTTGACAAAGCACCTATGGAAAACAGATAGGTAGCATTCCACACAGAAGAGAAGGAAGCAACACTTGCAAAAAGTTGTCTTTCCTCAGTACTCCTTTTTAACATAGCAACAAAAACTTAAGTCAATGCAAGAAAGGGACATTTAAAAACCCAGCACTTACCATTGCTAAAGTACACATATATTTACATAAATCCAACAAAAACACCTAAACCTAACAAAATTTAAGACATAGATGCAATAACAGTATATGGCAAACTAAACAAAGATCTCAATAAACGGACATACAGTGACTGTAGTAAAGGTAACAGTTTGTTCCAGATTGACTGGAGTCTATCAAAATCTATCAAAATTTCAGCAAGATGTTTTTGTAAATAAAAATTATTCTACAATTTATATGAAAAAGCAAGGAAATATGACTATTATTTTGAAAATGAATATACTGGGGGGCGGGGGTCAGTTTCAGTAACCAAACTGTGTGGTAATTTGTGCAGACACACAAATTAATAGAACAAATACTTCCAAAATACACACACACACACACGCATACATGTGTATATATATGCACACACGTATATATATACATACATGTATGTATGTGTATGTATATATGTATATTTATATATTTATCTATCTGCTTTTGACAGCACACAAAAGCAATCCAATAGAAGAGAGGCGATCTTCTCAACAAATGGTACTAAAACAGCTGAATATCCATAGGTGGTCAAAGGCATGACCTAAGTCTCACGGTTTTATACCCATAAAAGTAACTGGAATTGGATCATGCTTAAAGCATGTCACTTTCCAGAAAGATACACACAGGAGGAATTCTTTAGGATCTAGATCTTTGCAAAAAGTTATTGGGCTTAACACCAAAAATATGGTCCACAAAAGACAGAAGCCAGATTTCAACAAAATTAAAAGCTTTTGCTCCACAATAATCTGATGAATGGAATGAAAATACAACCTACAGATAAATCCCACCTTCTGACAAGACCAGTGTCTAGAATATATAAAGCGCTCTCAAAGCACAGATTAAAAATACAATCCAGTTTGAAAACAAGCAAAACTCATTTCCCTAAAGAAAATATATAGATTACATACAAGATGCTAAAAGAACGTAGCTCAGTGGTAGACTTCTAGCCTATCACAAGTGATGCGCTGGGTTTTATCCCAAAACAAACAAACAAAATGCTTAACACCATTAGTCATTAGGGAAAAGCACATTAAAACAGTGAGCTATTGCATACCTACCAGAATGGGTAGTGCACAAAACAGTGAGTGATATGTAACGTGGTGAGGATGCAGAAAAGGTGATCATTTGCACTTCAGTGTAATAAATGCTAAATGTTACAATCACCTTAGAACACAGCTGCCACACAACTCAACCAATCCAAAAACTGCACAGCACAGACTTATGTTCAGATAAGACCCTGCATGAGAAGTCAAACATGGGATAGGCCTATAATCCCAGTACCTGAGAGGTAGAAGCAGTAGGATCAGGAGGTCCAGGCCGGGCGGGAGGCCTAACCTACCTAAGACCTTGTTTCAGGAAAACAAAAGAGAAAAGAACAAAACACAAGAACCTGAACATGAAAGTTTATCAGCTTTCATTTGTAATATCAAAAACTGGAAGTAACCAGACGCCCAGTGGTTTAAAGGTTAAAAGAATCATAAAAATACATCACATTTGGTATACTTTTTTAGAGTTCCAAATGTGAACACTTCAGATCTCACTGTTAGCTCTTCATCATTTCTCAACACTAGATAAAGAGTTCATTCACACTATGAAATGCTATTCAATAATAAAATTAAACTCCCATTGATACAGTCAACAACTTAGGTAAATATTGTGCATGGTGGAAACTCACAAGCACTTACTGTAGTCATTAATCCCATTTATAAAATGTTTTTGAGATGAGAAAACAATGGAAAGAGAACAGACTAGGATCCCAGTTCATGGAGGAGCAGGGCAGGATAAAAGGGTGATTTAAAAGCAATATAAAGGACTCAAGGTGACTCAGCTTTTAAGAGACTTGTTGACCTTGTAGAGAACCCGGTTTGATTCCCTGCACTCACAAGGAGGCTCACTCCATCTATTACTCCAGTTAGTGGGAATCTGATATCCTCTTCTGGTCTCTGCAAGCAATGCATACACATGCAGTAGCACACATGCAGGCAAACATTCATACACACAAAATAAAAATAAACCTTTTTTTTAAAAACAGCAACATAAGGAAGTCTTCTGAGGTGGAAATCCTCTGAAATGTCACTGTACCAGAGGGTTCTGCAGTTTAACACTGCTATAGTTTACAAGACAACACCAATGGGAGTAACTGGATAAAGGACACAAGGAACCTTCCTGAACTGCTTCTTAATTTACATGTGGACCTACAGTAATCACACAATAAAAGTTAAATTTACCTACGCGGTAGTGGAGCATGCCTTAAAATCCAGCATTCATGAAAAAGAGGCAAAGACTTCTGTGAGGCCACACTGACTGAGTTCTAGGACAGCCAGGGCTAGAAAGACAAAGCCTATCTTGAAAAACAAACGAATAACAACAACAACAACAACAAAAAAAAACAATCTAAGGGGCTGGAGAGATGTCATTGCAATTACAAGTACTGGCTGCTCCTCCAAAGGACGGATGTTTGTTTCTTAGCATCCACATGACATCTCATGATTATCTGTAACTCTAGGCCCAGGAATCCATGCCTTCTGTCCTCTGTGGGCACCAGGCACCCAAGTAAAGGCTTACATGAAGGCAAAACAACCACACATATAAAAATAATAAACTAGGGAGCAGGCTTTACTCAACCTTCATCAATCCTTCCTCCTGGATATAAGTCCACACAGACACAGCTATCAAATGCTATGCCTACTCTCAAGCACCAAACACTGAAGTAGAGACAAGCACAGCATAGACCAACACTGAAGGGTTTCATAGGGGACAGGCGTGTGATCCAATCTCTGAACAAGCGGCAGCACTTTAAAGAAGGTAGTCTTGGAAAGAAATCATATATAAAGGTACAAAGCCAGAAATAAGCACGATACCCTTAGAGAAAGGTACATGTGGTTGTGAGTAGCAAAGATGGGGGAAGCCAGCCTGGAAGTAGTTGGGGAGGACACCCAGAAGCTGTCCCTACTAACCTAGGGACCAAAAGCAATGGTTCCTCTCCCCTCCAGCTACTTACCCATTATACCACCCAATCTCTCCACCATCCTCTCTACAGCAGTCGCTGCAAGCCGTGGTCATTAAGTCTGGACTCATCTGTACCTTTAACGCTGCCCTGTTCTCTACTTTGACAGACTTTGGGGTCTGTCATACATTAATCCCCAATAAGCGTGAAGTGACTGAATGAGCATGCGTAAGTACCTACGCTTAGTCCTGTTCTCTACAGCTGCTGCAGTCCTTTCTTCTACTGTACCCAAGCATGAGAAGTATGTGTAGTACATAAAGCAGTGTAAAAACAATGACGTTATGTCTGTTGTGGTGTTATTTTCCATAGAATGGAAGTCTACTCCGAAGATTGGATGATTCTACCTGGTCTGTGGAAGTTGTCCATGAACAAAGAACAGCAAAAGCCTCTAGTCCAGTGATTCTCAACCTGTGGATTGCAACCCCTTTGGAATTGTTGAATGATCCTGGGGTTCATTCAGTCCCAGGGGTTCTGACACCTTCTGGTCTCCAAAGGCACTGTACACACTAAGGGCACAGACATATAGAAAGATAAAACACCCACACACATAAATACAAACAAATCTTTAAACACACACACACACACACACACACACACAGTGCTACCATAATTACAATTTAAACTTATTAATAGGACTTCTTGTTACTCAAGTGATGGGCAGACATCCTAGCTGTATGATCTCTGCACTTGGTGGGCTGAAGCAACAGTGTCATCACCAAGCTGGAGGTCAATGAGCTACACTGCAAAGGGGCCACATAGTGAGACCTTGGATCAATCCCATGCCCCACCCCATAATGAAGCCAGGCTTGTTGGCTCCAGTTATAACCCCAGCCTTGGAAGGGTGAGGTTTGAAGGCTACTGTGAGCTTAGGCTAGCCTACATGCTGCCTCAACACAAAAACAAAAACAGAAGTAAGAAGGGAAGGTCAGTAAGTCATGCCAGGAGCAAAACTCTACCAGGTTGCTAGGATTTCTGGAAGAAAAACTACAAATATATTCGTTGTGCTCATTCATTTGCTCAAAACACATCTACTTATCGAGGACTGTAAAGTCTATGAGAACACCTGACTAGGAAAGAAAGTAATGACAACCTCTGCTCATTAAATTTAAGTTCTATCGAGGAAGTCAGACACTTAAGTGTTTGCACAAATAAAGAGCATTTCCAAGGTTGTACAGTCTGCTGCTTAAAATGAATGGAGCTGGAGAAGATGGCTGGGTGGTGAAGAGCACTGGCTGTTCTTCCAGAGGACCCGGGTTCAATTCCCAGCACCAACATGGCAGCTCACAACTATCTGTAACTCCAATTCCAAGAGATATGAAGCCCTCTTCTGGCACCAACAGGATACTGAGACAAATGTGCAGGCAAAATACCCATGCACATTTAAAAAATAATAATAAAATAAAACATGTACTAAACAAGCCAAGGAACATTCTCTAAACCCAGTTATCATTGACTTTTGAATAAAGGCTTCTCAGATTTCAAACCACACACAACCTGGAATCAAGTTTAAACACACTCTAATTCAGTCGATGTGGACGGGTGACTGATAGATTTCTTTGAAACTCCCCAGATAATGCAGATATTTCTAGTCCATGAACTACATTTGAAAGAAATAACAAGACTCTGGGGTACCATGGAAAGATCTTCAAGCTATCTTGTAAAATGCAAGCTCCCTAAAGACAAATACACTCTCTTGTCTCTTACTCACCACCGTATTCCCAAGACTTAACATTGAACACACAGCACTCAATAAACATTTACCAGACAAATAAATGGGCGACACGAGCACTATTCAACTCTAACACATTTGGCTTTTGATATGTGGCTACTGAGTGAAGAGCTGAACTTTTTAAAATTTAAATTTAAACAATCACATGCGGTTAATGGCTACCACACTGGACGATGCAGGTCTAAACACACAATCGGAGCAAAGAGAGCACTTAACCAACTCTGCAGCTTAGGTGTGACCTGAAAACTTTGTTAACTTCTTTGGGGCCTCATCTCCATCTATGAAAATTAGGACAAGTTCTCCTACTTTCTAGAGTTCGTGATACGATCATAAAGAAACGTACTACCTACTATTAAACACAAAGTGGGAGTGTAGGTGACATAATCTGTCCTTCAAGAGCACAACGACTGTTCTGCTTTTTGCCCACAGGTACCAGAAATGCCAAGCGAGTTTGGTTCAGTGGCTCTGAAATAAGTCCAAGGTCATAAATTTGTGGGGGGCTGGAGGGGGTCCTCGCTGCAAGGCTAAGTAAGAGGCAGTGACGGTGCAAGTCATCCCGATCCCTGGCCAGTCTCTCTGAGCATTGTGCTGTCTGCTCTCCTTCATTCATTCCCACCGCCTGAAGCCCGCTACTTCCCAGGTACAGACCTCGGGCCCCGGCCTGTGCGCCCTCCCCCGTGGCTCCAGACTAGCCGGGGTCAGCCCGGCACCGCGGCAGCAAGTCCCACACGGCCGAAGCCAGGAGCCATGTTTAGCTCTACCTCTGTCAATAAAACAAACTTCCGTCTTCGGGAGAAAAAACGGTTTCTAACTCAATGTCAAACTAGGACGCCAAGTCGCAGCTCTGCGCCGCTGCCCGGCAGAGGGAGACGCCGCGCGCCGGGCGGCCCGGGAGTCCCGGCCGCCGGACCCCGCGCCCCGGCCGCGCGGCCACAAAGGGCCGAGGACGCGGACGCGCCCGGGCCTCCGCCTCGCCCCTTTCCGCTCCGGCGTCACCGGCCGGCCTGCCGAGCCGTGCACTCACCTCGGCCCGCGCGGCGGCAGGCGCTCCTCAGGCCGGCGCGGGCGGTGGCGGCGCGCTCCCGCGGGCCGCAGCGCGGGCGCTCCTCTCGGGCCGCCGTCCGCCGCGCCGCCTCCTCGGCCTCTGCCAGCGGCGCCCCCGCGGGCAGGCGGGCCCGGCACGAGCTCCGCCTCCGCCGCGCCCGCCCCCAGCCTCCGTGCCGGGCCTCGCGGGCTCGGCGCGCTAGTTCCCGCCGCGCTTCATGCGGCCGCTGTCTGCGCTCGCCCGGCGTCTCCGTCAGCGCGGGGCGCGCGCGCAAGGCCGCCCCGGGCGCAGGACGAGCTCGGCCGCGGCGGCCCCGGTGCGGCTGCGCGGGGGAGGCCGGGGCCGCGCTCACCGGATGCCCGACCCCTCCCCCGCGGCGGGCGCCCCCTCGGCGGCTGCCGGCTGCGCCCCTGGCCCCCGCCGCGGTTGGTTCCGCCGCGCCGTCGCTTCCTGTCCCACCCGCCCCCGGAGGAACGGGATCCGGTTGCCCCGGCGGGAGAGGGTGCCCACCTGCGTGCGGACAAAGACGGCGGCAGCAAGTAAAGCCTCGGGGAGCCGGTGGCGGGCGGCTGAAAACGAAGGCGCCGTCGCCGCGCTGGGGCTCGGGGCGCCGCACGAGGCCACGCCTGATGCGGAGCCACCTGTGGCGGGATGGCTGGTTCGGTCGAGCCCGGCACCGGCGACTGCATACACGACCGAGGGCGGGCGGTGAGGAGAGGCCACCGGCCCGCACCGCCGGAAGAGGCCGCCGGACCTCGGGGACCAGAAAAAAAAATGCGGCCAACCCCCCTTCCCGTGCCTTCCACCCCTTTCCCTGGTGAAGTAAGACCTCAGATCAGCTTGGCTTCCCAGCACAGAAAGAACCCTGAGCGTCAGCCTTCACCAGGTCCAACCAGCCAGCCGCCTTGGCCTTCTCATTGAGAAGCTCATTGAGAGGCGTGTATCTTACTTAGTGCATGCCAACCACGAGCTGGAACTACAGGATCAAGTCTCTTACAGGCGTTAATGACTCCATTTTCATCTTTTAGATCTGTATTGTCAATAGATTGGGAGTGGAACCTTGTGCAGGGCCTTGAGTTAGGGTCCGGCTTCGCAGAAAACGACATTAAAAAAAAAAAGAAACTCTTACAGTTTTACTATCTTCTTATACTTATCTACATGTTCCGAGTACTCTATTTGGAAAGCAAATCCACAAAAGTGCCTGCATGACCTAAGGTGCCATTTTTAAAATACTAATGTAATGTTTTGAAACCAAGTCAATTGGCCTGTTAATGGTCCACAAGGAAACTATAGTTTGAATCAAATGTGGACTTTAAAAGAATAATGTATCTAAAAAGGAGAAGATACTCTAGCCTGGAAGAATAGATTTGCAAGCCATGTGTCTTATATAGGGTTTGTATTCAGATTATGTTAAAGCACTCCTCGAACTCAGTAAAGAAGGCTAATAATTCATTTACAAGTGAATGGAGGAATAACATTTTATAAGAAAATATTTAGATGATTACTAGTAATGTTTAGCATCGTTAGTCACTTAGGGAAATGCAAATTAAAACCACAGTAGGCAAACTCTTCACACCCACTACAATGGCTGCAATTAAAAAAAATACAAACCCAGACAAGAATGGTTGGTGAGGAGGAGGATAAATTACAGCCTCTTGTGTTATGGAACTATAAAACAGTGGAGCCACTTGGAAGAGTTTGCTGGGTTCTTAGAAAGTTATACACAGGACCCTACCATCCCACTTACAGGTATTTCCCTTAGAAAATTGGAAAGTGGTTCTTCTAGCTTGTTCATAAATATTCACAATGTCATTATTTATAAAGGCCGAAAAAGACAGTTGTTATCCAGATGTCCAAGAGTTTCAGAAAGGATCAACAAAATGTAAATGAAAAGAAGCAAAGTACTCATAAAGTCTACCCTGAGATCTGTCAAAAGCAGTAAGCCAAAACTGGGCATAATGGTTCAGTTCTGTAATGCCAGCAGTAGGGTATGCAGGGCAGGAAGATCAAGAGTTTAGACCAACCTGGTTACATAGCTAGTTTGAGATCAATATGGGCCAAAGGAGACTCTGTGTCAAAGCAATACTGACAAGCTAAGTGAAAGAGACCAATGCAAATGAGCACATGATTCAAATATCTAGAAAAATCACCATTAGTGATTGGCAGTTGCTTAAGGCTTGGGATAGGACCGCACTGTGGGGACTGACCACAAACTGCAGATCCCTTTGAAGTGTAGAAATTTTCAAAGACAGAATGAGATGACTGTACATACCTGCGAATGAACTCAAAAGAACTATGAATGTGCAACGGAGACAAGTGACTGTTCATCTGTCAAACTGCCTCATTAAAACAAGTTTTCAAGACTTCTTGTATTCCTCTAAAAGCCTAAAATAACAATACTCTTTGATCTCTTTACCAGAATTGTTTATGATTTTAAAAGTCCTGAAGTCAGAAAAGTGGGTGCTGTTTGCATTGTGTAATGTAGTAAAAGGTACTTTTACTCCATGGGATGTCTAACCAAGTATATTTACTCCCTCGTCACCTCAGTATTACCACTACTAGTCATTCAACGATGTGCCTTGACTTTATCCTTTTAGCAGGATAGAAAAAGGGCATATTGAAGGGCAGGAAGGAACTAGATATTTCTCCACGGTCAAAATTTATCAATGAGTAGGTGAAAAGACGCATATCAGGTTATCTGGAGTAGCAGGCAGGGAATCCAAAGTCAGGAATAATTCATGTAATTTTTTGGCAGTGTTTTCCTGTGTTGTTACTTCCTGTTTACACTGGGCCCCAGGGCTCATTTCCCCCATCACACTATAGTGAGCCTCAGGAGGAGGACTGCCTTTGGGCTGGTTAACGGTACAGGTCAGGTTTTGTTTTCTTAGTTTGATGGAGTTTTAAATGAATCTCTGTGATTTCTACCACTGTAAATAAGTCCTAGTCATTTGTTCTCTATTAGCCAAAAAGCAAGAAAATGACTCCTGTGGTGTGTCCTGTGGAGAAGTGGGAATGGGATGATTAATCTTGACAGGATGCAGTGTCTCCTAGAAGACAGACACCCCTCTGGGCCTGTGGGAGTCTCTCCAGGGAGGATTGACAAGACCCACCTTGACTGTGCGCCGCCCTATTCCATACGCTGAGGTCCCAGATGAATTGAAGTAATGGCGCATCAACGTTGATCTCTCTACTTCCTGGTTATGCAGGCAGTGTGACCAGCTTCCTCGCCCTCCTGCAACCAGGCCTTCTCCACCACGAAGGACTGACCTATCTCACTGTAGACCAAAAATAAACCCACCCTCCCTTAACAAACCCACTTCCAATTACCTTTATTAGGCAGATAAACTAGAAAATTTACAAGGATGCTTCTTGCTGCAAAGAAAACAGCCCAAGTTTAACCAGAGTGAGATGAGGAAAGGGAGAGGCTACTGCTTATACAGGTTGTGTATCAAGCACCAGTAGGCAGGGAGGAATGATACAGGATGAGTGAAAAGGGCCGGCAATTGGTTGTGCTCTTGTGTGCCTTTAAACCCAGCCAGTCCAGGCTGAGGCAGGAGAGTAGCAAATTTAAGGCTAGCCTAGCAAATTATCAAGACCCAATATGAGAAACAGAAGGGCTTAAGGTGTACCTAAGGGGAGATAATCAGACTATCTGCAAAGCCAAATGAACAAAGTACATAAGATGGAACAAAACACTCACAAGGCATCATTTGACCTTTTTAAATTTGCTAGATTCGTCTTTGATAATCAAGGGCCTGGTAGCCCTAAACTTATGTAAGCTGAAATTAGTGTTGGGCTCTGTCCTCACCTAGCTCCATCCACTACATCTGGTATAACTGTAGTTGTAACAGCAGAATGAGCAGACTAATATAAGGGGTGGGTGTGTGTGTGTTCGAGTGTGTGGGTGTGCGACTCTGTTATTTTACTGCAAATGAATTCCTGTGACTACCCCCAGAATCAAGACACAGAACTATTTAATCAAGAGATCTCCCTTGGGAGAGTCTTTTATGGACACCCCCTCTACTATCCCCAATCCCTAGCACCCACTAATCTGTTCTGTAACTATAACTTTGTCATTCTAAGAAGGTTCATGAATGAAAGCAGATAGTATGTAACCTTTGGAGATTGTTTTATTCAGAGTGAATAGAACAGTTGCAAATAGTTGGGTCATGGTTTTGTACCAGCTACTCTGTCTCTACCTAGGCTGTAAATCCTGGCTCCCTGGTTAGTCTTCTCTGACACTCCCCCCACCCAGGAGGGATTGGGAGGAGGGTGCCTGGTGAAGGTGTGGGAATCTGGGCTCTGAAGTCAGCCTCTGTTGACTGGGCTGGGAGAAGTGAGGTCACATTTTTTGTTTTTCCTTCAGCATTTGCTGGAATAGACAGTTATTGTCCGAAAGAAATCTTCTGTGTAGCTACATCGCCCTCTCCCTGGTCCTCTGGCTGGCAAAAGCAGGCATTTCTTAGATTTTCTTTTCTAAAGAAATCTGTCTGCTTTTCCTGTACTAGTTCAGGAAATGTAAGGCACAAAGAAGCTTTCAGACAATTGGTTCTAACTCAAGGAATGAAGTCAGACAAGTCATTAATATGATTTTTTTTAAAGAAAGTAAGTTGCATACAAAAAGCATTAATCTTGGTGAAGCGAGTCCAGCCTGCAGATTTATTTCCTTTTCTCTCCTTCCTATAATGGGATTTAACCAAGGGTCTTGCATAGGAACCATTTACCCAGAGAGCCCAGTCAGCTTGGAACACCCTCCTAAACCAAAATATGAATAAACAGCAGTGTTCTTTCAACACATTGGAGGAGGAGGAAGAAGAGGAGGAGGAGGAAGAGGAGGAGGAAGAAGAGAAGGAAGAGGAGTAGACAAATAGAAAGGTTCATCCATTGCCTTCTTGGGAAAAGACACTTTTCTAAGTTTCATCCCAAAATGTCCACTTCTCTTGTGGTATTTATGAAATTGTTGAGCACAGATGTAATGGAGGGCTTATTAGAATTGTTCAGGAGGTTTGTGGTTGTGATTCTCTTTCTCCTTTCAGTGACTACACTTTCTTGTCACACCTAGTGTGCCTGGCCCTCTGAGATTGTTTTGTTAAGTGCATCGTCACAAAGATATATTTCTGGCTTTGTTCAGTTTTTGCCTTTTTCCTTATGAAAAGGAATCTTGAATGGATGTTAGAACTTCATTTGAAGAGGAGAAAAGCTTTGGATATAAACCCTTAAGACCACATGAAGTGAATACTTTTAATGGTCTGTATTCAAAATAAATTTAATTTTTTTTCCCTTCTGACTTCAACAATTCCAAAGAGAAATAATGAGCATGCCTGTGGTCAGACATTTTCATATTAAGCTGTACTAATAAGAATGTTAACATGTAGAAAATAGAATTTTAAAATTCAAGACTTGGATAGGCATAGCTGTGTGCCTTCTCACTTTGGGACTTGGGCTAAGGAGTGGTCATTGCTCAGAGAACATAGTGTTCCCTTGCCGAGAGCCACAGCTCCAGAGAGTGAACGAGGGACATTTTTTTAAAGCCTCTGTTCTGTTCTTGTCCATTGTCCCTTTCCCCTCCACATTCTATTTTTTTTTTCTAGTTATAAAATCCTAAGCTATGTCAATAGCAGCCACTTTCTTTTTTTTTGTTATTTTCTATATTTTTTCTATTTACATTCCAAATGATTTCCCCTTTCCCGTTTCCTCCCCCCCTGAAAGTTCCATAAGCCCCCTTCCCTCCCCCTGTTCCCCAGTCAACCCCCTCTTGCTTCTCTGATCTGGTATTCCCCTACATCCAGTCTTTCTAGGGCCAGGGGTCTCTCCTTCCATCTTCTTGGAAATCAATTGATATGTGAATTGTGTCTAGGGTATTCCGAGATTCTGGGTTAATATCCCCTTATCAGTGACTGCATACCACGTGTGTTCTTTTTACCCTCCACATTCTATTGTTCAATGTAACTCACGTGTCCAAATCTAAAGTCAGCAGTCAGGAATGACTGTGCATGCCACGCCACACAACAAGTACCTTAGACGTGATACATATTCCAGAAAGGGAGCAATAAACTGTAAACCGCAATGACCCACACTACAGTGCACAAATGCCTCTCGACGCCCACTTATCAAAGGTAAGGAATTGTTGAACCCATGCACTACCCTCCGTGCGCCGCCTCAAACCATTGGAGTTATACGATTGGCATTTCCTATGCTGGCTTATGTGACAACCTAAAGTCATTCAGCGTTTAAATAGTATCTCAGGTTTTCATGATTAAAAATGAGGAAAGGCTGGGCATGTTGGCACACGCCTTTAGTCTTAGCAATCTGGAGGCAGAGGTGGGTGGGGCTCCAAGCCATCCATGACTACAGAGAGAGACCCCATCTCAAAAAAAAAAAAGTGCTTTTAGGTCTGGTGGTTAGCCCATTCAGCAGAGTGCCTGGCATGCACAGAGGCCTTAACTTTAATCCCTGATATTGTACAATGGCACATGGAATGACCCACACCTATAATCCCAGTATTGAGGAAGTATAGACAGTGTTGGATCCAAAGGAAACTCCAAAGGACAGTCCAAATATCCAGAAACAAGCTCAAAGTGGACTATAAGACAATTTCTGGCAGTTAGATAAAAGCCACCATTCCTCAGGAACTTGTGAAGCCCGTTCTGACTACCAGAAGGGTTTGTTTCCCTTACCTCCAGCAAAAGGGACAAATGGCTCTCCAATTAACATATACCCTCGGCTCCAATCAGCATATCAAGGTTGGTTCCGGAGAGTATTCCGGTTCCCTCAGTCCCTACTGACAATTTCAAAGCCCCAGCACCAGTCTCCTGGCCCTTCCCTCTCCGCAGCTACTCACCCTTCCTTTTTGTCTTTGTTTTGTTATTTAATTTACTTATTCGCGTCATATCCCCTCTCACTGCCCCTCCCATAATCCTTCCCTGTCCCCCTCCCCTTCTCCTCTGAACAGGTGGGGCCCCTCCCTGGAATCCTCCCCCCCCCACTCAAGTCTCTGCGAGGCTAGGTGCTTCCTCTCCCACTAAGGCCAGACAAGAGTTACTGTATACTCAGGTAAAACTGTAAAGGTATGTATACTGTTGGGTTTGCCAACAGAAAAGCAAATTACTTCTGGTGGTCCAGGAGATGTGTTAATCTGCTCAAGTAAAGACCACATCTGGTACAGCAACTGTAATTGGAGTCACTATCTGATTGAGTTTTCAATAGTCAACTGACATTTTCCATGAACCATCTGTCTTCTGCACTGGTCAGATAGGAGAGTTAAAGGGAGATGTGCTGGGAGCCACCACATCTCCAAGTCGCTGCATCTTCCAAGTCCTGGTGGTGGTACAGTTTCTGCACCTCCTTCAGAGGTGTAATACTGGTTTTGATCCACTAATTTCCTTGGCAGAGACAACTGTAAAACTTCCATTTAGCCTTTTGAACCATCATCGCCCTCACTCCACAGGTCAGAGAACCAACGTGAGAATTCTGCCAACTTCTAAGTATATCTACCCCAATTATACATTCCTAGTACCAAATGGTTAGTTAGGGTTACTATTGCTGTGATCCAAAACCATGATGAAAAGCAACTTGGGGAAGAAACTGTTTATTTAGCTTACGCGTCCACATCACTGTTCATCATTAAGGGAGATCAAGACAGGAACACAAATAGGGCAGGAACCTGGAAGCAGGAACCAGTACAGAGGCCATGGAGGATCCCTGCATGCTGGCTTGCTGCCAAAGAAAAGCTCACCAAACACACACATGCGCGCGCGCACACACACACACACACGCACACGCACACACACACACCACAGAATATACAACATATAAATAAATATATGATTTATTATAACAACTTAAAGGCTATAGTCCAGCGAGTTCAACAATGGGTGTCTATTAACAGAAGGGCCAATAATCCAGAAATTGTTCAGTCCACAAAACCAGATGACTCACCTGACCATCAGAGTATGCCAGAATCCTAAAGAATTAGGTCCTCATGTCAGTGAAGGAATGGATTTGCCAGCAAAGGAAGAGACAGCTTTCTTCTCCAGTGACCTTCATCTATGCTGCCAGAGGAAGATATGACCCAGATTAAAGGTGGATCTTCCCATCTCAAAAGATCTGGATTAAAGGTGTATTTTCCTCCTCAGAAGATCCAGATTAAAAGTGACTCTTCCCACTTTAAATGATTTAATGAGGAAAAATGTCCCTCAGAGGTATACCCAGCCATTTGATATGGTCGAGTCGACAGTCAAGAAGGTAGGTCACACCTCTGCTAAGAAAACAGTCGTGGGGCAGTGATTTTACTGTTCTTCCTCACAGACACAAAGGAAATCTCCCAAACCCAAGCTCAAATAGTTTACCACATGACATATTACATGAGACTGAGAACTGAACTACACTTGTGTGTTTTATGGAAGCTATGCCACAGAGTTTTAATTTAAGGGAGTTTGTCATATTTTTTCTTGGCAAGAAATAATCATTTCCATCCTCTCATAGGTTAATAATCTTTTATTTTCTTTTTTCTTTTTCTTTTCCTCAAGACTTGTTGCCTCAGTCTCTCAAGTGTCAGGATTGAGAATGTGAGCTGCTGTGCACAGCCGTCAGCTTCTTAACTCCTGTGTCTGTGCTGGAATAGGTCCAGCTCTCTTATCAAATCCACACATCTGGAAGCCTCCTCGCTACTTTTTCCAATTTGAACAAATTGCTTCACTTCTGGTACCCAGCAACAGCCTGAAGCTATTCTTCTGTTGCTGTTCTCAGAAACAATTCTTTCTTAGATTCTCTGTCTTCACCTGCTTAAATTTTCATTTCCCTGGAGGATGGGCTTACGTGGTTTTAGTTAAATATTGAACCCATTCTCTCTGACTTGCAGACTGATAACTTGGCTGAACTTGGATGTCCCAAACCAGTTTCTACTAGCTCTTTCAAGTCCTTTGTTCCATTTTATTCTACATAAAGCTGGAAAATCTAAAGGCCAGTGTGATTCTCGTCCCTCTGCAAAGGAGATGTTTCTGTTTCCGGAAAGCTCTTTGATGGTTTCTCTTTAAGACAGAATGAGAAAATTTTATAACAGTGTGGGAGTGCCCAGCTCTTCCTTTTAATGTAAACATAAAAAAGCATAAAACATAAAAAGCAGGCATTCTCATGTTCAAGTGCATGGTGCATAGTGCTTAAAATGTGAGGCGCATAGAGAAGGAGCACAATTTCTGCCTTGTGGGTGCTGGGAATTGAACCCCAGACCTCTGGAAGAGCAACCAGTGTCCTCTGAGCCATCTCTCCAGCCTCCCGGCCCCCTTTCTTCTTTTTCTCTCTTTCTTTTGTAATTTTAAAGTGACTTTTCCTAACTCTTCTTCACTACTCTCATTTTAAAATAATTTTGAAAACATACTTCAAAGCGCATCACAGCAGGCCATGTACTTAGTGAACGATTACAGAAGTTGAAATTAGAAAACTTCTTTTCCCGTTTGTCATTGGCAAGGAGCGTATTTATTGCTGGTTTGGCTTTCTGAAGCTGGCCCTCCATTCTGCCCTCGGATCCTAACTTGTGTGGGCAGTTTTGCTTTGTCCTTCTGGCTCTCCCACCTGTGGCCTCGGACTAGACTCCTGCCATCACAGTCAATGAGGACACACAACAGAATCTTTTCAAGCATGCAAGAATAAAAGTTTTATGTGATGGAAGCTCTGCAACCCAGAGGGTTCCAAGCTAAACAAATCAAGTGTGAACAGTGCTTCCAAACACCATGCCCATCACCCCTCACGCCCCAACCAGGTCTGCAACAAAAGAAAACAACCTACTAAGGAATAGTCGGCAGACTTTGGTGTATTGATTTTTGTTTTGACATTTTCATACATGCAGATAATGTATGCTGGTCACATTCACCCCATTACTTTTTCTTGTCCCCCACTGTTGATCCTCTTCTTCTTCTCAACTCTCACCCTTCCACATTTCCATGGTTGGTTGGTTTGTTTGTATGTTTGTTTTAGTGACCCAGTGGGTTTCACTGGGGATATTCACAGGAGTGTAGGTGAAGGTTTGTCTATAGGACCATGTGCACCTCACCAGTGACTACGTCACTGAAGAAAACATCTTTCCTCTCCCATCCACTGCATATAACTGCATATAAACCTCAGGGAGACAACCACTAACTGCATATAAACCTCAGGGAGAGCTATAGCCTCATGAGACCCTTCACCTTCCTCAAGGAAGGCTAACAAGCTAGATCTTGTACAAGAGAAATTACCATTTTTTAAATATGGAAAAAGAACATACTTAAAAAAAAAAACCAAAAACTTTGTATTAATTCTTTGTGAATTTCACACCATACACCCAAATCCCACTCATCTCCCTGCCCCTGCATACCTGCTCTCTGCCTTTGTAGCCTCTCCCACACAAGAAAAAAGCAGGCAAGCAAACAAACAAAAACCTCACCTTGGAAGCTACAGTGTGCCACATAGTATAGTCTTCTGCCCAAACAGCTTTTCTTGAAAATGTTTACTGCGGTGTCATTGGTCTGGTTCTAGGCCTCTGGCTTCTGCTACACTATGAATTCTGGATCCTTACTAGGACTCCTCTTGCATATCCTCTTGTGGAGATCCTGCAGCTTTGGTTCTGAAGGACCAGCCCCTTTATGTGTTTCCGTAGTTCATAGATGGGGTAGATTTTGGAGTGGGCATTCAAAGCCCTGGATCTGGGCCTGTGTGGTAGTTGAGTCAGTCAGTCTAACAGCTCTCTGGTGCTCAAACCACCAGGGTCAACTCTCCAGGACTGCCCAGATGAGGAGCAGGGCCAACTCTCCCACTCTCATGCCCTCGGGCCTGGCTCTCCTGGGCCCACACCACCAGGGTCAGCTCTACTGTGCTGCCCAGGTGAGGTGCAGGCATAGCTCTCCCTAGTGCTGCAGTTGGCAAGAGGTGGGACCAGCTCACCTATTCTCATGCACTTGGGGCCAGCTCTTCCATGCTGCACAGGCGAGGGGCAGGACCAAGTCTCCTCATCTCACAGCCTTGGGGCTACCAAGGCCAGTTCTCCTGTGCTGCCCAGGGGAGGTGCAGGGCTGCTCTCCCAAGTGCTGTAGCCAGTTTCGGGTGGGCCCAGTCCTCCTGCTCTCACACCTTAAGAACATACTTCATTTAAGCTGTGAGATCTGTTTTGCACTGTCTTCCTCTGTCTGTAGTATGATTTATAAGTGTTGAAGATGTGTGTTCGATATATAGCTCTCCTGGTCTTGCTCTTCTAACAGGTAGAACTGCTCTGTCTCCACCCAGTTCCAGAAAAGTCTTTGAGAAATTCTGAAAACAGATTGTGATTTCATAGTTATGAAGCTAAAGCTTCACCTTGCAAAAGAACAAGCTGCAATAGTCAAACTGTTGCTTCCTACCCCACCCTCAGAAGGCTCTACCAGGGCCAGAAGGCCTTACAGTATTTGTGTTTCTTTGAATCTATGTTAGTAACTTGGTCAGCTAACTGTTGCTGACTTGCAGAATATTGAATTTTTCAATGTATTTTCTCAGACAAATGATCTCAAAGAAATCCTCAAGTTGAAAAGCTGAATTCTTAATAGTAGATGCTTGTGAGTATATACTGTATACCACATGTGATGGCTTGTGTTTGCTTGGCCCAGGGAGTGACAGTTAGATTAGGTGTGTCACTGTGGCTGTGGGCAATGAGACCTCCTCCTAGCTGCTTGGAAGCCAGTCTTCTCCTAGCAGCCTTCAGATGAAGAGGTAGAATTCTCAGCTCCTCCTGCACCATGCCTGCCTGGATGTTGCCACCTTGGTGACTGAACCTCTGAATTTGTAAGCCAGCACCAGTTAACTGCTGTTGTAGTAAGAGTTGCCTTGGTCATGGTGTCTGTTCACACAGTAAAACCCTGAGACACCATACTCTGGCACATATAGTCATACTCTTATGTATGCACACACACACTAAATTTCTCACTACAGAGAAGAGAGTTCACAACCAGAAGGCAATGCTGGAATGTTGGTTCTGATGCCTGATTGGCAAGGAAAAACTCCTAGACATGAGAAAATGAAATTAATGTTAGGATTAGAGACACTAGGGAAACTCTGTGGCCCTCAAGCCCTGTCTTTCCTCTGGAGATCCATTGTCCCCACTGACATCCCAACCAAGTGATTTGAATTTTGCAGTGGATGATGGGAAAGTGAGTGACCCCAGAGGTCACTGTCTCCCCCACTTAGAGACTGCTTTCTTAATGGGGTTAGAGTCTTTAGTTTCACTTAGTGTCAGTTTTGTTGATAATGGGGTTTAGGAATTGCCACACAAACCATATGAAAGTTAAGCAAAAATAGTTTATTGAATGCACACCTTAATACTGATCGGTCAGAACCACAAGAAGGAATAGCCTAACTGTAATGCCCATCTGTCCTGAAAGCAGGCTTTTTATATGAAAAATCAGGTTCAAGAGTTTAAAAGCGAGCAGTGAAGTGACCCAACAATTTTGGCTAATTAGACAAAGTGTTGTCAGCTATCCTTTGGGCTTATTGGTCCTAGGTGAACTTAGGGGGTGGGGAGGTGCAGGGAATGAAGATGGTGAACTGGGGAGTTCCAGTATCTTGAGATAACAGAGTGCAAGTGATTCAACCATAATCTTTTGGCTTAGTAGAAGCATTCTTCAGTGTCAGATATGGATAATTACTTCTGGAAAGTGGAATCTGAGAACCTGAATTTAATTTCACCTTATGAGCAAAATGGAGACTGAATACAAAATGGCTGCAGTTATGTTAAAAGGAGCAGGCCTTAACAGTTGACACTAACACAGTGATACTGCCCATTTCTATGTGATACTTCTCCTGTGCTTTCATTTTCAGCTTACTCCACTTCCGGCTAGTGGCACTTGACTAGGTGCAAATGTAGATTTTTGTTTCCTCAGGTGAAGTACGGGATGTGAGGCAAACCCAAGCTGTGTGAATAAATGACTCGTGCTGAGCCCAGAATGTTTTATTCTCTGCTCTGTTTCTAGCTCTAGGCCTGGAAACTTCTAGCCTCTATACAATCTAATCTTCCAAGCTGACTGATTCAGTCTGGCTTCTCTCATTCTATTTTCACTTGTAACCTGTAACTTGTCTCTGTAAAACTGGCCCAGTAAAACTGCTCTCTCTCTCTCTCTCTCTCTCTCTCTCTCTCTCTCTCTCTCTCTCTCTCTCTTTCTCCTGCTGCTGCTGCTGCTACAGCCACTACTCTCTTAAATTACCTCTTTCTCCTGTCTGTTCTTGTGGGAGTTGGTTGTACCCTATCTCTGACTCATTCTGTCAAATCTTTCTCTGATTCATCACTTTGTCTACCCCTCCATTGGACATCATTTTAAACATGGTTTCTTCCTTCTACAAACTAACTTTACCTTCATGGTTTGGGATTAAAGATGCATACCAAGCACATGTCTGTGTCCCAGCCAGAGGGATTAAAGGTGTGTGGCATGTCTGTATAACAACCAGATCACACAGACCTAGGCCTTTGGATGGGATCCCTCTCCAGAGCAGCCATTTGCTAGATTGAAATTCCTCTACAGATAGATTTTTTTTTCTTTTTAGCTCTACAACAAACTTTTCCTTAACTGAATTTTACTCTGAGGCTTTTATTTGGGGCCCAGGAGATAAAGTGTTAGTCAAACAATTGTGAAGAACAGAGCTAGGATCCCTAGGGTCCTCCTGGAAGCCAGGCAGGTGTAGCAACTGCCCATCATGCTAGCACTCCACTCAGGATTCAGGGCAAAAGGATCCCCAGGACAAGCAGACCAGAATAGATGAGTTGCTGATTCAGTGAGCAACTGTGCCTCAATCCATAAACTTGAGTGCAATGAAAAAGACTCCAGCATTAGCCATAGACCTCCACATGACCACACATTTATGAACATGCACATACATGTGCCCATAAACAATACACACATGAAGAAAGAACTATATCTATACATGTTTCTATTATTCATTGTAGGGTCATTATTTTTCTTATTCTTCTTTTATCTTTTTCTCTACTAAAAAAAAATCTGCTTTTTGTCACCTATCATTTTCTTTTCTCCAGCACATTAGTTTAGAGAGTACGTGTTCCATTTCTGTTTAGCCTGGAGAATTTCTCTTGTTTTTAAAATTTTTATTTTTATTTTTTTTTAAAGATTTATTTTATTATCTGGAAGTACATTGTAACTGTCTTCAGGCACTCCAGAAGAGGGAGTCAGATCTCATTACAGGTGGTTGTGAGCCACCATGTGGTTGTTGGAATTTGAACTCAGGACCTTCAGAAGAGCAGTTGGTGCTCTTAACTGCTGAGTCATCTCTCCAGCTCCCTAAAATTTTTATTTTATTTTATGTGTTATATGTATGTGGTGTGCGTGTATGTGTGTGTGTGTGTGTGTGTGTGTGTGTATGTGAGCGCATGCGCACACGCGTGCGTGCGTGTGTGGTATGATACACAGCATATTGTAGAAGTCAGAGGACAATTTTGGGGACTTGATTCTCTCCTTCCAAGCTGTGTGCTCTGGGGATTAAATTCAGATCATCAGATTTAGCAGTAGGCACCTTTACCCACCAAGCCACCTCGAGTTGGCCCTCTGGTAGAAACTCAACGGTCTTTAGATGGGCTGACTGCTGATTTAATGCCTCACCATTTCTTCTTGCATGTCAGATATTCCTCTCATGATAGTTACCTGAAGCCTTTGGTATTAGCAGTGGAAACTTCTATAGCATTACACTATCCTCTGTGTCAGACGTGTCTTTATTTCATCTTGACTCCTGGGAGTGTTTAATGACAGTGCAATCCCAGATTAATGGCTGTCTTGGCACATTGAAGATGCTTCCAATATTTTTCCCACTGTGATCAGCACTGTTGGGCAACCAAATAACTTTCAAATTTTGACCAGAAATTGATTTTTTTTTGTTTTTGTTTCTGACTACTTAAATTATTTTTTTTGATTTTGGAATAATTGCATATTTAAAAGTAAGTTATGGGGCTGAAAAGATGGATTATACAAGCAAATCAAAATGCCCAGCACTCATGCGAGAAAACCATGAATTATGCCTATGTGGAAACCTCACCATCTCGGAGATGGAGACAGGTGGATCTGGGAGTTTGCTGGTGAGTCGGGTTAGACTAAATTGTGAGCCTAAGAGTCAGTGAAGAGACCCGTCTCAAGGAGACGAGGCACGCATGGGCTCGCTCACCCTCATACATTTATAAGCACACAAATTACAAGAATATTGCAGGGAGGCCTCTCGGGATTTTCCCCAGCTTTTTCTGTGGGTCCTACCCATTATTTAGCATATAGGAAAAGAAGAAGCGGCTGTTGACATGCGCACATGCTGTTTTCTGTCACTGCATCTCACGTGCAGACTCCCATTAGCACCTCTGATTTCAAGACTCAACTATGTCGTCACCACAAAAAATTTTCAAGAAGCTGGTTATAGTAGCATGTAAATCCCCACTGTCCCCATACTCTTAGCAACTACTAATTTGCCTTCCAAAATGTATTTTTGAGCATGTCATATAAATGGAACCATGCCGTTTGCTACGCACTGAATTTCATTCCAGAATCCAGATGTTGAAACCCTAGCCCCTAATTTGACTTTGCGTAGTAATTAAAGTTACATGGTGAAACCTCAGGAAGGCTCTCACACACACTCACCCCATGGGGAGACACAGTAAGAAGGTAGCTATCTGCAAGACAGGAAGAGCCCTTGCTAGAAATCATCTCTGCTAAACCTTGTTGTGGGACTTACAGCTTCCAGATTGTGAGAAAATTTTGTTTTTTGTTATTTAAGCCGCTCAGTGTGTGACATCATTTGTGGCTTCCCTAATATGCTAATGCACTGCCCATGACCTTTGGGGAATGGCTCCTCCCGATTCAACCTAATGTTCAGGAAATCTATTCAAACTGTGGAGGAGATGTTAATAATTTGTTCCTTCTTGTTGCTTGCAAGTCATCCAACCAGCTTTTTAAAGAGCTTCAGTTTGATTAGGACATTCTGGAGATGGGTTTGGTAGGCCTAAGAGGTTTCTCTTTTTTTTTTTTCTTTTCTTTTTCCTTTAAAAATTCTTTTTGTGCCTGGCTGCTGGCGGGGAGATGGCTCTGCGGGTGGTATGTGCTTGATATGTGATCGTGAGGAGCACAAGGGCCTGAATCTGTATCCCTGCGACCCTCTCAAAACTCAGGTCTGGCTGTGTGCAGCTGTAACTCCAGCATTTCAGGAATCTGGAAGGCTTGCTCGATAGCTAGCTAATCTCTCAAAATACAAACTCCAGGTTCAATGAGAGACTGTGTCTCAAAATATAAAATGGAGAGCGATTGAAGAAGACTCCCAACAGGGATCTCTGGCTTCCACACATGCACACGTGGACGCATACACCCGCAAACATGTGTGTATACATACAATATAGATCATCACACACATGGGGGTTTACTAAATTATTCTGAGAAATAATCATTATCCATCACCAGGTATAGCCTCTCATTTCTTTTCTTATGAAACTCTGATTATACAGAAATATGTAAAATGTTCCCATCTGTCCTCAATGACTCGTAACTATGATAATCTTCCTCTCTTTGTATCATCTTTGTATTCTGCTCTAGGTTGTATCCAGATATGTATAAATATCCTCATATTTATATTCCAGTTTATTATTTCAAGTGATTTAATGCATTCACTGGGCATATATATGTATATATGTACATATTTATTATAATATATATTATCAGTTCTCAACCTGTGAGTTTTGACTCCTTGGGGGGGTCACATATCATATATCCTGAATATCAGATAGTTACATTATGATTCATTACAGTTATGAAATAACAACAAAATAATTTTGTGGTTTGGGGCCACTGCAACATGAAAGGCTCGCAACATTTAGAAGGTTGAGAACAACTGTTTTGCAACAATTATTACTTTTATAATAACTATTTATTATGGTATAATTACAAACCAGAAAGTTAACCCTTTTAAAAGCCCACTGTTACTTAGTAAATTCACAAGTTATGTATCCATGACCACTATCCATGCCTAGAACATTGTTACAAGTTCAGAAAGAAACCTTGTGCCCATCATGTGTCCATCCCATTCCTCTGACCCATCAACCCTCAGAAATTATCAATCCTATCTCTATAAGTCTGTCTTTTCTGGAGATCTCATAGATAGACATCTCTAGAATTTAGCCTTTTGTTTCTGGTGTGATACCTTCAAGCTTTCTCCACAACAAATCCGTATTCCAGTCCATAGTAAGGTTGTATATACCACAGTCTATACGATCTTTCCGTTCACCAGTTGATAGACATGGGGGACGCTTTTAGTTTTCAGCTGTTATGAATTATGCTGCTGTGAACATTCGTGTACAAGTTTTTGTGCGAACATATGTTTTCAATTCCCTTGGTTATTTTATATATAGGAGCAGGATTGTTGGATAATATGGTAACTCTATGTTTAATCACTTGGGGGGCTGCCAAATAGTTTTCCAAACTGGCTGCATGATTTAACATTCCCACCAGCAGTTTGTGAGGGATCCAGTTTTCCTGCAACCTTGCCAGTGCTTATCATTTCCATCATTCGTATTACAGCCACATCATAGTGGGTGTGGGGTGGGTGTACCTCCTTGTGGTTTTGATCACAAGTTTCCTAGTGACTAATGATGCTGAGTATCTCTTGTGAGATGATTGGCTACTTGTACACTTCTTTAGATAAAGCTCTAATCAAATCCTTTATTTTTAAAAGTTTCATTTTATTTTTAAATTGTGGGGAATGGATATATGCACATAAGCTCAGTGCTCATGGAGACCAGGAGAGGGTGTTAGGTCCGCTGCAGCCAGAGTTAAAGATGTTGTAAACAACTTGATATAGGTGCTGGGGACCAAACTTGGGTTTTCTACAACAGTGGAACCTACTCTTAGCCACTGAGCTGTCTCTCTAATTCTGTTTTACCTTCTTTAAGTTGAGTCATGTGATGGTTACTTTCCCTTGTCAACTTGGAGGATTAAGAGTCACGTTGGAAACATACTTCCTTACTTCTGGGCACATCTCCGAGGCTGACTCCAGAAAGGATTAAGTAAGGAGAGAAGATCCGCCCAGGATGTGGGCAAGCACATTCCAAAGGCTACTGTACCAGACTGAGAAAAAAGAGAAAGCCAACCGAGCCTCCTTATTCGCCTCTCCCTGTGTCCTGATTGCACTGTGACCAGCCCTCCCAGGCTCCTGTCCTCATGCTTGCATTCCCACTGTGATGGCCTGAGTTTCCCTGAATTGTTGGCCACAGTAAACTGTCTCCTTTCCATTTCTCCACTGGATCACAGCAACGAGAACAGTAACCAGTAGCAATGACTGCATTGTTGACTTATAGGAGATTCTGTATGTAGTCTGCATACAAATCCTCTTATCGAGCTTATGTTTTGCATTAATTACCTTTTATATTTATGTGACCAGGCACATGACAGAAACAGCCTAACGGAGGGAGAATTGACTTGGGTTCATGGTTTTAGAGGGGGTTCCAGACTGTCACAATGAAGGGAACAAGATGGCAGGAGCCACGGTGCTGTGGTGGTGGAGTGGTTCTGCTCGTTCACATGCATTCACTAGAATGCAGACAGCTCTGGTAAGAACCAGAAGTAGGAATCACCTTCAAAGATGGAGTAAGACTCGGGGGAGACCCCCTGAGTGAACAACGTGGAGATGGGAATCGATGCAAAAAGCAAGAGGAATTTTATTTAATTCAGCATGCTGCGGTCGCCCTGCACATGGGGGAGAGAATGACCACATGCAGCCCACACAGAGGCCCTTTATACAGTCCTGGTGGCCAACGGTCTCGGAATAACTCTGGGCCCCCCTTAGCTGCAGGGACCTCCCTGTGGTCTGAGGAATGTAATTTAGCCTCTCCCTTCTGGGAGGGGCAAGTGTTCCATGACCTTTCCAAAGTACCTGAGCGAACCTTTTCAATGGTGAACTTAGTGAACTATTTCTGCCAGACAGGTGCTACTTTTTCAGGGCTTCTCAGTCTTCAAAACATCACCACATGCTGGGACTGGGTATTTAAATCGGGATATCCTGTGGGAATAGCTCAGATTTGAAACATAAAGATTTAATGTTTATTTATTTTTACCTTTTGTGTGTGTGTGTGTCCTGTTTGGGCATGTATTGTGTGTTCACATGTGCATGAGTACACATGTGAATTGTATGAGTGTTTGTACATATGTATAAACCAGAGATTGATTTAGGGCATCTTCTTTAACTGTTTTTTGCTTTATATATTGTGGTAGATTCACTCACTTGAACTCAGAGCTCATCAATTCAGCTTGCCTAGTTTGTTCTAAGGATTCCCTGTCTCTTCCTCTGGGGATTGTAGGTGACTCACCATCTCTGTCTGGCATTTATGTGGATACTGGGGATCTAAACCCCAGATCTCAGGCTTTCATGACAAGTGTTTTGTCCACTGAGCAATCTCCCCAGACCCCAAAGCTTCCAGTTTTGGTGAAACCTATTTTCCCTTCTGTTGAGGGCACAAGGTCCTTGTATTCACAGATTAACACTAGAGAAACCAGCAATGTTATTTATACACCCAGGCTTGTCTCTTCATTGGAAGGGATGTAGACCTGTTTCCCACCCAGAAGGCTGGAAGGGGATGGAGTTAATAGCCTGGTGATCTGTGTTAACTGTAGAGCCAGATCATACCCAAAGCCCCCAGACTATTATGTTTATCCCAGATATCCCTCTGTATACCTTTACCTTGGACACTGGTTTCTTAGTCAATAAGGCCATGTGACCATGGGCTGTTACAGAACTATGTGTTGAAAAGAATACTCTGTTTAAAATTGAATCATGTTTAATTTACAAATGGAGTAGGGATGTAACTCAGCAGTAGAATATGTGCTCATGCCCAAATCACTGTATTTAATCCTTGGTTGGCCCTGCTCATCAAAGCAATAAATACAAATGGGTTGTTTGTAGATTAAATGTAGTTTAATTTCATTGATTCCTGTTTCCTTTTCTTTTTTCTTTTTTTTTCTTTTTTCCTGAGACAGGGTTTCTCTGTATAGCCCTGGCTGTCCTGGAACTCACTCTGTAGACCAGGCTGGCCTAGAACTCAGAAATAGAAATCCAACTGTCTCTGCTTCCCAAGTGCTGGGATTAAAGGCGTGCATCACCACTGCCTGGCTGATCCCCATTTCTTTATACTACACTGTGTTGTTACTGAACCCCTATAGTGAGATTTGAAATTTGTGAGTTTTCAAGGATGCTTTGACTATTCTGCATATATTCATCTCTTCATGAATTTTTGGGTTAGTTTATCATGGTCACTAAGATTTTGATAGGGCTTTTTTTGAATGTGTCCACCAGTTAGGAGATCTTTGCCATTTTAACAACAGCCTCCCAGTCTAGGAACATAAACTGTCATTCCATTTATTTAGATTTTCTTTCATTTCTTTCAGTGGTCTCTTGCAATTTTCAGTGTATGAGTTTTGCAGTTCTTTTAAAAACCTGTTTCTAGGGCTGGGTGTGGTGGTATATGACTTTAATCCCAAAACTCAGAGGCAGGCAGATCTCTGAGTTAGTTCAAAGCCAGCCAGGTACACGGTGAGTTCCAGGCCAGCTAGGGCTATGAAGAAAGACCCTGCCTCAAAAAAAACCAAATAAACGCATGTTTCTAGGGTTGAGAATGTAGCTCATCTATCAAACATGTGGTCCTGGAGTAAATACCAGCACCACGAAAGAGAATTTATTTCTAAGCATTTAATTCCTTTTGATCTTATACATGCAAGTTTGTCAAATTTTTATTTTTAGCTTACGATTGTTCATGTAGAACATAAATTGATACCAAACTCTGCAACTTTGCTATACTTACTAGACCATTATTAGTCTATTATCTTATTATTTTCCCTCCCCCACTGTGTGTGTGTGTGTGTGTGTGTGTGTGTGTGTGTTTCTGGGGACTGAATCTAGAACACAGTGCTAGATTAGTGCTTTGCTCTGAGTTATATACAGCCCTGTTTTTAAGTGTTTATTTTTGAAACATGGTCTCACTAGGTTACCCAAGCCATCCTTCAGTTCATCCTGTAATTAAGACTAATTTTGACCTTGAGATCTTCCTGCTTCAGTCTCTTGGTACTCTAGGGAGACAGTCCTGCATTACCAACCAGGTTTGAGTCAGAAGAGATAATCTTCTTCTTGCTAACATTTGGTTCATTTCCTTCTGTTCACCTGACATGTTAGTGAATGACGGCCCTGACCTTATGTTGTTTTTGTTTCTTTCCTTGCTGCTTTTCAGGGTCCAAGCCCCCTCCCCTCCTTACTTTTTGTCAATCTAGCCATAGTTTCATTAGTTTTTTTTTTTTTTTAAATCTTTTTGGATAGATCAGTAAGACGTCTAACAGGTACATTCATTCTGAAAGGATGAATGAATGAAATATGTCGAAATATGTTTTAGGTGACAATTTTGGAACAGATTAGAAGAATATTAACATTAAGTAGAGAGTGGCGGTAACATGCAGGGAGGGAAGTTCCTAACTTCCACCTGACAGAATTGAAAACGTAACTTCACTATTATTAATGAGAATCAAGGCACAGAAAAGTCTGTCTTGAGCCCTTTGGTCTGGTTCTTGAACTATTGTTACATTTCAATATATAAAAATAGACTTAGTTTACTTCTAGGGTTCTTTTTCAGTCCTTTTAGAATTATACATTATGCCCCATTCCACAGGCAGAATCAATAATAAAGTTTAATATTGCTTTAACTTTACAGGCTGCGGAGTCTTCTTAATGACGCTTTCTCTGCAGTCACTGTTTCCTTCCTTTTTATGTCTGTATACAGAGTAAACAAGCCCCTTTCCTACTTGACAAGAGCTCTGAGTGAATTGAACCTGCTATTGTCTAGTTCTTACTCCGATTACCTCATTGTTTGCCTTAATACTTGAATATTCCCTGAAACCTTGTGGAACTTCTTTGAGCCCTGACTTCAAGGCATCTTCTTTCATAAAAAGATTTGGCTTGCTTCTGTGGGTGCCTGAGGCTACTTTCAGTTTCCAGGCTGGGGTTTTCAAAACCTCCTGGGTAGTTTGAATTCAGGCCAAAACCCATATGTGTAATCCTGTTGAGGATTACACACAGGCTGGGGCTCTATTCCACGGCAGATTTAAGACAGACAAGTTTCCTAGTTGTTGTTTTTTTCTTTGGGGTGAATTCATTTACAGTCTATCATTCCATCAAAGATGTGCTCCTTGGGGTCCTCAACTTTATGCAAGGTATATCTTTTTTCACTCTAAACTTGAGACCGGCTTTCAATTTTAGCTTTGTTTGTGATATCCTGCAGTGCAGGGGCAAGCTCAGCAAGGTTGACCAGATGTCTCAAAGTTAGAGCCACCCCTGAGGCTAACTTCCTTATCTGGCTCTCAACTTTTATTCTATTTTTGTCACAGGAACCCTCTTTACTGCCTCACAAGCTCTTTGATGCATTTTCCAATTGTGTATTTTGAATGTTATTCAGGGTTTTGGTTGTTCTTTGGAGGAGAGGTATTTAAAGTCATAGTCTATACATGTTCACTTGGAGTAATAAGATGACACGATCGCTTAAGTCATCTGTTTAATTTATTCTCTTTGTGTGTGTGTGTGTGTGTGTGTGTGTGTGTGTGTGTGTGTGAGACATGCATGCTATACTTGAAGTCAAAGGACAACTTTGGGGTGTCAATTTTCTCCTTTCACCATGTGGGATTAAACTCAAGTCACTAATACTGGCAGCAAGTACCTTTACCCACTAAGCCATCTCACCAGTCACTATCACCTTTTTGGTTTGTTTTGTTTGAAATAGTGTCTCTCTCTCCACAGTTGTGGTGCATTCCTTTAATACCAACCCTTGGGAGCCAGAGGCAGGAAGATCTCTGTGAGTTAGAGGTCAGCCTGATCTGTTGACTGAGTTCTAGAACAGTCAAGGCTCTATAAAGAAAGCCTGTTTCAAAAAAACAGGAAGGATGGAAGGAAGACAGGAAGGGAGAGAGAGACAAAGATAGAGACAGAGACAGAAACAGAGAGAGACAGAGAGAGACTCAATGTGTAGTCCTGGCTGGCCTGCAACTTGCTTTGTAGACCAGGGTAGCCTGGAACTCACATCATCCTCCTGCCTCTACTTGGAGTACTAAGGTTAAAGGTGTGCCTGAACCTCACATCTTTTAAAGCTGATTATCTGCTTAGTTCTGGAAATGCCACTATTTTTTTTTTAATTTTCCAAAACTTTCTTTGGTTTTTTAAATTAAAATACTTTCTTAAGAAATGATTTCACTATGTATCCCAGGCTGGTCTCAAACTCATGATCCCCCTGCTTCAGCCTCCCTAATGCTGTGAAGACAGGGATTGAGCAACCATGCCTAATTGGCAACTTTTGTGATCTAGATAAAAAATAGAGTTACCAAGTCAGATTTCAAGTATCTTCTTTCAGAGAGCTAGAAAGGACACCTCTTTGGAAGGAAGTGCCCGGGACATCACCACACCCACCCCTCACCTTCCTGGTTTTTATGGCTTTTGAGCATGTTGGATACCAGTCACAGGTCAGGAAGAGAGTATAACCGGAACAGAAAGAAAAAGGAAGAGCCAAAGTACCAGGCCAAGCAACCGGAATGGGGCGTTGAGCTAAAGAGGAGCAAGGGTCGAGTCAGAGAAGGGAGAGGATGAAGGGGGAAAGCCTGCAGAAGCCTCTGCTGGGGCATAACGTCAGAGTGCCGCGGTGTAAGGCAGCCAAAGCAGCAGCTCCATACCTCCCCACGCCTTGCCAGAGTCTTGCCATGAGAGCTTTCATGCTGGGGCGGGAGACTGCGTGTGCTCCTAGCAGAGCTGTGCTTCCGCTTCTGTGAGCTGACATGGTCAGTCCAATGTGGTCAGCCTGAATGCTGTAGCTGTGCCACAGTGACTCATTTTCAGGCTGCCTTCAAGACAAGGTTTCTCTGTGTAGCCCTGGCTATCCTAGAACTCACTCTGTAGACCAGGCTGCCCTTGAACTCACAGAGATTCACTTGCCTCTGTCTTCCAGATTGGAGGTGGGGAGACTAAAGGTGTGCACCTCCACCGCCAGACCCCGGGTCGTTTTCGTAATACTAACTCATCTCCTGATTCTTTTTCTTTTGATTCATTTATTTTATTTTATGTCTGTTAGGTCTCAAACCCAGGACAAATGGCTAACCAAGAAGCCTACTTAACATATCAAAGTGGACATAGCCGCTAGGTTCTCCCAGAATCCCTCAGTTCCTTACCTGTAATAGAGCATGGTTGGCATACCCCACCTACTATCCTAAACTTTTCCAGCCCAGGAGCTGTCCTGCCCTTCCCTATGTAATCTAGACAGCTTGGTTACCCGGTCCTTCTGGTTACCTATCCTTTGCCTTAACTCTTTCCTGGATCTCCCTTTCCCTTCCCCCTCTCCTCACATGGCCCAGCCTAGGGTCGTGTTCACTCTGGACCATCCCAGATGTTTCTGCCTCTGTCTACACTCTCTCTCTTATCTACAATAAACCTCCTCTTCCAGCATAACTGCCAGGCAACACCAGAAACACGTCACGTCCTCCTTTTTATTTCTTTTTTCATTTACCCTGTGCCAAACCCATGGGATTGGCATATACTGGTTCTCTGCTGAGGCCCTCCGCCTCTTTGATCCAAGGTGCTGGTCTGACTCCCCTAAGGTATGTACAGATCATTTGATTCTGCTGGCTTCGGCCATCCATCAAATTTGATCTCAAATTTTAGAGTCCAACTGCTCAGCTTCTTTTCTCTATGTGCTCTAACCAGTCCTTTCCTGTCTAGAACACGAGTGTCTCTCGTGTTATAGACATGACTTCTAGACCTCTAGACCCTTCTACACCCTCCCAAGGCACCTGCCTGGCCACTCCTCCCACAGTTCTGGCCTGCTACAAAAGCCACACTGCTGTGTGCTAGGAGGCTCCTCCCTCTCCCTACTAGGGCCCAAGTCAGATGGGAAGGGACACATCTTTCCTCCGTGATTCAGAACATTTTTCTCTTTGATGTTTCCCATTCTGTTCCGGGACACCCCAGGTGGAAATTCTTGACACAGTGACACTTTATCCACCTCAGTTCAGCTTCTGCTCTTAGCTCCCTCTTGGAACTTGTACACATTCCCTCCAGCGGAGTTTCACTTTCAACCCTGTCTCTCCCCTCCTCGGACTACAAACAGTTTGGCCTCAGCACAGATCAATGGTCAAAAATCGGCAAGCTGATTGCCAAGTTCTCACAAGTTGTAACAACTTCCATTGCAAAAACAAATGACCCCCTACTCTCTGGTATCTAAACTTTCTCTGCTCTAAGCTCTCTGCTCCCCTCTCTTAAACATCTTTTATCTCTGCTTTATCTCTATAAACTCTGTTTCAGGATTTGTAAGTTCATTGAATATGGTTAAAAGAAATCTACAAAATCTGAAACAAAATTTGGCTTTAAACTTACAACTAAAGGCCTATAATTAAACATCTATACATGGGTAATCTTAATTTGCTACAGCATATTATATGATTTAACTCTTATTTAGGGTGTGTGTGTGTGTGTGTGTGTGTATGTGTAACTTGAATTCAACTTTCATTTAAAAAATAGAACTACTAAGAAAATAGATGTTTTAAATAACAACCATTTGACTTGCCCATCTTGATTGACAGCCTCATCAGTAAAGAAGCAACCTCGTGACTGGAAGCCATCTATACTAAGGTTAGAGACTACATGTCATGTAGTAAAATAACTAAGGCAGCACTTATAAAACTTCTTAGTCCGCTGAGCTCTGCTCACCACTGTCTCCTGTCTAGACTAAGGCAGACACAGCAAGTCTCCAAAACAGGATTGGCATGGATGACTTTTGTATGATGATAAAATTCTGAGGTTATATAAATTTTTTTAATTAAAAAAATTAAGGTTATAAAGGTCTACTTTTTGTTAAAGATTAACTAAAGATGACTTAGAAACTTACACCTACCGACTATGTCTTTGCCAACACTTTTTTTTTAACACCAGGCTTCTAAAAAAAATTTAGATAAGTAGCAACATGTATTTCAAATAAGGTATATTTTTAAAATTTATAAATTCCTAAGGTCTACTCAGGTTCACAGTAATATTTTTGTAGTTCTTGGTCCTTGTTCACTTTGATGAGCTTTAGCTATTTGGATAAACTGTCATACAAAAACCTGTGATAGCCCATAATAGTCAGAAAAAAAAGTATCAGGAAAGCTCCCAGTCTCTGTAGGGACTGTATTTATGGTTTGTATATATTAATGAGCACCACATGCCTGGTGCCTGCAGAGGTCATTAAGAGGGGGCAGATCGCTGGAACTGGGGTTACAGAAGCTCTACTATGTGATAGCTGAGAATTGAGCCAGGGTCCTTCCTCTGCAAGATCAACAAGTGCTCTTAGCTGCTTCTCCGCCCTCTCCCAGTTCCTAATTGGATAGGGGTCTGTTTTAAAAATTGGACTGTGCAACACATATTCATGATTTGAGTCAAAAGCTTCTGGTTCTGTCTTCTTTAGCGTTTTCTGATGTGCTTTAGATAGAAAATGTCCTTCCCCTCCCCCTCTCCCGTCCCCCACATCTTTCTTTCCCCCTACTGTGGGCTCCAGCACGTAACACTCTATCGGAAGCCGGAAGCTGGCGGCACTCTTTGGGAAGCTTGTGGAACCTTTCAGAGGTGGGGCCTGCCTGGAGGAAGTGGGTAACACGGGAGAGAAAGTCTTGAGGTTCATAGCCTGGCCACAGCTTCCGATTCAGTTCCTGCTTTCTCTTCTGGGGAGCGTGTGAGAAGGTGCGAGGTCACAGCTGCAGGTCCTCTCCATCCCCATGGATGAGGCTGAGCCACATACGTTCTTTTTACCCTAAGGCAACTCCTGTCATGTGACCTGTAGCAGCGACAGCGACGAGAAAAGGAATTATCTTCCTTGGTCCGCGTCACCTGTCAACTTCATGGTTACTGCACTATCGGTGATATAGATGTTTCTTTTTACGGTTTTTGATCACATGTATGGATATGTTTGCGGGGGAGGGGCAGGTTTTCTGCATGAGAGTACAGGAATGTGAGCATTCTATGTAGATCTGAGGCATCTCTCCTCCCAAAACTGGAGTTATATAAGTAGTTGTGAGCCCGATGTGGGTGCTGAAAATGGAAGCAGTCATAAGCCAGCTCTCCAAGCTCTAGTGATAAAAATCTTTAGCCAGGTCAAGGCATGCTTCTTCAGCTGTCTACTCAAGTAGATGTTGATGTTTGTTATTCAGTGTCACTTGGGAATGATGGTTTAACTACGCACTAATATTTCATCTTAGTCAGGGTTTTATTGATGCAACAAAACACCATGACCAAAAAGCAAGTTGGAAAAGAAAGGGTTTATTTGGCTTACATTTCCAGATCACAGTCCATCTTTGGAGAAAGTGAGGACAGGAACTTAAGCAGGACTGGAACCTAGGGGCTGGGGTTGATGCAGAGGCCATGGAGGGGTGCTGCTTACTGACTTGCTTCCCCTGGCTTGCTCAGCCTGCCTTCTTATAGAACCCAGGACTACCAGCCCAGGGATGGCATCACTCACAATGGACTGGGCCCTCCTCCCATATTGATCACTAAATTGAGAAAACGCCCTACAGCTAGATCTCATGGAACCATTTCCTCAACTGACTCTCCTTTCTCTGTGATGACTCTAGCTTGTGTCAAGTTCAGACACAAAACCACCTCACCACACAACACCCCCTACTTGTCTGCAGAGTTATCACGCATGTACTGTCATGTACATTTATGCATGTCACATGCTGTTCCCAGAACAGGTCTGCAGAGTTGCCGCATGTGTTCTCGTCATAGCCTTGTTGCAGGTGCGCGTTCTTCAAATCTACTCATATGTATTAGCCAGGGTTCTCTAGAGTGACAGAACTTACGCAATGCCTCTACATATTAAGGGAATTTATTGGTATGACTTACAGTCTGCAGTCCAATTAACTCAACAATGGGCAGCTGTGAATGAGAAGTCCAAGAAACTATTGGTTTCTCAGTTCCATCAGGCTAGGTGTCTCAGCTGGTCTTCTGTATAAGCTAGAATTCTGAAGAAGTAGGTTCCAACAGATATGCTGGCAAGTAAGGACAACAGGCAGAGAAGAGTGAGTCTTCCTTCTTCCAATGTCTTTATGTAGACCTCCTGGCCCAGATTAAAGAAGTGTACCACTACACCTCGATTTGGAACTTGCTCTATCCCAGGCTGGCCTTGAACTCAGAGACCAGCTTACCTCTGTCTTCTGGGACCTTGCCTGGGGCTAAGCTTTTCATGGCTACTATGCCTCAAGATCTAGATCAAAAATATGTGCCATCCCATGTCAAGATCCAGGTCAAAAGCCTGTGTCTTCAAGCCCCAAGATCTGGATCACACGTATGTCCTCCATTTCTGGATTGTAGTTCATTCGAGATGCGGTCAAGTTGACAACCAGGAATAACCATTACACCATCTAACAACCATCTCCTAAGAATTAAACCTAGACAAGTTAACCAGACCATTTCTTGCTGCATCCTTTTAGGGAAGAGTGATTTTTGTTACCTTTTAAAATCATTCAATAACCTCCTTACGAACCCAGTCCAAAAAATAGCCAAGTGCGGTCAAACTAGTTAGTTGTAGATTTAAGGCACCTTCTGAAAAGCCAAAACTCACCATCCTTGTTACTTTTCCTGTTTCCTTCTACTTTTCAATAACTTCTCTTGCTGCATTCTTTCATGAAGGGTAAGTGGAACGTCCCACTTAAAGAAAAAGCAAATAGAGGTTTGGAGAGATGGCTTAGTGTTTAAGACTGTGTTCTACTTTTAGGGAGGACCTAACCCTCAGGTTGAGATGCTCACACTTGCCTGTAGCTCTAGCTTCAGGGAATCCCATCCCTCTGTCTCCCCACCACTGTACTCCGGTGCACATGCCCATCCCCCAACATACACATATATAGTTTCTCTGTATAGCCCTGGCTAACCTGGAACTCACTCTGTAGACCAGACTGTCCTTGAACTCAGAAATCTGCCTGCCTCTGCCTCCCAAGTGCTGGGATTAAAGGAGTGCACCACCACTGCCTGGCAGAAGATAAAATAACTCTTAAGAAGACAGAAACCAGTAGCAAAATGTTCAGCATTCACAATGCTTAACAAGCATTTGTTTTTTCTTCCTCTTTCTATTTAACTTTCCTGAAGTCACCCAGCCTTCCTGGCTATGTTCTAACACACTCTTAAGTAGGAGGTAGCTGTAAAAGGAGGTCTGAAACACAGGAGATCATGCAACCTAGAACACACAAAAACTGGGTAGGCCATCCCATAATAATTAGGACCTGGATCTTTCTTGGAAGACGTTGGCACCAAACTCACCAGCCTTCCTTAGCATGCCTGGGATTACAGTTGTGAGCCACCTGCTCAGCCTTTGTCCATAACAGCCTGCTCCCTCCTTATCACCAGACTTGACACACCCATACTTCTTTTCACCCCTTTATCTGAACCAGTTGGAAGATGGGAAGAAAAAAAGTGGGGGGACTTCCTTCAGTGTGAACCACTGTGGAAATTCATACGACATTTCCCTTTGATTTTATTGGTCAGAGCTGAAGCATGTGACTCCATCTGTCTGACTTTTGAGAAATAATCATCTACATTTGGGCAATCAAGGACCTACCTTGGAGGGCCAGCTCATCCTGGTTTCCCCAGGACTTCTCATTTTTAGCCTAGGAAGTCCTGCACCTTGGGAATTCTCGAAGTCCTGAATGAACAGAGATTGTTGTCCTCCCATCGAGAGCTTGTAAGTTTAAAAGAAAAAAGAAAGAGATGTTATCTTAGTCAGTTTCTATTGCTGTGAAGAGACACCATGACCACGGCAATTAGCCCCAATTGCCGTGGTCATGGTGTCTCTTTACAGCAAAGTTTAGTTGGGGCTTGCTTACTGTTTCAGAAGTTTATGGTTGCTTTTATGGCAGGGGTGTGGCAGTTTACAGGTAGAGATGGTTCTGGAGAAGTAGCTCAGAGTTCTACATCTCCTTCCACCATGTGGATCCCTGAGGGCAAACAAAGGTCATCTATCAGTAGGTGACTTTATCCTCGGAGCCTTCTTGCCAGCCTGACTGTGAACGCAGGAGGATGAGCCCTTGAAATCTCAAAGCGGATCTCTGTGACACACTTTCTCCAACAAGGTCACACCTCTTAATACTGTCAAACGGTGCCACTTCCTGGTGACCCAGCATTCAAATCTATGAGCCTATGGGCCATTCTCATTCAAATCACCATAGACTGCTATAGAGGTGTTGCCCAGGCTGACCTGGAACTCACTCTGTAGACCAGGCTGGCCTCAAACTCAGAAATCCACCTGCCTCTGCCTCCCAAGTGCTGGGATTGAAGGCGTGCACCACCACTGCCCTGCTTGAAGTTGCTGTTTTTTGCTTCTGAAGGGCTACTTTTTCTCACAGTAAACAGAAAACATCTCCCCTGAAAGGGAAGAACAGAGGAGCAAAGGTATTAGAAAGTTGGTGTTGACCTTCTTACCTGGAGATATCACATCTATTATTTCCACTTGGCTCTGAACATTTTTTTTAAAGAAGCATGCTTATTATATGTATTCATTTTGTGTGTGAGTGCGTTTGTTTGTGTACGGGTGTACATGTGCCACGATGCATGTGTGGAGGAGGTCAGAGAACAACTTTCTGGAGTGCACTCTGTTGTCTCCTTCCACTTTGTGGGTTCTGGGCTCAAAGTCAGTTTGTCAGGCTTCGCGGCCAGCGCCTTTACCTGCTGAACTGTCTTGCTAACCCTTGGCTATTTATTACATTTTCATCCATTAATTGTGTGGGGGCACACAAGGTAGCATACTACACATATGGAGGTAAGAAGACAACTTAGGGGTGTCAATTCCCTCCTTCCACCATGTGGGTCGGTGAGGCCAAACTCAGACCATCCATCAGTGAGTACTTTTATCCTCAGAGCCATCTTGCCAGCCTGGCTGTGAACGTTATTCAAGTCCTTCTTAATGAGGATGGCACTTAAAAAGAAAGATCTCTGAAATTCACAAGGAGAGTCTGAAATTGTTCACAAAACTTGTACAAATGCTTACCATCACTAGTCATCAGGAAAATGCTAATAAAACCCACAAGGAGATCTGATTGCACACTCATTAGAATGACTCACATTTCAAAGACTGATAATATCAAATATTGGCAAGGATGTGGCCAAACTGGCACTCTTGCCAACTGCTGCTGAGTTTACAAAATGGCAGAGAGCTTTGCAAGACAGCTTGGCATCTTAAAAACTTAAACACAACTCCCGCAGATGATTTGGCCGTGGAATTTGCCCAAGAAAAAGGAGAGCTTGGGTTGAAAAACTTTGTTACACATCCTGTTTGTAGCAACTTTATTTGTATTAACCATAAGCCAAATGTTGTCAACAGGAGCACTGGCAAACAGCTTGAGGTGCAGTCATGTGTGAGGGTTTCCCTCAGTGACGTCAAAGAAAGCCCCCAAGCCCAAAACATGGACAGATCTCAAAATCAATATGTTAGGTGGAAGAATTTAGGCCAAATAAACCAGGGGGGCAAAGGATTTATTTGGTTGGTTTGGGGCTATTGAGATTGTCCCGCGTATTCCAGGCTGGCTGCACACTGTAGTGGAGGATGATCATGAACTTCTGATCCCCCTGCCTCCACCTCAAGTGCTAGTTTTACAGGTGCGTTCTACCTCGGTCTGAGGGCTGAACTCAGGGCTTCAAGCACTAAAGTTATGGAGCATAAGGTAGCTAAACGCTCTACCTTTAGAGTTGTGTCCCTCTGTCCCTGTCCCTCCCACCCTCCAGGAAGAAGGCATGCGATGTGTGGTCCCAGCTGTAATAAATCCTAGAAACCAGAACCATCCATATAGAGAGACCGGACAATGTCTGTGGACAAGGAAGGACGGATCACAGAAGGACAGGAGGATATCTCCAGAGACAACGGGACTGTTCATTATCTGTATTTTATCATATTTAATTTTATACTTTAAATGCCTGAAGCCTATACTTTAACAAAGTCATTTTATGATGGGGATACAGTTTTTGAAGAAATGAAGGGCAGATAGAGGTGAGAGTTGAGGATGAGGGGTGGCCGGCAGCTTCCTCACCAAAAGGAGTGAGCTGAAGATGCCTGGCAATGCTTTGTATTCAGATCTGGACGCCAGTTACATGCGTATGTTCAGGTTGTGAAAATGAGTTGAGCTTATCGCTGTATCGCTGTGCTTCGTACACTGTAATTATGAAGCCCTCCCCAGCTTCTGCCTCATCCCCCAATGGCAATCTTCCGCATCTGCTTACGTCACAAAGTCTTCCTTGGTTCTTCCTCCTGTACACCTTCTGCAAGGTTTGTGCCTTAAAAAAAAAAAAAAAACCACACACACACACCAAAAAACTAGCTATACGCAGTCAGAATAGCCTGATTGTTTAACCTCAGCACTTAGGAGGCTGAGGCAGGAGGATTGCCACCAGTTTGATACTGAGTTCCAGGCTAACCTGAACTACATCATCAAATTACGTCTCACAAAAACAGAGGCAAAATCACCCCTTCCCCTGTGAGGTTTCAAAACCAAACAACAACCCAAAACCCCAACTAGCACAGCTTCTAAAAGTTGTTTTCTTACAGTTGTGCCTGTATTTTTCCTCTCTCTCTCTCTCTCTCTCTCTCTCTCTTGAAACAGGGTTTCTCTGTGTAGCCCTGACTGTCCTGGAACTCACTCTGTAGACCAGGTTGGCCTTGAACTTGGAACTTCACCTACCTCTGCCTGTCAAGTGCTGGGATTAAAGGTGTGGGTCACCACCACCCAGCTGCCCATGTTTTCTTATATGAACAATTAATAACATTTAATGGCATATTTTCAGGAGCTTTTGTTTTGTTTTGAAACAGGGTCTGGTGGTTTGAATACGAATGGCTCCCACAGGCTCATACCTTTGTATGCTCAGTCATCAGGGAGTGACACTATTTGAGAAGGTATAGGAGGTTTGGCCTTGTTAGAGGAAGTGTGTCACTGTGGGTAGGGTTTGAGGTTTCAAGTGCTCATACCAGGATTAGCATCTTCTTTCTCTCAGCCCACAGCTCTGGATGCAGGTCTGGATGCACGTCTCAGCTTCTGCTCCAGCAGCTGCCCACATGCTGCCCTGTCCCCCACCATGATGATCATGGGCTAAGCTCCTAAAGGTGTACGCAAGCTTCTAATTAAATGCTTTGCTTCATAAGAGTTGCCTTGGCCGTGGTGTCTCTTCACAACAACGGAACAATAACTAAGATAGAGGGTATCACTATGTAGCTCTGGCAGACGAGGAACTCACTCTATGGACCTGGCGGGCTTCAAATTCAAGGAGATCCACACGCCTCTGCCTCCAAGTTCTGGGATCCTAGGCTTTCATTACCATGCCTGCCAAATGCTATATATCTTTGCTTACCTGCTGGGTCCTGAAGAGATGCTTGGGATTATAGACTCCAGGTTCCTCAAGAACAGCTATCTGGTTCCAACACCTGGCTCTTGGCACATCCCACATGCCTGACGGTGCCCACTAATACATGCCTGACAGTGTCCACTCATACATGCCTGACTGTGCCCAGTCATACATGCCTGACGGCACCCACATGTACATGCCTGTCTGTGCCCAGTCATACATGCCTGACGGCACCCACATGTACATGCCTGACTGTGCCCAGTCATACATGCCTGACGGCACCCACATGTACATGCCTGTCTGTGCCCAGTCATACATGCCTGACGGCACCCACATGTACATGCCTGACTGTGCCCAGTCATACATGCCTGACAGCACCCACATGTACATGCCTGACTGTGCCCAATCATACATGCCTGATGGCACCCACATGTACATGCCTGTCTGTGCCCAGTCATACATGCCCATCAGTGTCTGTTTACTTCATGAAGGCTTCCGAATATTCTTTGGAGCCTTTTTTTAATTTTCCATCTCATGTTCCCAAAGGGGGAACTTTCAGTGCCGGGAATCAAACCCGGGACCTAGCATATGCTTGGCAAGTGTTCTGCCTTTCAGCCTGGCCTGTTTTCTGCTTTGACTCTCATCACAGGGTCTTACTTTAATCGAAACTGAATTTGTCTCTTCATCGTGCTCAAGCAGTGAGGAGAGCAAAGCTGTCCACGCTTCTCTCCCCAGCTGCTCTTCTCTCGAGACCTTCCAGGAATTGTGGATACTGCTCAGGTTTTATTGTTTTGCCTTTCCCTCCATCCTCCATCCCACCACTGCCTGGGTGCAACAAACACTTGAAGCAGCTGGTCGTGTCCACAGCCACGTGCAGAAAGAATGTAACCCTGCGGCCAGGCAGTGGTGGCACACTAATCCCAGCACTTGGGAGGCAGAGGCAGGCAGATTTCTGAGTTTGAGGCCATCCTGGTCTACAGAGTGAGTTCCAGGACAGCCAGGGCTATACAGAGAAACCCTGTCTCGAAAAACAAAACAAAACAAAACAAAACAAAAAAAACAAAAACAAAAGAAAGAATGTAACCCTGCATGCACGCTCACCTGTCCACACCAAGCACAGAGAGAATGCATGCCTGAATGCCTGCCCACCCGTGCTTAGCTGACTCGCTTCTATTCATTCTGTTCAGCACCCAGTTCAAGAAATTGTGCCACTTAGAATCAGGGTGAGTTTTCCCAGAGATTCTAGATAGTGTCAGACTGACAATTAAAACTAAGCATCATGCGGCTTACTCAAAGACATCTGGTGCCTAATCCTTTTTTTTTTTTCGAGACAGGGTTTCTCTGTGTAGCCCTGGCTGTCCTGGAACTCACTTTGTAGACCAGGCTGGCCTCGAACTCAGAAATCCTCCTGTCTCTGCCTCCCAAGTGCTGGGATTAAAGGCGTGTGCCACCACCGCCCGGCTCTGGTGCCTAATCCTAATGACTCAGTATGGCTTACACAAATGGCCCCAGTCAAGCAAAACAATTTAACACTGCAGAAGTCATTACTTAAAAGAGGAGGGGAGGTGCTCCTGTGCCCCTAGATGCTGTCTCCAAGAGACTCCTCCTCTACTACACTGCAAGTGCGTTCACACCTTCTCATTGTACAACACTCTTTCTAACAGGATGAAACCATAAATTATCTCTTTATGTTAAAATCTTTCTAATTAAAAAAAAATTTAACCACCCATGACACTGGTCTTTCACAGACCATTTCTCAGGGAAGGAATCACTTCATCATTAGTTAAAACTTCCCGCTCCAGCCCTTTATGTTAAAATCCAGAATGTGAGATGCCCCATACCTTCTGGTAGGAGAAATTCATAAACAAATAAATAAAATTTCCTCCCTCAAAGTCTGTATGTGACATGGTATGAAATATATATTTGATTTCTACTCCATGGGGGTATAAAGCTTCTAGGCTTCTAAGATTGAAGCTTGGTGACTCTCATGTGGTGGGGACATCTTAGGTATTTGGTCTTAGTTTTAAGTTCTTGATGCAGGAGCCAAGACTTTGGGAGTCTGTAGTTATTGGTGTTGTCCCTGGATTGGATCTTTGATCACCTAGGACTCCAGGAACACCTCTGAGGGCTTTGGTATGCTCTGGAAACATCTGTGTGGTTATTTGTGGTGGGATGAACCACCCTAGCTTCATGCGACACCTTCCCCTGGGTTTGGATCCTGGATTTTGTATGAAATACAGAAAGTGAACTGATGAGTAGCCCTACCTGTTTACATCTTGATGAACATTACCATGTGACCAGCCACGTGATCAGTCACATGATTGGGCATGTGACTGACCATGTGACCGGTCACTGAAAGGTCCTGCTGTTGTGACTTTCCCACCCTTATAGGTTTTAACCTCAGCCCTGGAGCCAAAATAAGCCCTTTCTCCCTTAAGTTGCTTTCGTTGGTATATCCGGAGCCAATGTAGGAAAAGAAGGCAGGACAGACTCTGAATGGCTAGAGTGTCTTTTGATGTGATAATGAGATGACTGATAGGAGACACCCCTAGACAGCATCAGGAAGGAGCTGGTTGCTAGAGGAACAGACCCCAGCCCTCACCCCCTACTTCCTCGGAAGGGGACTGGAGATTGACTTTAATCTCCAGTGACTAGTTATTTAATCAATCACACTTACATAATAGAAGCTTCATAGAAACAGTAAATCATAGATTCAGGAAACCTTTGGGGTTAGTGAATAGATTTTTGTATAGAGACAGTGGTGTACCCTTATCTCCATGGAAACAAGAGCAGGTTTTCCAGACCTTGCCCTGTTTGTATTCAGTCTGTATCCTTTATGATAAACCTGAAAATGTAAGTATATATTCCCCTGGTTTTTGTGAGCTGTTATAGCAAATTAACGTGATAAGGGGTTATTGAAACCCTCAAATTATAGCTGTTTGGTCAGAAGTATTGGTGACAACCTAGGACTGGCAATTGGTACCTGAACGGACGCAGTATTGCGAGACTGAGTCCTGACCCTGTGGATCTAACAGCAGTTTCAGGGAGTCAGTGTGAGTCTTCTACTGAATTGCAGATTGCCAAGTTATCTAGAAGAGGTGGAAAGTGATTTCTGTTATGGGAAAAGCCCACACCATTTCATAGACACCTTGCAAAATTACTACATATAATATTCCTTAGGTTGTGAGTCTCCTGCCCCATTACTTAAACATATTAAAAGAAAGTCTTGCTGGACTTGGTGTCACATGCCTTTAATTCCAGAACTAGGGAGATAGAGACAGGTGGATCTCTGTGAGTTCAAGGCCAACCTTGTCTACATAGTGAGTTCCAGGATAGCCAGAACTGCATACAAAGAGACCCGGTCTCAACAAAACAAAACAAACACATGGAATTTCTGGTCCTTCTCAAGCAGTGTTACTCCCCCTTTGGATCAGAATGTGTGTGAGTCTGAGGTAAGACTCCTAGAGCATTATCTCATCAAGAAGGTAGCATGATGGGCTGGAGAGATGGCACAGGGGTTAACAGCACCTGCTGCTCGTGCAGGGGACCCAGGTTTGGGTCTGAGCCATCCATGTGGTGGCTCACAACTGTCTGTGGCTTCAGTCTTAGTGGATCTGACGCTCTTGGCCAGCTCTGAGAGCACTGCGTACACATGGTGCCCAGACATTTATGCAGGCAAAACACTTATGCACTTAAAATAAAAACGAATGCATCTTTTTTAAAAAGGGTATCGTGGACTTTAGGCAACATGTGTATCTATTTTGTAGATTCAAACCCAGCTGTGATTGTATTCCTTCAGTTCAGTTTCTTCTAGGTCATTTGTGTGTGTATGTGTGTGGTGTGTGTGTGTGTGTGTGTGTGTGCTCGTGTGAGCATGCATGTGAGTTGTGTATCTGTGGTAGGAGCTGAACTCAAGGCCTCATGCATGCTAGGCAAGTGCTCTGTCTCTAGCATACAGCCAGCCCTCTGCTCTCTTTTGGTTCTTGTTACTATTTTGGCTGAGGCTTTATCGCTACTCCCTCCCTCAAAATCATACACTGCATATTATTTCTTCCTTCTGGGAAGTAGGTTATTACTCTAACAGATTGAGGAACTTGTACCTCCTCTCGGTTGGCATAAGAATAATATAAAATTGCTCTTTTAACCAAGAAAACGCAAATTTAGAACTACAAGTCTCCCCTTTTAATACGAGAATTAGAGCTGGCGGTGGTGGCCTTTGATCTCCAACACTTTGGAGGCAGAGATAGGCGGATCCTGAGTTCAAGGCCAGCTTGATCTACAGAAGGAATTCCAGGACAACCAGAGAAACCTCGGAGGAGGAGGAGAAGAAGGAGGGGGAGGAAGAGGAGGAGGAGGAGGAGAATTGGCTTTTGATGAAGGGATGTGCTTACAGTCTCAGAATTTGTTCAGGGTGGTGCGACCCTCTGCTTTGAATATTTCCCGTGCTCCTCAGTTATGAGGCTCATTTCATGACTGACCTTGGAGGACTGAGATCAAAAGTCCATGCAGACAGACTTCTGCTCTACTCTGGTTCCCTCCTGGATTTCACTCGCCTTTCGCCTATAGAGAGATGTGGGGCCCTGCCTGCTGCCTCTACCTCACAGAACAAAGCACTTTTTCCCATGCATAGTCTGCTAGCTTGGTGGCAGATTATGGATGACTTCACACAGTTATAAATATAACAGAGGGGATGGCTGCTAGCTTTAACTTGCCTCCAAATGTCTAACGGCAGAGCCTCTAGCTGCATGTGCACTGGTTTGAGAGAATGAGAGCCACACACAGGCAGATTCCAAGGCACAAGGGGATAGAGAACTGGTCACTGATGTCCTTGAGGTCTTTATGTGTTTTGTCACAGATTACTTTAGCCATAACTCCTTTGAGACTTTGTATTACCTATGTTTCTGTCAACCTTAGCCCCAAACTCCCTGAGCAGTGTACGTACTCTACCTCTGCTATTGGCATGCTTGCTAATCCTCTTGAACTCTCCCCATAGCTGAATGCTAGGAAGCAAGGTGAGGTCAGGACCTTCTAGAGCTGTAGGCCTGGGAGCGAATGTCCGAACAGAAGTTGAAAGGTAAGAGTGGGTCTCAGAGTGAGTCTCAACAGGCATTTCAGATCGAACTGGTGCCTGGATGCTTCAGACTGCTAATTCTCCCTGGGAAGTCACCACATCAGCAACTATGGAAGGCACGGAACAGTTTTGAGCATTATACACACCCCCTCCCCTCATCCAAACCCCTTTGACTGCTCCCATTTCAAAAGGAACTTCTTCATGAAGTTGGCCTTAGTTCCTCGGTTTCTCCTCTTGTCTTAGTGACTCTTCTATTGCTGTGCTGAGACAGCACAACCGAGGCAGTTTATAGAAGGAAGGCTCTGTTTGGGGCTGGGAATTCCACAGGGTTAAGAGCTCATTATTGTCACGGTAGGGAGCACGACAGCAGGGAGGGACATGGAACTAGAACAGTGGCTGCGAGCTCACATCCTGAACTGAAATCCTGAAGCAGAGAGAACACCGGGGATGACAGAGGCACTCGAAATCTCAAAGCTCAACCCCCGTGACACACCTCCATCAACAAGGCCACACCTCCTTAATCCTTCCCAAACAGTTCCACCAGCTGGAATCATGAATTCAAACCTATGAGCCCATGGGGGCTATTCTCATTCAGACCACCACACCTTTTCATGGTAAAAATTACCTTTTCTTGAGTTATCAGGTACCGACTCATTATATTAAATAATAATGCAATGACTTGAGGGGTACTTCTGGGATAGCCCTGGTGTACAGGGGAATAGCCTCATGCATGCACGCATACTCACACATATGCACATACGCAGGCACATGCACAAGCACGCACGTGCACCATCACCACTACCACCATCGGCAGCAACATCACAATCATCATCTACTCTCTCTTTCCTTCTTTCCTTCTTCCTCACCTCTGAAAGATGTTCTCCTATGGCCCAGGTTAGCCTCAAACTTACTATATAGCAGAAGCAGACCTTGAATTCATGATCCTCCTGCCTCTACTTCTCAAATGTTGGTACCATGACCATGTAGTAATATAATATATCTCTGCTAGGTGAGGTGTCTCATGCTTGTAGTCCCAATACTTGGCAAGCTAAAGTAGGAAGCACACCAGTTCTGGTCCAACCTGGGCTACTTGGGAAGACTCTGTCTCAAAACAAACAAAAACTAAGGCATAGAGCAAATTGATAGTACACCTGGGTGCTACAGCTGGTGATGATACCTCTGGATAGGAGCCTGGGAACAGGCTCCCCAGTAGCAGGACAAGAAGGTGTGAATTCAGCACCCCTCACATAAAGTCTGTCGTGGCCGTCATATTGTTCCGAGTCTCTCACAGTCTCCTCCTTTTACTGGTACCTCTTCAAGAGCATGAATGGAGGATGAATCCCAAACACTTATTTCTCCTCCTGAAACTCCACTTGATTTTAGGGGGAAAATATCCAAACAATGGGCTTCTACCTTGTCAGTGAACATTAAGGCAACAATGGATGAGAAATTTGAGTATTTAGCAAAAAAAAAAAAAAAGAAAGAAAGAAAGAAAAGAAAGGAAGGAAGGAAGGAAGGAAAGAAAGAAAGAAAGAAAGAAAGAAAGAAAGAAAGAAAGAAAGAAAGAAAGAAAGAAAGAAAGAAAAGAGAAAATGGGGTGGCAAATAATTTAAGAAAGCGACTGTAAAATACTCTTGTCATGACCAAGGAAACAGTTTCCATAGATTCTTATCTGCTTCCTCCCTGATGATCTCAAAAAACTCCCAGCAAGGAGGTTATGAGATTCTTCCAGGCCAGGGAGGCCACCAGGTCAAGTCCTTGCTTGTGCCATCTTGTGTTACGTCAGCCCTTCCGACAGGACACGAGGGGAGGTGTTCCTGTGTGAAATTGTGTCTGAAGTCCGCTCTTCGTGTGTCTCATGGGCTCATTGGATGAACCGTTTTCCTCATTGCTACGACCAAACATCCGATGAGAAGCAACATATAGAAGAAGGGCTTATTTTGCCTCCTGGTTGGAGGGGACTCCGTCTATCATAGAGGAGAAGGCACGGCAGCAGGTGCCACCATGATGTATGGCAGCATCCAAACAAAACAGCACACTCTACTTCTGACAGAACAGGTAGCAGAGAGAGAGGATCCTGTTTTCTTTCTTTTTTTATTCAACCTGGACCTTCAGTCTATGTGGCAGAACCACCCATGTTCAGGGTGAATCTTCTTTCCTCAGTTAGACCTCAGTAAAATCCTCAGAAACATACTCAGAAGTGTGTTGAGGCGTGTTTCCTAGGTGATTTTTAAATACAGCCAACCTGACAACAAACACTAGCCACATTGAGATTCTAAACACTTTTGAATAAGGTGCCCTGCGTTTCATCTTGTACTGGGTTTTGTCAGTTATGCAGTTGGCTGAGTGTGGCGGAGCATTCCTGTAATGCTAGCTCTAAGAAGACAGAGGCAGGAAGATAAAGAGTTCAAGACTAGCTTCCATTACAATGCTGACTCAGTGATGGGAATGTGGGTGTGGTAGCCACAAGAGGTGAGATATAGCTTTGGCAATAGCAAATTAAATAATAATAACAACAGTTGAACTATAAACACACACACACACACACACACACACACACACACACACACACACACACCTATCCTTCACCATTGTCTTTCCCATACCGTTTCCACAGCACAACCAACTTAATGCTTATTATCGGAGTATGGTGGCTTACCCTGATAATCCTAGCATACTGGAGCCTGAAGCAGGATTGACACAAGTTCCAGGCCAGCCATGGTCACATATAAATCCCAGTCCAGTTTGGGTCACAGTGTGAGATCCTTCCTTAAAAGTCAAAACAAGCTAGGTGTGGTAGCTCACAGCTGTAATTTCGTTGCCTGGGAAGTGAGGGGGAGGGGGTGGGATCTGGGGTTTGAGGCCAACCTCAGCTGCACAGCAAAGTAAAGACCAGTTTGATCTGTATGAGGCCTTCGCCCAAAAGTACGTAACAAAGAAAATCAGAGCAATAACACCTAAAACGTTAAAACAAAACAAAACAAAACAAAAAAACCCCTGGCACCCTATTCGATGTTGCTTTGTTCCCGACTGGCTTTCTCTGTGTAGCTCTACTGCCCTGGATCTTCTGTAGATCAGGCTGGCCCTGAACTCTGAGATCCAACTGTGTCTGCCTTCTGAGTGCTGGGATCAACGGCATGTGCCATCACCACCAGGCAGGCGCCCCCAATCTACATCATTAACATCTCCCAACTTCATTTCCTTACGTCAGTGGAAGAAATTCTCAGCAATTATTACCTTTATCTTGCCCTTTGGTTCTGATAAACCCTGAGCTGCTCACTTCTCTGCAATCCTTTCTTACTTCTTCTGTGTATGTGTAGGTGAGCTTATCACAAGGCCCCTTTCACGTTTATTTAGTCTGTTTTAGAAAGCCCAGTCTAAGGCTTCTCATTGCTTAAACCCAATGAAGTGAAAGGCACAGGCTGACTTCGGATTCACCAGTGTTTTGGAGGCCTGTTGAAAAGATGTATTTTTACTATGACAAGGAACATCTGAGGGGAGGTGCCTCTCCTTGTCCTCGGGCAGACATGACCATAGGACACCAGGAAGAAAGACTGCTGTCACCCAGGGAGTTCCTGCAGGCAAGGAACCAAGCAGAATACCTGTTCCACTTACGTTCGTAACTAGAACGAGACATTTTATTGGAGCCTGTTGTGCGTTTAAGAATAAACTTTTAGTTGGGCAAGTGGTTCACACCTGTAATGCCAGCACTTGAGAAGCTGACTTGAGCAGCTGAAACTGGACAGCTATGAGTTCAAATGCCGCCTGGGTTACACAGTGAATTCAAGATCAAACTATGCTACATGATAAGACCTTTGTTTTTAAAAATTAAAATTAAGCTGGTCGGTAGTAGTGTACACCTTTAATCCCAGCACTCAAGGAGACAGAAGCAGGCAGATCTCTGTGAGTACAGGGCCAGACTGATCTACAGAGTGAGTTCTAGGATTACACAGAGAAACCCTGTCATGGAAAAAAATTAAAATAAATGAAAAAAAAAACTTCAAGCTGGGTATGGTGGTGCATGCCTTTAATCCCAGTACTCAGAGATGCAAGCCAGTTAGTTACCTCACATGTGGAGGCTTTGGAGGAGAATGGGGTGAGGGTAGGGGCCCAAGATCAAGACTATGGGAGTATACTTTTCTTTGTGTTTTTACTGTGTCTTTAAATTTTTCTTCACTGAACATGCACTACTCCTATAATTAGGGAAAATGTCTTTTAAAAATTAAAATGTTTTTATAAGATTTGTGAGCCAGAAATTTAAAAGGAAGAGAAAAAAAATAGCTCAAATAGCACTCTTTCAAAAACCTATAATAATATTTCTTTAACTGCGTAATTTGAGTGCTTGAAACAAAATTTTAAAATAAGTCTCATATTCAGTCATTTTGAAATGGTTAATTTTCTCTTATTCTTTTACATTATGTGCAAAAAAGAGGGGTTCATTATGGATCTTCACTGAGTAGTTAAAGTATTGGAAATGGACCAATTTCCTCTGCATGTTTTGTCCGATATATTCTGGTCTCATTCAGGTTATTCGTGTGCAGTGTGGTCCTGAGGAGATTTTCCTAACTGCTAACTCTCTCAACAGAGCTCCATCCTGCTAGTGATCATGGCTGCCTCCCCTTGTCTCTCCTTGGTGGGTTCTGAGTACTCATTAGTTTGAGTTGTGCCTATGGTTGGGGAGAAGCATTAATCCTGGAGACTCTGAAGTGATGTCTGGCATCATGGGAACCTGCCTGGGGCATGCATCTTATCATCTTCCTGTCTTGCTTCTAACAAAACCACACACCTGCCCATCAGATAGCACCAAGGAACCAGTCACATCGTGGGAGCCATGGGGCCCAACTCTCTCAGCAACCATTCTCCTGATAACTATCCCCCACTGCCACAAACTCAGGCCTACAGACTGAGGCAGGAGGATGCCCATCGTAGCACTGCCACAGAGAGCAGACATTACAGAAATAGGAGTGGACGGGTAGCACAGCTTCCCTGTTCCGTTGCTGGCTTCTAACCGATTCATTCATTTAACAGTTAGGGGACCTCTCTAGTTCTCAGGCAGTATCCTAAGTGCTGAGCGGAGAGTAGTGTTCTCGGTAGAACTGTGTGTCCCCAAATCGATATGTTAAATTCCTAACTCCCAGTACCTCTAATTGTGACTGTGTTTTGAGACATCAAGTTTAAAGAAGGGCAAGTGGGGTCTCCCCACTGAGCCATCCTACCAGCTCCACCTCACACGTTTTAATGCATAGTATTTTCGTTTTCCTTCAATTTGAAATAGTTTCAGTTTTCTCCTAAGAGTTTCTTTTTGATACAATTGTTTCAAAACCTGGTCTCATGCAGGCCAGAAGGGCATTCTTTGATACAACTGTTTAGAACTGTTTTATTTAATTTATTACTATTTTGAGTTTTCTTCCCTGACTTGTACTTCCATTGTTCGTTTGTAGTTCAATTTCAATGAGGGCAGAGATAAATCTTTATAGGATTTAAATTATTATTATTATTATTATTATTATTATTTTACCTTTGTTTGATGGCTCTGGGAATATCTCTAAATGTATTGTGTGTCCAGATGTTGCCTGTTGTTAGGTTGGGAAAAGACGTAGGCGAGGAAGAAATAAAAGAAAGCAGACAGCCATCTCTGGGCAGATTGTCCTTTAATCAGAATAACTGAAGGACTGCAGTCTCTCCACAGAAGTGGAGACTGGGCCTTCGGGGACTTTGGGGGATGGAAGACTCTACTCTGGTCAGTTCCTCTACAGTCTCAAAGTGGAAGATACCCCTGGAAAAGATACATCGATCCTCTTAGAAGCTTCTAGAATGTAACAGCCACACAGGGGTCATCAGTGAAGTCACTCCTGTCCAGCGCTTTGCAGACCACTCTAGGCTTTTAAGTCATCAACCATCCAGTGTTTGGTTCTAAATGTTTGCCCAACTTTTCATTGATTTGTGTTATCAATGCCTGCGGAACGAGTGTTAAAAATCTCCAAATGCTGCTGGATTTATTTGCTCTTTCAGTTGCGTCCATTTTTGTTTTATATATTTTAAAGCTGTTTCCTTGTGTATATACACTTAAGAGGTGTATCTATATCCATTAATATCTCTTTCTCTCTCTCTCTCTCTCTCTCTCTCTGTGTGTGTGTGTGTGTGTGTGTGTATGTGTGTACCACGAGCGTGCACACACTAGATAACAAGACATTGTCAAGTGTTATATAGGAGGAGAAGGAGGAGTCAGGGAGGAAAAGGGGGAGGAAGAGGTGGCAGTCAGCAGGCAGTCAAAGTAGACCTCAGAGTAAGGAAAATTATTAGGTATAACACACACACACACACCCTAAAACTCACAATTCTGGAGCGCTGGGATTGCAGGTCTGCACCAACAAGGCCAGCGTTTTGTTTAACACTAATCCATCAGATCCAGCTTTGATTAGTGGTTGCACGACACACCTTTCCTGACCTTTCACTCTCTGTAATTATATGTACAGTGAGAGCTGAGAGCTTGTGGAGAACACACAGTCATATCTCACTTTACAAACGCAAACCCGCTCTCAGCCTTACTGTCTTTTTGTTGGTGTGTTAGGACTATTTATATTTCACACAGTGTGAATTTTTAGAGTCCGTCCTCTGTATGATCGTCTCAGTTTGCTGAATCTGTTCATCTGTGTCTTCAGTAAACTCCAGAAGTTTCCAGCTATTATTTTCAAATGCTTTGTAACATCTCTTTTTCTTCCCCTGGTTTTCTGATGATTCAAATTTTTAGATTTTTCTCATTGTTCCACAGTTCCCAGCGACACTGCTCAGTCTTTAAAATCATTTTTCCTTCATTGCTCAAATTGCCTAGTTTCTCTTCAAATTTCCTGACCCCCTTTCATTTTTATTTTGCCATAGAGCTCTGCCAGTGAAGTTTTATTTTGGTTATTTTGTAAGTAAGTTCTAAAGTTCTCATTTGATAGATTCATACACATCACACACACACACACACACACACACACACACACACACACACACACAGAGAGAGAGAGAGAGAGAGAGAGAGAGAGAGAGAGAGAGAGAGAGAGAGAGAGAAAGGTCTGCTTAGACTTTCTCTTTCTAGTTGTTCCAAGACCATTCTTGCTTGTTTATCAAGATTATTGTTTAGTTATCAAAGCCTTGTTGCAACAGTGTCTTTGAAATTTTCATCTTACAGTTCAAGCTGCTCCTTTGATGGTATTTGTTCCTGAGAGTTGTTAAGATTAACTCAAGTCTCTTTTTCTTTTTTTCTTTTCTTTTCTTTCCTTTTCTTTTCTCTTCTTTTCTTTCTTTCTGTTTTCCTTCCTGAGACAGAATCTGTTTATGTAGACCAGAATGGCCTTGAACTCACAGAGATCTGCCTGCCTCTGCCTCTCAAGTGCTGGCGTTAAAGGCGTGTGCCACCATGCCCCACACTTCTTTTAGAATATGTATTTTATTTTGGGTGCATGATTTCTTTTTTTGTCTACCTTTATGTATGTGTACCAGGTATGTGCAGTACTTGAGAAGGGCAGAACAGGCTACCTTTGATCCCCTGGAAGTGGAGCTACAGATGGTTATGAGCTGCTATGTGGGTTCTGGAACTGAACCTGGGTCCTCTGCACTCTGAGCTGTCTCTCTGGTCCTCCCTTGGTCTTCTGGCTAGAAAGCCTGAACTTCAGTTCCCTCACTTGGGCACATTTCTGACTGCATCTCGCCTCTAAAGCTAAGAAGTGGGAAGGCAGACTCACAGAAAAGATGTTCCGTGCTGTGGTCGGAGAGAAGGAAGGACCCTTACCCTTGGAGTAAGCATTAGACCTGTCTGGTGGCCGTCATCAACATTTTGGTCACCTCTATGGGACATATGGTTAGGTGGGGCATAGGGGAATAGCTGAAGGGTGGACTTTCCCACGCTCTCAGACCTTTATGTTTGTCTCATCGTCAGGCTAGAAAGAGAAAACCTCTTGAAGCTGCTTCTGGCTATACTGTGCTCCAGACTACTTCTGATTACAGGAAGGGGATGTGGGGCTGGGGGTGGGGCTCTGAGCCAGTCTCTCTTGATATTCTGGTTTTCTTCTTTACACTTCCTGCTATTATTCCTCCAGTCAAGCCCTCAGGCATCATTTCCACAGCGACTCGTAGTTGCGGTCAGTAACATCTGAATTAAGTCAGAACAGAAAATACAGCGATGATTCTCAGGGTGGGGCTTGGGACTCCTTTGGGGTTGAATGACCTGTTTGCAAGGGCTGTCTAAGAAAAGACATTTACCATTTGAATCATGAGAGTAGCAAAATTACAGTTGTAAAGTAGCAATGATAATAATTTTTATTACGTTATTTATTTACTTTACATTCCAATCCCCCTCTCCTCCCAGTCCTTCCTTGTATCTTCTCTATCCCTCCTTCCCTTCTCAGAAAAGGGAAAATAATTTTATGGTTGGGGGTCACCGAACATGAGAAACTGTATTAAAGAGTTCTAGCATTACGGCTGAGAACTGTCATTTCTATAGAAATCACTGCTGTAGAGTCATTTCTATAGGATGCTTGAGTCTTCTCTAAACTTTATTTATTTGAAACTCATCTATTGAAACTGCTTGCCTGTTGACCTGGGAGCAGGGGCCGAGGCAGAAGGATCTCAAGCTTGAGACTAGTGAAGGGTACAATAGAGAAAGGCCAGGGTTTCCTCAACTTCCAGAATTCCTGAGATTCAACATGAAACACAGTCAAAACTCCACAGGCCATATCTTGGGCTTTAGGACCATAGGATGGGAAACTATGAAAGAGGGAGGTAACAAGGGAAGATCTAAAAAGTGGCTCTAAGGGGGAGATCCAGGAGAATCTTGTAAGATAGTCCTATGGCATGAACTTGGATCTTACTTATTTTGAAAGGATATATCCATCCTGTATTTGAGATTGAAGACACAAAAAAGGTTTAGGTGTGTGTGTTTGCCTCTGTGTGTGTGTGTGTGTGTGTGTGTGTGTTGTTTGTGTGTGCATGCATGCATGTCAAAGTCTGTCTCCAAATGCACAAGGCACTTCCACATCCAGGCTCTTGACTCCTGTCAAGTTGACTTCTGGGACTGGGAGTCTTTGGACCACGTACTTGTCAACTTCCAGGCTGGAGTTCAACTGGATGCTGTGGGTAGCAGCATCTTCCTCCTACACATATGTAACTGCCTTTAAGAAAACTCTATGGAGTGCTGGAGAGATGTTGCTGAGGTTAAGAGCCCTTGCTGCTCTTCCAGAGGACTTGAGACAGTTCCCAGCTCCTACAGCAGATGGCTCACAACCTGTAACTCCAGCTCCAAGGGATCTGACGCCCTCTGCTGGCCTCCTCAGGTACTGCACACATGGCATCTGCATTGCACACATACTCATAAAAATAAACCTTAAGTTGGGCAATCGTGGCGCACACCTTTAGTCCCAGCACTCTGGAGGCAGAGGCAGGAGGATCTCTTGAGTTTGAGGCCATCCTGTTCTAAGAGTAAGTTCCTGGACAGCCAAAGCTATACAGGAACCCTGCCTTGAAAAACGACTAAACGAAACAACAACAAAAGGTCCAGTCTAGCCTAACGTGTCTTACTCAGTTTGCACTCCCGCTAAAGCCCCGGAAGGCTAGTGCACTGTTGCTTTCTTTACTATGACAAAACACCCAACAGAACCAACTTAAGGAATGAAGGATTTATTCTGGCTCACGGTTGGGGGGTGCAGTCCATCAAGGTGGGAAAGTCATGTCAGCAGGGGCTGGAGGCAGCTGGTCACACGGTGTCCACAGCCTGTCAGCAGAGCGTGGTGAGGCTCAGCTGGCTTTCTCTGTTCCTCAGTCTGGGATCCCAGCTGTGGAAGGATGCCGTCCACAGTTAGGGTTCTCTTCTCAGTTAATCTTATTCAGAAAGTCCCTCCTACACTTGTCCATGGCTTGTTACCTAGCGTCTTAGTTAGGGTTGCCATGAAGAGACACCATGACCCATGACCGCAGCAACTCTTATAAAAGAAAGCATTTCATTGGGGCTGGCTTATCTTTCAGAGGTTCGGTCCATTATCATCAAGGTGGAGAGCATGGTGGAATGCAGACAGACGTGGCGCTGAGAGGTAGCTGAGAGTTCTACATCTGGATTCTCAGGCAGCAGGAAGAGAGAGTGATGCTGGGCCTGGCTTGAGCAGCTGAGACCTCAAAGTCCACACCCAGTGACACACTTCCTCTAAGGAGGCCACGCCCACTCAAAAAAGGCCACACCTCCAATAAGGCCACTCCTTATGAATCTATGGGGCCCGTTTTCATTCAAACTACCACACCCTGTAATTCTAGATCTTGTCAAACATGACAGTTAACATTAACCATCAGAGCTAGGAAGTAAGGTGTGTGGGGAGGCCTGTGAATGACCAGTCTTTCTCCCTAACTAGCCAGTCTCCATTGCCCTGTCCTCTCCAGTTGACTGCCTCTGATGCCTCCAGGACTGACTCAGGTAGACGGGGAGATTGGGAACAGAATTCTCACTATGCCTGTTCCACTGTCATCCGGCTCTTCTGGTCCCTGCATGAGACCGATGGTCAGGGATGAATCTCTCTGTCACAGAGCACCCCAGTTTATCCCCAGGATCCCACCAATCCCTGTGTTCCCTCCTGGGCAGCACTTCCTCCAGCTCTCTTGCTTTGTAGTCTACCCTGAAAAGTTCTACTGGGGCCATCTTGCTGTACTCTGGGCAGAGCCACAGCAAGACGTGGTATTCTGTGAGTGGAGTTTTCATAAGCATGCCCCGGCTGTGTGGTCCAGATATTTACTCATGTGCTCCTGCTCCTTACCACAGTCTTGATTCAGCTATTCCTTCCTTACTGTTCAGATCCTGTCCGTACCTCTTGGCCTCTCATGAAGTAAACCAGAGAGAGCTCTTGGAGAAAATGGTACTGCTATATGTGGAATTAACTCAATTGATGGCTCTTTAAAAATACTGTAAAGTCAGGTGTGGTGGCACATGCCTTTATTCTGGAGGCAGAGACAGGTGGGTCTCAGTGAGTTATGGCTACCCTAGTCTAGGACAGCCAGAGCTACACAGCTAGACTCTGTCTCAAAACGTTAAGTAGATAGAAGATAGATAGATGATAGGTAGGTAGATAGATAGATAGATAGATAGATAGATAGATAGATAGATAGATAGATAGATGGATGATAGACAGACAGGCAGGCAGACAGTCAGACAGACAGACAGACAGACAGATAACTTTAAAAGTCAGGTGCTATGTTGTATGTCTGTAATCCTACCTTCTAGCTACAGGGGAGGCAGATGCAAAAGAATTCTCTAAGCCCAGGGATTTGAGACCAGTCTGCTAAATGCCGTGAAATCTGATCTCAAAACATAATTAGTTAGTAATAAACAAAGCAAGACAAAACACTTAAAGAGGCTTGAAATCTGGGGCTGAAGTTCTGTTCAAGCTGCCAGGCACAAGCAGGGAAGGTCAGGCCACCTAGGGAAACATAGGGCGGAGACATGACCTTGCTAAAAACTTCATCTTCAAGCTTTTCACAGAAAGCCTGATATGAATTAGGTGTCGAATTAGGTGTCGGTCACTATAGCATCAGAATGAGCCACAGTGAGAAGGGTTTGGGGGAGAACAGAGGAGTGTGGGGCCCAGGGAGAAAAGAAAGATACTTGGCTCCAGAAGGGAACGCCAGGTTGGGGGTTCAGACAAATGTGAGCAAAGAACGAGTTGTGTGTTCAAAAGTGCCATGCTGAACCCCACCATCTTGTGTGCTAACAACAGAGTTAATTTAAAAGGGAAAAACAGTAGGGGATGTGAAGGCTGCCAGGTCCCAGTCAGCCTCAGCAGGCATCAGAAGGTGAGAAGCATGACCCCCACCCTAGCCAGCCACACCCTTAGCCTTACTGGAGAGAAAAGAAAAAAAGTCACCATTTTGGTGGACGGAGTACTTGCAGGTGACAGCCACACAGGTCTCTTCCACACCCACCAGAAAACGAAAGAAGAAATAGGAGTGAAGAGAAGACTGGGTCACTGGGAAGGGAAAGTCCTTCTAGATTTCCTGGTTGGATTTTTTTTTTTTGGAGGTTCTATAATTAGACGCTGCAAAGGCAAGAACAGGAATAACCAGTGAGGTTGTCCCCCTCCACCCTTGTGCCTTCATTCATTCTTCTGCCAGCTGTGGGGCTGTGGCTTGCTGGGCACGCTGCCAGGGGCTGAACTGCAAACACAGGGAATTCATAGATTCTCCCTAAGTCACCTACAAGCTGGTGTCAGCAAAGTCTGGCTGACAGGTCTGTAGCTTCTCCTTCCGAAGCCTCCTGGAAGGAGAAGGCCAGGCTCGCTCTTGTTTTGAGATAGAGTCCACGAGAAGTAAAGGATTGGGTGAAAAGTCCACTCTCCATTGCTATAGCAAAATACCTGAAGCTAGGCACTATATAAAGGAAGAGGATTGTTAGCTTGCAGTTCTAGAAACTGGGCAACCCCACCTATTCTGCCCATGGTGAAGCTGGTATGATGGACTCCGTCATGGCGTGAACACCTTCAAGAAAGAGACCCCATGGAGAGACCAGAAGCCAGAGAGGAAGACTGGGTAGAGGCCAATCATGCCATTTGTTACACCTTTTTATGAACACTTAGTTGGGTTCTTGATACAGACTTTCACTCCTTTCTTCACACGACCACCCTGAGGACCAGACTTCCACCACATGAACACTTAGGGGACAAACCCATCCAAACCGTGGCTGCAATACTTCCAATCCTCCTGACTGGCATATGGCCGCAAAAGAACGACTGAAGTTGATAGGGGGAAAGTCCAAGAGGCCCAGTGGTACTGACCACAGTCGGGACCTGGGGGGGGTACAAGCTCTACAGGAACCTACCCCCCACCCCCCTGAGTGACTTCCAGCAAGTTACTCAACTCCTTGGTTCTTCAGTTTCTTCACTGGTGAAAGAGAAATACTATTGTCCCTCTCAGGCGGTTACCATGGGGATTAAGAAGGATTAGGTGTCTAAAAGTCATTATCATATGGTAAATACACAATGCTCTCTAACTCTTACTGCCATTCAGGGAGCTTCAAGGGACCCTGGCTGTCAGGCAGGGTGTCAAAGGGCTTTGTAGGATAACGTGGGTCACTGGCCCTTTGTTCTTTGACTACACAATTTGAAGTTTCAATGCTGTCAGAGTATGTGGTACCCAGAGCCTGTTAACACAGATAACATGGCCATCTCTAATTTTGTCTCTAACAGGAAATCTGGTTAAGAAAAGCAAAATTTCAGGCAATGGTTGTACACATCTTTAATCCCAGCGCATGGAATGCAGAGACCAGGGATCGCTAATTTCAAGGCCAGCCTGGTCTGCATATCGAGTTCCAGGACAGCCAGGGCTACACAGAGAGACCTTCACTTGAAAAACAACAACAACAAAAACAAACAAAAAATTAAACGGGGGGGGGGGGAAGAGAGAGAGAGAGAGAGAGAGAGAGAGAGAGAGAGAGAGAGAGAGAGAGAGAGAGATATTGAACAGAATCTTATGCCCTCAGGAAACTTCTATACACTCCCACAGGGAAGGGAGAAAGGAGAAGCATGATCAGTTTCCTTCAGAAAAATGAAAAATGTGTTTGACACTCATCTCAGCGCCAAGAGCCCATGGCTATTGAACTTCCCTCTCTTCCTATTGAACTTGAGCTGCTACACCCAGATGCATTCTGAGGCTGGTTCTCTCCCCGCCTAGAGCTTCTTGATTTATTTCCTTACTCTGGTCCCCAGCACACCAGGCACATGCTTGGAGTTCCACAAACACTTGATGAATCCAAGAAATGATTGTGCTTACTTCCCAATCAACATCTTCCCCCACCCGCCCGCCTGCCCCCAGGAGCAGCCCCTTCCTGGCATCATATCAGCCAACTGAGCATGTGTTGTCTAAGTTAACACAGTTGAGGTCTGTAAGATGAAGACATTTCTTCTTCTTCTTCTTCTTCTTCTTCTTCTTATTATTATTATTATTAGTAGTAGTAGTAGTAGTAGTAGTAGTAGTAGTAGTAGTAGTGTGTGTGTGTGTGTGTGTGTGTGTGTGTGTGTGTTCGGTGTGGGTGTGGAGCTCCAAGGACAACTTTCAGGAGTAGGGTTCTCTCCTTCCACGGAGGAGTCTACAGATCAAACCCAGGTCTTTAGGTTTCCAAGGCAAGCACCGTTACCTGTTGAGTTTTCTCAGCAGTTCAAGATAAGAGAATTCCATAACAGGACTACCAGAGTTCAGGTGGGGCCACATGGGCTCACACATCAGCCAGTTGACTCTGTCTGGGGTCTAAGCAAGAGTCAACTTCTCCCAAGCACTATCAGGTTCCTTCCTTTCTGCCAATCAGATCTGTGCCCCCCGCCCCCTATACATTCTTACTATTCCAGATTCTGATTATTCATCAAAAGAAAACGTTTAGTGGCTGGGGAGATGGCCCAGCTCGTAAGAGCAATTGCTGTATAAGATTAGGCCTTGGCCCCAGATCTCCAGCAACCACGTAAAATCTAGGCATGACAGCAACATCTGTAACCCCAAGACCAGAGAGTGGATAGAGGCAGATCCCAGAGCCTTGCTGGCAACCAATTCAGCCAAAATGTGAGGTCCAGGTTCACAGAGAGACCCTGTCTTAGTTATGGTTTTCACTGCTGTGAAGAGACACCATGACCAAGGAAACTCTTATAAGGAAAACATTTAATTGGGGCTGGCTTACAATTTCATAGAGGTTTAGTCCATGATCATCATGGCAGGAAGCATGGCAGCTTACAGGCAGACCTGGCGCCAGAGGAGCCTAGAGTTCTACAACTTCATCCACAAGCAGCAGAAGGAGACTGATTTCTAGAGTGGGCAGAGCTTGAGCGTAGGAAACCTCAAAGCCCCGCCTCCACAATGACATACTTCCTCTAACAAGGCCACGCTTCTTCCAATAAGGCTGCACCTCTGCTGGCCGGGCTGTACTTCTGCCTCGGGAGCTTTCAGGCACCGTTGCTCACCAATATAGAATGAAGCTCGTTGAGGCAGGGTAGGTTTGCAATAACTCAGTTGGCTTGAGAGTTAAGGAGAAAAAAAGCCTTCTCCCAGACAATTGTATTGTTCCAGTTCTCTTTATTTGGGGGTAATAGGGTTATATAAACCTTTGGGAGTGGGTAGGGTTTTTTTTTTTGGAGGGGGGCGGTGAATGTACATTATTGGTTGGTACCAAGGTGCCGGGAATGCTTCATTTGCATGAAGAGGAATTCCAGGTCCTTGCTGCACAGGTCCTTATAGGGAGAAGAAGTTAAACCTGTAATTTGGCTACCAGGCTTCAGTGACTACCTCAAAGGTGGTGAAGGTGGTGGTCGCCCTGTGGCATGCAGATCAGAAGAGGAGGAAGTGATCCTTACTCCTACCAGTCTCACGATGAGATTTGGGGTGGGGTGGGGTTGGACATGTCTTGACCTCACTCAGGCCTGTTCCCCACATCGTACTTGCCCCCCCACACACCTCCTAACAGTGCCACTCTCTATTGTCAAGCATTTAAACAGATGGGCCTGTGGGGGTCATTCCTAGTCAAACCGCCACAGTCTCATCAATGCAGGTGCAGGAGCCATTGAGAAAGACATGATTTCATCCTGTGGCCGACACACGCCCCCACACAATTGAGCAGTTTCATGTACACATGCACACACACAGTGCACACTCACACAAAAGCAAACCTTTAGTTGGCTATGGTATCACACATTTGAAATCCCAGTAATCAAGAGGATGAGGCAGGCTAATTTTGTGTTAAAGGCCAGCCTGGACTCAACAGTGAGACCCCTGAAGTAGAAATTTCTGGGTTCTTTGGAGACTCAGTCGTGTCATGTGATGTTTTTCTGGAAGCCGTCTTATGAGATTGTGTTTTGTTGAGGTGGACACGTGAGAGGATGTTTTGCTGAGAACAGACCTGTGGTCTTTTCCTGGAAGCTGTCTTGAGAAAAGGATGTGATGTTTTGTTGGAGAGGATGCTTGAGAAGATGCATGATGTTTGGAAAGGGTGTAAGTATAACCCAAGAGACGGTGAATGACACTCTGACATTGGTTCACCTTTGTTGGGCTTCGCTGATGCTGGTCTAAAGGTTGATGCTCTTACATTGGTTCACCTTGCTTTCTTTACTGATCTTTGCTAGTCATGACATTGTAGAAAGAAACGCACCAAAGAACTTCTTGTGATATTCCAGTGGCTTCTTTCTGTGAACTCAGCAGAGCCTCAGGGTTTCTTCTGGATTGAGCGTCTGCTACTGATTTGCGTTTGCTGGCACGATTGAACTGGACTGCTAGTATCCAGTCCATGAAGACTGGAATTGCACGAAAGAACTACTTCTAAACAGGTTCATGTCCACCTTGTCCTATTAACCATCTTCCTCCCCTACCTTTTGTCAGTGGGCTTTAAGGGAGGTTGAAGCATTTAAGTAGGTTTTTTTAAAAATCTAATCTCATGTCAAACACAAATCAAGACAATTCAGAACAAAACGAAATGAAACAGGAAGTGTGTTGAGAATCTGATCTCATTTGCAAATCTGAGAATTCAGTACAGTGGTTCACAACTCAGTATCTAATTTAGAACCATGCATGTGTTAGTTTTTTGCTGCATAACAATCTCTAGACACATTGATATTATAAAAATAAACATTTGTTGATTCCTTCACAGTTCCAAGCTTGACCAGCCTGGCTGGCTCAGTCTACCTGGGGAATTCAAGATGGTTTCTCTCTTAGATCTGGTGGCTGGTCAGCTGCACAAGATGTCTCATCTCAGGTTGGACAGCTGAGATCACTACTCCTTGTAGCTTCTCTCCTTCCCTGGCTGACTCAGGCTCCTTCTGTGGTGGCCCCAAAGTTTTCTTTTTGTTGTTATTGTTTTATGTTTTTTGTTCTTTTATTTTTTATTGAAAAAGGAAGTAAAACATTTTATGATAAAATTAAAGATTTACATGGAAAATGTTTCTGACAAAATTGAAGAAGCATATAGAAAAACACATTTAAGATGGACAATTTTCATGGAAAATTAAAGAGTAAAATGGTAAACATAAAAAACATTGCAAAATTAATTGAAAAAGGAAGTAGAAACATTTTATGATAGAATTGAAGATTTACATGGGAAATATTTCTAATAAAATTGTAGAAAAATATAAAATAACATTAAAATTGAAGATTATCATGGAAAATTACAGATAAAATGGTAGGCATAAAAATATTTCTAAGTTGATTGAAAGTGGAATTATAAACATTTTCTGATAAAACTGAAGATCTACAAGTAAAATATTTCTGATAAAATTTAAGAAATATATAGAAAAACATGTTAAAACTGACTATTCCATGGAAAATTATACAGATAAAATGGTAGGTATAAAAATATTCCTAAGTTGATTGAAAGTAAAATTATAGACATTGATAAAATTGAAGATTTACATGGAAAATATTTCTGATAAAATTGAAGAAATATATAGAAAAATGTTAAAATTGAAGATTGTCATGGAAAATTATACAGATAAAATGTTAGGCATAAAAATATTTCTAAGTTGATTGAAAGTGGAATTATAAACATTTTCTGATAAAGTTGAAGATTTACATGGAAAATATCTCTGATAAAATTCAAGAAATATATAGAAAACCACATTAAATTGACTATTTCATGGAAAAAATTATACAGATAAAATGGTAAGCATAAAAATATTCCTAAGTTGATTGAAAGTGGAATTATAAGCATTTTCTGACAAAATTGAAGATTTACATGGAAAATATTTCTGATAAAATTGAAGAAATATATAGAAAAATGTTAAAATTAAAGATTATCATGGAAAATATAATACAGTTAAAATGGTAGACATAAAAAACATTACTAAATTGATTGAAAGAGGAATCACAAACATTTTCTGATAAAATTGAAGATTTACATGAAAAATATTTCTGTTAGACTATGTTTTTTTGGGGGGGAATTGAGTCCATTGATGTTATAAGGTATAAAGGAATAGTGATTGTTGCTTCCTGTTATTTTTTATGTTCTTTTTATGTGTGTGTGGTTACTTTCTTTTGGGTTTGTTGGAAAAAGATTACTTTCTTGCTTTTTCTAGGGTATAGTTTCCCTCCTTGTGTTGGTGTTTTCCATCTATTATCCTTTGTAGGACTGGATTTGTAGAAAGATATTGTGTAAATTTGATTTTATCATGGAATATCTTGTTTTCTCCATCTATGGTAATTGAGAGTTTTGCTGGGTATAGTAGTTTGGGCTGGCATTTGTGTTCTCTTAGGGTCTATATAATATCTACCCAGGATCTTCTAGCTTTCATCGTCTCAGGTGAGAAGTCTGGTGTAATTCTGATAGGCCTGCCTTTATATGTTACTTGCCCTTTTTCCCTTACTGCTTTTAATATTCTTTCTTTATTTAGTGCATTTGATGTTTTGATTATTATGTGCTGGGAGGACTTTCTGTTCTGGTCCAGTCTGTTTGGAGTTCTGTAGGCTTCTTGTATGTTCATGGACATCTCTTTCTTTAGGTTAGGGAAATTTTCTTCTATAATTTTGTTGAAGATACTTACTGGCCCTATAAGTTGGAAATATTCGCTCTCTTCTATACCTATAATCCTTAGGTTTGGTCTTCTCATTGTGTCCTGAATTTCCTGGCTCTGAAGCTTTTTGTATTTTGCATTTTCTTTGACTGTTGAGTCAATGTTTTCTATGGTATCTTCAGCACCTGATAGTCTTTCTTCTTTCTCTTGTATTCTGTTGTTGATGTTTGCATCTATGATTCCTGAATTCTTTCCAAGATTTTCTATCTCCAGAGATGTCTCACTTTGTGATTTCTTTATTGTTTCTACTTCCATTTTTAGATCCTGGATGGTTTTGTTCAGATTCTTCACTTGTTTGTTTGTGTTTTCCTATAATTCTTTAAGGGATTTTTGTGTTTCCTCCTTAAGGGCTTTTAACTTTTGACCCATGTTCTCCTGTATTTCTTTAAGGGAGTTATTTATGTCCTTCTTGATGTCCTCTAACAGCATCATAAGATGAGACTTTAAATCCAACTCTTGCTTTTCCGGTGTGTTGGGGTATCCGGGACTTGCTGTGGTGGGAGAACTGGGCTCTGATGTTGCCAAGTAGCCTTGGTTTCTGTTGGTAGGGTTCTTGTGCTTGCCTTTCACCATCTGGTTATTTCTGGTGTTAGTTGGTCTTGCTGTCTCTGACTGGAGCTTGTCCCTCCTATGGACCTGTAAGCCTGTGTCTGTACTCTTGGGAGACCAACTCTCTTCTGGCAGGGTCTGTGCACAGAAGGCTGTGAAGCTGTCTGGTTCCCTGCTGCAAATGGCGGCTGGAAGGGAAGACTCTTGTCCCAGCAGCTCCACTCATCGTATGCCCTGTGCTCTCCTAGCTGTACCCCTCCAAAGGGAAGGTGAAGATCTCACCTCTGCACTCAGAAGTGAAATCGCTGCTTGTAGATCATTCTCTCCTGGCGGGTTGTGCACAGAAAGCTTTGGAGCTGCCTAGTTCCCTGTGGCAGATGACAGCCGGAAGGGCCCCCCAGAGTTTTCTAACATTCCACTGGCCAAGTCATAGTCAGTAGCAAGCTCAGATTCAAACTGTTAAGACAGAAAATGACTCTTCCTTTAAAAAACAATTACCGTTACTATGACTGTGTACATGTGTGCCACAGTGTTGGGGTTAGAAGTCAGAGAACACTCTGAGAAGCAGTCGATTCTCTGTTTCTACCGTGGGTTCTAGGGATCAAACTCCTGCCACCAGACTTTCTGCTTCTTTATCCACTAAACCATCCAGTGGCCCCAGAGACTGATCCCTGGCAGGTGGAGGCCACGGAATCATGCATGTAGGCATGGGAGAAAGTGATGGGGTCCCATAGCAAACTGTCCTCCATAAGTCTCCTTAGGACGATGAGGGTGATGCATGAGCAAGCCGCACCAACATCAGATTTGTGCCAGGAAAAGCACACAGAAGAAGTCAGCTTTGAGTGGAGCAGGGATGATGGAATTGAGAAGAGAACAGGAACCAATGGCGGGAGGGGACATCCCAGCCGAGGGACTTGAGAGATGGGGAAATGCACTGACATGTATAGCAGTGGTCAGTCGCTGTGTGGCTTTGCTCCTGGCAAAGGGCTCATGTTGGGGGAAGGGAGTATTGAGAAGAGTAGAATACTGCTCTGCAATCTGGGTGCAGCCTGAAGAGAGAGGCTCTGTAGCCTCCAGCTGAAGTACACAGAGGCTACATATGCTCCTGCCTTGGGTATGAACAATGCAACTCCAGTCAGCCACAGAGATGGGCGGGATGTTGGCTCTCCTTTCCTTTATGTGCACGTTGACTCCAAGCACACTACTATGTGACTTCTAGTGTTGTAGCATTGAATCAGCAAGTGTGTGAAAAGGGCTCAGCACAGTTCTTGGATTCTCACAGTAAGCATAGAAATATTTTAGTGAAGAGTCAGTAAGCAAGAGAAAGGCTTATGTGTCCTGAGGCAATGATGTTAACTGTCTTGAAATTATTAATTTTTGAATGAGTCCAGCATTGTCATCTGCACTAAAACCTAAAAATTGTGTTAACCGGTCCTGGCCTTCAATGGTGAAAGCCGTGATAAGACATAGAGCAAGACACTGATTCTAGAATGGACCCAAGTGGACCCAGCGCCCCAGTAAGGTAGCACCTAAGCACACATTGCCATGAGAGAGCAGGTCGAGTAGGAACCTAGCATTTGGAAACCTGCAATTTCCTTCCTTTGCAATTAAATTGTTTTAGTAAATTTAAAAGTAGAAATATCAACCTTAATGTCAACCCTAAACTTTCATTCCTCCTGTGTGGCCATCATCCCATGATGCAATGGTGTGAGGGTGGGGAGATGGAAAAATGTAGGAAAGTAGAGGTGGAACCGGAAAAGCAGTGCAGAGAGGCGGTGGGAGAGATTGGTGGGAAGAGCAGCAGGAGGAGGTCTTAGAGGAGAAACATGTGGGTGACCCCGACTTGCCAGGAATCCCGTGACAATTTCCCACAGCCTGTCCTGCCTAGGATAAGCCTTCAAAATGTGAAGCCCAGCGAAGTTTAAGCATGAGAACAGTGTCAAAGTTATGGTTTATGTTAGTACATGTGAGTTTATGTGTATAGGCATGCCTGTGTATATGACATGGGGGGAATATATGTGCCATAACATTTATGTGAATTCTGATGGACCCTCAGTGTCAGTCATCAACCTCCCCGTTGTTTGAGACAGGACCTCTGTTGCTTATTGCTGCTGTTGCTAGACTCCTCAGCTCTGTGAGATCCCAGGGTTTCTCCTCTTTCACCTTCACTGTAGGAGTAGTGGGATTACAGATTGCAGTACTATGTGAACTCTGGGGATCTGAACTCAGATCCTCATGCTTACATAGCAAGTGTTTCAGCCATTGAGACATCTCCTAGCCTTGAAGACATACACTCGTATTTTCCTCTGTGTGTGTGTGTGTGTGTGTGTGTGTGTGTGTGTGTGTTACGATGCAAATGTGGAAGACAGAAAACTACTTGCAGGAGTTGTTTCTCCTCCTACCATGTAGGTTCTGGGGACTGAACTCACCGTGAGACTTGGTGGGAAAGTGTCTTACTGAACCATTGTGGTGGTTTGAACATGCTTGGCCCATAAGGAGTTGCATTATTAGGAGGTGTGGCCTTGTTGGAGGAAGCGTGTCACTACTGTCACTATGGAAGTGGTCAGTGGGACCCTCCTCCTAACCACAGGGATGCCAGTCTTCTCCTAGTAGCCTTCAGATGAAGATATAGAACTCTCAGATTTCTTCCACCATGCCCTCCTGAATGCTGCCATGTTCCAGCCTTGATGATAATGGACTGAACTTTTGAACTTCCAAGCCAGCCCCAATTAAATGTTGTCCTTATGAGTTGCCTTATGGTTCAGAGTAGTAAAACCCTAACTAAGACAATCATCTTCTCAGCCCTCTGTCTGGTCTCCCCCCCTCCCCCAACTCACGCACACGCACACACACACACACATTTGGCATCTTTCCCATTACAACAGCATTATTTTCCATCACTGTGATTCCACGTGTAGTATGGATTAGCTTGCACTTAGGTTTGATGTAAAACTGACTTCTGAGTGCCAAGTAACTAACATGCAGCATTACTTTTGGAATACAACATTTCTGTAAGCTGAGCCTGTGCCCATTTAAAATTAGTATAAAACTCACTGTCAGAGCTCCAAAGAGTTACATAGGAAGAATGCTCAGAATATTTCCTTAGATGAAACTGGTCTCTAGACCACAAGCAATGACGGTGTCCAGGGAGGGACATTTGGGTACGTTGCGGCTGTGTGCAGAGTTCTTAGTTTCAATTTCGCCGAAGTCCGTGAAATCATGTTTGGCTCAATGCCATTTCTATGACTTTGCTAGAACTAGATCTTGCGATCTACTTGGCAGTCAGGGAGCCCCCCAGGTAGATATTGCCTTGCTGGTTTGACCACTGGGGTCCTCTGTCAGTTGAAGACCCCAGCCCCTCCCACAGGAAGGTTTCAGGGACCTCAGGATAAGTCCTCTTTTCTGGTGTGATGTCTGTGTGTTAGTCACGGATGTGTCTTGGCTAATGTACTGTGACAATAATTACTGTGTGTTTTTGCCTTCCTTCTTCCCTGGCCCACAGTTAGCTGTCTCTGCTTCCTTTGGGAATTGTCTTTCAGAATTATGTGGTCTCAGCTTAGACCTAGAGAGCTGGGGCTATAGGCAAAGGGAAGGCTTTCCTTGGCAAGGCTGTCTCTGGGGGCTAAAGAAAGTCAGCCTACCGAGGCGGCTCACCCGGCAGGGTGCAAACAAGAAAGAGCTTTCTTTTCTTCCTGTTCTTTACATTGAGAGCCATTTGAGTTTCCATCCTTGACCCTGTGACAGCTCAGGATAACCTTTACTCTCAGGCTTATCAGTCTCTGAGGCATTTAGTTGAAAATGTCAACTTCCTCTTTTCTCTGGCTCCCCCTCCCTTATTCCCCAGTGTGATCCAGAAGCAAAGAGAAGTCATTCTGCCCCTTTAGCGAATTCTCCTCTTGAATTTCAGCTGTCTTCTGTTGCCTGAGTGTGGAGCTGAGGTAGAAGGGTCCCGTGAGCCTTCTCTTGGTGTGTTCTGTGGGATGCTCTTTAGGATGTGAAAGTGAGAAGCTGGGTTTGGGGCCACAAGTGGGATGCTAGGGTGGGATGACTGCACTGTGTTCAAAGCCAACCTGGGCTATCAAGAGTTCTAGACCAGCCTTGACTAGTGAGTAAGGCTCTGCCTCCAAAACCAAACCAAACAAACGAAAGGGAAGGAGAAGAAAAAGAAGGAAGTGGTGGTGTACTCTGAAACTAGAAAGATCCACACGGAGCCACTGGCAGGCAGCCTTTCGAAAGAACAGACTCAGAGAGAAAGTCTGGCGGCTAGGGGCCAGAGTCAGACTGTTTTACACACAGATGTCCTCTTGAGCATGGCATTGTAAACAATTTGATTTTCTCTGGTCTTTGTGTCCTGTTTGTTGGCATGTAGTCTAGGTTCTGACCCAGTTACCTGGCAACAGCCAGATATGCCTGACTCACTATAAAAGGGGCTGCTTGCCCCTCCTCACTCTCTCGCTCTCCCTGCTCTCCTGCTCTTGCACTCCCTTCTCTTCTCCTCTTGCCCCCTCCCCCCTCTCTCTCCAGATGTTCATGGCTGGCCTCTACTCCTGTTACCCACCCCCTTTCTGTCTTTCTCTCAACTCCCCTCCCCATGCCCTGAATAAACTCTATTCTATACTATTCCATTGTGTGTCTGGTATCTCAGGGGAATGGATGCCTCAGCATGAGTCCTCAGAGGCATCCCTTCCCTCACACCATGCCACACCTCCACCAAACATATGCCTCCTTTCTCTTTTTATAAAACACAACACTGTTCACATCTGGGGGTTGCTTGTGAACTTAGGCCATAAGTTGCTTTGGCCCAGAGTTACTTTTCTAAGGCATGGATGGCACAGAGATTGTCAAGGAACCCAGGACAAGAAGAGGTTGTTTAGATAGATTAGAGGGCAGAAGAATGAAGCTGGTGGTCTCCACCCTGCCCACCTCCAGGGTCCTTATCCTGGCACTGTGTAGCCTAGGCAGAACATTCCAGCAAGGAGAGCCCATGCCCTTTGCCAGTAATGAGCTTTCAGTGCCAGGTACTAACATTTAATTTAGCTAATTTATAGCCAAAGACGATTTGAACTTCTGATCCTCCGGTCTCCACCTCCCAGTGTTGGGATTACCAGAATGCACCACCACATCCACTTTTATGTGGTGTTAGGGATTAGAGCCAGGGCTTTGTGCAAAACTAGTCAAGCTATACTTTTAGAAACGGGATCTCAGCCTGAGGTCCAGGCTATCCCAGGGACTCCCCACAATCTTCTTGTTTTAGCCTGCCAAGAGCTGAGGTTACAGGTATGGTCTTTTATGTCCAGCCGTGACTCTCATTCAGACTCGTTCTTCTTCCCACCATCCACCTTTGGAAGTTGGGTGTGCATGGGATGATGGCTATGGAGCCAGTTTGTCTTCATTAGTGGGGTGTCGGTAAAAAAATACCTGTGGTTTCAGCAGCACAAGGGGCCAGTACACACCTGCAACCTCAGCACTTAAGGTGCCGTGCTGTCTGATTTTATGTCACCGTGTCACAGGCCAGAGCCATCTGAGAGGAGGGAACCCCAACTGAGAAAATGCCTCCATAAGACTAGGCTGTAAGTCCAGATAAAACGAAAACCATCATCTTGAAGTTGGATGGGGTCAACCAACAGAAGGAAAAGAACCCAAGAGAAGGTACGGGAATTAGAGACCTGCATGTTCACACACTCAGAGTCCCATAAAAACACTGAATGGAATACTGTATTGTATGTGCAGGCTCTGCCTGTAAATGCTGCTTCAGTCTCTGTGAATTCATATTGACTTTGTTTGGTTGATTTAGACGGCCTTGTTCTCCTGGTGTCCTCCATCCCTTCTGGCTCCCACATTCCTTTCACCTCCTCTTCCAAGGGGTTCCCTGAACTCTGAGTGGTGTGATGGAGACATCCCATTTAGAGCTAGCTGTGTGTTCCAATGTCTTTCTCCCCTTACTCCCGTGATGTTTGGCTGTGGGTCTCTGTGTTTGTTCCCATCTGCCTTAGGAGGAAGCTTCTCTGATGATGGCTAAGCCAGGCACTGATCTATGAGTCTAGCAGAATATTACTAGGAGTCATTGTATTGTTCCTTTTTCCTTTTTAGACCATTAGTTTTTGGCTTTCCCATAAGTCTCTGGGCTATCTGGTCTCTGGTTGTTTATTATCTAAGTAGTATTGGGTATGGGTTCTATCTCGTGGAGTGGGCCTAAGTCAAATTAAGCATCGGTTGGCTAATCCCACAAGTTTTGTGCCACCATCAGCCTAGCATATTTTGCAACCAGCACAGCAAAGTTTTTGTGGCCGAGTTGGTATTTATGTTGCTCTTGTGGAAGCCTGCGGAGCACCTTTCTGCCCCAAAGACGCTAGCACACAGTGGCGAAGGCTCCATGTAGGCACCAGCTTGAGTTCTTCATGTTCAATGAGTTGTACGGGTGTTGTCTTCAGCAATGGGGCCTTGCTGTCAGTTTGTGGAGAGCAGCCTATTGTCTTGGGAACGGTTTGGGCTGTTTGGGATGCCCATGAGACCCATTTGGCCAACAACTCAATTGGATATAACCCAGTCCTGTTACTGGAAGCCTCATTTGATGACAAGAGATTTTGGGTTGGGACTATTCTTCCTCACTATTCGGAAACTTCCTTTGGATTGCCTTTCATATATTTTAGGACATTTCCACTGTACTAGGTTTCCATACTGCCCCACAAATGCCCCTACTCTAGATGTTCCTCCCTGAATTCCTTCCCTGTCCCGTTCTGAATCTCTCTTCTCCCTTCCAACCTGATCCTCCTGGTCCTATCCCCATCCCACCCCTGCCCCCAACCCACTCACAAAATCTATTTCCTCCTCCCAAGGAGAACCATGTGACATCCCCCAAGGCTCTTCCTCTATACTCATCCTCTTTGGGACTGCAGATTGTAGTGCAGTTATCATTCATTTAATGGCTGATCTCCATATAAATGAATACATCCCATATTTATCTTTCTGGATCTAGGTTATATCACTCAGGATGCTATTTTTGTAATTCAGTGGTTCTCAACCTTCCTAATGCTGTGACCCTTTAATACAGTTCCTCATGTGGTGATGCCAACCATAAAATTCTTTTTCATGACATTTCATAACTTTAATTTTGCTACTGTTATGAATTATAATGTAAATATATGTGTTTTCTGATGGTCTTTAGGAGACCCCTGCAACAGGGTCATGTGACCCACAGGTTGAGAACTACTGTTCTAGTTGCATCCATTTGCCTGCAAATTTCATGATGTCATTGTTTTGAACAGCTGTGTATACTCCATCATGTAAACATACCACATTTTCTCTATCCATTCTCCTGTCTTCCAGGTTGTTTCCAGTTTCTGGCTTTTCTGAATAGAGAGAGCAGTGATGAACATGGTTGAGCAAGTGTCATTGTAGTAGCACAAAGCAGTGCAAACAGTTTTATAGTGAGTGCTTTCAAGGTAATGGAAAAAGAAAGTTATAAATCAAGGCATTTAAAAATTATTGGTAGAAAAAATCAGAGAGATAGGTTATTGCAAAATGGTGGGGATGTGCCAACTATAGGCCTCAACTATAGGCATCTGATGGCTTCCATAGCCTGGCCCTCCTGTTGGTGGGGGATAGGGCTTTGTGAGTTAATACATTCCAGAGGTTTTTATCTTTATTGGGACATTAAGTCTAATCCGGAGATAGGCAGGAATGGCTCTTTGCGGGGCTAAAAATAGCCCAAGAGAAATTGTAATTATGCTCCCAGACCTGTGACATCTCAAAGTCTACCCTACATACTCATTAAAGTTTTAATCAGCCTTTGTAGCTTCTTTTCAGAAGTTCTCATTTGCCAGGCTCAGTCCACAGAATGAGGATCAGCTTTTCCAAACTTCCCAGCTGGCTTCAGCTATAATAACCTCAGAGTTGTTTATACTAGTGTGACTGCCCAACCCTTCATGGAGATAATGAAAGAATTTTAAAATGCCCATGATTCTAAAATTCGAGTGTAATTTAAAACATGTTTCACAAATATCTACTCCTTTTATAGTAATTTTCTGACATTTAGACTTTAACCAATCCATAACATTTTTATTACACTTTGTTAATTTGGGATGGTGTATGTGTGTAATGATGCATGTCTGGGGTTCGATGACAACTTATAGAAGTCACTTTTCTCCTTCCATCTTGTGGGTCACAGAGATTGGAATCAGATCCCCACTGAGCCGTCAAAATGGTCTCAGTTTAACCAGTTTTGATATGAGAGTTTCGGAACAGGACATTCAGTTTGGATCATTATGGAAACTTGGCATTAAATAAGTGATCTATTTGAGATGCAGTTGCCAGGTGACATCAAAGGGCCTGCAGCTTGTGCTCCTCTGACTTAGTTGTGATCCTTCGTTGAGAGGTTATGTGAACTTGTCTGTGCCCCTGCTTGAAGTGACATTTCAAACTGCTATTTCTTCTGACTACAAATTCTAGTATTTCAGGTAGGAAACCAATGGCATGATCAAATTGGGAAATTTTGTGCAGAATTTAATGATATAACAGTTTAGAAAGGTGAGCTCCTGGAGTCAAGACAGCACAGGAGCGATGCCATAGCCACAGGGGCATCATGGGAACCAGGAAGGAGCAGTCACCTGGAAGGAATCAGGCCCTCCAAATCTTTGGCTGAGCAAGGTAGCTTACTGGAGAGGTTTTGATTTGTTTATCTACTCAATGGTGTGTGTGTGTGTGTGTGTGTGTGTAGGGAAAGACCCAAGGGCAGATCTGGGAGACCATCTGTCCAGGGATGAGTGCTTTCTCCTTTTAAGTAAGCACATTAGAAAAGTGAGTTCATGAGCTCTCAGCTACATAAAACAGGGGGAATGCTAAGCCAAAGAGCTAAAAAAATGAGCAATTGCACTTTTAAGGCCAGAAGGTTAAAATTTTATCTCTAAATATTTTTAATCTAATAATAGGAGCAAAAATATAATCACATAAAAGCCATGTGACCATAGCTTGAGCCAATTCTCATGTGACCTAAAGGGATGAGAACTGAGTCCCTCTTATACTCAGGGTCAGGGTTCTAAGGTACTTGGCACTTGCGAAACAGACTTGGGCTAACAGCTGGCCTTTGGGGATTCTGAAAAATGGGAATAACTGCAGGCTCGGACTGAGTTAGGCACAGGGCTGTGCACAGATGCAAAGTCACTCAGAATGAATAAGGATTTAAAAAATATAGAAGTGGAAAATAAGGAGATAAAGTTCTGAGTTAATGGGTTTTTGGTAGTAAAAAGTATGTGCATGTATACACACACACAAACACACATTCTCTCTCTCTCTCTCTCTCTCTCTCTCTCTCTCTCTCTCTCTCTGTAGCCCCAGCTGTCCTGGAACTCACAGAGACCCACCTGCCTCTGCCTCCCAAGTGCTGGCATTAAAGGCATGCACCACGGTGCCAAGCAAGAGTATATATATTTAACAATAGATTGGCATTTAAACATGATTAATTCTGTTTAGTCAGTATTGTAGGTGTGGTGTGGTGTGTGTGTGTGTGTGTGTGTGTGTGATGGGCCCTGGTAGATTTTCAGTCCAAGGAAACAACACAAGGCCTCAGGCATAGAACAGAAGGTGGGGTAGGCAGGGATGAATAGTGGGGATCAAGTGTGATAGTGACCCTACATACTCATTATGTAGAAACATGAACCGTGTTCTCGCTACCTTATGATAGAATGAAAAAAAAGTTTCAGATATTAGGAGATTGTAGGGAGTTGAGTATGAAATGTTCCATTCAGGCTTGTGCATTTGAACGCATGGCCCACAGTTGTTTTGGAAGGTTGTTGAACCTTGAAGGGGTAGGAACTAGCTAGATGTGGGTCAGTGGTGGGTGGGCCTTGAAGCTTACAGCTTGATCCCACTTCTTGCTCCCTCGGGCTTGCTGATGTGTGGAGATGTAAGCAAACAGCCCTGAGCTACTGCTTCTGTCAACCGCCTTCCCAGGATGCACAGCACTCGCATCCTGCCTCCCTTAAGCTGCTTACATCAGAAGAGAACCGGAGGTGATACGGTCGCATCCTCTTCAAGCGTTTTATCTCGCAGGTAGAAAAGTGAAGTTATATTAACAGAGCCCAGATTTGATATACAACCTATGCAATAAGCCAGCCAGTGGTGGCACACACTTTTAATCTCAGCATTCAGAGGCAGAGGCAAGTGGATCTGAGCTTGAGGCCAACCTGGTTTACAAGTTCTAGGACAGCCAGGGCTACACAGAGAGAACTTGTCTCAATATAGCAAAAACAAAACAAAACAAACAAACATGTATGAGAACGTTGTATACGGAAAATCTTTGTCCTAGTATTTGCTCTCTAGTGGAGCAATTTTGAAATGTTCAAATTTGTGAAATTAGAACTCTCACACACAATCATATATATATATATATATATATATATATATATATATATATATATCCCAGCAGGTACTTTAAGTATAAGGTGAACAGTTTACAACCTAGTTAGAAAAATATACAGATGCCAGTAATAAAAGCACAAGAGAGATGCGACAAAGGGCTCTGTAGTTTTGGCTGTCGGGGTGTCAGGAACTCAGAGAAAGATCTGTGTAGTGTTGGCAGATTCTCAGGGAAGTTGAGAAGGCACCAGCTGGGTCTGGGAGGAGGCAGAGAATTTGAAGCATGCCCCAGAGGGAGAATGGTATTTGCAGGGTAGAGGGTATTTGTGAAGAGAAAGGGGTGGACTCAGTCGTGGTGGGGACATCAGCTGCAGAAAAAAAAAATCCTAAGGCAATTTAAATAGAACTCATGTCAGAGGCTGTTGGTTCCTGAAATATTTAGGTCAACTGTGACAGGAGCTCTTTGTGAGCCACCCCACAAGTAACAACTAGAATATCATTCAGATGCCAGCTTTTCTCTTCCCAGGAGGGGATGGGCCATTGAAATTAATGACACTGTCTTCTGTTTGTCATGATGTTTATATTAGCAATGGCAACTGGGATCACTGACATTTGCTGGATTACTTCTATTGACTATTTTAAATAACAGTCCCCTGACAGTCACAATTAGCTTCACTAGTGAACACGGCCAAACACACTTAAATAATACGCGAAGCTTCCCAGAAAGCAGAAGAGGAAGGACTAACTTGTGAACTCAGTTTGTGAGGTTAGTGTTACCAGAGTCCAAAGCCACTAAAGCCATGACAAGAAAGGACATTGCAGATCAATATTTCTCATGGACATAGATGCAAAACAAAAACAAACAAGCAAAACAAAACAAAAAAGTTAATAAACTTGTAGCAAATCAAACCCAATATTGAAAGTGCAAGAAAAACATTTAACACAGGAGTTCAAGGTTAATTTAACTTTAGGAAGAAAAAAAATTACTTTTTTTTTTTAATGTGAACTGGGTTTGGTGGTGAATGCCTTTAATCCTGGGTCTCAGGAGGCAGAGGCAGGCAGAGCTCTGTGGGTTTTAAGGCCAGCCTGGTCTACAGAGTGAGCTACAGAGCAAGACTCTATCTCAAAAAATAAGACAAACAAAAAAACAAAAAGCAAAACTTATGTGTATGCATATGTGTCTCTCTGTGTGTGTGCTTGTGAGTACATGTGCTTGTAGAGGCTAGAAGTGGGCCAGAGTACCTGGAGTTACAGACTGATATAGAACTGAGCTCAGGTCCTCTGTAAGAGCAGTATGTGTTCTTTACCACCGAGCCATCTCTCGCGGAGCCACTAACGTGTCACAGACATGGTATACAAAAGTCAAGCTGTGTGATGTCTTTGCTAGATGCAGAATGAGTAAATGTTTGATCAAATCCAATCTTTGCTTTTAAATAAAAAAAAAACCCTGGCAAGCTCACACTAGACCAGACATCTGAGGAGTGCTAGGGCCTCCCCAGAGGAATACTCCAGTACCTGCTAGGTGGCAGTGGTACGTAGCCATAGAACCTGCCGGATGGGACGCCAACTTGGGTTGTCTCCCTTCTGGTAGGGCAAAGGAGGTTGAAGGTAGAGATTGAGTGGGTTACAGGGAGAGGGATGAGGGACGAGGGACGGGATGTTAGCAAGTCCCCTCCTGTGATAGTTAATTGTGTCAACTTGACAGGGTCTAGAATCACCATGGAGACACACCTCTGCACATGTTTGTGAGTGGGTTTCTAGATTAGGTTAATCGACCCACCTAGAAGTGAGCAGCACTATTCCATGACCAGGGGATCCTGGACTGAACAAGAAGGAAAAAGTAAGCTGAGCACTAGCATTCTGCTCTTTGCTACCTGACTGCAGGTGCAGCCCGACCAGCTGCCGCACACACCTGCTACCTGACTGCAGGTGCAGCCCGACCAGCTGCCCCACACACCTGCTACCTGACTGCAGGTGCAGCCCGACCAGCTGCCCCACACACCTGCTACCTGACTGCAGGTGCAGCCCGAGCAGCTGCCCCACACACCTGCTACCTGACTGCAGGTGCAGCCCGAGCAGCTGCCCCACACACCTGCTACCCGACTGCAGGTGCAGCCCGACCAGCTGCCGCACACACCTGCTACCTGACTGCAGGTGCAGCCCGACCAGCTGCCGCACACACCTGCTACCTGACTGCAGGTGCAGCCCGAGCAGCTGCCCCACACACCTGCTACCTGACTGCAGGTGCAGCCCGAGAAGCTGCCCCACACACCTGCAGCCATATCATCCTTGCCTTGATGAACAGTAAATGTACTTTGGAACTGTGAGCCCAAATAAACCCTTCCCTTCCTAAGTTGCTTTTGCCCAATGTTTGGTCACAGCAATAGGAGAAGTAATTCACACAATGCCTCTGCTGACCTGTTGATGTTCTTCCTGTCCCCAAAGACTCCTGGTGCAGGGCACAGTGATCTGACAAAGTGATCCACAAGAATACCCCAGGGTTTGAAGGCTTAACACAACTTCTCTGAGAAAGTTCTATATTTAAAGAGGTTCCAAGGTTAAGGCAGTGGCCACAGTAGCTCTCCAGGAAGTGGCAGGGGCACCAGAGCTCCTGCCCAGGTCAGTCCGTTCTTGGTACACAGCCCCCTGTTCTCAGTTGCGCTGACTGATTGCTTGCCCTATAGCAGGGGTAGAGGAGACAGGTGAATGGCCTTTGAGAGAATGAGGCACACTTTCTGGAGAAAGCACCATGAGAGGAGAGGGGAGGAGGGGGAAGAGACAGGCGTGTGGCTGTTCAACAGTCTGCACACAGCTGGCGTCCATGAGGAAAACCCAGCCATGCGAAAGCCAGATGGTCTGGCCAGCCGCAGGAGGATCACAAATTGGGAGGGGGACTGGAGCTGAGGAGGTGGACACTGGCTGTGTTTGTGGTGTGTCCTAGTTAGTGTGCAGCTGTGCTTCTGGGGAGAAAGATGGGAAAACTACATTTCCTCTGCTATTGGAATGAGCACCCGATCAGGTTGTTTGCTTGAGGGAGGGAAGGAGAAGATGTAACCACTTGATAGAGGAATCACAGAGCATTAGGTTCTTGGTCCGGGAACAAAGTGTGCCCTGTTAGGACGGGTGCTTATGATGATGAGGGATTAGAACAGCTTCCTCTGACCACCCTGGCTTTGGAAAATCCGCCTTTATACACGATAGTTGTGTCATTGGGGATGGGCTGGGTCTAAGGACTGGATTCTGGGAGCTTTAACTATAGGAAACAATGAGGAAGAAAATAAATCAGATGAATAACACTGTTTTAACCCAGTTCAGTTGTGATTTGTTTAAAAATATAGAGAAAAAATGACAAGTAGCCATCAGTCTGGCTTTTGTTATTGACAGCAACCTCGGTCTAACAGTCTGATCCCTGAACCCTTTCCTTCTGCAGAAGCTGGGGAGTGCCAGGTTCACATTCTCTGCAGAGACTGGGGAATGCCAGGTTCATATTCTCTGCAGAGGCTGGGGAATGCCAGGCTCACATTCTCTGAGTCTTCCTGTGGCAAGGCCCCACCTGCCCAACATGCTGCCTTAAGCTTTCTATGTTATGTGTGCACAATCGTGCAGAGACTAGAGGAGGATGTGGTGTCCTGATCTAGATCTTTCTACCTTATTCCTTTGAGCCAGGGTCTCTCACTGTGGATGAGCTGGCCGTCAACAAGCCCCAGGGGTCATCCTGTCGCCATCTCCTACAGCACTGAGGTCAGGGTTCTCACTGGGGATCAGAGCTGGGATCTGCATGCTTATGCAGCAAGTGATCTTATCCTCAGAGCCATCTCCTCAGCCCTAGGTGTAGCTCAGCCTGGCTTTGAACTTGTGATCCTCCTGCCTTTACCTCATCAGCGTTTCCTATCTGTCTTAGTTAGGTTTCTATTGCTGTGATAAAGATTGTGACCAAAAGCAACTTGGGGAGGAAAGGGTTTATTTCATCTTCTAATTCCAGATAACAGTTCATCACCAAGGGAAGTCAGGGCAGGAACTCAAGTAAGGCAAGACTGTGTTGGCAGGGACTGAAGCAGAGGCCATGGAGGGATGCTGCTTACTAGCTTGCTCCTCGTGGCTTGCTCAGCTACCTTTTAATCATTAATCATGAGTGCTGTTTATCACAAATGCAGGCAAGGATTCCATAAATGAATGACATTGAAACTCCAAAGGTGTGGGGTTGGGGGGTGCAGCACTGAGCTAATCTTGAAGATTTCAATGAACACTCATAAAGTAGATGTTTTTGTTTTTAAAATAATGTTTTAGTAGAACACTGTCAGTGCCTTAAAAAAAGCTTTATTCCTGTTGTAAATCCAATTGCCAAAGACTTCCATACCCCAAGATGACCCACAGACACACTGAAGGATACATTTTCTCAACTCAGGATCCTCTTCCCAGATGACTCTGACTAGTGTCAAGTTGAGGCAGACAGAAAGACGGACAGACAGGCGCGCATGCGTGTACACACACACACACACACACACACAAATCTAATCAGGATACTATTTGTGTGTGCCATCACAACCAGATCAAACTTTACTTAAGGAAAGATTCATGGGCCTGCTGACAGAGACAGCACGACGCTGGCTGCCTGAACACGAAGGAGCGGGTATTTGTTGCCGAGACAGTGGTATTGGTTCGAATAAAAATGCCCCCTCATGGATTTGAATACTTAGTCATGAGAGAGTGACAGTATTTGAAAAGATTAGGAAGTATGGCCTCGATTAAGGAAGGGTGTCATTAGGGGGTGGGCTTTGAGTTTTCAAAAAGCTCATTCCAAACTCAGTGTCTCTCCCTTCCTGCTACTTGCATGGAGAACTCTCAGTTATTTCTCCAGCACCATGTCTACCTGCATGCTGCCATGCTCCCTACAATAGACTAAACCTCTGTAATTACAGACCAGCCCCAATTTAATGCTTTTCCGTATGAGTTGCCATGGTCATGGTGTCTCTTCACAGCAATGGGACACTAAGACAATGTGACGCCTCGCCCATCGAGACTAAGATAATACACCTTTCTCGCTGGCTCCATTTAAACCCTGTGGTGTTGCCAGCTCTGCTTTACAGAATGGTGCAAAAGATGGCCATTCTGATTCCAAGACTTTCTGTTTCTCCTCACTTCCCACTCAGCTTTCCTAAGCAGCTCCGCTGACCAGTGTCCCTGTACCACTGTATTCAGCCCCTTCGCTGGAGGCAGTGCCTGCACGGCACTCGTGCAATAGGATGCTGTTCAGTGTTCCCCGAGGACTAATTCACACGGCAGGAAGCTTTTTTTTTTTCTGTGAAAAGCATAAAACGAGCCAATACTTACAGAGGAGAGTGGTTTGGACATAAGGGCTCCAGAATGACTGTGTGCCACACACTGTAGCATATGGACCCTCCCGCTGCCAGGGGATAACTATTTCTGCCAAATTCTATTAAAGCACACAGGGATGTAGATACACATATCCAGAAATATACATATATATTTCTGTGTATATAATATAGAGTATAACATACATACATACATGAGATAAACATACAGAGATGTACCATATTCTAATATATCAGAAAGCATATATCTACACACATACAAACACATGTACACATGGTGTTAAAACACATGATTTTCTGTCTCTTTCTCAGTCTCTGTCTCTCTGTCTCTATCTCTGTTCTCTCTCTCTCTCTCTGTTCTCTCTCTCTCTCTCTTTCTCTCTCTCTCTCTCTCTGTGTGTGTGTGTGTGTGTGTGTGTGTGTTGGTGCTGGGATTAACACACATGCTAGGTTAGTGCTTTGCTACTAAACATTCCCATTCTCTTCCCACCCATTCCTACTCAAAGCACTTTGATTCAAAAGGGTCAAACACCCTCTAAAGACCCTGTGCTGTAGGACAGACCCCCTGCAGGCTCCTATCATGACTGTGTAGCAGTGATAGTGAAGGACAGCCCCAAACCATGACAGGACCAGAACCAGAGCAGAGACACAGAAGAGGGCATGCAGGGTGTGGTCGACTGCCTTGCCATCCAGCTCTGAACCATTCCTGAGCTGGAAACCGTGGCAGTGACATCTGGGGTAATCTTTGGTGATAGGACTGGGAGTGGGGACAGTGCATTTAAGGTGCTATTTCTTTTTAAGATAGTTTTGGAACTGAAAGGTTTACTTTGACTGCTGGTTGGAAGCCTCATGATGAGACGGCTGCCGCCTTCCTCCCGGGGTTAGAGAGCCATTCATTCATTCGTTCGGGGAATCTGTCTCTCGGCACGCGATGGCGGTTTTAGGTGTCTCATTTGCCCAGTCTTGGTAGTGTTTGGTTTCTCAGCCTTCGCAATCCTATTGTACTTTCTCTTGATCTCGTCAGAGCAGCCACATTTGCTTCAGCTTCTGAAGATGGTAGGCCTTAGAGCAGAGTTTCTCAACCTGTAGGTCGAGACCCCTTGGAAGTCGACCTACCCTTTCACAGGGGTGGTCTAAGACTATCGGAAAACACATATATTTACATTATGGTTCAAATAGTAGCAAAATTACATTTATGAAGTAGCAATGGTTGGCGGGGGGGGGGGGGGGGGGGGGGCGGTCGCCAGAACATGAGGACTGTATAAAGGTCACAGCATTAGGACAGTTGAGAACCACTGCCTTAGAGCCACAGTGGTACTGTAACACTTGGGGGAGTCTTATCTTACCGGAGAGACCCCCCAACTAGACCATGTGGAGACAGGAATCGATGCAAACCGCAAGAGGAATTTTTATTTTAATATCCAGCATGCTTGGGTCTTGTACGTGGAGAGAGAACAATCCTTGCAGTTGCAGCGGACCTTTTATACAGTCCTCAGGGCAGCTGCCATTAGGTACAATGTGATTGGCAGAACAATGTTACCTTTAAACAGATTGGTCTCTAGGGGACAAGGTAAGTGGTCAATGGTCTGTCCTTCGGAATGTCTTCCCCCCCCCCCCCCATTGTGGTCTGAGGAATGCAATTTAGCCTCTGACCTTTTTAAAGTTTCTGGGTTAACCCCTTCAGTGCCAGTGTGTACATCTCATTTTGACACATCGATGTCAAAAATGCTGATACTCCCCCCTCATCCTTCTTCTGCCACCAAGGCCAAAGAGACCAGAGGAGTGTGCGTGCTCTTGTATTTCTTAAGCTGGATGATGGAATGTATTTGTTTTGTAAAAAAAACTCACCTGCTTATCTAAATGCAATTTGAGGGGCTCAGTCAGGAAAGTGCTTGCTTCACAAGCACACATAAAAGCCAGGCAAGGCCGTGTGCATTTGTAACCCCAGTGCCATGGGAGGCAGAGACAGGAGGACCCCACAAGTTTATTGGCCTGCCAATCTACCTGAATCAGGAGTTCCATGTTCAGTTAGAGTCAAAGAGCCGGACTTTTCAGTGGACAAAAGTGCTTGCCACCAAGTCTGACAGTCTTAGGTTGATCTCTGATTGACACACCTGCACCTCAGCACCCCCCCCCCCACACACACACAAAAGGTTAAAAATAACAAAGAATGATTGAGGAAAACATTGACATCTACCTCTGGTCTCCATGTGCATGGAGACACACGTGCTCCCCTCCCTCCCTCCTCCTTTTCTCCTTTCCGGTCCCAAAACAAACAAAAACAAAAAACAAAAAACAAAACAGCTCCTTATAGAGAGATAAACAAACTGAAGCCCTTGTTCCTCCCAACTCCAACCCTAGGCCAAAGGAAGGGTCAAAGCGTACCAAAACAGAGTTCTTGGTTAGACAAACTAAATTTTCCCCAAAGGCATTCGTGTGCCTTCAGTCTCTGGACATGCAGCTGGTCCTCAGAAGGAAGGCTTCACTCATGGACATTAGACACACTTCTAGCACTGATGGTAGCTTTTCACTTTAGCCCACAGTATTTTAAAGGCATAAATCCTGCTAATATGTGTGTGCTGAGGGAACTGTCTAAGTCCAGTCTTTGAAGGCAGAAATGGAAAACCAGAAGTCAAGTGGAAAACTGCATCTGCGCAGGGCACAAAGGCTCTGTACATCTGCTCGTGTCAGAACAGAGTCCGAAAGCCGTGCAGCTCACGCCAACCACGTGCCTTCCTCAGGAGTTCAGAGATGTAGCCTGGGCAGTCAGAGAACACAAACATCAATTTGCAAATGAGTCCCACACGGTAGGGTTGGGGATTGTCAAAGTGAGTGTGGGCTGAGGGAGGAAGTCAGGAACATTGTCACAGAAGTCCAGGAACTGGGATCTAAAGAGTTAAGGCAATGGTGGATCCAGGCCCCCCCCGGGATGGAGCTCAGTCCACAAGAGCCCTGTAGACCGGGCTAGTGTGGTCAGTTGGTGTGGTCAGCTGGACTCTGTGGGCAGGTGCTCAGCAATCAAGTGTTCCTAGTGAGATACACAAAAGAAAGATGGAGCTAGGACGTTGGGTTATCCTACATAGTTTGAGTCTTCATAGGATGAAAGATTAAAAACAAACAAACAGGAGTCCATTCAGTCTCTGGTTCTTTCGAACAGCAGCAGGCTCCCTTGGGCAAGAGGAGAACAGGACTGTCTTTGTTCCACCAAATCGGGATTCTGTCTAGGGCTGTATCCAGGAAGAAGACTACGACCAGACCAGCCTGGTTCATGTTGTTCCTTTAACCAGAAGAACTCTTTAGCCACGCCCTCCCCTAGCCCTAGCCCTTGTGCCCCTAGTCTGGAGCATTGTGGGAGCTAGACTACTTGGCTCAGCTACTGAAGGGAAGGAACAGGAATGTCTGATGAGGGTTGAGTAAGAAATGTCATGGAAGGGGCCTTGGTTTCTCAGCCTTTGAGAGTCCCCCCCACACCCCAAGTTTACAAAACAATTCTTCATCACTGCTAATTCCACAAGCAACTCCTCCTAAAGCTTTTAAACTGACCTTCTCTAGTACAATGCGCTGGTACTGTGACAGAACCCAAGTGTTAGGCATAAACAAAAATGAACAGCGTAGCAGCAGTTAGGCAAATGATACAGTGGGAAGTGAAGCAGGCTGATAATTTAAGAAGACAAGCGTGTTACAGTTGAGTGTTATCAAGTTTGAGGTTTGGGGAGAGCAAAAAAAAAAAGAAGAGAACCTCAGAGATGGGAGAGTTTCAGTAATCACCGGTTTCTTTCTCTACGGTATGCACAAAGAGTATGTGTAAAAATAACAGCTCATGCTAAGTGATGGGTAGGGCCTCTGGTGAGAGAGAGGGGAGGACCAGAGCCCAGAGGCAGAATCGAAGGGATGGGTACTAACCACCAGGGGAATGCCTCTCTGCTAGCAGGATCCCACCTCTCACAATGAAAGGCAAGAAGGTCACTATTTTGGGACATCTTTGTCAGCCCTTTTAAGGCTATATGTATAATATTTACTTAACATTTAAGAAGTCATTTCAGTAAGCAAAACAGTCTACAAAATCCATTTTTTTTTCCTTAATTCAGACTCTGTAAAGCAACAATCTTTGGGGATCAAGTTTTCCTGAGCATGGATATGCTAGCTGTGTCTGTGGAAAAGGATCAATATCTGGCCATTCACTCTGCAGTGGCTATAAATGGTGTCCTGGAAGTGAGCTGAGCCCAATCACAGTGTCAGGAGGCCATCCCTCACACCCCCTCAGAGTGGCTTCTGCCAATCTCCCTCTAGGCCTTCTGAAGTCTTTGACACTTTGTAAAAATTTGACAATTTGTAAAAATTGGACCCACCTTTCTCTCTCCCAGCTCAGCAGTAGGTACCCCTTGCTCAAGTCCATCTGGGGCCTTCTCTAGTCTGAGACCTATTCTCCAGCTGGCAACCTTGACTGGGCAGGAAGGCCCTCTTTTGACTTTACCTGTCTACACTAAGCAAGGAGGTAGAAACAAGGAAGAGGGTCTGCCCAGGTTATTGGCTTATACTTCTAGACCCTACTGTTAAGTAATGAGGACCTGAGAATCTTTGCTCAAGTGGGCTTGTACCCTTTCAGGGCCACTGAAGACCTTGTTCCTAGGTCCAATGCATCATCCCATAGTCCTGAGGGGTGGACAGCAGGAAGCTATGGTTGCATGGGTTGGAGCGCCACATGTGTTCACATATCATGATAAACTGAGGAGCAAGGGTTCATGGGAACTGGAAAAGCTTTCTCAGTGTCTTGACTGCACTGGTTTCAAGGTTTATTCCCATTGTTGAGGAATCCTTCACCAGCCACGTTTTACACAGAAATTATGATTTGCATACTTCATGCACAATATCCAGAGGAAATGCATAGCTTGTTTTCCAGCCAGCAAAAACAGCCTGATCCTAAATACCCACTGTATTTCCTGAGCTTTTCTGAGAGACAATAAACCAGGCACTCTATGTCTCAAAATATGCAATAGCTTAATGAGTATGTTATTTACTTGTAATCTTTAAAACTTAACTGGGATCAGAACTCTGCTTAGCTGGCACACTCAAAGTCTAGTGTTCCTAGCATCACAGGAAGGCTTTAATAGCCTTTAGTAAAAGGACTGCTGTGGCACTGGTGAGGGACCCAGGAGCTTCAAGGGGCCAGTAAGGAAGCTGCAGAGGCAGCTCACGAAAGGGCGCATCTTGCAGCATAGGTGCATTCCAAGTTGCCAGGGATGGCTGGGAGTTTAGGGCAAAGTCACTAACTAAATATGGGCCAGAGCTGTTCACTGCTCCATTCCAACGCTCACAGATAACGTGCATTATACATGCAGTGACGTCTAAGAGGCCTCTCCGTGTGCCGCGAGTGGGCGGTGACCAGCGCTTCCATGGTGGATGAAGAGCTGGAAAAGCCTTTGTAACTTATATGGGTGTCCTTCGTCGTCTGATTTCTTTATTGCCACAGCTGTTGACACTGTGCTGCTCAGTCCTTGCTGACTCTGATAACTGCACACAGGCAGCTTACATCCGGCTGGGAAGACAGGGTTTACTACTGCAAATATCTTCTTCCCTACTAGACTGGGGCTCCCCAAGAACAGGGACTAATAGTCTTCTTGCTCCTTCCAATCTCCATCCTCCAGAATTAAGAGTATTAAAGGTAATCGACAGGTACTGGGTAACTAAGACTTCATGGTAACATGGAACTGGATCAGAAGGATGGGGAAAACTAAAAATGAGCCAATGTCAACCAAGAATGAGAGGGTAAATAGAAGCTACTAGAACTTTAGGAGGGAGGAACTGGGGGAAAAAAAGTAACGCCCATACAGGAGCAATGTGTGTCTAGGCCTTGAGGGAGGACAGAATGCAGTTGATTTTTGGGGCCTGACAAAAGTGGAAACTGAGAGGGAGTGCAGAGACCTGAAGAGGAGGTCAGTCTGCAGAGATGGCAGGTTTCTGAAGACCATTAATACAATGTTACGGGCTGCCAGCTTCATTCTAGGGACTGCAAGGAGGCAAGAAAGGGTTCCAGATGGAAGGCACGATCTGAAAATGCAGAGCCTGTCATCTGCAATTGAAAGTCATGACTCATACAGGCATCGAAATGGAAAGCAAAGAGACATCTCATAAGGGAGATGGCAACCCAAGACTAAGGAGTTATTGGAATGGCTGGGAAATAGTTTTGGAAGTATAGTTTTGGAAGGGCAGAGGGCCTCAGACATCAGACTTCTCAGTGTAAAAGAACAGTACAACAAGATCCTGGTTCAATCATGACTACTAATGACGACTCCTGGGACACATTAAAAATGTCTCTCCATGGGGATTTGACTGTATGACACAACTTTGAAAACCAGATAGTAGCATCACAAAACGTTTGATAAAACAAGACAACTGTCAGAGAGACAACCAGAGTTTAGGGGGAGATAAGAGGGATGGAGGCATTTTAGAAACCAGGGGGAGAATTTCAGGAAGAAAGCAATCAGTAAAGCTGCATTTGAATTCTGTGGCTGGAAGCCAAAGGGTGGTCCATCCACTTGTCTGACTCCTTCATATTTGAACTCAGTAATCATTACGAGAAGTAGGCCAATGTCCTCAGAGGCACATGCACAAAATTCAGAGGGTGGGACAAAGGGAAGTAGGTTACATCAGCGGCTTATTAAGAGCTAGAATTTGAACTGAGGCAAAATGGATTGTCACCAGGCCAGAGCTAGGCAACAATGGGAACAAGAGTGTGGGTTTAGAGACCAGAACACCCCAGGAAATAGCATTTGTCTCTGGCATGGGGTGGGGTGGGGGGGCGCGGGGGGGGCTGGGGGGGGACACAAAGATTTGTTGTTGGTTGTTGAGTACTGAACAAAAGAGGGGTAAGCCTGAGTCATTAAGGACTTAATGTGCTAAACTAAAGTTATATGGTTTTTATCTAGAGGATAAAGAGGCCTGCACAGAAGAAAGTTAAGTGCTACAGTCAGATCTAAAAGCCCATTCTAGTAGCCAGCTGGAGCCAAGGATGGATTCTGAAATGAAGGCAACTCAGACTGTCATTTGGAGACTGTCACAGGGATCACTCGGGAGACTGAGTCCCTGGGGTAGGAACAGAAAAGATGAAGATTATGCAGAAGGGGAGGCGTGAGTCCTTGAGATAAGAAATAAGGGAAATCGACTAGGTGGGGATAGGGGAGGCGATCTGGCATGGGAAATTATGTTTCCACGCCAGAAGGGGTGTCAGTAACGGTATTGCTCAGTCCCTTTTTCCCTTCACAGTTCTTTTGCCTCTCCATCAGTCTCCAGCCTATTACAAATATCCAGATTCATATAGCTGCTTTAACTACTATGTTGTAAGGATTCACTCCTTTTTTTGTTTACTGTACCCAAGCATAATTATAACGCATCGATGACTTGCAAATCGTTGTGACTGGGGACAAAATATATATCCCCAGGGGAAAGACACAACTGGCATCACCTTACAAAGATATCATTATATCCTAGCCAAAAGACATATATCACCTAGTTAGAAACCATTAAGTTAATGACATGAAGTCTCTGGATATATACAAACAAACAAACAAAAACAAAAAACCCAAGGTCCAGGGCATTGAATTCATGACTCGGTTTAGATGTGAGCTCCCTGACAACTATATGTAAAATTTTGTTTGTTGGTATGCACTTGGTGAGGAGATTGGAGGAGGGATATCAGTTACATAGCAACAAGTGGTCTTGGACTACAAAAAGACTGAAGAACACCCTACCTTCCTAGTTTATTGTGCAATACTGATACGTAAACTTCAAGCCAGGTACGAAGTAAACCCTAGCAAATAGCTCAGCAATCTGCTCGTGCACTGATATTTAACTTTCTTTATTCTTACAGACATTGAGATGGGTTGTGACACCTGTCTGTAATCCTGGCATTTGGAAGGCGGAGGAGGGAGGGTTTAGAATTCAAAGATAACTCGGCTACATGAGTTTGAGGTCAGCCTGCTCTTACATAGCGAGCTGCAGCTCATCCAGAGACCCTGTCTAAAAAAAAAAACCAAGAAAAAGAATGAAGTTACTAAGACCGGAGGCTCCCTGGAATCCTGCAGGCACGTGCCCAGGCCCGAGGTTCACCACGCCAGCAGCGGACACTAACCGGAAGCCTTCCGACCCGGAAGGAACACTTCCGAGCCCCGCCTCCTAAGAGCGGCCGAGGAAGGCCTCGGTTAAGCTCTCGGACGCTCGCCGAGTTTCAGAGCATCAACGCGGAAGTAACATCTAGCCGGAAGTGCTCGGGTTCGCCTTGGGAGAGGTGGGGGCGGGGAGCCGCAGGCCGACTGCGAGCAGAATGGCGGCTCAAGTTCCCATCGTGGCTGCCACTTCTACCCCCGCCGTAGCTAGGAACAGCAAGAAGAGGCCGGCTAGCCCTTCTCACAACAGCAGCGGAGGGGGATATGGTGCTAGTAAGAAGAAAAAGCTATCCGCCTCCGGCTTTGCTCAGGTACGGTCCGCACGGGCCGGGAACAAGAGCGCATGCGCCGGCCCGGGAGGCGCGGAGAACGTTTGCGCAGGGAGGGGCGAAGGCTGAGGCGCGTGCGCCGTGCTGGTATAAGGGGGTGGGGTGGGGAGGTTTCTGTCGTCCAGAAACCTCCTGAATTTCGCTGGAAGTTAGTATATTTGAGTCATAGGTTGAACCTATGGTTTTGGCCCGCGTCATATAGTAATGTTGGAGGTTATAATCGGTTTAGGGGGACCTCCCGATTCCGTCAGGACTTGTTTTCTGTATCTTTCTGCATGAGAAGTTTGCGGGTCGCCCATAGCATCTCGCAGACATCCGGTGGGGAGTCTGAGGGATCTTTCAAGTGTACGGCTTGGAGGAGTACACAGATGGTTGATACCAGTGGTTGCCTTCATTCTTCTTAACACGTGTTAAATCTGGAGGTTAAGAGGTTGATGTACGCCCTTAATCTCAGTCCTTGGAGGTTGACTCTGCGAGTTCGAGGCCAGCCTGCTCCACAGGGCGAGCTCTAGAACACCAAGACTACAAAGAGAAACCCTGACTCGATAAAAAGAGAGGTTGAGGTTAATGACAAAAGTGCTGGCAGGGACCAGCAGTGACTTGGTTAGGTTCTTGCACTTTAAGAATGGTTATATTCCTCATCTTGTGGGGTGCATTTGCCCAGGGACGTAGTCGGTAATTGGCACCCCCAGCCCCTTTTAGCATATTATTGAATTACTACGTTTGTATGCAATGAAACACACAAACCGTGGAGGGTCTCCAGATGAGAGAGGTCCAGACATTTCCTGCCGATCTTGTCCCCATGCCTCAGCCTTGCAATTTCTGTCATTATGGTCTATCCTCCCTGCCTGAGGTAACGCTCTTAACCTCAATTAGTTTTGTTCTGAAATGTAATATAAACGGAACCACACAGAACATATTCTTGTCTCCAGTTAATAATTCAAGCAAATACCGATGCAGTTGTCTGCCTCTTGTAAAACAGTGGTTTCGTGTTCCTTTGAGACAAGAAAAATGTAAGGCAGGTTGGTCTTGAACTCATATTCCTGGCTTACCCTTCCTAGTACTGGATTAATGGAATGGACTACCATGTCCAATTTCTTCTATATGTATGCCTTTTGGGGGGTGGTTTGTGTTTGGTTTCAGACCAGGGACAAGGAACTAAGGTACATGTTTTACATACCAAAGCAGACTTGACCTCCAGGTCCTCCCAGCATCCCTCAGTTCCTACCCTATCCCCCAACCCTGAACTTTCAAGCACAAGATGCTGAGCTGCCTGTCCCCTAGAGGCTCTTCCCTATATGATCTAGACATTTTGGTCACACCCTTTCTTTTCTCTCTTCATGCACACGCCCCTTTTCTCTTTCTCTCTCCCTCCTCTACCTCCACCCCACCTCCTTTCTCCACGGAGACTCCCCTGACCTCAATCCTTGGGGCCGGTGAACTTGCCCACTGGAGAGCAGCCTTTAATATAATCTAATCTGGCTTAAATTGGCTCATTTTATCTGTGGTGGAGAAATAACCTTCCAGTTTAAAATAGGGTCACTCTAGTCCTGGCTATCCTGCAACTCATCTGTAGACCAGGCTGGCCTACAACTCAGAGATTGCCTCTGCCTCCCAAGTGCTGGCTGGGATTAAAGGCGTGTACCTGGGTTGTTTGTTTTGAAGCAGGATCTCATTATGTTTCTTAGGCTGGCTTAGAACATAGTCTGTATCACAAGTTGGTCTCAAATTTCTGATCCGTCTGTCTGAGGCTTCTGGATGTTGAAATTACAGGCTTGCACTGCCAAGCCCAGCTCCCTCGTATCCTCTTGATTGGCGTCCTTATGAGCTGCATCCTGTGTGTTCTCCTGGAGTCTGTCCTTAATGTCATCTAATGTTCACTCGTGCCCAGACCAAGCATTAAGTCATTGCATTAAGACAGCTTTTGTTTCTTTTTAGGTATTTTTTGTTTGTTTTTGCTTTTGTGTTTTGATACACACTCTCAACAGTGTAGTCTCTGCTGGAACTGGTGGTATGTAGACCAGGCTAGCCTCAAACTCCCAGAGATCCACCTGTCTCTGCCTCCCAGGGCTGGGATTAAAGGCATGTTTTACCGTGCTCTGTTCTTTGTGGGTCAGGTTTGGTTTGGTTTGGTTTGGTTTGAGACAAGACTTTCTTGCTGTGTAGACATTGCTGGCCTGGAAATCACAGTATAGCTCAGACAGGTTTTGTGGCAATCTTCCTGCCTCAGCCTGGAATTCCTGGTATTCCAGTTAACTTCTTTTTTTCTACCCCACCCCCTTTTTGAGCCAGAGTCTTGCTATATAGCCCAGGCTGACTATAATTTCACTATGTAGCCCAGGCTGGGCTTCTTAGTCCAGATTGCTAGTAAAAGTTACTGTATTTGAGTCTTAAATGCTGACAAAAACCACTGTCCTCTTTCTTTTAAAAACACCACAGAGGAAAGACAAGGTTTTCCTGGAGTCTGAATCCCAGTCATGAGGGCTGCTGTTGGCAGAAGCCATTTGTTTGGACTCTACAGTTCTGCAGAAGTGGGTGGGGCCCCTGGGCCTTGCTGGCTCTAGCGTGTTACAGCAAGGCCTGTTTCTCTACCCTGGGACTCACACCATCTCCTTTAGTAACGTGAAGAGGGCCTAGCCCTTAGCTCTAGGCTTCCTCATCTCTCCTCGGGGCCTTTCATGTCTCGGGGCTGGATGTTCCATCTCATGAAGTGTCTCAGGGTCCTTTCACGTGTGGAAGGAGTAGACCATTGTACATCCTGTTTTATTGCAGCAGAGCATCACAGACTTGACTTTCCCTCCGACTAAAGGCCGTCCTGCCATCCCGACTCACCACGGACACCAGAGTCTCACAGAGACTGTGGAGGAAGGGAACAAGGGTAGAGTAACATGGGGTGGGGTTGAGGAGGAAAGGCAAACTGAAACCCGTATGACCTCTCTGGGGTTTGTCTGGCTAGAGGTGGCATAGAAGCCTTCGCTGTTGGAGAAGCAGAGCTTTTCTGTGATACGAGTGCCCCGCCATCGGGCCAACATTACCTTCTTCACTCTTCCGTAGGCTACTGTGGGAGCAGCAAGCTTCTGGCCACCCTTACCCCCATTACTGTCAGCAGAAGCACTTGCTTTGGTGGGGTGGTCTCTCCCTGCTAGACCGTATGACTGTCAGGCCCACAGTGACTTGGTGCAGTGCATGTTTCTTACAGGGTCCTCTGGGACTGTCCTGCCCACACCTCAGCGACTCGCATCACCCCTGGAGGATGGAGTGAAGAGTTGGCGACACACTGTCCACAGCACGCTTGCCACACACAATCGGAGGCCTGGTTTCTTTTCCTTTTAGCATCTCTTTGCTTCCCTGGCAGTTCATCTGGCTTGTCCCAGATGACCTCTTTCTTTCTAGCACTGGCTGGTCTCCTGAGAGCCTCTAGATGCTCCTAATTAGCAACTTCTTTTCTTCTTTTGCCCTGGATCACAGCCTCTTAAAACAGATTTCAGGGCCAGTGAGATGGCACAGTGAGTGGAGGTGGTAATTTGGCAATACATGTGCAACTGGCACACATCCACACCATATGTGTGCATCTGGCACACATCACAATTACATAACAAAGAAATACAAGCTAGAGTAAAGTGGCAGTTTCTCAAGGCTTAAGGTTTTGCATAACACCGGGAAGACTGGATGGACTGAGGATGGCGGAGAGCCACCTACACTGAAGAGTGGTGTGAGCAGAGCAGAGTCGTCCAGGCCTGGGCAGACCCTGGAGACGAGGCTGGGAGGGTGTTTGGGGAGAGAGCTTCTGAGAACTGTTGTGACAGTGAATGGCCCTGGCCTCCCTTTTCTGTTCCTGTCACAGATCCCACGGAGCGGGCACATGCATAGACACACACACACACACACACACACACACACACACACACACACACGACAGTATAGTATAGAATAGAGTTTATTCAGGGCATGGGGAGGAGAGTTAAGAGAGTAGTAGAGGCAGAGAAAGGCAGAGAGAAGGAGAAAGTAGAGAAGTAGAGGCCAGCCATGACCATGTGGAGAGAGGGGGGAAGGGAAGAGCCCAAGAGAGAACGAGAGAGCCCAGAAGCAAAGATGGGGGGCAAGCATCCCCTCTTATAGTGGGTCAGTGGGGAGGGGCATACATGACTGTTGCCAGGTAACTGTGGGGAGGGGCATACCTTGCTGTTGCCAGGTAACTGGAGTGGAGCTTAGACAGAATCCTAACAAGCACTTTCTCAGGAACCCAGTCACTTCACTCCCAACAGAAACAAAAGCCTGACAGTTGTCCTTTGTTTTCTTGATTTGGGGGCTGTTCTGTTTGAGACAGGACCTCCCTAGATAGCTTACACATCAGACTTGTTATGTAGTCCAGGCTGGCTTCAAACTCACAGAGATTTGCCTGCCTCTGTCTCCCAAGTGCTGAGACTAAAGGGATGCATCACCATGCCTGCACTAGTTTGATTTCTGTCTGTGTGATTTCTGTTTGTGTGTCCATCGTTGAGAGTGGCCAAGTCCGGAGCTCAGTGTGGGAACCCTGGGGATTGCTGCTGCCCAGCTCACCTTCCCGCTGCCTGCTTAGGATCGGTGCTGTGGAGCCCACAGGAGACTAGTGTCCTGTCGGTCATCCATCCACACAGCTCCCTGTGTAGACACAGGTCACTCTGATCAAGACGATTCTTCATTGTCATTTTCTCGTTCCCAGGTGACGTGTATCAAGTTGACAATAAAAACTAGCCAACATCTTTATTTCCATTTGTATATTTGTATGGCAGAGAGAGAGAGAGCTCTATTTATAATGGAAAATATACAAGCGTTCAGCAGAAAAAATGGATAAATAGGTTTTAACACATCCATGTAGTGAATTCTAGTCTGCTGAGAATTAAGAAAATTGATGAACTACTAAGGTGTGTGAGGACGACAAAGCTTCCTTCTGACCTAAAGAGGCCAGGTACGAGCTACACCATCAGATTCCACTGGTAAGAAGTTCTGGAAGAGGGAGGCAGAGGCAGGAGGATTTCTGAGTTCGAGGCCAGCCTGGTCTACAAAGTGAGTTCCAGGACAGCCAGGGCTACACAGAGAAACCCTGTCTCGAAAAACCAAAAAAAAAAAAAAAAGAAGTTCTGGAAGAGATGAAAGTGACATCAGAACAGTGGTTGCCCCTGGGGCTGGAAGGTCTTGGCCAGGCAGGGACAGGAGCGTGTTCTGGAATGGCGAGAGTGCACTGTCTTGGAAGGGGTTTGTTTGTACCCTTGTTAACATCGAGAAGCTCACGGAACCCATCCCGGACATGACTGAGGACAAAGCCTCTGTCCCTAAAACGTCTGTTTTGGAGTTGATTTATAATCAGACAACACTTCTTCCTTCTGCGTCTTTTCTCTGGGGCTTGTTAGCGTAAAGGTTTGTTTTAAAGCAGATCAGCTTCTTGACAGGACACTGCGTTCCAGCCACAGCCAGCTGACCCGAGTCCCTCCAGCTTCCGCTTTCTCAGAATTCCCAGGTCCTGCAGTCCTCAGACCCGCTCCAGCCCTTTTTTTTTGTCCAAATTAGACCCTTGAGGTCCAGACTCTTCTTTTTTATTTTTTATTCTCTCTCTCTCTTAATAATAAATATATATTATTTACATTCCCAATGATTTCCCCTTTCCCGTTTCCTCCCTCCCCGAAAGTCCCATAAGCCCCCTTCCCTCCCTCTTTTCTCCATTCAACCTCCTCTCGTTACTCTGTCCTGGTATTCCCCTACATCCAGTCTTTCCAGGACCAGGGGTCTCTCCTTCCATCTTCTTAGAAATCTATTGATATGTGGATTGTGTCTAGGGTATTCCGAGATTCTGGGTCAATATCCCCTTATCAGTGACTGCATACCATGTGTGTTATTTTGTGATTGGGTTACCTCACTAAGGATGATATTTTCAAGATCTGACCTTTTGCCTAGGAATTTCGTGAATTCATTGTTTTTAATTGCACAGTAGTATTCCATTGTGTAGATATACCACATCTTCTGAATCCATTCCTCCGTTGAGGGACATCTGGGTTCTTTCCAGCTTCTGGCTATTATAAATAAGGCTGCTATGAACATAGTGGAGCATGTGTCCTTATTGCGAGCAGGAGAAGCCTCTGGGTATATGCCCAGGAGTGGTATAGCTGGATCCTCCGGGAGTGTCATGCCCAGTTTTCTGAGGAACCGCCAGACTGCTTTCCAGAGTGGTTGTACCAGCTTGCAATCCCACCAGCAGTGGAGGAGTGTTCCTCTTTCTCCACATCCTCACCAACAACTGCTGTCTCCTGTGTTTTTGATCTTAGCCATTCTGACTTGTGTGAGATGGAATCTCAGGGTTGTTTTGATTTGCATTTTCCTAATGACTAAGGATGATGAACATCTCTTTAGGTGCTTCTCAGCCATTCAGTATTTTTCTGCTGAGAACTCTTTGTTTAGCTCTGTACCCCATTTTTTAATAGGGTTATTTGGCTCTCTGGAGTCTAACTTCTTGAGTTCTTTGTATATTTTGGATATTAGCCCTCTGTCGGATGTAGGGTTGGTAAAGATCTTTTCCCAGTTTGTTGGCTGCCGCTTTGTCCTTTTGACAGTGTCCTTTGTCTTACAGAAACTTTGCAATTTTATGAGGTCCCATTTGTCAATTCTTGATCTTAAAGCATAAGCTATTGGTGTTCTGTTCAGGAAAATTTCCCCTGTGCCCATATGTTCAAGGCTCTTCCCTAGTTTCTTTTCTATTAGTTTCAGTGTGTCTGGTTTTATGTGGAGGTCCTTGATCCACTTGGAATTGAGCTTAGTACAAGGAGATAACCATGGATTGGTTTGCATTCTTCTGCATGCTGACCTCCAGTTGAGCCAGCACCATTTGTTGAAAAGGCTATCTTTTTTCCACTGGATAGTTTTAGCTCCTTTGTTAAAGATCAGGTGAGCATAGGAGTGTGGATTCATTTCTGGGTCTTCAATTCTGTTCCATTGATCTACATGCCTGTCACTGTACCAATACCATGCAGGTTTTTTTTTTTTTTGAGACAGGGTTTCTCTGTATAGCCCTGGCTGTCCTGGAACTCACTCTGTAGACCAGGCTGGTCTCGAACTCAGAAATCCGCCTGCCTCTGCCTCCCAAGTGCTAGGATTAAAGGCGTGCGCCACCACTGCCCGGCTACCATGCAGTTTTTAACACTATTGCTCTGTAGTACAGCTTGAGGTCCGGGATGCTGATTCCCCCAGAAGTTCTTTTACTCTTGAGAATAGTTTTAGTTATCCTGGGTTTTCTGTTATTCCAGATGAATTTGAGAATTGCTCTTTCTAACTCTATGAAGAATTGAGTTGGGATTTTGATGGGGATTGCTTTTGGCAAGATGGTCATTTTTACTATATTAATCCTGCCAATCCATGAGCATGAAAGATTTTTCCATCTTCTGAGGTCTTCTTCAATTTCTTTCTTCAGAGACTTGAAGTTCTTGTCATACAGATCTTTCACTTGTTTGGTTAGAGTCACACCAAGATACTTTATATTGTTTGTGGCTATCATGAAGGGTGTCATTTCTCTTATTTCTTTCTCAGCCTGCTTATCCTTTGAGTATAGGAAGGCTACTGATTTGCTTGAGTTGATTTTATATCCGGCCACTTTGCTAAAGTTGTTTATCAGCTGTAGGAGTTCTCTGGTGGAGTTCTTTGGGTCGCTTAAATATACTATCATATCGTGTGCAAATAGTGATAGTTTGACTTCTTCCTTTCCAATTTGTATCCCTCTGACCTCTTTTTGTTGTCTAATTGCTCTAGCTAGAACTTCAAGTACTATATTGAAAAGATATGGAGAGAGAGGGCTGCCTTGTCTAGTCCCTGATTTTAGTGGGATTGCTTCAAGTATAGATTGATGTTGACTACCGGTTTGCTGTAAATTGCTTTTACTGTGTTTAGATATGGGCCTCAAATTCCTGATCTTTCCAAGACTTTTAGCATGAAAGGATGCTGAATTTTGTCAAATGCTTTTTCAGCATCTAATGAGATGACCATGTGGTTTTTTTCTTTGAGATTGTTTATGTAGTGGATTACATTGATGGACTTCCTTATATTGAACCATCCCTGCATCCCTGGGATGAAGCCTACTTGATCGTGGTGAATGATCGTTTTGATGTGTTCTTGGATTCGGTTGGCAAGAATTTTATTGAGTATTTTTGCATTGATATTCATAATAGAAATTGGCCTGAGATTCTCTTTCTTGGTCGGATCTTTGTGTGATTTTGGTATTAGCTTAATTGTGGCTTCATAGAACGAGTTGGGTAGTGTTCCTTCTGTTTCTGTTTTGTGGAATAGTTTGAAGAGTATTGGTGTTAGGTCTTCTTTGAAGGTCTGATAGAATTCTACACTAAAACCATCTGGACCTGTGCTTTTTTTTGGTTGGAAGACTTCCAATGACAACTTCTATTTCTTCAGGGGTTATAGGACTGTTTAGATGGTCTATTTGATCCTGATTTAATTTTGGTATTTGGTATCTGTCTAGGAAATTGTCCATTTCCTCCAGATTTTCTAGTTGTGTTGAATACAAGCTTTTGTAGTAGGATCTGATGATTTTTTGAATCTCAGTTTCTGTTGTTATCTCTCCCTTTTTGTTTCTGATTTTGTTAATTTGGATACTGTCTCTGTGCCCTCTGGCTAGTCTGGCTAAGGGCTTATCTATCAAAAATATGGAATGCTTCACGAATTTGTGTGTCATCCTTGCGCAAGGGCCATGCTAATCTTCTCTGTATCGTTCCAATTTTAGTATATGTGCTACCGAAGCGAGCACAAGGTCCAGACTCTTAAGGCTAGCCTTTATATTTCAAGACATAGTTGGCAAGGTCATCACAATATAAGGAGTTTATATTGTGTGATGTCATGAAATAGATTTCTGTTGAAAAGTTGTGTGCTATGTTGCTGTAGACCTTGGCCCTCCATTTTCTGTAAGGCAGGGGTAGTTGCACCTCCTTAGTAGCGGTTGTCCGAATCAGATGAGACGGCTGGCGTAGGACAGAGGACTGAGAGTCCAGGACACGTGGCCCCTGGGGTCCTGCTTGTGTGTGTAGTGGCCTCTGTTCACACAGTTTTCCCTGGCCTCCAGGGCAGGGTACCTGCTGGAGCTCTGAGCACTTGCAAGTCTGTCTTCTGGAGAGCACAAGTGGAGAACCCACTTGGCTTAAAAGATTTTATTTTTTCTCCCTGTCTTAAGGGTGTCAGCATTGAAGCCATGAGTGAGAGTAAAATGGCGTCCTCTGAGTTAAGCTCAGGGCCTGTGGAGAAAGCTGCCAAGCCGTTGCCATTTAAGGATCCCAACTTTGTGGTAAGCATGGAAGGTGGTATACAAATACAGAGCGAACCACTGCACCCTGGCGATCTAACTGGCCTGAGGTGGCTCTGGAGAACCCTCTCTCTCAGTCCCATATGCCGCCTTCTCTCATGGGCTGTTGAAGACAGGAGTGGGGGTGGAGGAGTGGGGGGCGAGTAGGGGGTGGAGGTTGGAGTGTGGGGAGAGGACAGGAAAGGCCCTTTGTGATCTCCCAGTGTACCAGGTTCTTTCAGAATCCCCCGGAGGACAGGACTTTGAGGAGGTGTCTTTTCCATGGTTGTTTCTCTGTGCTTTTTTTTTTATTGGCTTTAAATAATTTTAAAAGAAGCCTGTAGTATACAACTAAAATAGGAGCACTCCTCACTAACCCTTCACATCCCTTTGATTCACGAGGGTTATATTAAGTAACCAGTTACAAATTATAACTTTAAAGGTTTATTAATTTTTTTTTTATTAATGAGTTTTGGCAATCCACTGTAGCCAGGGTCTGCAAATATGTTAGCAGTCTTTTCCATTTCATGCTTTTAATCTTTATAGCACAGAAAGAAATTTCCAGAAGGCTTGCCACACCATGATTGAAGCTTATTTGAGTTTTCCAGACCCACTGGTGATTATGGAGCTCAGTGACACACCCTCTGAGGGGGTTTAGAGATGTAGTCTCGAGATTAAATCCAACTTTGTGGTAAACTTATTTAAAAGGAGTGAGGTCATAAGTGAATTCAGCTAGATTGGATCCTGTAAAGAATATTTCCTGTGTGCATGCTGAAAAATAGCCATTTACTTCTGTCCTGTCACCAGCAAACTTGTGGGTTTGGAGAGCCTCCCAAACTAGGGGATTTTGTTTGTTTGTTTGTTTGCTTGTTTATTTTCATTTTTTGGTTCGGTTTTTGGTTTTTAAGAAAGGGTCTCCTGGGCAGTGGTAGCACACGCCTTTAATCCCAGCACTTGGGAGGCAGAGGCTGGTGGATTTCTGAGTTCGAGGCCAGCCTGGTCTACAGAGTGAGTTCCAGGACAGCCAGGGCTATACAGAGAAACCCTGTCTCGAAAAAACAAAAAGGGTCTCCTCTAGCCCAGACTGGCCTCAAACTCACCCTGTAACTGAGGCTGGCCCTGAACTCTTCTGCTTCTGCCTCCTGAATGCTGGGATTACAGGAACATCTGCCACGCATAGCTAAAAACTATTTTCTTTCAAACAAAGATTAAAGTCTACAGTGGGGTACTTTTAAAGGTCTCAGCTGCACAGATAGTTACTGATGGACTGAGAGGTGGCTGACAGCCTGACCGTCTCTTCTAACCCCCCTTTAATTCAAGCACTCGGGCCATGGAGGTGCAGTAGCTGGCAAGAAGAATAGAACCTGGAAGAACCTCAAACAGATCCTTGCCGCTGAAAAGGCGTTGCCGTGGCAACTGAACGATCCTAACTGTGAGCTGTCTAGAGCCTTCCCTGTGTTTGTAATGCAGACAGGAACTTCTTCACAACAAGCCTACTCGTGTTTGTGTTATTTCAGGGAAATGTTCTTAGCCTGGGAACCCTACAGTGGCACCCATCCAGGGATATTCTGCATGTATTCCCTTTCCACAGAGCCAGTTTGAGTCTGTTTGTTTGTCACGGGTGTGCGGTTTTTAGCATCCTTATTTAAAATATCATTCTGGAGAAGTAGGTCCCGCTGTGATAATGTCGATGTTTCCATTAGGCTTCTCATTTTAAAATCTACTCTTTAAGTTTGTTTTCACAAACACCGTAGCCCACCTAATGTGAGAACTAGAAGTCTGCAGTGTGCCGGTACCAGCCACTCTCTCACTCTCTCCTCCCGCTGTCGGATGTCCTGGCCTGGGCAGAATCCATTCGATGGTCTGCTCAACTACCTTGGAAACTTTAGGGTCCAAGACCTCTCCTCCTCCTGCCCCGCAGTGCGTCTTTCATAGGGGTGACTCAGAGGGTGACAAGTTAGTCATCTGGGCGTGGACCGCTGGAGTCTGGGTGTGTGGATCCAGCTAGTGGCTGTGAGGCCTTTCATCACTGCCAGTCCCTCTTAGCTGGAGCCTGTGAAATGGCCTGCGAGTGGACGAGGACCTGGCGTTGCCCTGGAGGAGTTTATCTCTGGTAGCAGGTCAGGCCCCTCGCTGAGGCCTGCACTTGGTCTGGGTTTTTTTTTTGTTGTTGTTGTTGTTTTTGTTTTTTGAGCCATCTCTCTCATTTCTCTGGTTAATTCCCAGAGGCGTCTGTAAGTGGGTAATCACAAAGGAAAATTTCAGGACTGTTGTCATATGTTATTTTAGAATAAAGGATGGGGAATTGGGATGTTTGGAAGGTTATTTGGTGATCGTTTTATTTTCTTTCTTTCTTTTCTTTTTTTTAGATTTTAGTATTGATGCTCCTCCGTCCTTTAAGCCAGCTAAGAAGTATTCTGATGTTTCAGGCCTTCTTGTGAGTATAATTACGTCTGTCTATATTAGCATTAAATAAAAGATTTCACAGTTATGTCTCCCTAGACACACGACCCTGCCTGGAGTTCCTGCTGTGACCTGCGTATATGTGACTAGCCGAGAGGGCCAATGCTCCAGTAAGCAAGACATAGAATTTTCACTATTTTTTCCCCTGAGAGTTAATTGTATGCGACAACATGAATGAACCAGCCTTTCTGGTTTTACTCTTAAGCTTTTAAAACATTCATATCACACAATTGGTGATAGTTTAAAAAAAATATTCTAAGCTGATGATATAGCTCAGTGGTATAGAGTACCTGCCTAGCATGCCCAGCACCATAGAACGGATCTTCAAATGAGAACACGCATGAACTTCTGAGCCTTTTCCCACATGAAGCAGTGTGTGTAACCAGCATACACAGAAGAGCCCTCTGTCCACGTGGAACTGTATGCATCTGGTCCCGTGCCCTCCTCTGCCCCCAGCAGCCCCTTCCTGCCTCTGGAGCAGAGCTGGAGGTGGGGCATCAAGGCAGAGGCATATTCTCAGGCCCGGAAGGCCTGCTTCCGCTCTGAGTGCCGAACCTGTAGAGAAACTCCAGCTCAGCTTCAACCTTCTCCCTCTCTAGTAAATTTGAAATGTGTCTTTCTCTGCTAATTATAGAGACAACAAAGCACACTACGTCTAAATTTCACCGTGTACCACTTACATGCTTTGCAGTTTAGTGAGGATAACTGACTTCCCCGTCTGTCACAAACTTGCCAAATTAGTTGTGTCCGTCATACAAGGAGACTCTCTTAATCTCCTCTCTCAGCTCCCGGTCCGTTTCATTGTTCTGGAGTGTGCATCGCTCTGATTCATATAGATACATGCTTGGGTCAAGGGGTTTGTTCTCTTAAACGTGCATTTGCTGTGAACTTGGCCTCTGTATGTGGGGTTGAGCCTCTTTTTTTTTTTTGGTTTTTTCGAGACAGGGTTTCTCTGTGTAGCCTTGGCTGTCCTGGAACTCACTTTGTAGACCAGGCTGGCCTCGAACTCAGAAATCCGCCTACCTCTGCCTCCCAAGTGCTGGGATTAAAGGCGTGTGCCACCACCGCCCGGCTGGGGTTGAGCCTCAAGAGGTAGGCCTTGTTAGTTAATGGTGTTTGTAGAAATGGGTCACATGCGGCCAGATCCCGTAGGGATGCATGTGTCTCTGCAGGAGGGGCTGTCATGAAAAGAGCCTCTTTTTCCTCTTCTTTCTGTACCTACATGCCTTTCCTGTGCTTGGCCTGTTTTCTTCACACCATGTTGAAGTGCAACCAGCTAGGGCCTTCACCAGGATGCCAACATTGAGAGCTTACTAAGCCTCTTCTCTTCCTAAAAAAATATACACACGCGTATACACACTTTGTATGTGAAAGTGTCTAGCCTGCATGTGTGTATGTGCACCATGTGTATGCCCGGCATCCTCTGAGCACAGCCTGGAGCTGGGTATCCAGCAGGTGCTTCTAACCATTGAGCCATCTCTCCAGCACCGAGAGCCTCATTTCTTTATAAAGCATCCAGGTATTTTTTGAATAGCACCACAGAATGAGCTAGAACACCGTTCCAGCTTTCTTTTTGTGCAAGTTTGCGTGGCATCTCTGCTATTATGCTGTTGGGTTGTTTCTTTGTTTGTTTGTTTTCCCTAGTCTGTGTTTTTGTATTTAGAGTGAGTTTCTTGTAGAAGGTCTTGCTTTGTACCCATCCGACAGTCTGAGTCCGGTGCTAGCTTTACCTGGTTCCCATTTCCAGAGGCCACTAGTGTAGGTGAGTTTAATCCACCTCCCCGTAGCTGTTTTCTCTTCCCTCTGTGTGCCTTTGTCCCTTGCTTTGGTCTTCCATCTGTCTGACTGGGCACTTTTAGACACTTTGGAACAGCCTTAGCTTACAGTGAACCTGAGAGGCTATTCTGGGGGAGTTCACAGGCTCCAGCTCTAAATGACTATGGTGCATTTGTTCTCATTAGTGAACCAGTAAGGATGGCACGGTTTCCAATGCCGTGCAGAGCCCGGTGATAAAGCTTTGCCTCAGAGCACAGGGCGGTTTGATCCCTAGCACCACCAACAGGGAGGGGAGAGCCAGTGAGAAGGGCGGGTCGGGAATGGGAGGGGGTGGGGATAAGTGCCCTTAGCTTCTGGCCAAGCCCAGTGTCCTGTCCTGTCTGGGTTCCATATTATAATTAGTTGTCATAACTCTTTAGACCAGCCTTGACTGTGGCAGTTTCTCAAATTTCCCTTGTTTTTGACAACTTTGTCTCAGGTTTTCCTTGTGTTGTTTGCAGATGGGCAGTCTTTTTGTGCTTCTCTAGCTAGTCTTGAACTCCTGAGCGCATATGATTCCCCTGCCTCAGCCTCCGAAGTGCTGGGATTAAAGGCACAAGCCAGCACCACAGCCGACTGCTGGACTAATGCTCTATAGGATGCTCTGTGCTGCACTGTACCACATGGTTTCCTCCTGAGGTACCTGGCTCACGGGACGCTTAGATTGATACTCACGCCTCTGCTTCTATTACAAAGCTGAATGGCTATCCTCATGGTCCTAATGGTCGTCTTACCACAGTCTGAGTTAATAGCACTACACTGCTTGTCTGGAATAGGAAGCTCTCGCACTAATTCAGCTCTTTCTGGCACATTCTTCTGTTCTAAGCTGTCTTGTTTACTCTTCTTGTTACTCTTTCTTGTTACTCTTACGATAACACAGAATAGGCTATTATTAATTCTTGCTTTAGTTACTTGTTTTAGAGAGATAAAAATTTAAAGAATTTTTGTTTATTCTCCTTCTGGCTTTTCCTCCGTGGGTTGTGGCCCTTTGTCCATCTGGCAGTCTGATCCCGCAGATTTTAATGGAATGACCTCCTGAACTGCATCTGTGACTGCTGTGTTCTTGGTCATCAGTCTGTTGCTGCCTCCGGTCTCCTGCCCTGTGTGCCTCACTCACTCCAGAGGTTACCTGAGGCAGGAAGGCTGCTCTGGCCTCGGCCACTGCTCGTCCTGAAAGGGGAATCTTGCTCTTGCCATCTTGAGCAGCTGGATCTCAGGGTTTAAGAGCGAGCGAGCGCCGTGGAAGCCAGCCCCTTGCTGTGCTCACGTCCTCCTCTACCATGGCGAGCAGTGGGTACAGTGGCTTCCGCCTGTGATGAGGCATAGTATCGTTTTGAAAACTATTCCTTCAAGCTGCATGTAAGATTTAAGGCCTTCCGTACACACGACGGACCTTACTACCGAACCAACGACAGACAGTGGGAAGGGCAGCGGCAGGGGAGATACAGACGAGCAGGCAGGTGTCCAAGCTCATTGGGAGCTGGGAAGGCCACCAGATGGAGGACTGGGGATGCCAGCTCATGTATGTCATCCCGGATGTAAAGGGATTGTGCGTTCATACACTGGCTTGCAGGGAGAAAGGACACTGACACACCTCTCTTGAATGACAGTTTGACACTTCCTTCTTAAGCAAAATAAAACCAAATCCTTATGACCTGGCAGTTTGCCTTTTATGCAGCCCCCGGTGAAAAGTTTTGTGCAAGGAACTTATCGATGTTTCTGAACGACTGTTAGCGACATTTTGGGGTCCCGTGAAGGTCTGCCACTGCAGTGTCTGCCTACTACTCTGTGAACTCCCAGATCTGTGTGTAACAACATAGATGCTGTTCCAGGGTACATTCCTGACTGGAACATGCCAAACAGTGTAGATTACACAGTGGTGGTACGTAAACACACACACACATACTCACTGGGTAATTCCTCCGTTTGGCTTGTTTAGTAAGGGTCTAAATTTTAAAAGTCTGAAAGGGTCCCCACCTAACAGTGGCTTTCTCAGGAGAAGCAAAAGACTTTGAGGTAGAAGATGTTGGTAAAGGGCTCTTTCAACCTCTATGTAATGTTTTCATTTTATTTTTCAGATAACAGTATAGCTCTTCTCCCTTAGGCGCAGGAGGACAGCATAGGGGTCTATCACATCTGCAGGGAACCCTCTTTACAAAGCTGGGATGAATCTTGTGGCTCCAGAGGATATGGGGAACTGTGAGCCGTACCTGTCATCCTAAAGTTGGGGCAGTGGGGTAAAGCTGTTTGCTGAGTCCCTCTCTGCCAGGCGGCCTGTGTTTTCCTCCAGTGTCGAGGGACAGAATCCAGAGGAGGGTGGGATAGTTGGCTCTCCTGGCTCAGGGATGTCTACTCAGAGCACTGCATGCTGACTCCTGGGTCCAGTCTGTTCCAGCTCTTGTTGGTGACCATTTCGTCTGTGCCACAAGATCTCTGTATTCTAAATTGTTTATACAGCCGTTTTCTTGGCAGTGAGGTGTGAAGTCGGGTGGCCAGCTTGGTGCAGTTTGGTGACAGGAGTGAGGCTGTTTCACAGGGAGCCACACCGAGGCTTGTTCATAGGTTTATATGTGGAGCCAGATAATCCAAGCCAAATTCATGCGTCTGCGTCCTGCTGAGAACCCGAGGGTGGCTCGTCCCTGCCTGGCAGCTAACCTAACCACTAAACAACCTTTTTACCGGTTTCCAAGTCAAGCCTTTCCCTGTATTGCTCTCATCAAAGGAAACATAATTTACAGGAGACAGTATCTGGCAGGGTTCCTTCCCACTCCCCATCCTGTGTTCCCCCCTCTTAACTTCTCTCTGCTCCTGTACCTGAGCCTTGGAAAGGGTGAGACATAGGCTGCCTTGGGTTGAGCATTCAACAGTCACTTATTCTCAGTACTCTGAGCCTCTGCAGAGGTGGGAGGTGGAAGGCAGGGACATGCGACCACTAATAAGTGTCCCAGGGTCTGCTGGGGCTGTTTCTTCTTCCTCCAGACTGTCCCTTGGTGCGTTTCTTAAGCCTGGAAGATGAGTAAGCCTTTGCTTAGTGTTCCTGGTGACAGTGAAATGTAATGAAGATGTATTTTACTTCTAGTAAAGTAGAAAAAGATTAAAGTTTGTACTTAAAATTTCCCCACCAGCAACTTTCTGTCCTCCCTCTTCCTGTTTCTCTCCCAGGCCAACTACAGAGACCCTCAGAGCACGCTGCGGTTCAGCACGGTCGAGGAATTCTCCTACATTCGCAGGCTGCCTTCAGATGTGGTCACAGGCTACCTGGCCCTGAGGAAGGCCACGAGCATTGTCCCCTGAGCCTCAGAAGTGGAGATGAAGTGGGAATGACCTGCAAAGCAGGCTGCACTTGTGACTTTGTTTCATGGAAACAAACATTTCTGCTGTCAACCTGAAACTGTCAGCTCTGGGCTTTGGAAAGAATGCCTGGCTTTACTGTGAGGACTTTTCGGTTTGTTTTCTTCCCCTTCAAGTGCGACCTTCCTAGTTGAATTAAATCATACTTCAGTTGTTGCCTCAAGTAAAAATTGTTTGATAAGAAAATGCGGTAAAAATTATGCATTTAAATTAACTCAAACAAGTCCCTGAATTTTGTTTGCAAGTTTTGAACTCTCATCCAACCTTTTCACAGAATGTGCGATGGAGACACACAGGCCTGATTGTTCTGGGGCCTCACAAGGGGCCTTTCTTTGGATCAGAAGCTTCTGTGTGTTTCCCACTGTACTGTTGAGTGACTTTGCCCATCACGACCTGCCTGCAGGCGATTGATTTGTCTCTGCCGCATGGCGGACTGTGGCATGGGCTTCCAGGGGCCAAAAGAGAAATTCAGCTCTTAAAAGGAAAAGTATTTAGCTAGGTCGAAGAAAACAGATTTTGGAGGCTTGGCCTTTAAGCGTGCTTGTTGCTTTTGCAGGGGACCCAGGCTTGGTTCCCAGCACTCCCACGGTGTTCCAGGGCATCCAGTATCCTCTTCTGACTTCACCAGGCGAGCACGTACAGACACGCAGGCAAACTCATACATATAGAAGTAATATAATTTTTTTAAAAAATTGTATTTTTTTCTTAAGACCTCACTGATATTGAGGCTGCTCTGAGGTGAGTCCTTCTGATACCTGCTGCATGTCTTCCCTGTAAGAGAGGAGCCTTGAGGTGACCAGAATGTTGGAGATAGACCTTCAGAGCTGGGGCGAGGAAGAGCTTCTTGCCACTGTCGTTACTTTTCTTGCAGTGACCAAATGCCCGATAAGAAGGAACACATGGCCGTTGTTGTGGGGATCTCGGCAGCAGGAGCGTGTGGCAAGCTGGCCACACTGCATCCGCGGCCATCACACAGAACAGACAAGAAGTAAGGCTAGACCGTAACACCTTGAAGCCTGCTCCAGTGACCCACTTCCTCCAGAGAGGCTCTACCACGCAACAACCTTCCAAAACTGCCACCCACCCCGGGCACCAACTGCTCCAACATTTTACACACAGATCACTAGACCGTGTCTCCCGAGTTAAAGCATGTATCTACCCAGACTTCAAATGTGCTTTGTAACAACTGTTGATGGCACCGTACAAAGGGCCAAAGTATTTCCCATCAGATAGCACTTTTCTGAACCATGCCTCTTGGGAAGAGATCACGGGACTTGACCCAGCATCAGACAGGACCAGGTGGCCTGCAGAGACGTCACAGTGGTGGCTCCCTACATGAAACAGTCAGGTCAATTTCCAGTAATGCTCTCATCTGAGAGATTGTATGAGCCTTATTTGGATCCTGGTTCAAACAAAAAGCTTAAACTATTTATGAGACAATTATAAACTTGATAGACTTTGATATGTGAAGATATTTATGAATACTTTTAGTCAGAATGCTGGTATACTGTTTAAAAAAGGGTTCATATTTTAGAGACAAAGGCTGAAACATTTATGGACAAAGCGATATGATATCTGGGATTTGTTTTAGGATGATGTGGGTGCAGGAAATGAATGGAAATAGTGTTGAAACAGTATGGGCCACAGGCCAGCTATTGTGTGCTAAGAAGTTCCTCACACCAGTCTACTCTGTATGTGTTTGAATTTCTCTGTAATAACAAGGACATGTTTTGTTGGGGTGTTTTTTGCTTGCTTGTTTTTGTTTTTTGAGACAGCCCTGGCTGTCCTGGAACTCATTTTGTAGACCAGACTGGCCTGAAACTCAGAGATCTTCCTGCCTCTGCCTCTCAAGGAATGCACCACCATGCCTGTCTGGTATTTTATTACTATCAGTTGAATAGAGAAAATACTCAGTTTCTGAAGCTTCTCAGACAAAGAGTAAGTTAGGAAGAAAGAAGCGCAGGGCAGTGAAACTCCTCTAAATGCTCTGAGTCGACGTCACCTTTGCTGTGCTGTCCTGGAGTCAGAGAACTCTGCCGGTCAACTTTCTGTTGCTGTGAGAAAGATAACTGGAAAAGTTAGCACATTCATGATCTGGCCAGCCCTCAAGTGAGCCACCATCTGAGGACCAAGCTTTCAGTTCACGAGCCTTTTGTGGGCTATTAATCAGTCATACTCTTGACAGAAGCTGCACATGGAGAAAGTCTGGAATCTGTCAGCACAAATCTAGCTGTCTGTCTGAAGAACTTCCCGGACAGCCTAGCAAGGAGGACAACAGAAAGAGGCAAACTAGTACGTCCCGGACATCGTCTCCAGAGTCTGGCATCGTCTCGGAAGGGGCTTTTTCTTTAGAAAGACCAGAAACGCATCTTTATCTCTAGCTAGCAGTTTCCTTCCATTTGTTTTCATGAGAGATAACGGTCACCAAGGCCTGGGCTGGCTTGCTGCAAACAGTCCTTGTAATGTTCCACACTGCCAAGCTAAGGCCACAGTCACTAGCATTCATCCGGCAAACACCAGGGGACATTAGATCTTTGAAGCACTAAGCACGGGCAAGCTGTTGGGGCAAGAGGAGTTGCTGTCACTGAGCATAAGCTGGCCTTATGCCTTACTAAGGAAGGACCTGAGCAGGGGAGGGGACATGGCCCTACAAAGACACTGTCATAGCGAGGTGTACTGGCTGATTTTGTGTCCTACACACAAGCTAGAGTCATTAGAGAGGAAGGTGCCTCAGCTGAGGAAATGCTTCTGTAAGATCCAGCTGTAAGACATTTCGTAGTGATCAACCGGGGAGAGCCCAGCCCATTGTGGGTGGTGTCATTCCTGGGATGGTGATCCTGGGTTCTATAAAAGGCAGGCTGTGTAAGCTATGGGAAGCAAGCCAGTAAGCACCATCCCTCCTTGGCTTCTGCATCAGCTCCTGCCTTTAGGATCCTGCTCTGTTCGAGTTCCTGTCCTGACTTCCTTCAACAATGAACAATAAGTAAGTGTAAGCTAAATAAACCCTTTTCTCTCCAACTTGCTTTCTGGTCATGGTATTTTGTCACAGCCTTATTAGAAACCCTAACAAAGACATTAGGGTTACTGTTGCTATGGTGACCATGACCAAAGCAACTTGGGGAAGAAAGGAGACAAGAACCTGAGGACAGGAGCTGATAAGAGAGGCCACAGAGAGGTGCTGCTGACTGGCTTCTTCCCCGTGGCTTGCTCAGCTTGTCTTATAGAACCCAGGACCACCAGCCCTAGAATGGTACCACCTAGAATGGGCTGGGCACCCCCTTCAATTGCTAATTTAGAAAATACCTTACAGTGGATCTTATGGAACTCAATTGAGTATCCTTCCTATTTTAGATAACTGTAGCTTGTATCAAGTTGACATAAAACTAGCCAACCTATAGTGTTCGTTGTAGAAACATATCCCAGGCTCTCCTGCTCCACAAGGTAAGCTGTTTGGCTCAGCTCTCAGAGTTAGACTTGAGTTACATTTTGTTCCACTTCTACAAGTGACCAACCAGGTAGTCTATGCCAGTCTCTGGTTCAGTCTTAAATTATTAATCCTTCATAAAATGTACGTCCTGATAGACTCAACAAACAGGGTTTGTGTTAAACTGGAAAAACTCAGAACATCCCATTTAGCCCCTTGAAGTCTGGCTGGGATCTCCCACCTCCCATGGTCTGAGTTAGAAAGGTGGGTCTCCCCCCTCCCCTGATCAGAACCTCCTGCTTGACTGTTTTCCTCATTCCTCTTGAATGGAAACTTGCAGCCCATGGGTGGCAACTGAACATCCCGTGACAGATCTCCTTGGGCTTGTCTCTGGTTTCTGTCAGCTGTTCTTTCTGCTTATCTCAGACGTGTACCCCCACCTTTTAGTCTGTGTGTTTTAACAAGCCAGTTCTTTTTTTATAGGCCAAAGGAGGGTATAGATTAAGTAGCTAACTAAATAAATGTCGTTGAGGGTGTAGCTTGGTTGGCAGTGTTTGCCTAGCAGGATCGGAGCCCTGAATTCAGTCCCTAGTGCTACAGAAAACCTCTCCTAATCCCAGCATTCCGGAGGGAGAGGCAGGAAACTCAAAAGTTTAAAGTTAGCCTCAACTGTGTAGTGAGTTTGAAGCCAGCCTGGGCTACATGAGACCTTGTCTTAAGAAAGAACGGGCCGGGGCTGGAGAGATGGCTCAGGGGTTAAGAGCACTGACTGCTCATCCAGAGGTCCTGAGTTCAAATCCCAGCAACCACATGGTGGCTCACAACCATCTGTAATGAGATCTGATGCCCTCTTCTGGGATGTCTGAAGACAGCTACAGTGTACTTACATATAATAAATAAATCTTTAAAAAAAAAAAGAAAGAACGGGCCGGGGGGGAGGGAAGAGAGGAGAGGAGAGAGGGAGGGAAGGACAGAGAGAGGGAGGGACACAGAGAGAGAGAGAGAGAGAGAGAGAGAGAGTATCTGTAACAGACTAGAAGGGAGGGAGGGACAGAGAGAGGGAGAGAATCTGTAACTGAGGCTAGGAGGGAGTGAGGCATGGTGGATAGAGAGCAGAGATCCTGATGGACAAGCTTCTACAGAGTCAAAATCAAGGATCCCAGCAAAAGCGCTTGTTGGTCCTCATGAGCATCCTTAGTTCTTTATGAGTTTGGTGTTCCTTGTGTATCCTACCATGATCCGTTCCCCACGAATAGCAGGCCATAAACCCCTCAAAGCAAACAAAAATGAAGGCCAGTTGTCTGCTTGTGCTGGTGACTAGGTAGGGTGGAGACAGGGAATCCTTCCTACTGTAAACACAGGACTCCTGGATCCACCTGGGTTTCTTCCATGACTCAGTGGCCTCTGCTCCAACTGCAGACAAAGCCCTTCCTGGAAGAGCCAGTGTTTTCCTGGCCTACAGGATGCTGGCTGTTGACAGGTGCATAGTGTATGCCAAACACAGCTCTCTTCACTGGGCTCAGGAAGATGAGTCACATCCACCAGCCTGGTGATGGCGTCTTGGCTCTTCCCACTGTGCACGTGGGCCAGCATGGCCTAGAGTTGCGCAGTGTGGAATACTGAAGCATTCCAGTCAAGACCTTCATGACTGATATCTCCTCTAATAACTGGGGGGGAGGGGGGGAGGACTGGTCACTGGAGATAAAAGATAAAAGATTTTCTTGTCAAAGGAAATACCAGACCTTGAAAAAAACGATGCCCCCAAAAGATTTCAGATGTAGAGTCGCCCACACTTCTTGCTTGACTGTCTGATGTATTTTGTAGAGGATTTGTACCCTGTGCACTTTTATGCCTTTCTGTGAAGGAAGCAGTCTCAGGGACAATGGGTCATCTTCACAGGGAACATGGTCTGAGCCTGCCTGAAGCCTCTGGGGACGAGGCGAGGAGGGTGTATGTTGGCTCCCCCGGAACCACTGCTCCTCACCACTCTCCACAGGAAGGGAGTGGATTGGTTGGGGTGGAGGGTGGCAGAGAAGGGAACCTTAAATATTTGGAAAGAGGGGGAGAGAAATCCGATTTAGCTCAAGGTTAAAAGACCAATGATACTTTCTCCTGGAACTCGGGCTCACATACTTGGTGTGACATCTTTCTTCTAACACTTCACTCCATAAGCCCACGTCATCCATGAGGACATAGGCCTGCCCTCTCTGTCCCTGAGACAGAGAGTTTCAGCCATTCCTGATGGGGCAGTGACCCCTCCTAGGAGAACATCTGTTCTCACTGGGTGTCTCCTCACGACAGGCATACAGAGTGCTCACCTCACACCTAGGGAACTTGAAGCTCAAGGTGACATAGTACAGCTCCCAGGGATCAGCGAGTGTACGAGCCAGGCAGCCATGTCTGTGCACAGGACACCTCAGCCCATTTCCTCTGAAGATTGACCTGCAGCTCCCTGAAGAAGGCAAGGAGACAGGGACTCTGCATGGGTAAGCACATCTAAATCATCCCGTGTCTTAGTTAGGGTTTTACTGCTGTGAACAGACACTATGACCAAGGCAAGTCTTATAAAGGACAACATTTAATTGGGGCTGCCTTACATGTTCAGAGGTTCAGTCCATTATCATTAAGGCAGGAGCATGGCAGCATTCAGGCAGGCATGGTGCAGGAGGAGCTGAGAGTTCTACGTCTTCATCTGTGAAGGCTGCTAGTGGAAGACTCACTTCCAGGCAGCTAGAATGAGGTTCTTAAAGCCCACACCCACAGTGACACACCAATTCCAACAAGGCCACACCTCCAAATAGTGCCACTCCCTGAGCCAGGCATATTAAAACCATGACATCCTACAATGCATAATCCCACACCAAAATCTGTGCTGGTCCCCAGGAATTCAGCCAAATGTGTCCAGATAGTGCTGAAGGGG